>LR990543.1:6250000-7500000 GCA_905147745.2 Phlogophora meticulosa | reverse complement strand
ATGCGTAGCGTCTTACAAAAATGCGTGTACGGAGCACAAATGTAAAAAGAAATTAAAGAAATCATTCAAGAAAGAATGCAAGCAAAATTGTAAGGATATGTTTACAGATTAGGATATCAATATTAACTGGAAATTAAGCGATTGTTTTTTTTATTTTTATTAATGACTAGCTGTTGCCCGCGATTCCGTTCACATGGAATTTATATTCATCAAGTTTGTATTTTGCATACGTACGCGTATGTTACCTGTATCTTTTGGCATAAATACCTATATAAGAAAAAAACGGCGTACGTTGTACCAATCGGGCCGCACCGCGGCGCCCGGGTTCCAGCTGATTATACCGCTCGGGCGGACACGGTCGGCCAATGGCGCGTACTCGCGCATGCGCTGCAACGCGCTGCACTGCGCCCCTGGGCCACACCGGTTGGTGGAAATTGTACTTAACCCGAACACCTATGCCCAAGCACCTGGTTCTGAGTTCACTAAACGATGCTTAGTTGGGTTCAAGCTATCCCAAATATGATATTTTGTGGAATACTAACTGTCATAATGCTTATATGATTTTTTTAAATTTTTGATATCTAATATTCTGAATTCCATAGAGAAAAAATATCTTTACACAAGACGAGGAAACAAGAAATATAAATAAAACAATGTCCAACATTTTATTCGTATTTATTTTATAATACATCGATAAAATACAATATTTATAACTGTGATATAATAACATGTTAAACTGTAATTGTTCCGAGTAATCCGTAACTTATTTTATCATCGACTTTTATCAACTTTAACAAACATAATGTTAATAAATATATTGGATTTATTGCATAATGGCTTACTAGAACTGTCCGACATTTTTCTGCTAGCTTCACAGCAGTTTTTTAGTCTATGCTGTTTCGATTTTCAAATAAAAATGGAATGTTGTCCTTGAAAAATTATGGGCAGTATACAACTGTCAGGCGTTTAGATTATTTTATGTGTATTCATTATTTTAGTCCATTTGTTTATAATCAACGTCTCAAAGTTCATAAATAAACCATTACGTAAAAAAACCATGAGCACTAAACTAATACTTAAAAAAGAAAATGGCCCAGAAATCTTTGTTTCTGCAATAACCGCTGCGAACCTAATTAAGTTCTTAAGTACTATATAAACTTAATATTTAATATTGGTAATACTTTCGGACGGAATGTCAAATGGTAATATATAAGCATATTTTAAATAAACAATAAACAATCTCATGATTATTTCATTTGTTTTAATTAAATAATAAATTGTGACATAAAATAAAATTCTATATTAATTTGATTTATTTTTCACAACCTAAAAATCGGTCAAAAAGTGAGTAAATAAGATATTCTGAAATATTTTTTTATAAAATCGTTATAATAAAAGGCACATTTGGAATAGAAATTTAGAAAAAAGAAAGAATAGTACCTACGTGTATTTAAAAATACATCTTAGTGTTTGTGGCACTTTATAAGACACTTGAATAGATTAAGCCTAATCTTAATGCATATCTTTAATATATTTATTTTTTATTAAAACTTATGTATATCAGGATTTTATACAATTTGTATTTACTATTCTAGTGTAGCTTACAATATACATTCACATTTTGATAATGTGATCACTATGTGTATCGTTTTAAAGATCATTACATTCATTCGATGATTTGTCTTCGGCAAAGCTGATATTTCGGCCATTTAAAAGTCCAGCATATGATTCTTAACTTGTATGGTCACAAATTGTACCATAGCTCGACTTCGGCGGTGCCCGTCTGTAAAAATGTCGATTAATAAGTCGCCATTTTGAATTTTGTGTGAATCGGTATCGATAATGTATGTTGACTGGAATAGACCATATGCTATGTTATTCGAACATGTGCAATGGTCTATCTGAATCTTTCTTAATGCTCTCCCGCTGGTTCGAAAGGTGAGCAGCTTACAAGCCATTTATTAAATGGTTATTGATTGACTTTAAACTGTAATGATGATCTTTAAAACCATCTTATTGACATTCATCGATAAAATGAATCATATTTTCACAGTTTCCCACCACTAGGACTTTTAGAGCTGCTCTTAATTATCGATGTCACAGAAATGTTGCCAGAGCTACTGAATTGCGGTGGCGGTGACCGAGGCAGAGTAAACTTTGTATCACTCAAATTCTCCTGACTCAACGACTTTTGCGTCGTAAAGACCGGTATTTTTGACGAAACTCCCGGCGCTAGAGGTTTCGCTTTTTCCGCTTTGACGGGTATGTTACTTGGTTTCACGGAAATTTGCGGTTTTAGTTGCTCTTGGGACCGCAACTGTAGTTGATCTAGTTGTGATAGTCTCCGGTTTTCTAGATCTGTGCTAGTGACTATTGTGCCTTTAGGAGATTCGTAGGTAGCTGTGCGGAATTTTATGGTAGTATTTCTTGGTAGGTCGAAGTCAGAATGACGTTGTTTCTTTGGTTCGTTCGATTGGTTCGATTTCGATCGTTTTTGCGCGTCAGCTAGTTGTTTAGCTGAAAAGTGCCTTTCATTAAGAATGAAATCATTCAGCAGTTCAATGTCTAACTCGTAGGATAGAGGGGGCTCCTCGTAAGGCGGTGCTCTTTGTCTGCTTAAGATTTTGTCTTTGCTTTCTTTCTGTTTTTGCATCTGTTCGGTACGAGGTGTGACTACTTGTATTTCTGTGATGTGCGTGTCTTTATGACTGTCTATTTCTTTGCAATCTTTTTGTATTTCAGCTATCGTTGGATTGATGGAGTATCTTGTTTTGGTGAGTTCAACAGCATCCTGAGTTGAGGTTTGAACGTCTTCCAAGTCCTGGACGATTCTGATTCCCATTCGTGAGAGTTCTTCAGGAGTTTTCTGCGACATGAAACTTGGATCGTTTTTGAGTTTCTCCATCAATGCTTGTGCTTGTTCTTCGTCCATTTCTGTTGTATTTAGTATAATTGTTTCTGTTCTCGTGAAAGCGGGCTCGTCTGTAGTGTAGTGCATGTTAGGATTTTGCCTTTTGATTTCCTCTAGCACTCTCTTATCAATATCTTTTACATCTCCTTCTTCTAATTGCATTTCGTCAATCTCTCCTCCTCTCATAATACCGAAGCTAATCTGTTCTACTTGTAAAGGAGCTTCGGCTTTTGTAGTGATGTACTTTGTTGATATTTTCTCAACATTCTGCGTTATTATTTTGTTCCCAAATTCATCTTCGTTCACATTTACTGTTACAGTTTTCTGTACAGGCTCCTGTGTCATCGTTAAGGACACGTTTGCCGGTTCCATGTATAAGGTCCTTTCTCTTTCATCATGTCGTCGCCTTATGCCTTCAAGAACATCAGGTGGCATCATACGTATTGTAGGCTCGCCTATCTCGATAGATTTTGTGTGATCATGAAAGGTTTTTCTTTCCCTTTTTTCTTCAACAGGCTGAGATTTCTCTGTGGTTATGGTTACGACATTGGTACTGGGGTTTAAATCTTTGGGTTCTGTCCATTCTGAGGAAAACGTTTCGAGCTTCTTTTTGTAATTGAGACTATTATTGTTTGATCCAATTCTGATATTACTGACAAAATCATCATAGTCTCGAACTTTTTCTGCTTGAGATGTTTTTAAGTCGAAGTTAACAATATCTGGCTGATGCATTGCTGATTTAAAGGCATCTGTCTGTGGTGGCTCCTTGCTAGTACTTGCTTCCTGCTTCTCGTTTTCAGGGCCTTGGTCAATGTGTACGTTCAGTATTGGGTTTTTGGCGAGCAGTTTCTTCATCATATCCGACTTAGGTCTCTCTAAACTGTTGACGTATGTATTACGAGACATCTTCAGGTCATCTGGCACATTAGTATCGTACATCATTGTAAGCTTTTCTTCGTATTTAGCAGCTGCCGGTTTCGTTTCAGTGATAACTGGTACGATTTCTTGCGTACTGTCCAAAGAGCTCATGTTACTACCATCAGATGTCGATTTGGCGAATTCCGATACAAGTTTCAAATGAACTTTCATGTTTTCATCCATTATCCGTCTAGCAAGATGATCAGAGGTTTCGTGTTCAGGTTCTTTGTACAGTTCAAATTCTTTGGGCTTAGTAAAACTGTGTTCTTCGTTTTTATCAGAATCAACTGAACTAGATGATCCCTTTACTATAGCATCCTCTAAATTACCAAATTCAGAACCTTTCTTCAAACGGTTCCTCTGGAAAGTATTAAGACCTTCCATCGCTGATGTTTTAGCAATATTGAGGCTCAATCTAGGTTCTTTGTGTTTGATGACTATGCCTTTATCAGAATCAATCATATCAGGTAGAACATCTTCATGTCCGGAATCAAAGAAGGTGGTTTCAACCACAGACATAGCCTTCCTTTTCTTAGGCGAAATAGTGCTTTCCTGATGATTCTCAGCATCTTCTGCAGAAATATCTAGACTTTGAGCCCTTTCTAGAGTTCCAGTTGCAGGTTTGCTGGCTTTGGCCCTCATTTCAAATCTAGATAAATCGCCGAGCGATGCAGCTTTGCGTTCATTTTCATCCAAAATAGACGTATCATCTGACACTGAATGAACTGTATCGTTGATAGGTGAACTGTGAATGGTAATATCACTGTTATTGAGCTCTATTGTGGTGGAACCTTTGTCGCTCTTATCACTTTGGTTCAATGACCTTACTGAATGGACATCTTGGTTGGAAGATATGATGGATTTTGAGTCTTCAAAAAAATTGTTGAGGGAATCGCTTTCTCGTTTAAAAGGCTTCGTAACAATATCGTAAATATCATCTTGACTGAAGTTGATGGATTCTTCGAGACGAGTAGAACTCTTCATCTTGCTGACCTTTGGGGTAGAGGTATTTATTTGTGATGCGTTGGAAGACCTGTTTGATGTAATTGAGTCGTGTAAAAGACTCGAATGTTGTTTCTCATTGCTTAAGAAATCATTGACATTTTTCAATTGTTCGAGAATACTGTCATCAGTTTTGTTTTTATCTGTATCAGGTGGTGAGGGCGCTTTGCCTTTTGATTTTTTTGGCTTAGGAGCTTCCTCTTTCTTATGTTCAACTTTTTCTTTCTCAAAAATCACGTCTGAGGAGCTTTTTCTGTTTGTTCTTGCTGCGTTCGCCGCGTCTAGCATATGTTGTGGTAACTCCTGAGGTATTCCGTTCTCGTCCCTTTTAATTCCACTTGAGTTGAGGTCACATCTTGCAAATGTCGTCATTACTGAGGTCTCAGATATTCTGGAAGAATCTAGACTGATAGTTGTGTCAGATTCATTTGCTTTATTCCTAGCGTTGGGAATAGGGGGCGCTATCTTTTCTCTACGCTTAGCGACCACAGGTTTCTTCTGTTCTGTTTCATTTTCGTGTTTAATTTGAGTTGTTGGTGCCGGACGTTGTGGTTCAGGCTTGTCTATCTCGTCAACAGATTTCTTCTCTATTGCAACGACGCCGTTTTCGACGCTCTTAGTTTTTAAGACTCCATCATCAGGTACATTTGGTGGGAGGACTCTAATACCGAATTTCATGGCTCTTTTCGGGTCATATTCTCTTTTTTGGATTTCAGATTGTTCAATGTGAGTCATTGCGGCGATACCATTTTCTGGTTGAATAATTTGAATGTCGCTGTCAGTTGATTGTCTCTTATTCCTCTCTGGTTTGTTGACTGCTGGTGGGATGTCAGAAAGTCTAGATTTGTTCGCCAACTTGTTATTCTTTTCATTCTCTCGTTCTAGGGTTGTGTGGCCATCTTTCCTCTCCTTCTTATTTCTCTCTAGAGTTGTAGATGTGATGATCTTGTCAGATATCATCTTCTTGATGGCGCTCTTGCTGTGTTTGGTTTCTAGCGTGGAGTTGTTTGAATGTGACGTGTTTGGTGATCTCGGCGGGTGCAGGAGCTTTCCTTCTTTCTCAAGCTGAAACAAATAAATAAATTATTCGGTACAGCTCTTTGTGTATGATTTAAAATGTTGAATGAGTACGTGGGATGGGTCCTTATTGGGTCAGAATAGAGTTTGGTGGGAAAAGGAAAAGAAGGCCTTTGCCCTGCAGTATGTCATCACAAGCCAATTATGTTTTGATGTTACAGGTGAGGACCGTCACGATAAATTGTATAGATAGATAGAAACCACGATACCATCTTAAACAAGCCATTCAAAATGTGCTTTCCTGATCTATTTAATGTGTTTATTTTATTTATAAATAATCTAATTTCTTTAATAATAATTAATTCTAATTTAAGATAATATACAGTATACTGTATATTATCTTAAATTAGAATAATAAATGGACACTTTTATTGTCGCTATCATAGAGCGGTAAAACTGCAACGGAATTTTCGAATGAAGTTTACAGTCGATCATGTTTGTCAACATACTAAAACCGGCTTGTTGTGTGATTGGATAAGAAGGGGGGGGGGGGGAAGGAAATAACAAACATTCTTTCGAGCTAGTTTCAATATCCATTTCCGTGGTAAAGGTATTTCCTCTAGGCAAAGCAGTTGAATATTCGCATTCCTGATTGTATGATTGTGTAATATCATGACTTGCTGCCTCGTTGGTTATAAGGTCGTGATTGCCGTGCACCTGAGCTCGTGGGTACTCGTTTTAATAGTGGTATGCATCGATTAGATTTAAATGTTACTCTATACCTACTAACTTATATACCAATGTTGCATCTATCTCATTCTATCTCTGCAGTCTTAAGTCCGCATTTGTACGGTTGTTTTCACTTGAGCATAATGATTCAAAAAAAAAAAACCATTGTGTAAATGGGTTAGATTCATAGATTTATAGATGTTACCAATTTGATCGCGTTTGTTCTAGAGTTTGGTAAGTTGCCTTGTTATCAATGCTTTGTTATTTTATTAGGTTTTTGTGGTTAAGGATTATGACAAAGACGAAAAGTAGCATTTTCTAACTAATATCATCATCTGCCTAGCCTTTTTACTATTTTTTTGGGGTCGACCAGTCTAACTGGAAGCCAGTGAATACTGGCAGTATTTTACATGGGGTGACATGTAAAATAATACCGATCGATTGATAAGCGTTTGACTAATTTCCAGTCCCATTCATTGCTAGAATATTCTAGGAGTAAGATTATTTTTTATTTATTACCAATTCGAAAATTTGAAAAGTCTTGACAAAAATCTGGACAATTGCAAAGAAGTCTCCAAGTTCTACTTTTAAATATTTCATTTTCTGTACTCTTAATAAATACTTTTTGTTGTTTTTTTTTTTAAACGCTTTAAGTCGAAAGTCCGAACCAATGACAAGGCCGAACAAAGCCCAGACGGGAGACCAAAAAACCGGACATATCTAGAGTATTTACGATTTAGTTCTGGAGAAACCATTACTAGCCTGAAGTGGCGATGAAAACTGAGACCAGAATAAAATGAGATATCAATTCATCTCAATCTATAAGTGTACATACACGTCAAAATATCTTCACAAAACGGACCATTGTTTAGCTAACACCAAGACAATAGGCAGACAGACATTCCATCGACAACGTGAATTGTATTCTAAACATACATTGTTAGTTTCGATAACATAGTGATACAACAGTAGTGGCATGTGATCAATTTCCTTTAGATGTAACTAATGTTTAGAGTTCACTATTGTCTGTTTTGTTTCATATTTACTTGTTAACTGCATTTTTATTAAGTGTCTACAACGGTGGTTCCCAAAGTTGACACCTAACATAAACTTCCAAATTAGGGACTCACCTCTTGGCTGTCGTGAATAAAAAAAGTGGCATAGCTATATGAGTGGAGTACTGTTAAATTAAGTGAAGTAGGTATACTTTTCTTGAGTCACAATTTTTCAGGGGACTACCGGGTCGTGACCCATACTTTGGGAAACGCTGGTCTACACTCTCATACACACACACTGCCTCTTTGGTCAAAAACGACTATTAAGCATGAGGTCTTGGGTTCGATCCCCACGTGGAGCAATTTGTTGTAAGGATTTTTCATTGGGAATTTCTTAGTAGGAGCCCTGAGTCTGGACATGAGCACGGTTGATGGCAATAGGCTCCCTCCCTATTACATGGAACTTAAAACATAACTGGTGAAATGTGGGTGTACAGGCTGTTAATTAACGTAGTTTAATACTATGTCTACAGCATCTATATTGATATTCATTTATTTTACCCAAAAGACGTCCACAAATATCGATTCTGGGAGGAATGTGCCCCGCCCCTACCCCTTAAGATAAGCAATTCTATTCGGGCTATAGCGCTTAGTTAGGTTGACTTGCGGATCTCTTCATTTCTGAGAGAGAACGAGAGGGAGAGAGAGAGAAACTCCAAGCATAGACCTTGACATTAAATTTTGGTGACTTAAAGCCTGATATTATAAAGAGGTAGAGTTTGGATGTAGGAGGCAATCTCAGAAATTACTCATCCGATTTAAAAAAATATTTCACTAATGGAAACCTACACTATTGCGGAGTGCCAAAGGATACGCGAACAAAGTCGCGGGCAAAAGCTAGTCAATAAGTGTAATTGCAGTAAATTCTCAATCTCACTCTGCCATATTTGTTATGGTAAACCAATATGGCGGAATGAGATTAAAATTATTTGTATTTCAAGTTTGGGCATCAAACTTGAAATACAAATAATTTTAATCTCATTTTAATCTCATAAGCATTTTAATCTCGTAAGCAGTTTTTGATGGTAGGACGGTAATTTACACACTATGTGTTTCTTGCTCATTTAAAACCTCGTGATTTTCGCAACTCGTCTGTTTCTCAAATAAGAGCTATTTAAAGAAAATAAAAGAAAATAAACTATAGACAATATTGTTTGCAATTTGAACGCAACAACTCTAACTTGACCTCTGTTAATTTGACAGTTCTTGAGATTCGAAGTTCAAATTTATTGGTTTTTTTTTGCCTAAGTTGCCAAGTTGAACAATTTGTATTCTTGCATAATGACAAACTTAAAATTTGAATACATGCTTTATTCATGAATTGTAGAAAGAAATAGCAACGGTGGACATTATCGTGTTTTTATTACCTAGCATTTGTGTTGCATCGTCTATTAGGTTTATTATTAGTTCATTGTTTTTCGCGCGAAATGATTCAACTTATGCAATGCAACCTCTTTAGTATTCAGTGTGGCCAGTGTGTCACAATGGCAGGAAATATTTTTGTGTTCATAATTCAGAATGCTCTCCTGACGAATGATGCTATAGACGATTTCGCCGACCGGTTTTAGTGATATCTACTTGATTTCATTTTCGCGCTAAATTTTGTCATTTAGTCAATCATACTTTTCTTTTGACCAAGTCAATTGCTTACTAATCTGAGATCTATCCAATAATTTGGAAGTTTATCGATATGGTTTTTTTTTTATACCCTGTGATTTTATGTTCTTTTCATGTACATACCTAAAAGTTTTATATCTTTGTTGATTAATATCACCTGCTCAGTAACACATTTTTGAGGTATCAATATTTATATTCATAATTAGATTTCTATTCTACAGATAATATTCAGCCTCAAATATTTTGATGACTCAGCGGGGACACAGGCATCCATTTCTTTCTTAAAAGTTACTTAACATCATCGTTCATAATCTTACAATCATGCATGAAAGAAAATCAATCAGAAACGTCAAAGAAAGCGTTGGCAAAGAAAATCTATGCAGCACCGTGGGAAAGTTAGGCTGACAAGAAAGTTGTCAGTTGTCTGTCGGTACTTTCCAATACAGCTGCTAAGTGCTGCATAAGTTACAAGATTACAATGGTAAGGCGCACTTATAGGTGTACCCAAAGGCCTTAGGATTGGCATAGATTTAAGCAAAATACGCTTGTCTATCTGTCTGTCTGTGTATGTCTTTGTCTTTTATAGCGTAGCGTACTTCAAAAGCTAAAAAAAGGAACCCTTATAAGATCACTCTTTTGTCCGTTTGTCTGTCCGTGTGTCATAACCGATTTTCTCAGGAACGGGTGGACCTAGCAAGTTGAAATTGGATTGGAGGTTTAATTTTGCTATCAACTCACCGTGCTAACATCGCCTGTGGAGCCGGCCCGCTTCAGCAACGGATGGTGCACCCCCCGCCCCACGCCGCTAGCTCGTCCCCCCTCTACCACCTCTAGTTCCACAGGGTAAGGAGACGCCAGCGACAAAATGGCGACAGCGTCCTCCAGCGGCGTGCCAGTGAACTCTATTTTGATGCTCTTTATCTTGTCACCTGGAATGTGGAGATGAGAATAGGTTAATAATAGAAAAGCTGAATTCGTTTTGTTCCCAAATTACTGTGAGAAGATTTGCCTGTTATTGCGTGGTGATCACGAACAAAATATTATATCTATAACGAGAAACAGAGATATCTAAACTAATATTACTCGTATAAAGAGGAAAGATTTGTTTGATGTATGTTTGTTTGTAATGGATTTACACAGAAACTACTAAACCAATTTTAAAAATTATTTCACTCACAGAAAGCTACGTTATCAGCGAGTGACATAGGTTATATTTTATTTTCAAAACTAAGCTTTAAAGGGGATGATTAAGCTCGAAGGGAGAAGTACGAAATCCAAGCGGAGGAATTTGCGGGCGCCGTGCTAGCTGCTACATATAAGAGAAAAAAATACTATTATTCACCTAGACAACCTACCAGTAACTATAGCTACAACATGGTAGGATATGAGACCAATTGAAGATAAATGAAATCCATCAATCTATGATTCTTCTCTAAATTACTACAATACGAAAATAACATATAATAAAACAAACAATGTGAACGAACCATAGACAAATCTACGTACCTCTTTTGTTCATAATAGCAGATTAATGATGGCCGTTTAACTTTAAAAACAATCAATTCGAATTGACACGTCTTCTTCTTTTAAATCAATTAATTCGAATTGGCCACTTCTATTAGCCCTGACCGTGCACTCGCTTGTGTGATTAGTAAACTAACACATTCAAGCCCGTTTCTCCGAACTACGTAGACCCTGGCACGAAGCCAGGAATATTCTTGTATGATTAGTAGTATTTACGTGGGATCTAGACTGAGAAGAATACTATGATTTCTCGTTAGCGTCGCTAGTTAGTTACTCACTAAAATTGGAAATTATGACATTATTGTCAATGTTGTAATAACGACATGTCAATGAAATACTTTCAAGTAATAAAATGCATGGTGCGATTATCCTGTAGAATGCCGTTCATTTGGTATTATAAAAATAAATAAATAGTTTTTCACAAATCCAGACTCCGGGCTGCTAATGAGAAAATTCAATAACCCTTTGCCCGACCGGGAATCGAACCCAGGACCTTACGCTCAGCAGTCCCGCTTGTAACCAACGGGGCAGAATTACATTCGCAATTTAAAATTTAGTATGGATTAATTGGTCAACGGAAATAACCCGGTGGCATTATAAAAGTCGGTGTTATGACTAGACGGCTGGGGACAACTTTCCCCTGTCGTCTGTCGACCCCACAAATGTCAAACTTAATGTTGTCTTTGACATTACATCGTCCCACCTCGTTTCACTTGCGTGCTAAATGTCCAAAAATAAATGTTTAAGTGTCCAAAAAAGCCATAGCTCAATTATAATTTTAGTTGCCTCATTTTTACAAGCGCTTCTGTTCAGCATGACGTTCTGGGTTCGATGGCCTGGTTGCGCAAAGTGTGATTGCCTTTTTCCACCTGGATTTTATTAGTAGCATGGCTTTGTTCTAGGTTAATAGTAATATAGTATCTACCAGCCTATGACTGTCCCACTGCAGGGCAAAGGCCTCTTCTCATACAGAGAAGGCACGAGCATTAATCACCACGCTTGCTCAAGACGGGTTGGCGATTTCAGACTTATATTAATTATAGAAGTCCAGGTTTCCTCTCGATGTTTTTCCTTCACCGATGTCAGTGATGTCCAAGATAAACTTAGAAAGTACATATGAATTGAAAAACTCACATTTGTCCTTGCCCATGTTTGAACCCACAACCTCGTGCATAAGAGGGAGGCCTAAACCACTGGGTCATCATGACATTTTAATAATGGTAATATGCTCTTGTCTTATTACATTGGACTAGAACAAAAGATCGATAGGCTATGAAAGGGACTATAATAGTAAAGATCTAGGTTACCTGGCTGTATTCCCCCCAACCCTTTGCTAGAGCCAGCCCGCGAAGCTGAGCCGGTAAATGTTTAAAAAGCCCCTAAATAATATCCATCTGATCCAGCCCGTCCCTTGCTGTCCTCTCCCAGCGACGTCCTAAGCCGAGGCTCGTACCCGGCAGGGGGTGCCCTTAGCGATTGGTCGCTTAGTTTTTAAGTTTTTACGCCCTGGCTGGAGGCCTTAATTTCTAATTAAGCCCCCCACAGGAAAGTTCGGTTAAGCAGTAGATATCCCTAAATGATAAATTGCGAGATGCCCATTCCAAAAAAAAAAAGATTACCTGGCTGTAACTTGGCAGCGGCAGCAGGTCCACTCCTCAGCACGGAGTGGACGTGCACGCCGTCTCTTGCGCCGCCTCCACATCTTAGACCCAGGCCGGTGAAGTCACGCGCCCAGAGCTTCACGCGACGGATGCGAGCTCGCTATGGACAAATGACGTTGGAAATAAGACCTTAAACTTTAGCGGTAACGACTTAGTTTAGAATTTGCTGCAACTTTTGCATCAATACCAGCCACCCGTGCCTCCTGCGTATGTTTAATTTTTGTTACTTATAAAATACTAGCTATTTTGTAAATTCTTTGATTACTTTGTACGGATGAAAGGTACCCTATGTCTTCCCTGGGGAGTTTGTTGCGCCACTTCCTCTTCCCAGCAAAAAAACACTAGGAAGTTGTGAAGGGTGGGCGTTATGGGGTCTGTTCTATGTAAATTTAAACGTTCACAAAGTGTTGATTCTAATTTTAATAAATGAATTTTGATTTTGATTCTGTTTCTGTTAATTTTATGATGTGTGGTTTTAGTAAAGGCGTAAAAGCGTATCATACAAACAAAGTCACATTCGCATTTATAATATTAGTTAAAATAGTTTAACATTCGTGAAAAAATAATAGAAATCGGATTAGTAGTTTTGAAGATAACCGCCTGCATCTTTACTTTGGACGTAGATGGTGTAACATCTTTATAATATTAATGATATAGTCATTAATTGATAGGTATACTTATACCTATCAATTAAGCTAGTACTTACTAGGTGACCCGACGGACTTAGTCCTGTCCAATTAAATAGGATTAATGTGGAGGAATGTAGGATTTTTGTATGAAACATGACACATGAAACAATGTTTCATACAAAAATCCTACAGAAAAAAGCTATTTTATTATAATAAAAAACTCCGTCTGTTCTTTTCTTGAAATCTTATTAATATTTTAAAATTAGTTAGAAAACATTTCAAAAAAATTGCCAAATCGGTCATCAAGACAGTGATGCGCTTAGTAAGGAACAGCATTTGACAATACATATTGTATATAATAGTGTAGATAAGTACCTATCTACTTGCATCTACATACATTCATAATCTCACGCCTTCTTTCCATGGGAGTAGACAGAAACTACAGGACGCCGATTGTCAGTACTACACACTTGACCTTTTTGAAGAGCATCGCCAATAAGGTCAGTGTATTTCCTTGAAACACTGGATTCGCTGACGTGGGCCGTAAGACTGCTAGGTTAAAGTGGGATTGGGCGGGCCAAGAATGTAGAATTCTTCAGGATCAATGGGCCAGAGTCGTAACGCAGTGAGGCCTAGAAAACGCTGGCATGGCGACATAGACGCATTAGCAAGAGTTAAAACCGCACGGAGAGAACACTGGAAGACTATGGGGGTGCCTCTGAGCTACTTCAGTCAGACCTTGACAGATTCGTACAATATTGCAAAACCAACAAACTCCAACTAAACGTTACTAAATGTTTCCATGTAACATACACTCGCCAGAAATCTGTCATTGGTTCAAAGTATAGCCTAGACGGTACTTACATACGCAAAGAAACCAGTGTCAGAGATCTTGGTGTAGTACATGATAGCAAGCTACTTTTTGATGAACACATAGAGACGGTCGTCAACAAGGCGTTCAAAACTTTGGGTTTCATCATTAGAGCTTGCTCTGGCTTTCGTTCCTTAAAACCACTCAAAGTCCTTTACTGTTCCCTTGTGCGTAGTCACCTGGAGTATGCTTCCCAGATATGGAATCCTCAATATGAGATTTACAAATCTCGTATTGAGTCTGTCCAGAGAAAATTTTTGCGGTACTTGGACTTCAAGGCTAGGCAATTCTCAGTTGACTATGAACACCGCTGCAAGCGATACCATTTCTTACCATTGGAATTAAGACGCAACGTCAATGACATCTGTTTCTTAGCAAATATCGCAAACGGCTCGGTGGATTGTCCCGAACTACTAGGCAAGATACTTCTTCGCACAAACCTAAACCTAAGAAAACGGCCACTACTCCATATACCATACACATTGACAAATTACAGGCGTAACGCCTTCTGTATACGTAGTGCTATAGCCTTTAATAGTTTACCACCACACTTGGAAATTGACTTATTCTGCTCCAGCGCACATAAAATTAGAAAAATTTTGAGCAATGAATATTTTAATAGTCGCAAATAGCTTTTCAATTCTATTTTAGTTGTTGCACGACTTGATATAGAAATTAGTTAATTTTAGTTATTTTAATTTTTTTTTTTTTTTTTTGTAATTTTAGTTAGTCACCAACGACCAACGCAAATGGCTTGTTACTAAATGGACTCTTATATGTGGAAGCTTGTCATTAGCAATTGTCCTTATTTATAAAAGATATTTATATTTGTTATTAGTCTGTAAGCTTTCCTTAAAAAATAAATAAATAAATAAATAATAACCCAGCAGTGGGACAATATAGGCCAAGGTAAAAAAAAAATATCCTTCTTGACGTCCCCTCCCGCGGCGTTTCCACTTACTCCTTGTACATATCGTTAATCGTCTTTCGTTCATCCTTTCAACGTGACCAAACCATCATGAGCATATCTTATAACTTATCTCATCTATATACTAAAAGTAACATATTTCTCAATATCGGTACGGCAGCTGATAAATGGCCCGCACTCTGAAAACCTACTTTTCTTGCTCCAAAAACTGGGTCATTCACTAGATCAAAACTTTTTAACTGTCCCTAAGATTAACCATCAAAGGAACTATGATTTCTGTTCAATTCCGCAGAATGTTAGTATAAGATTTTATACAATTACCGGACCTCACATGACATTTGTGGATAAACTAAATATTATCACTAAACACCACTTGGTTAACGAGTTAAATTGTTTTGTTTTTATAACACTTCTTCCCCGATACACAATTTATTATTATCAAGACCTCAGTCCTTCAACGGTGGATCAATGGGCGATTCAATGCAAATATAGTGAGCAAGTCTTGCCGACGTGGGCTTAGAACTAACTATAAAAACTGTAAGATATTATAGGTGCGCTTGATTCTTATCTGTCACTATCATTATCTTTGAAGATGAATGAGATAGCAATATTATCGAATGTATGCGTACTGTCATGAAACGATCAATTCTAAGATAGCATATTTAAGCCAAAGCGTAAAAGAGAAAATATGTCTGTGTGTTCTTCCTTTTGCACAGACAGCCAAGCTATCCCAAAATTTCGAATGTTCCCAATTGAACATAAACCTTACTGTTTTGTAATAATAATAATTTATTTATTTAATTTGACAACACTGGTCCAATGGTTAGTACTACAACAACTTATTAACTAAAGATTAGTAGTATTAATTAAATTAAATTAAATCAAATCACGTTAATAAAATAATCAAAAATAACATAATCAAAAAAAAAAAAAAAAAAACAGAAATAAAAACAATAACAACCGATAATCAGAAATAAACAATAATCAGAATAAAATAATCAAAAATAAAAAACAATAATCAAAATCAAATAATCAAAAATAAAATCAATTTCTAATCACCCTGCCACACGAGCAGACGGACAGCGTGTCTAAATATTGGCGCATCGTGTTTTTCAGCTAGGGTTTTTAGAATGCTGTTGGTGCTAGCCCTCATTCTATTTATTAAAGATGCGGTCTTTTTCCTACGGATAGCATAAAAGTCGTCGATTCGCTCTGAAGCAAACATGCCAGACGCGCTACAGAACCGGGGTAACCTCATCAGCACCCTGAACCCATTATTATACTGCACCCGCAGGGCATCTAGTGCCTTCCGCGTGCAGTTGACCCACACACTACCCGTGTAGAACGTTTGGCAGTACGCCTTAAACACAGTTGTTTTCACCTTGTTACCACAACGGGCGAATCTGTGAGCCAACATGTTGCACCTGGCTGCTAGTGCCCTGCGTTCCCGTTCAATGTCTACCTGATCTCTGAGGTCCTCGGTGACATAGTGACCTAGGTACTTAAATTGGGTGACCCTCTTAAGTGGTCGTCCATTGAGTGAAATTGAGGGCTCGTAATTCAAATGTTTCCCGGGGGCAACAAAGATCAGGTATTCACTCTTCATCTCATTATATAACAAGCCGTGGGCTGCCGCATACCTTTCACAGACGCTTAACATCTCAATAATAACGTAATAAAGTTGAGAAACTATCAAAGAAATTTGACAGATTGGTGTAGCTTGAAGTGCTGGCCTCTGTACGTCTTCATATACCTGGATTCTCGTTCCCAGTTACTCTGATATTTTATCTAGTAGTAGTTATTAACTAGTTTGGTTGTATAGTAAGATGCAATTCAAAAACTTTACCTGACATTTTGACAACAGATTAAAATAAACAATAAATATTGTTTATTATTGTAGTAAGTATAATTTTTTCATCACCACGATACTATTTATTGTACAGAATTACGTACACTCAATAAAAAACTAATTATTTCTATTACAAACTAATTACAAAATTATATAATCTTATCTTAATATTTATAAATTACGTGTCACGTTGTTTGTCCGCTATGGACTCCTAAACTACTGAACCGATTTTAATAAAATGCTGCACAGTGTGTGTTTTGGTCAAACTTAAAAGATAGGATAGTTTTTATTTCGATTATTGCTTAACATTTTTTTATTGCAAATTAAATGTTTTTCTATAATAAGTTTCATACATTTCTAACAGATGGCAGTGTAACTTAACTTTTGAGGTGGTACGAAGTTCGCCGGGACAGCTAGTTGTATTATAAAAATATGAAGAGGTAAAGTTTGTAAGTTTGGATGTCAGGAGTCAATCTCCGAAACGACTCATCCGATTTAAAAAATTCATTCACTAAAGGAAAGCTAGCAGAAATATGTAAGTATTATTAATTGGCAAAACCATTAAATTTCAGGCGGACGGAGTCGCGGACAGAAGCTACTTAGTAACTAATATTTCAGTCATTAAATATTAAATTTACAATTTATTTAAAAACTATTTTTTTTATAAACTGAAGGAAATATTCGTTATCCGGATAATTAAAACAACTTACCAACCCTCGTTCTCTATCTCGTAGTATGCAGGATTAATTCAATTATAGATAATTGATTCAATACTAAGTACACGTGATTAAAAACAGGTGTCCTAGATAGACGATGTTCGTCCAATTACATGATTCACAGTGCATTCCAATCTCTAACAATAATATTATTGAAAACTGACAAATAATCTATAAATAACGACTGCCTCGTTGGTCTAGTGGTCGTAAGCGCTACTGCTGAGCATGAGGTCCTGGGTTCGATTCCAAGGTCGGAATTCCAGGTCATTACTGGAATTTCTGAGTAGCAGTCCGGAATCTGGATTTGTACCCGATTGATGGCAATAGGCTCGCCCCCTACATAGTTGGGAAAAGGCTAGGCAGATGGTGATTAACGCATCAAACCAAATTAACAAAACATTCACAAATTAAATCAATATTACATATTTATTGGTTCCTATTATAAAATTCTTACGATTAATTAAACGATGTCACCTTCGGCTACGTCTTTGGTCAAAAACTGACCATCGTTCGAACACTAGTTAAAACCAGTATAACCTTCAGATTAGCCACAGATTTTTCGAGATTCAAGCAACCGAGGTTTGGCATAATTAAACCGCGTTAATCAATAAGGCAAAACGATTTAGAAAAAAAGAAAAGAAAGAAAAAACATTTATTCAGCACGGGCTCAGGCACACAACGACACAATACTAAAAATAGAAAATATTAAAAAAACGAGTAACAAGAAATACATTAAAAAAATATAAATATACTTTATATATTATTAAGTATATGCCTTACGGCTGCACTAAAAGGGTCAGCAAAAATGCCAGACAACTAGTGCCTGACGCTGGTTTTCAACTGGACCTGAGATTGTGTGATGGATCACGGACGTAAAACAGTTCTATAGTATGGTTGTAGTGGATTTATCTTGCGAGCAAAAAGTTTTTATGATTTATTATTGATGATTTCATTGGCTTACAGCTTACCTAGAGCTACATGAAGTAGATGACTTGACCATCAAGATAAGTTGACGTCATTGAGAATGACATCATCAGGCGCGAAGTAGGTATGTCGTGCTGTGCATCCGTTTAGTGTTGCCATTATTATAATATGCATGTACTTACTTTAGTACCTATTTACCTCAATTATTTCCTATGAGAGTATTTTTTAATTATATTACTGTTATTTCTTACTGTAAATTGGATTTAAAAAATACTTTACACATTAAAATTTGGTGTAGTCGTTCTTCAAATTTCCGTCAAAATTTAGAGGTCACAGCCTCTTTTAAAGTCCAGACATTATCTTGGTCGGATCACGTGGATACCTTGCAGATAAGTGCCTAAGATGTTCTATTGAGGAAAAAACTACACAGGAGAGGACTACTCCAGTCAATAAGTCGTATCTTTTTTTATAGTGGACCCAATACAAAATACAAAAATACCCTTAATGAATGTACTCGTAGTATTAGTGAATAATCTTAATTTCATTGATGCCTAATCCTCAAAATGGCTTTGCAATATTAAAAATGACTGCTACTCCGGAACTAATGATCCAATTCAGAATTTTTATTCACTGTTAGAAAGCTATATTATTATTCCTGAGTATTATAGTAAAACTAATCTTTAAAGGGGGGAAGGCGATGTTAAAGATCGAAGGATAAAATATGAAATCCACCCGGACGAAGTCTCGGTCTAAGTGCTAGTAAACTATAAATATAATACCTACATATATAATATCATCTGCCTAGCTTTTTTCCAACTACATAATTTAGGGTCGGCTTACAGTCTTACCGGATGCAGCTGAATACCAGTGTTTTATATGAAGCGACTGCCTATCTGACCTCCACAACCCAATTGCTGGGCAACACGATACCCTCTAGTAAGACTAGCTGTCAGACTTTCGGGTTACTGACTACCCGTAACGACTGTCAAAGATCTACAGATGACAGCCGGGACCAACAGCTTAACGTGCTTTCCTAGGCACGGAGGAGTCTCGAGATGTTACGAACGGTCACCCATCCACAGACTGACCTCGGCAAGCGTAGCTTAACCTTTGATCAACCCGTGCGGCTGTTTTTATTTAGCTACGAGCTCCTCTATTTAGCTACGAGCTCCTCCTCTCACCTACATATATAATATACACAAAATAAACATAGACACACGACTCTACATAGGTTTCCTCACTTCGATATTCATTTACTTTAATTGTAAACGCCACAATGGCGTTATTATCATTGATACTAGCAATAACAATACATACCTACTTACAACAAGAACTGGCTCTTCGAACTCAAGTACCACAAGTAGATAAGTCGGTTAAAATACGATAGCACTTTATTATCTTGGGCTTAGCGTCCTATTTAATGAAGTATAGCTGAAAGGTACCTGCTTTAGTTTCCTATTGAGTATTAAAATATTTCCATTGACCTGTACGTAGTTGTTTTGATTTATAATCTGGTGTACCGTAAAACGGGGTTAAAAGAAACGCAGGGGTAAATAGAAACGTAACTTGGATTTGATGCGGGCATATTCGCGTTATTTTAAGATTGTTTGTTACTACAAGGACTCTTATTTTTTAAGGAATTGAAATGAATGATTTCGAGCCCTTGTCAGTAATAAATAATATTGAATGAACGTTACAATCTCATTTAAGTTTTGTTTCGATTCATCCCAGCACCGTTTCGACTCACTCCGTTTTACCGGTACTTAATATTAGTCTCAGTTCGTAAATAAACATTAAAAAATCGCGACCAGTAATTTACGCCGCTACTTACTCAATAAAATCTACATTGGCCCACAAAATTACCCTCAAATATGGCAATATCCGACCATATGGCAACATATTCGCAGGCTTAGAGAGACGACCTTGCATACAACCTTCGAGTTCCCACCATTAAATTAAAATACTCCATACGACTTGAGCATAGACAAATAATGTATTGAAATCTCTGTCAGTTTTGAAAAAATTACGACTTAAATTTGGTGTTTATGAAAAGAATAGTCTAAAAAGTTTTGGTAGCGTTAAATAATTGAGCAACATTCCATGTTCTTGAAGGAAGTTTTATTGTATTATGTCAATGTGACGGGAGTAAAAATGTTTTACATATATATTCGCCAAATTGAAACATAAACAAGCTTTGGTCAAAGCCAAATGAGGTTCCAGTAGGAATAAGAAGCAAAAACACTAGGAAGTGGTGAAGGGTGGGCGTTTTGGGGGACTGACTTTTGTAAACGTTTTGACGTTCAAAAAGTGCTGATTCTCGGCCAAATTTTAATAAATTAGTATTGATTTTGATTTTTTCAAACAAAGTAATCTAGGGCGTAAGGTCCTGGATTCGATCCTCAGGTCGGGCAGACATTTTCTATTAAGAATTTTCTCATGAGAGGCCCGGAGTTTGGATTTGCGCCCGGTAAATGGCAATCGGCTCGCCCCCTAATACATGGGACTTAAAACATAACTGGCTAAATGTGGGTGTTACTATAGGTGCACCTCTGCCCAACCCTACGGGGAAAACATGCGGGATGCTATGTTAATGTTTGTAGTCAAACGAATTCACGTATGTAATGTAGAGTAGTAGTAGTAGTAGTGCCAGCCTATTACTGTCCCACTGCTGGGCAAAGGCCTCTTCTCATACAGAGAAGGCACGAGCATTAATCACCACGCTTGCTCAAGACGGGTTGGCGATTTCAGACTTATGTTAATTATGTAAGTCCAGGTCTTCACCGATGTCAGTGATGTCCACTGTAAAAAACTCACATTGGTACTTGCCCAGGTTTGAACCTACAACCTCGTGCACAAGAGGCGAGGCCTAAACTACTGGGCCATCATGAGATCCTCATCCATCATGTAATGTGGAGGCGCTGTTTCAATCTACTAAGATCACAACAATGTGTACTAACACATTGTTGACGTTTTCGGTTGGTAAACTTCTCGCAAGAAATTCTACTGGCTGGGATGGAAAGACTGATCATGGATTCTGGTCCAAAAGACCATTGCCCCCGTTATTTCTTTGTTTACTTTTGAAACAGTCTCAAGTGTGAGATATATATTGTTGTGGCATGTAGCGAACAATAAATTGATATCTTATCTCCAAATCTGATCCAATGTTGGACTTGACTTTGAAACTTTGGAGACCGTCTAGTTATTTTATCTTATTTTTGCACGGATTATCTTATTTTATCTTTTCAGTGCAGACAGTGGTGTTGATATTTTTTATTTAAGATCAACAATAACATAACGTCATACCTGTATACCTTAAAAGGTTAAGCATAGGTATACCTATAGTATTTTTTATTTCGTTTATTTAAGCATATGAATTAATATTGAACAAGGGGAGGGATAGTGACCTCCAGAGATGGCGGCTCCAGAGATGAAATAGAGATGTATGGAAGAAGGAAACGATGCTGTACCGACCCCAAGTAAATTGGGATAAAGGCAGGAGGATGACGCTGATCATTGAACAAGTAAGATGGCGAATACATAAGTTGCTCGCAAAACCTAACGTACTGTTTTTCATTGTAAAATATTCAAAAAAATCAAACAGTATCAATTGGTTTTCATCAAACCTCACCGTTACTCCTTTATTTATTTATTTTGTTCCCTTTCTCCCAAATAACCAACCAATAGTTTTACAACAACTGTAAGTTACCCACCAATTTATCACAAACACCAATCAGAATTACATATCTCAGTCAGACATTACATAACATTATCACTCCTGAAATCCTCAAAGTAACCCTTCGGCAGATACGTACCTATTGTACACTCACATTTCGCCAGTTATGTTGAAGTCCCATGTAATAGGGGGCGAGCCTATTGCCATCAAAATCAAAATTCATCTATTCAAATAAGGCTGAGAATCAGCACTTTTTGAACGTCAAAACGTTTACAAAAGACAGTCCCCCAAAACGCCCACCCTTCACCACTTCCTAGTGTCATCAAGCGGGCAAAGATCCAGATCACAAAATATCTCTCGTTGGTCCAGTGGACGCAAGCACTACTGGTGAGCGTGAGGTCATAGGCTCGATACCACAGTCAGGCTATTGGGTTCTTACATCTGGAATTACTCAGAAGCAAGCCGGAGGCTGTATTTTTTGTCCCTGGATGGTGGCAATAGGCGAATTGCAGGAGTACTAAATACACCTCGGCATAACACTTTGGTGAATAGAGACGGAATCCAGACCCCGGGCTGCTACTGAGAAATCCCAGATGGAAAATCCCAAAATCACTTTGTTCGACCCGGGAATCGAACCCAGGACCTCGTGCTCAGCAGTAGCGCTTCTGACCACTCCACCGAGGCAGTCAGGTTTATCTAAACGCGACACACCATAACTTCTACCATTATAATCCCGTCAGCATAATTATATTTTAATAGCCAAAGGAATATTCCACGAGATTACTAATATATGACTAACATTATCACAGTTTAAAAGCCATTTAATCTCGTGATTTAGGTTAACTAGCGTCATCCTAGCGTTTCGTCATTACCTAAAAGCTATTAAGCGACTGGTTTTAGTTAATCAGTGTTACCATTAGTACTTTGATATTTTCTTATTTAATTATTTTGTGTCGGCTATTTTGATGTGGTGAGAGGTTCAATTATCAATTCATCAGTTACCTAACGTTTAGGTGCACTGATAATCGTAGTGTTTACCAGTGGCGAAGTGTTCATACGTACATCCATCCATACATGAATAAAGACAACTTTTACAATAGGATCAACTCTAAAATCATCTGCCTAGCCTTTTCCCAACTATGTTGGGGTCGGCTTCTAGCCTACATGGATACAGCTGAATATCAGTGTTTTACATGGAGTGACTGCCTATCTGATCTCCACAGCCCAGTTACTGGGCAACACGATACCCTCGGTAAGACTGGTTGTCAGACTTTCGGATTTCTGACTACCCGTAACGACTGTCAATGATCTACTAATGACAACCAGGACCAACGACTTAACGTGCTTTCCGAGGCACGGAGGAGTCTCGATATGTTACGAACGGTCACTCATCCACAGACTGACTTCGGCAAGCGTAGCTGAACCTACGATCAACCCGTGCGGCTGTTTGTATTTAGCCACGAGCTCAGAATCAACTCTAAAATATAAAAAAAGCAACTGGTCTGTACACAATGTACGGAACAGCTGTTTTTTTCTCATGATTTCAGGGTTGGTTCCATAATATAAAAGTAGTACATGCTCATGAATTAGTGCTGAAAGATTTCTAATGAATTAGAATTCACCTTAAGCAATGGCCAACATAAAATAAATAATGCTAGACAATCCACACAGCATCATCTAGCCCCAAGCTAAGCAGAGCTTGTGTTATTGGTACTAGATGACTGATATACTTAATACAATACATTACGAACATAGATAGATATTTTATTATACATAGCAAATACTCAGAACACCCGGAACAAATCGTTGTAGATCATACAAATATTTGTCCCAGGGCAGGAATTGAACCCGCAGCCTCCTGCGTCGCAGGCGGACCTTCGCCCGCCGCGCCACATTGGTCATCAAACTCACTCGTAGGTACATTTAGTATAATAGCGCCTGTCACAACACAACTGTAGATAGAACCCTTGTTTGTTGACAGTAGTTAATAAATCTCTTAGTATTAGTATCATAGCACCAAGCGTTGAGACTAGAACAAGTTCATTCACATCGCAGAGTAAATCCAGACTGGATCGATTTGTAACGAGTCGCATAGGAATGCAGATCGAAATTATACTGCAATAGGGCTGACACTGGTAAGCTACTTATACCTATACTTAGATCCGTATTCATAGTGATGTAGAGAAACACTCCAACTACTTCTCGTATCGGAATCGATTTTGATACCACTCACAAATTAGGTTCATTATTTATAACTAGCTGATGTCCACGGCTTCGCCCGTGTGGATGTCGGTTATCGCGAGCAAAAAAATCATGAAATTTTCGACGACACCTCCAACAAATATCATTATATTTTGGCCAGTGTATACAAAAGTTGCCAAATTATATAGGTACTGACCTTCCTCGAGAACCATTATATCCATTGGTGAAAACAGAATGCAAATCGGTGCAGTAGTTTTTGAGTTTATCGCGAACAGACAGACAGACAGACGCGGCGAATTTGTTTAATAATATGTACTGAAGTGGTTTTCAAAAAAGGAATAAGCCGCATAATTTATTTGAGGGAGAAACTTGACGTAGGTAGAGGAGCTCGAGTACATATCTGAGATTTTAAATAAACCGTCTCGTTAGTCTAATTGTTGCAACCATGAGGTCTTGGGTTCGAATCTCGGTTCTGGCAATGTTATTAGATTTTGAAATTTCTCATTAGCAGTTCGGAGTATGGATTTGTACCGGGTTGATGGCAATAGGCTCGCCCCCAATAAGGGACGAGGGACTTAAACATATCTGACGAAATGTGGGTGTATATGTACATTTCTGCCGAACCCTTTGGTTATAATAGAAGTGTTGTTATGATGAGGGTTTTCCATCAAAACATATCTATGTTATGTCATCCGAAGCCAGGACAGAATTATCTCAACAATCAGAAATATTTTCCACCAAACTGTCAAGCCATAACAATGTACATTCACGAGATCACAATACCAAATATGCATAATACGATCATTATGCACAACTGCCTGTATAATGCGCACATTACCCGGTTAATATGAGAATTATTCACTGCATATTAAACTGTAACATAGGTGCATTAGTAACGCTTTCGTAACAGAGGTAAATAATCAAATTTTGGGGTATTCGTAGTCTTCAAATTGTAAAATGACTCGAAACATCTCAACTCAAAAAATTCTGTCATTGATTTACAGTCGCTCCAGATTAAGAATCCCCAACCATACGTCTAATAGGGTTCGTATCTCTCTTCGGACAGGACAGAGCCAAAATAAAGAAATCATTGGTAGCTCATCCATGGACCGACCTTGGCAAGCGTACTTGCCAAGGTCGGTCCGTTGATACTGGCAGTAAATACAGCTGAATCTAAGCATTGCCAGTGGCATTCTTTCAATGCGCCTTTATAAGCAAAGTAGTTTTAAGATCTCTGAGTGTTTTGGTGCACAGACTACTACGCGAGCATGCTCGAGCAGTCGGACGCATTGTATGTTTAAGAACGCGCTCGCGCTTTAGCAGTCTCGCGGATGCTAGAGTGCGCCATCGTCACCAGAATAATACACATACAGAATCAATTAAAAAAGCGTCTTAAAAAGGTTCTTCTCTGTGGTATATTCACTCATACACAAACGCCTTTGCGCGCATGCTTGCGACGGAACGCGTGACTTGGAGAAACTCAACTATATTCTATTTAGAATTAAGTTCATAATCAATTAATCAACTAATATAGCTCGAGCAACGTGCTGCTCTGTTTGTGCTTGCTGACCCTAAAAATGCAAAAAATGCAAAATGCATCTAAGGTGCACTGGATGTGACAAGCTATAGGTGTATAACCTTATATCAGAATAAAGTGAAATTGGTCATTCATTTAATAATTTTATAGGATCCCGTGCTCCACCCCAGCTAGCTTACAGGTAGCCCCACAGATATTTTATATTTAGAGGCCGATCAAGGGAGATTTGAATCCTATTTTGCTAGAAGACTAGGCAAGGCAAAAAATGTGGGTAGGTATTAATCTTACTCTAGGTACACCGGTGACTCACCGGGGAATTCCCCCGTGACATTACGATAAAAATCAATGAAATATTAATCTGGTCCTTTTGTTGCTAGAAAAGGACCAGATTTGTTTCTACAACTTCTAGATTGTTTTGTAATCTCCAAACTTTATTTTATGACACGCACGTATTTTTTTTTACTTTACCTGGGCGTGTAAACCCTGCCTATTGCCGATGTACGTGCAACGATAACAGACAGGGGAATGACAGGGGACGGAATGTGTGCATAATTTGAAAGTTTACTCGAAAGCTGCGCGCGCGCAGAAAATAATGGCACGCGTTATCTTTACTATTATTTATATCAACGCTAGATGGTTATCTAGGAATGAGCGTGTGTTGTTTATTAAATAGAATTACGTAGTAGGCGTAGTGATGTGCTAATATAGTCAGAAATTGTGTAAAGTCGAAATCTTCACGTATTCATGTTGACTGCTAGTGTTGTCTTTTTGTTTTAGGGCTTATTATGTGATTCGATATTATTTCATAGAACGTTGAGGGTCCCTATCCAGAATAGGGCGTCCCTATTTTCTTACCTCGGCTTTTTGGAAAATGAAAATCCATCTTAAATGCCTCAGAAATGTGCGAACAGTAGGCCTGCTCTTGTTTCAAAGTAGGCTGTAAGTTAGTGGTAACGCTACGCACCTAGGTGCCGAATAGGCTAGCAGCATTACCACGATGAATAGCAATGCTGATTCTTTGGCGAATAACAAGGCCAGACCTCTGGTCTCTTTTGTTTTTCTCTTTATTTGAGGGCTTTATCGCTGAGCGATAACGTCGCCCTGTAACATCAACATAATAATAACTATAACTATAACCATATTTATAATACATAATAACTTTCTAACTACAGTTAAAATGTTCTCTATTTTAAAACAAAAAAATGCCAGTTTGTACAAGATTCTGGCTTGATCCGATAAAGGACAAGCCAGGATGGCGTTACACTCTCCAACATCGTAATTATATGTTGGTTCGAGTAAGGTAAGTGAAGAGTCGACAAATTGCTTAGCGATGTCTCGTAAAACTAGATGAAAACACGGACCAGAATTATTATTTTTTTAAACTCATCGCATTCACTCGCAGCATATCATTTTTTCCAAACATCTCTATTTGCAATCATCTCAAGTCACCACTTTCCTAACCACATCATCTTTCAAACAACCCAGCCATCGTTTCTTTGGTATCCCTCTACTCTTGTAACCCTCCACATTCATACTCAAAACTTTCCTTACCACATGATCCTCATTCCTATTCAAATTACAAATTGTGCCTACTAAATAGAAAAGACAAATTTTGGCTCAGAAAACAGACTATAAAGATTAGGAGCCCCCATGAAACTTACTAACCGAAACGATAACCTCTTTTACCACCATTTTATTACAGATATTTCGTTTTGTAACTTATATTCAATTGCCCAAAACCTCTTGTATAACATGCGTGACAGTCTGTAACTGAGTATTATATGGTTATGACAGCCATTTTGACATTACAGCTCACATGGATGCTTGAGGAAGTGATGCGGTTGCGTAAGTGTGTGTTGATTCAATGGTTAGTCAAAGAGTGAGGCGTCTTGCTGGGTAACACTTTCGCTTTTGGTCTAGCGTTGGGATGTGAGTTTGCTATTTCGTGTGCTTATACGGTTTATGGATTTTGAACTGTTTTTTCCGTAGTGTTACAGTACGGACATCTATTTGTTGGTAAGCGAATGTTTTATTTTCATCGGCAGCCTCGTTGGTCTAGACCAACACCACCACTAATGGTCTCAAGCACTATTGCTGAGCGTGAGGTTTTTGGTCCGATTTCCGAGTCGTGAAAAGTGTTATTTACAGGGTTTTTCCATTTGGAATATCTCAGTAGCAGCCCGAAGTCTGGATTTGTTCCCAGTTCATGGGAATAGGCTAGCCCCCTAATACTAAGGTCTTAAATAGAATTGGCGAAATATTTAGCATTTAATCAATTAGTGAATAGGTTACTTCTAGGCAAGCGTGCTATCTCACTTACCAGCAGGTGAGATAGTGGTCAGAAGTGAAGGAATCCAGCCATACTAATATCATAAATGCGAATAGTAAAATTTGGCAAGAAGATAGATTATATCCTGCGGAAGGACATTGGATAGCTTTTAATTCCCATATGCATCGGCAATGTCGGCGATGTCACATGGCAAAAGTTAGTACCTATATAAGAATAATAAAATACGTCCAGTATTTCATCAAAATATATTAAGCGACATATCGCACGATCACCCGTAGATAGTCAACACTTCAATGCTGTCATGTATTTGTATAGGTGTATTAGTTGTGACTTTCAATATTATACTTTGACAAACATGGCGAAGTGAGCGTGCCTCTCATGTGAATCCCTCCTAAAGATTTCAAACCTGTTTGTAGGTTATTTAAAGCTTAGCTACCGTATAGGTTTAGATGAAATCTTATCTTCGTTACTGGAGAATTAAATATGTTTATTGCAACACAGAGTTCAATTTTTTTATCTATTTTTAATCTGTGATGTTTAAACGTCAAGATCGAATAGGTCCTTTTTTCTCTCTGGCCTAATATGCGTGCGTTGTGTGTCGCACTGTATCAGTGAATAAAATAAGAATTTCAAGTAATAAGCAAGTTTTTTCAATCAATCTTGTACCAGCAATAATACACGAAGTATATATACGAAGGTGCCAACATACAAGGTGTGAAAAGAGCCATTACGAAGCTACTGTCATCTGATCTACACTTTTATGCCAGAACAGCAAGCTCGACCAAACTGTCAAATTTTCCCAATTGAATATGACCCTTAAAATTTTGTTATAAAGTTGACAAACTACAAAAAAAAATTGGACTCATCAGGTACATCAAATTAAGTAACATTTTACAAAAATAATTGCTGGTAAAGGATATTGTATTATTAGTATGAAAAAGCTTTTTAGCTCTGAATGCGGCAGCGCGCAATGTACCGCAAAACATTGTGCTTATGCATGCATCGGAAAAACAGTCGTGTTTAGGGTATTACGTAAAACCTTAACAAATTTGGAACTTTGTCCTTCAATATCCTGAAGGTTCTCAGATATGATCCAGTACAAGAAAATAACCACACAGACGGTAAGAACAAGTCAATACATACATAAACTCACGCCTTTTTCCTATGGGTAGTCAGAAACTATAGAACGCCACCTGCTACGATCCTTTTGTTTCATTTACGTTCATACATCTCGGATACAACACACCTAACCTTTATAACACCTTAAACGCCAAATGTCCGACATTTTCTATTGTGTCTCAGTTCAGGTTTTAAGAACATCCCCAGTAAGGTCAGTGGAAGGCTAGAAGGACATACACTGAACAAGTGACTCTCGGTTTCATAAAACATCATTTTACACCCGAAAGACACTATAAGACACTTTACATGCCAATAATAAATGAATCAAAATATTAATAATTATATCAATTTAAAGAAATAAACAAGCTACTTAACTAAATCAAAATATAATATTTTTAATTTGAATGGATGGGTTTTGTGAATGATGATATGGCTAGAAAAGAGGTGACTCTTAAGATGACGGCAAATCGAGATGTATGGAAGAAGAAAACATGCTGCGCCGACCCCAAATAAATTGGGATAAGGGCAGGAGAATGATGGTTTTTTATTTGAATTTGTAAGTGCAACTAATGGTAGCGCTTCGAGGAATAATTTAGCTGACCTTAGTTCGTTGCGCTTAAAAATATTTGCACTTTGAGGAATACCCTTAAATAAAAACTGGTAAAGCCGTGGTAGGTAGGTACTAACCTTTTAAAATTTGTACCCAATACCATAAAGATCCCTCTTTACTTCAAGCCTCTATACTTCAGCGGACAGCTAGACTCTATAAACAGCATAGATAATCCCATCTAATTCGTTGAGACAGAAATAGCCGGCCAATAGAGCTGAATTGGCGATACCAGCTCGTTCAATAGAGATACTGTAATGGACAATAAACGTCGCGTAATCTTGATGATGCTTATTTGTTACCCAGCTAGATGCTTGTGGAATTCTCAGGGACTTGGGATATATTGAGAAATAGCTGTTAACCCGCGACTTTGTCCGCTTTGATTTTCATGGGGGTTTTAGTTCTTTTTCTAAAATCAAAGTAGCTTAATAGGGCTGGCCTTTTATTGGCCAAAGAATCAGCATTGCCAATCAACGTGGCAATGCGGCAGCATTGCCACGTTGAAATATGGCAAAGTGCCCAGGCTGGCAAGCCTGGGCACTTTTCCCGTTGACAGTGATGCGGATGAATTTTTCGATGCCCCATGATTTTTTCTTTTCATGTATTAATAGTAGCCTAAGTTAGTAATTATAACATCAGTCAGTATAAGCCACGTCAAAATCGGTCCATGCGTTCCGGAGATTAGCCGGAACAAACAGACAAGCAGACAAAAAAAAATAAGACGTTTTTTTGTTAAAACTACCGTATATACTTTCATAAGCATTTTGGTAATGAGCTGTTATTTTGACATTACAAAAAGACATTTCACTTTTATTTGTTTGTATAGATTATTTTTGAAAGGTCGAAAGGATTAATATCATTGGGTTTTAGTGTTTGGTTTGGTTACTGCGTACTTATGACATAACGTAATATGTCAAGTACAATCATTACATAAGTAATGATTGCTATTTTGCTGGAGAAAGTAAAAGTGCTTGAGGCAGACCCTGTGGACATAGGCGAAGAATGTATAGGTGAATTGAGTTAAAATCTATTCATCTGCCAAGCCTTTTCCCATCTATTTTGGGGTCGGCTTCCAGTTTAACCGATTGCAGCTCAGTACCAGTGTTTTTCATGGAGCGACTGCCTATCTGACCTCCACAACTCAGTTACTGGGCAATACTTTGGTAAGACTGGATGTCAGACTTTCGGGTTTCTGACTACCCGTAACTACTGTCAAAGATCTACAAATGACAGCCGGGACCAACGGCTTAACGTGCTTTCCGAGGCACGGAGGAGTCTCGATATGTTACGAACGGTCACCCATCCACAGACTGACTGCTGGTCTCTGTACCAACCCACATGAAAATTTGAACCATTTGCCGTAGTTCTTTTAATCATTTTGGACAGTGATTGTGAAATTTCTGGCTTTGGATGTGTATTGGACTTATTTTGACGGATACAAAATAAACCCATCCAATTTGGAATATTGCATTTATATGACGTAATTACCTGAAATAAGAGATTGTGGGTTGGTTGGTTTTTGCAGAAATAAATCCAAATAGTCTAACCTAGTCAGGAGATAGTCGGATTTTGGTGTTCTGGATTTTGGAGGGATACAAACGGTTTACCAATAGACAGGGAAAATGTACTTGTATCAAAATTACTACACAAAGCGTGTGTCATTTTACCCATATCTATCATACGAAAGGTATATCTACGAAAGGTTTATTACTTGAAGAGTTTCCTAAAATCCTTTTCACCAACATTCGCATATCATGAATAATCATTTTAGTCGTAAATGAGTCATTTTTGCCCGCGTGAATGCCACTGACATTTTAATCTTGTCTTTGATTCCGACGCAACTATTCCATATTTGAATCCGTGTTTCCAATTCATGTTATTACTTCTTGCCACTTAAACAAATATCAACTTTGGGCTGCTGTAAATTCAGTAGATTTCAGAATGAATGGTACTTTTTAAAGTTATAAAAACAGTTTAAAGTTGTAGAGAAAGCTGAACTTTGTTCGTGGATCTTAAAGGTATTTTTCTAAGCACATATTTAATTTTTGGATAATAAATTTCAAACATAGGATACGATGCTTGGGGCTTTGAAAAAAGGAAAGGTGACCTGGTAGCATGAAAACTACAAATATATAAGGGGTTCATGGCTAAGTAATAACAGCAGCACTGGTCGATTTTCGGGGCTAAGCAACGCTTGCTGAAGTTGTCCGTTGATGCACGGCACATTCTTCACAAAGCTCGTTGATCCTGGCTGTCATTTGTAGATCTTCGACGGTCGTTATCTAGTAGTAGCTAGTCAGAAGCACGAAAATCTGACAATCAGTCTCACCAAGGAGTATCGTGTTTCCCAGTAACTGGGCTGTGAAGGTAGGCAGGCGCTCCGGTTAGACTAGAAGCCGACCCGAAGGTAGGGAAAGGCTACGCAGATGATGAACGCCAAACATAAGTATTTCTTACCTGTAAATGTGAATCATCCTTGCTATGCTCTGGCTTGGTGAATTCCACATGCAGGCCCTGATGTTTCCCACTAAGAGGCAGGGTTGGTGCCTCATGCTGCCATGCTGTGCGCTCTTCTTGACGGAACCCAGGGTTGTCAAACGCGAACTCGTCCTTCACGGATTCAGGGTCCGTTGTAAAGACTAGGTGCTTGCCTGTTGACAAAGAATTAGGAGTTAGATTTGTTATTTGATCGTGAGTTATCTCGACTAGCAGTGCTAAGTGGCTAAGTCGTGCACACACATATACTATTTCAGGATACATCTCTAAGTTATCTGTATTCGTATTTTCTTGTTTAAATCCCATTTTTTTGGTACATCACTTTTATCATTTTAATTTTTCATTGAAGACAGGGGTTTTCTAGCACAGGTATATCTTATACTTAAAAGGAGGTCCCTATGTAAAATTTACTATTAACGTTGTACACGTTTCTGCAATAAACCTTTTTATTTATTTACCTATTCGGTTGTCTTTGAACTTTGAGCTGGCCTAGCGTGTTATAGAGTTTCATTAGAAAGCGAGACCAGCTTATACTGGCTTAGTGTACATTGAACAGCACTAATAACATGGTGCCCAAAAAGTAGGTATTCTATTAAGAATACCTACTTTTTGGGCACCATGTTAAAAGTTCAGAACGTCTCATCTGATCATTAAATAATGATCAGATGAGACGTTCTGAACTTTTTCACAAAAATTGCTTGTATTTTCCCTTGCTCCTTGTAGGTTTTACTAATTCAAAGTGATCTTTCTGAATCTCAGCAGCTACGCTTGAGACAAGTGACCGTCAAGGCATACATCGTAATAATATTTGATTTGTATGTCATAATATTTATAAATCGGACCATCTCGAGTGGGACGTATGTGTGCGGAAAGAATTATCAACAAACCAATCGGCCTGTAGTTTAAAAATAAATTTAATTCCAATACGAAATAATTTGACTACAGAAGAATTGTATATTAGGAATAAAATAACTATCGAAGTACTTCATAATTAAATTGTATATTGTAGTTAGTTAATCTTTATAATTACATTGTTTTATCTTGTGTATGTCGCTTTTACTCTTTTTAATAAAACGTTGCCCCACACTAGGAATTTCTCCTGTATCGTGGGTGCGTTTACAAACATTTAAACTCACATACACGAACAGCCAGACCCGGAACAATTACCTGCAGGCCATACAAATATTTGTTACGTGAGGGAATCAAACCCACGACACGCGGCGCAGCAGTCGATAGCTCAGCCACTGCGCCAACCGTGCCGTCATTTATTTATTTATAGGAGAACCAACAGCTATAACAAATGTATAACAATAATGTATAATTTGCAAAAAAGTTATTCGCGACCGTAAAAAATGTGTACTTCGTGCAATACACATTTTTACGGTCGCGAATAACTTTTTTACAAACAACTTAATACTCGTACTGAGCTGCAAATTATACATTATTGTTATACATTTGCCTTAAGAGTTTGTATGCATAGCTTGCTTACCGTTGTTAGTTACTGTAAAGCCATTATTGTAGGTACCTACCTATTAAGAACAAAATCAGTTTATGACTTAAAACAAACAATTGCTTTCAATGTAGCATAAAAATGCTTGGGTCTATTTTATTAGTCGTTGTTTTTTTTATGAAACTCTTCTAGGTCAACGCAGACAAATTGACCTTAGAAGAGTTTAATAAAAGTAAAAGATATTGAAGACCCCGACTGCGAAGACAGGTAAAAAGTTTCAAACAACATAAATTTTCTACACTCTCATATTTGACAGACTGGCTGAAAAGTGATCATGTTTGGAACTTTTAGCTGTCCATCCATTCAGGTCACTTTGTTTTTTATTTTATTTTGGTGAGTTACTTATTTGGAATCATCTCGGTGAACACTGTATTTTGATAGCCTACATGACGAAGTCACAAGCAAAATACATAACTAACGGTGGCCATCTTGTTTTTTTCAAAATCCATATACGAGAATTTTAGTGATATCTGATTTATTTAAATCAATAAATCCGTTTAATTAAATCAATCTAAAACTTTTTTGACTAATTTTTGACTCAAAACTTTTGTTTGATGCGCACATTGACAATATAGTCAACAAGGCTTCTAAAGCGTTAGGTTTTATTTTTAGGGTCTCCTCTGAGTTTAAGAATGTCAAAACTATGAAAATTCTATACTGTGCTTTTGTCCGTAGCCATCTCGAATATGCTTCTCAAATTTGGAATCCAAATTACAATGTTTATATTAATCGCCTTGAAAGTATACAAAGGAGATTTTTAAGGTACACTCAATATCGTTCAAATACTTATCTTCCTAACTATACTAGTCGGTGTAAGAAATTTCATATTCTTCCTTTACACGAGCGAAAAAAAATTGCAGATCTTGCTTTCCTATTTAGTATAATGAACGGGTCTACTGATGTCCCTGAGCTGGTGGCCAAGATTGGACTTCGTGTACCGTCTGTGTTTCTTCGGAGACCTCATCTCCTTCATGTACCTATTGTGGAAACTGTCTATAGGCAAAATACATACATTTTAAGAGCATGTAGAATATTTAATAAGGTGTGCCGGGATGTTCAGCTTGATTGACAACCTATGTGGCGCAGCGGGCGAAGGTCCGCCTGCGACGCAAGAGGTTGCGGGTTCGATTCCCGCCTTGGGACAAATGTTTGTACGATCTACAAATATTTGTTCCGGGTGTTCTGGGTATTTGCTATATATAATAAAAATATCTATCTATGTAATGTATTGTATTAAGTATATCAGTCATCTAGTACCCATAACACAAGCTCTGCTTAACTTGGGGCTAGATGATGCTGTGTGGATTGTCCAGCAATATTTATTTATTTATTTATTATTTATTTATTCACAAATAGTGTCCAGAAATTAAAAAAAATGTTAAGTAACTTTTTCTTTGAAGAGTAACATTGTTGCGTAATGTATTTTATTTTTGTTTAAACTCTTAACGCTTTTACCGTTTTGTCTATTTCATACATAAGTTTTTATAAGTGGAAACTTGTAATTGGCTTTCTTCTACGTATAACTTCTGACTACTCAAATGTATTAGCTGTAAGTTTTCTTAAAATTAATAAAATAAAATAAAACTTTACCCTCTTTAATCTGGGTCAATCGAGTAAAATACGAAAATATACAATCACCCACAGCCTGACTTTATTCACTGCTAGACAGGTGGGCATAGATCTCTATCTATTCTTTTCAATCTTTACCATTACCTCATCAGCATTAATTAACAACCATCCATTTTAACTGGACAGTGGTGTATACAATACATGATTACCTCAGATTACTGATGAGATGTATCTAAGTAACAAGCTTGCGGTTGCGGTCAAGTAAATTATACGTTCTGTTTAAAATGTTAGCTCCGATGCGTCGGTGTAACCGGTAACCATACTTACGAAATGCAACTGTAAAAAGTACGATAACGTCTTCAACAGACACTATCGGATATTTACTAACTAACTAGCTGCGTTCCGTGGTTTCACCCGATCCTAAGGGTCGTAGCTCTTCCTGAAGAATAGGGATGATAAAAAAAATGTTTTTTGTTTCGTTAGATTATTTAAAAACATTGGACACGTATTTTTTTCTTTTTTTACGTAATCAAAGGATTACGTCAATACATTGAGTTGAAATGTAGCGTGACGTCACACGTAAGCAGATTTTAAACCTACATGTGACGTAGCGAGCCCCCACTCCCTATCTTTAATGCGTTTTATCTCATTCATTTTTTATTAATATGATAAAGCAAAAAATACGTGTACAATTTTTTTTTTATTTGACTGACAGACTAAATATAGGTAATTCCTTTTTTTTTACCAAGGCTTTTTTATTTCAAACCCGACTAGAAGAACCCATTACTTAGTTGAGATGGGTCACAGAACGGTTTGTATGAAACAAAATCATGGCATCTGCATTGTCACATCATATTTTAATTACTGAGCATCATAATCTATATGCTAGGATAATTCCAAAGACCTTTTGTAGGTAGTAGTTACTGTACATATCTATTTTCAAAGTATTTTATAAAATATGTAGCCAGAAGAAAGCCTAAATATTAGGGCGCGGGATCCTGTTCCATCCTTAAAATGGACGTCAACGGTAATTTCCTGACCTGTCACTTTTCATAAATCGAATCTGACAAATGACGTCCCAACTGGCCAGTATGATGCCATAACTAGCCAGTATTATATTGTGGCGCTGGTAACCCTATTTTTAATCTATGTATAGCGCTCACTAATTGACATTCTAGTGAACAAAGCGTAAAACCAGTGTAAAGAATTTCTTTTCATTTTGCCTTTTTTCGTTTTTGGTTCTAGTTTTTAACCTTGGGTATGCCTTAGATTGTAGCATTGTGGCAGGTTTGAATACAGTCATTAGCGCTCCGTCTAAAGCCAATTGGTCTTAACAATTTAATTGGGTTGCTTCTTCACTTAATCATATTGTGTGTTTTTGTAAGAATACTGGCTGTTACTGCGCTACTGGTATCCTCAGCTATAATTAAAATAGGGTGTACAAGTTGAGTTCGCAAGCGCTACTGATGTGTATGAGGTACGGGGTTCGATTTCCGGGTCGTGCAAAGTGTTGGGCTTTTCAAATATGGAATTTCACAGTAGCAGCCCGGAGTAGGTGGCAATAGGCTCGCCCCCTATTACAGGGGACTTGAAAATAACTGGGAAATGCGGGTGCACTATTGGTACACCTCTCCCTAACCCTTTAGCGAATACAGGCGTGATGGTATGTTATTCAAATGCAGTAATATGTTAAGTGCAATGTACCTACTATCGAACATAATCGGCGCACTAACCCACTTCAGTTCGATTGTCATGGTAACTTGCGCAAGATTACCGGCGGCTTAACATTTTTTCTTGCAAACTGCAGTTTACAACAATTACTTGTTGAAACAGTAGCAGTGAGTGCTTAGTCTCGTTGTGGGTAGTAACTAACAACGTTGTTAAGACGAAGTAAGGTCAGAAGGCCAACACAATATTGCTTAAGGACGAACAATGAACATAGAGACGCACTTAGCAGACGTATAGAAACGTTGGATAATTAATCGATCATAGAGCTGGCTTCCATTTACATTCAATATTATCTATTGTCTAGACGTAGGTACTAGAATTACTAGGTGCCTCTTACGGATAAGATAATGTTCGAAGTCCACCAAGATGGTTAGAATTTCCATTGTTTAGTGATACATACTAGCCGCACCGTTAAAAGTAACAATATCTACTGCTGTGAAGGAAATATCCGAAATTCAGAAGTATAAGAAAGAAAGATAAACTGTTTATTCACGTGAAAGTGACGCACATAGTAAATAATTGTTGTTTACAAAAACCCAAAACAAGAACAAGATGGTAATAAATCAGAAAAAAGTACAATAAAATAAATATTAGTATCCTCCGGACATCGGTAACTATTGTGAAATTAGGTTTGCTGATTTACACAAACATCACGTGTTTTGAGCAGGAACCGTACAACCCTGATTGTGAGTACGGTAACCCTTTCATTCGGTTACCCTTGCCGAAAATGTAACAAGTTGTAAGGATTAACCCTTTCTGAAACTGTAACCCAATCATGACGATAACACTTTGAATGGCTAAGTCAGGTTAACCCATTCTGGTAATCGATCGAAAGTGTAACCCATTGAAACCCGTATATCTTGAAGGTAAACCTTCGAGGAAATGGGTTAAGGATTGGGTTTACTAACTCCTTCACGATGGATGATTGGGTTAAAGGGGTAACGGATCGTATAAGATAAGCTGTTTACATGACAAACATTCATGCAGAAACCCTTTGAACACGGTTACCAATAAGGTTTATTGCTGCGTCTAAGAGCGAGAGATAGCCAAAAATAAATTGTCTGCCACGCGCTGACTGGGCAATCTAGCACACGCCGGCTGGGCAATCTAACACAAGCTGGGCAATCATTCCCATCAATGGCACTGCGAATAAACCTTCTGTCATACAGCCCAGTTTTCACTGAGAGAAATCATTAGGCCGGGTGTACGCACGAGCAGATAAACGCAAGCGTTTATAATCTGTAATTAGTCGATCGCACGCAACCGCAGATTAAGGTCGAGCGGGATGGTTACCGCGGATGTTGTAATTAAAAATAATTGAGTTATTTATTGAGTTTATTTATTGTTATTTTTATTTGAGGAGTTTTTGTACCCTGTGTGTAGTGTGAACATGGCAGTTATTAGTTTTGTTAAATGTTCAATCGTGATGTTAGTTACCTAATTACACATTTACACGAATGCGGTTTTTCTTTTTAATAAATAAACAAGATTTCGTTGTTTAAACACTTCGGAATAGTTTCTTTTTTTTCAGTAAGCTGATAAAAATGATGTTATTTCAACACGCTTTCGTGAAATTCAACTGAAGCATTAAAGGTGAATGTATGTAGGAAACTTGATTAAATATTTCAAATATTTCTTGTGCTTATTTTGTTAGGTACTTAATAACAAAAAAAATACACCAATAATGTTAGAGTCCCACTCCCATATTTTCTGAGGTAGCACAATCGATTTAAAAAAAGATCAATTAGGCTCGAAAACGGCAGTTTAGCGATTGTGAACAGAAAACTCGATCGCGACCTCAAATCTGTAGAAATATCGCGGGAAAATCTTTTTTATTATATTTATTCTTTGCTGTGATAGTATCACTGAGGTCATATCGTTCTGCCACGGTATACAACCATTAAAAATTTCACGCTGAATATTAACACCAGGCGAGTTTATTGAACTCAATATTTTTAGAAAATCTTCCAAAAAAAAGTAAAAGGCACAAACAATATTGGTATAAAGCCTGCTCAAATCATACAACGTCAAATGACAGGTTGCGCAGCACTAGCGGTTAATTCACACGTAATTATCGACTCTTGCTTTCGATAGACATCGGATATACGAAGTGGGTCGACACTTTCACGACACTAGTGTTTTTGCTCTATTTATAATATGTCGACGGTTTCAATTCCTGCGACTAAATTGCTTTCTTTGAATCTTGAAAGATGCAAGACGCGTGTTTTTTCTTGTCTTCGTATAGGCAGACATGTTAAAAGACATTGATCAGATCAAACCACTTTATTTGGTCAATGTTTGTTCCAATACAAAATTGATGAAAAAAAATGATCGCCAATCCCCAGCTCACTACCTACGAGATTTGAGGGATAGTTAATTAGTATTTAACTTAATTTAAGTTCTGTCAAGTGGTCAATTTCATTGCCTGATAGTTTTTTTATTACTTTCCGCAATGTTATCAAAAATCAAATCATAATCAAAATTAATTTATTCAAATTAGGCTGAGAATCAGCACTTTTTGAACGACAAAACGTTTACAAAAGACAGTTCCCTAAAACGCCCACCCTTCACCATTTTTGCTGGGATGAAGAAGTGGCGGAACACACTCCCCATAAAAACCAATGGCCATGGTTAAAACCAATGGCCAAAACTTTACACAATAGAATAGGACCAATGAACTCATTTATTTCAGAGCTGGCTTCTTTATCAGTCTGTTTCAGATTTGCTTGCCTTGATGCCTACAACATTGCGGTAGTCTCAAACTCAATCCCGATGAAAATATGTGGAACTCTAGATTTCATAACTGGCTCTCCTGTAAAACGCCTATATTCCCAGAAGGGTTGAGCAGATTTGTTCGGGCACAAATCCAGGCTGTGACTGAGAAATTCCTAATGAAAATACCCAATATCGAGGAGGATATTGAGATTTCCATCTCAGCAAAAAAAACAATAAAATTTTCTTTTTCTTGTCATGTATTTACATAATAGATCACAGGGCATCGAAAACCTCATCCGCATCGCTGTCTATGAGAAAAGTGCCCAAAACGCTGGCAGCATTGCCACGCTGAGAAACTAAATGGGCACGAGGACCCCATGGCTCTAGTTTATATTTTCGCCATTTATTTATTGAGGTTTTTGTCATCTCAGCTAACTTTAGGCTCAGCACCAGCACTTATGATCACTAGACCAAAGAAGCTACTGTCTCAATTACTTAGTATACTTACCAAGAAATAAACAAGAAACAAAAACTATCCACGTGCTTGTGCGCATTGTGTCGGAACAGTTTTTCTTTCTTGTTTTTACCTCAGCAGCTGGCATCTGGGGTAATGAGATACAATAATACTGACGCGGTAGATTCTTCATGGAAATTATTTACAATACGTATTGTCAAGGATGAAGCGAATGTAATTGTTTGTTGCTAATTTACCTACGTACCGTTAATAGTAAACAGGTAAGTAAGGTATATGAGGAGCTCGTAGCTTATTAAAAACTGCCGCACAGGTTGATCGAAGGTTAAGCTACGCTTGCCGAGGTCAGTCTGTGCATGGGTGACCGTTCGTAACATATCGAGACTCCTCCTCCGTGTCTCTGAAAGCACGCTAAGCCGTCATTTGTAGATCTTTGACAGTCGTTAGAAACCCGAAAGTCTGACAACCGGTCTTACCCAGGGGTACCGGGTTACCCAGTAACTGAGTTGTGAAGGTCAGATAGTTTATTTAAGAAACATATCCTCCTGAAAGAAAATTTTCTAGAAAAAAATCTAAAATATCTTATTCTAATGAGACATATTTTTGAAACTTCCTTCCTGAATACATTTTCAAGCTTTCAACTTTCTTGTCCATTAACAATAGTGCACTTGAACATATTATGTATAATAAACCTTTTTTTTATTAAAAGCGGACTAAAGTAACAACTAGCTACTGACTACCAATCTCCACATTTATAATTTTTGTGTGGTAAACCACAAAAAAAATATAAATGTGGAGATACAGTTAAATGGAGATACAGATACAGTTTGGCATACATTAATTACTCCGCATTAAGTAGGTAAAAGTTCAACAAAGCAGTTGACACGCAGAATTGCCATTGTATGCTTTTACACCACAATTTGACAGAGGTATTTTCTCACTTCGAGTTAAGCATTTTTTGACCACACACACACACTATCATTATGCCTTGGCATATCATTTGAGACCCTCAAATATTTTAATATTTATTCCAAGAACTCAAGGGCGTTTTAAAATTCGAACATGCCAATCAGTTGACGTAACCTGATGACGTCAATTGTCGCATCTTAGATAGGGTTACCATTTCGAAATTTAACCTGACAAAAACACGAATACTTGCACATAAGTTCGAACCTTTGGCTTCTAAATCTTTTTTTTTTGTTATAAATATTCGACTTTATTATTTTATAAAAGAAATTTATTTTTTCGTTGAAAAGTCGAAAGTACCAAAAAATAACTAGGCTGGATGGCTACTCTAATCATAGATCATAGCAATTGGAAGTATAGGTACAGAGGCCAGCACATCAAGCTACCCCAATGTGTCAAATTTCTTTGATAGGTTTTCAACGTTATTCCATAAGATTAAGATTCATGTTCAATTGGGAAAATTTGACAGTTTGTGGTAGGTTGATGTGCTGGCGTCTGTACCATACTAATATCATAATGCAACTTGCATTCAAATCTGTCAGTAAATGTACCGAGTAATTTGCACATAGTTGCTGTCATCGTGTTGCCTTTACAATGAAACGTCGTGCATATATTATTAAAGAGCAGGCTTCATGTTTCGAGAACTTGAGTCAGTACTGTGATTCATAATTAGGTGCTTAATTTAAAACTATTAACATTACAATACACTTACTCGAAAATGGGCTCTTATAGATGCGCTTTAAAGTTCATAATGCAGTGTATTTAACACGCGGGCTTTTTACTTTGCATTGGGAGCACTAGTCCGGGATACTGCGCCATAGATAACTTATACAAATCAGAAATATGCGTTTTTTTTTCAATTGCAGCAAAATGTCTTACATTTTTGTGAATAAATAATTATTAAGTTTAAGTTTAATATCATCTTACCTATTTTTCATCGAATTATTTGTTTTTTGTCAACAAATTAACTTTAATTAGTGTTATTTACTTTAATTAGTATTATTAATAAAAATACTTATTTGCTATCCGCTGTTTGGCGGCACTATAAAACCCACAACTTTCACAAGTCATTGTATGTTAAAAAATATTACGTAAAATGTGATATAATATTAAGTAATTATTGTTTTCTCGCAAGTGTACGGAAAAATGTCGAGCATTTGTCTTTCCACACTTGTATAAAAATGTACCTACTCGGTACTTGATATCGACCTAATTCAGTAAATACCAAGATTTCGAATGATGGCACGAAATGCCCCAGAAAATTTTGATACAAAAAGATTTTACAAAAGCAATAAAATCCTTCTTCTTCTATAAACTAGCAACCACCCGCGTGCCCATGTGTTAATCTGAAGAATAAACTTTAATACTGTAAATTTTCATCATAATCCGGTCAGTAGATAGCATGAAAGTGTGAAAAAATCATCCACACATCCACACAAACTTTCACATTTATAATACTAGTAGGATACTCGCCTTTATAAACCGAAAAACTACATATTTAAAAGTAAAGATCATAATCAATCTAAAAATGCACGCAAAGCATGCAGCAAAGATATTTAAGTACTTGAGTTCCCACACCTACCCTCAGTAAAGTTTCGCCATAACATTTTGACAGTTGACAGCTAGTGTCATCAACCTCTTAGCGTGGGTGCTACAATAATGGTATGTCTACACGACACTGAGGTTAAGCAACAGCTATATTGACATTCAGCTGCTCTTAGCAACTCGTATGGTAATGAGAAAGACTAGGCGAAAAGATATGTAAGTAAAGTTGGAAGAAGTGTAAGATTTTTATTTATTTCTTCAACAATGGTTGAATGAGATGAGATGAGAATGCTAAGGGGGATGTGTGGTGTTACGCGAATGGATAGAATAAGAAATGAGTATATAAGAGGAAGTCTTAAAATGGCGCCTGTGACAGAGAGGTTGTGTGGAAATCGGCTGTCATGGTATGGACACGTGATGCGAAGGAATGAGGATCATGTTGTGAGGAAAGTTTTGAGTATGAATGTAGTGGGTTACAAGAGTAGAGGGAGACCATGATGACCAAGAAACGATGGATGGATTGTATGAAAGTTGATATGGCTAAGAAGGAGGTGACTTCTGAGATGACGGGAAATAGAGATGTATGGAAGAAGAAGACATGCTGCGCCGACCCCAAATGAAATTGGGATAAGGGCAAGAGGATGATGATGATGATGATGATGATGAATGGTAACACTATTAATACATGAAAAGAAAAATAGCTAAATAATCACAGATGAAAAAATTAATCATCACTATCAACGGGAAAAGTACCCAGAAGGCTGGCAGCATTGCCGATTCTTTGGCCAAAAAAAAAGGCCAGCCCTCTGGTCACGTGAAAAGTCGACCAAACGTTTCGCGATTTCTCGAAAAGCTAAATGGGCACACAAATAATTGTTGAGGAAATCAAGGACCATGAGGAATAAAAACCAGGATCTTATTGGATATAATTTTATTGAAAGAAAGTTTTTAAAGAAAACAAACTACTCACTACAAGGTATGTCAGCAAAGAAAACTGCAAGATGCAATAGAAATCGAAGATAAAAACGATGAAAAATACTATGAACTAAATAATAAGTTAAGGCTGGGGTTCATGCGAGTATTCATTACTTCTGCATGTGTATTATTGTCTATGAAAATATATTAGATACCTTTCAACACTCATTTGAATAATTAGGAACCTACATAATTAAAAAGTTTGCATGCCAGCAACATTGAAATGTCAAAACTGTCATTACGAAAACTTGACGTTTTGATTTTGTTAAGGCGCGAAGGCAGAGGCGTTAAATTATACAGGCTCCTAACGTTTGTAGAAATTCGACACACAATAAAATATCATACATAATTGCATGTAATATTAGAGTATTCGGGTCACGACGAACGCACCGACCCGCTGGGAGAGTCACGTTGCAAAAATTATACACTCATTGGACTCAACGGGTGGTCTGCTTAAAACAATTGGTATGCGTGAAGTCTTCACTACATACGTAATTTCAATGTGTGAACTTTTATATGTATTACTTTCGAGAACAATTAGATGGATAGAATGTTTTCTATTGTTGGCCAAAGCTTTGTGTTTTTGTAATCTGACCTTTTGTTGATATTTGGACAGCCGACTTTGCCTTTGTCGTTAAAAGTCAATGACCGGCAGACTTAAAAAGTATGCAAATAATATTATTATCATGCAAGAATATGTTTGTATTCAATGATATATGATATGGCTGCAATCCATACGTTTTTGGCGAGGAATGACCCGCATGTAAGTATATATGCTTTATGGTTTAAATTCAGTTTATTATACCCGTTTTTTTGCTCGTCTCCAAATCATCCATTATCGCAAACCTTTTCAATAATCTCTCTACATTACTTCTGTCATCATCATCTGCCTAGCCTTTTCTCTACTATGTCGGGATCGGCTACCAGTCTAAATGTATACAACCATTCTCCAACCAAATCTCCATTCATCATCTGCCTAGCCTTTTCCCAACTATGATTGGGTAGGCTTCTAGTCTAATCGGTATTTCACATGGAACGACGGCCTATCAGACCTATTGAATTAAAAGACTTCGCTCAGGTTTTCATCACTATTTATTTAATTAATACAAAAATGAACACTGAAATATCTGCGCTTGATGTTACGGAATAGATAGAGATAGCTATATATTAGAGCGCGCAAATAACTGCATAAATAGGCGCGAAATTAAAAAATAGAACATTATGTTCAACAAGACATCTACAGCCTATTTACTGGCTAACACGATACACCTTAGTAAGACTGGATGTCAGTCTTTCGGGCTTCCGACTACCCGTAACCGCCGGACCATTCGAGACACGGACCGACGTGACCTTGGCAAGCATAGCTTAACCTTCATTCTTCAACAGCAATATTTTATGTTGGCGCTTAAGTTGAGCATTCATTTATCTTGTGGTTGTGGTACGTAAAGATGACTAACTTCAAGTAACATCACCATTGTCATGTCAACTTCGTACATCCTTGTGTGAGTCAGTACTGTGATTGATGTCAAGTCACAGTGATTCTAATCTTCAAATGAAGTACGTATTATTAAAATTAAAATGCCGGCTTAAGTTAGAAATGTGTATGGTTTTTGAATTTTCAATTTAAAACACATTATTACAGAAATGATCAAAATACTTTTTCTTTATTAAAATTATACAATTATTAATATATGAAGAAATAAAATAAAATAAATAATCATAGGGCATCAAAAAATTCATCCGCATCGTTGTCAACGGGAAAAGTGCCCAGGAGGCTGGCAGCATTGCCTTAGTTTCCTCTGAAGTGCCGTGCTTGACCGATGCGGTGAACGCCTGGAAAGTGGCTTGCCCGGATACAGATAGGCCCGTGAACCCATCTTCCCAGAGACAGTGGGATGAGCCGCTCTGCAGTTTGGTACGGAATAATCTTATTAATACGTCCACCAATACTGCTGAGCGTGCCCGCTTGCTGGCTGTGGGGACGTGGAAGTCGGGCCTTTGGCTTCAGGCTTTACCGTCACCCAACATTGGCACCATGCTGGGTGACACTACCTTCCGGCTCGCTACATGTCTGCGTCTGGGCGCTCCTTGCGGAGCTCCACATCGTTGTCAATGCGGTGAAGCAGTCGATTGCCTCGGACACCATGGCCTATCCTGCAGTAAAAGTGCAGGTCGCATAGCCCGACACGCCAGTATTAATGACATCATCCGTCGTGCTCTTGCCACCGCCGGGGTACCAGCTATTTTAGAACCCAGTGGCTTGGCACGCGACGATGGTAAGAGACCAGATGGAATGACCATAATACCTTGGAAGATGGGTAGGCCTTTGGTGTGGGGTGCAACATGTGTCGACACCCTTGCGCCATCCCATCTTCCTAGTACGGTGGATTGTGCAGGTGCGGCTGCTGCAGGTGCAGAAAACCTCAAACGGCGAAAATACAACAACCTAACTGGAAGTTGTATGTTTGAGCCGTTTGGGGTTGAAACACTAGGGCCATGGGGGACCCCATGGCCCTAGTGTTTCAACCCCAAACGGTGTGCCCATTTAGTTTTTCGAGAAATCGCGAAACGTTTGGTCGACTCTTCACGTGACCAGAGGGCTGGCCTTTTTTTTAGAAATGATCATGAATAATTACGATATTATTTATATTTTTTATATAATCAACTGACATCGAGCTTAACGAAGTAGGCCGAATATCGAGCGACAATTTACGAACATCTGATCTTCGGCTGCTTTATGGCCGATATCGAAATTATAGCAGAATCATGTTTTTTTTCCATTTCACAAGTTTCATTCGGTCTCTGTAGTTATTACCCACTACTATTAAACACGACTTATTAATTAACTCCAAGGATTTATTTTACACACATTACACTCTTCGCGAACGTCGTTCCACATTCCAAAAAACGCGGGAATTCCGACCACACAGCCAACTGTCAAACGCCGTAGGGATGTCCCCAAGACGTGAGACAATTAGTGTTGTCCCGTGTAGATTCGGTTTTCTTCGTCTAATACTACTAAAAGACAGCTGTAATATTACCTACATACATTTACGACCCCATCCAACTATTAACACGTCGGTAAAGTGCATCACCGTGCAGTGACAATGACCCGTAACATCGGGTCACACTTTCACCGTATTGTTAGTTCTATCACTAAACGAAAGGCTTTCACAACTGAAGAGCAGTTTCTAGATTTACCATTAAACGTAGGTATTGAGCTAAGTGCTAAGGTATAATTCAATACATTCCTCTTAAATTTTCATACTACATACATGTTTGTACGATCTATAAAGATTTGTTCCGGGTGTTCTGGGTATTTGCTATGTATAATAAAAAATATCTATCTATGTAATGTATTGTATTAAGTATATCAGTTATCTAGTACCCATAACACAGGCTCTGCTTAGCTTGGGGCTAGATGATGCTGTATGTATTGTCCGGCATTATTTATTTATTATTATTTCTAAGCTTGAAACTAAGAAAAAACAATACACTACATTGTAAGAAAGAACTCAAAAGGTTCAAACTAGACCACCTTTCAACTAATCTAAGGAAGAGTGAAGCATTAAATTAATATGGGATTGAAATAAAATACCTCATGGAGAGGACCTCGTGAGTAAATATAAACGGCCGCACGGCTTGATGGTTAAGCTACGCTTGCCGAGGTCAGTCTATGGATGGGTGACCATTTGTAACATATCAAGATTCCTACGTGCCTCGGAAAGAACGCTAAGCCGCTGGTAACGGCTGTCATTTGTAGATTTTTGACAGTCGCTACGGGTAGTCCGAAGCCCGAAAGTCTGACAACTAGTCTTACCAAGGGGTATCGCGTTGCCCAGTAACTGGGTTGTGGAGGTCAGATAGGCAGTCGCTCCATGTTAAATACTGGTATTCAGCTGCATCCGGTTAGACTGGAACCCGACCCCAACGTAGTTGGGAAAAGGCTAGGCAGATGATGATGATGAAATAAAATACGTGCCATTTTAATGAAAATTTATCATTAAAAACCATTAAATCTATAATTAATAATAATTTATTCATGAACAATAACTACATTGTATCAGAAAAATTCAAACAAAAACATGCTAAAATATGCATCAATACAACAACGAAATAGGAACTGCGTTATAGAACCTCAACAGCAAAAAGAACCTTATTGAAAAGGAATTTTTTTGGTGGTTTTTAAAGGAGTTTGAGTAGATAGCGGTTTTAATATGTAGATGCAACTTATTAAATAATATAACTGATTGATATCTAGGATCAATTTCAACAATTGCTTGATAAGATCAATTTAGTAGGAATATTGGGCTTATTACTTAAGAGTATTTAAATGATAACGCCGACATTGCTACGCTTGGTGGCGGTTTTTCCTTCCGAGCATAATGTGACTGAATCAACATGATACCCAATTAAGAAAAAAACCGGTTAAGTGCGAGTCGAACTCGTGCGCCGTTCGAGGGTTCCGTTCCTACCCATTATTTTTCATACTTTTATTTTTTTGGCATTTTTCCTTTCTTTATTCTGTAAGACCTTGCTTTTTGCCAAATTTCGTGATTCGAGAATTGACAATTTGCCTACATCACCGTGTCCTGAGTCAAAAATCAAGGTTCTGAGTCAGGACCTTGATTTTTATACACCTAGGACTATATACCTCAGTATTTAGATCTTTAACATATCACCCGTTCCTGAGAAAATCGGTGGTGACACACGGACAGACGGACAAGAGAAGGTGATCTTATAAGGGTTACTTTTTTATCTTTTGAGGTGCTGAACCCTAAAAATGGCAAAGGCAATCGGACTCGCCCATCGAAAGTTCCGTTCCATCGTAGGAAAAATATTTTTTACATTTCCAATTTAAAATATTTTTAGCCCATTTTTGCACTGTCAGTGAACATGCTTTGTGTATTCAATGTAACTATTCAATAATTACCGTCGATAGCGTTAGTTAATTCCCGAAATAAACAGCTGTGACTAACAAGAAGGGTTTAATTTCAAGATAATATCTGGACTTTAAAAGAGATTGTGATCTCTGAGTTTCTTTCGATGTTCCTTCTGAGAGTAGTCAAGAAACACCAACCTAGTTTAAGAAAATACTTTACTTGTTGATATGTAAAAGTGTTTTTAACTAACATTTAAGAATGGAACCCTAAAAATAATCGTAGCACGGTACGACGAACGATACGCTACTAATTAGTGTGATTAGTGACACGCGAAGTTGTGAATGCATCCGAAACAATACCTCCGCAAACTTAATTTTAATTATAAAGAAATCTCCGAAAATTCCGCTACAAATTCAAACATTAAATAGAAGATAACATCACGCATGTACCCCGACGAGTACGGCAGAGAGGTGGACATGTACAGACGCCAGCACATCAAGCTGTCCCAAACTGACAAATTTTCCAAATTTAACATGAACCTTATTTTTTTTGTGATAAAATTGCAAACTATCAAAGGATTTTACAGACTGGGGTAGCTTGATGTGCTGGTTTTTTTTATTTTGGAATGGGCATCTCGCAGTTTATCCTTTAGGGATATCTACTGCTTAACCGAACTTTCCTGTGGGGGGCTTAATTAAAATTAAGGCCTCCAGCCAGGCGTAAAAACTTAAAAACTAAGCGACCGATCGCTAAGGGCACCCCCTGCGGGGTACGAACCTCGGCTTAGGACGTCGCTGAAGAGGACAGCAAGGGACAGGCTGGATCAAATAGATATGTGATTTAGGGACATTTTAATCATTTACCGGCTCAGCTTCGCGGGCTGGCTGTAGCAAAGGGTCGGGAGGGGCTTGATGTGCTGGCTTCTGTACCTATCTCTTATAGTACACCCACCCACACTTCGCCTATACACTATGTTTAAATCCCATATACTTACCTACCTTATAGCGAGCAAGCCAATTGCCATCAACTGGGCACAAATCCGGTCTCCAAATTGCTACTGAGAAATTCCTTTCAATGGAAATATCCAATAACACTTTGTCCGACCTGGGACTTAAGCTAAAGACCTCATGATCGACTGACTAGACCAGATCAAGTACAAAAACAATCTAGAAGGTATTTCAAATAACTCACCAGATTCCTCACACAATTTCTTGAGAAAACCCCGAAGAATTTAAAGAATCCTAGACGCCTAGGTGAGCTTGAAAAAGGTGTTAATTAAAAAACACAAATGAAGTCGTGATTAAGAAGATAATTACTAAAACGAGAGGAATGCGGTGTGCTGACATGACTTACGGATAAACATCTTATGTCGGCTCAACATGATATACCTACGTAATTACAGGTTGGGAAAAAATGCTACGAGGCATTTTACAGAGAAGAGGTAGATTATGTTACGGAGTGGATATGATATTGCATCATCTGGTATAGTTATTGCATGTCGCGAAGGCGGGATGGTCTTTATGGTGTGTCTGTTGCAAGTACACAATGCTTCTTTGTGAGTAAACACGGGAGCGCTCAGTACTGGTCGAGTCACCTGGCCGCACACAGAAACAATGTGTACGTGCATCTAGAAACCAACACACACATTCAAGTACGACCCGCCTCGTGAGATGCAACAAACGCTGTTGAGGTCGACTGCCATTCTAAGCAGATGCAGTTGAATCTTACCTGACCTCCACAACCCTGGGCAATACGATTCCTTCGTATTACTGGTTGTCAGACTTACTAACTTCTAAATACTCGTGACGGCTGCCAAAGATATACGAATGGTAGCCGGGACCAACGGCTTAACGTACTTACCGGTATGTGACAGATGCTTAGATGGTAACCCATCAACGGGCCGATTTAGGCAAGCGTAGCTTAACCTTCGATCGACCCGTGGCGCTTAAGATTATTTGGCCACGAGCCCCTCTTATATTATATGAATGCCATAGAGAGTCGATTTTCCAATAGTCTGTTGAGTTTTACCTGAAGGTTAAATATGGCGGTTTGACATATTTTATATACTTGAAACATTGTGAAGCCGCCATTTTTGTTCCTCAGATAGAAGAAGTTATCTAGGACTATTGAGAAATTAGCCCCAAATCACTACCGATCAGCCCCAAGTGATGGAATGTAGAATTGATCACACCTCAGACAATAATTGGACTTCCCCACCACTGGTCATACTAATGACTCCGAGTTAAGCAACGTCTTTAAATTAAAAAACAAAAGATTTAAGTAGGTATGTCTTGCTTGACGTAAATGTCAAACCAAATACAAATTCATTCACTAGGTACTCTACAATAATTAGGTTCCTAACATCAATTTTAGCTGATTATTGGTAAAATGCACATTATATCTAGAAACATAAGGTCTAATTTATTCTACACTTCACTGCAGAAAGAACGAAGACTCTAATTGCATAAATGCAACTGCAACTCGCACAAAAATTCTTGGAACAGAAATAACAACAAACGTTAATTGATTAATTGTGCGAAATTGTCAAATTTTGGCGTTCACATGCTATTGGCGGCAAAAACAGTGAATGGCATCTTGATGACGCCATCTTTGTTTTACGTCATTGAGTTTTGACACGATAATTATTTAAGGTTAGAATTGTTATTGATGTTGTTTGTGGCTTGTCTATCTGCTGAACATGGCTTTGCCTCTACCTCATAGATCTACAGCTTACAAGGTCCCATGATCGCAATAACATAAATATAGTAACCAGTTTTGTGTTATTCCTTATGTGGACAGTGGACTACATAGGTAGTATAGGTACTAAGTATACAGTAATGTTGTAGTAAGTATAATGTTTTTGATAAGTGAAAACTTCTTTTGCCGCATTGAGCGATTTTTGGTATGGGCACAATTTATGGGTTCGCGTCACCGACATGCTAATGTGACGTGTTGCGCCAGACGGAGAGTTACTCGCAAAGTTTTAACTTTTTACTTTAGTCGGCTGTTTCCGTGACTGCCCTTTTTTAGTTACGTTATTTTTTTTAAATTAATCTTGAGTCGTACATATTTTAAAAGCAAATATGTACGTACATTTACTGAATTCAAAGTCCATTTTGACAGTTAAATAATGGCGCCATATGTCAAAGTTATGTCGAATAATAGGAATTATTTTTACTCCTATCATAGTTCCACGCTTGCTAAGAAATACTGGATAAGTAGACTGTAAGCTGTACCATCAGAACAAGGCTCAGATGAAGTGGAACAGCAGCCTAATTTCGTAATACACTTACAATGGCGATGCCTTTCATTTTGTCAGTTCAACTATATTCATTGCGCTATATCTGCTAGTGGGTAAGCGCTACTGCTGCGCATGAGGAGGTTATGCCTCATGGCTCAGCAGTAGCCCTCGAACCCAGGATGGTTCGATTCCCGAATCAGACCAAGAGTTATAAGGTTTTGCCATCTGGATTTTCTTAATAGCAGGCTTGACTCCAGATTTGTGCCCGGTTTATGGCGATACGCTCGCCACCTACACGCCACCACATGAAACTTAAACATTACTGATTAAATGTAGATGTACCGTAGGTACACCACTGCTTAACCTTTCAAGGAATACAGCCGTGCTGTTGTCGAGCCTTGTAATGAACAAGGAGTTTCCTTTAACACTTTTAGTGCCCAGCACACGGCTCCCAGGTCGAAAAGAGTTTGTTCATGTATCCAGAACTCGCTTCCCGAGTCGTACATGTAAAAAGCTATAGATGAGATGTGAACATGCCCATCACCCCCTACCATGTACCTACGCATTATGTAATTTGCCAAACATAATGACATATAAGTTAAATCGTATTTTTGAACTGGGCAGCGAAAGGGTTAAAACCCTCTGGATTGTGATTGAAAGTGTGTTACAATCGGAATTGGGGTGCAGGTCACCAAATGGCCTGTCCATGTACATTTAAGGAAAGCAATGTTACGCGAAACGGTACACGTCGGCGAAAACGGAACTGTACGTACCGTTTATTACCATGGTTTTATGGGATGTAGCAAATAAAATAAGAGTGTCGTTTAATTTTAACGGCTTGCGAACGCCTAACGCATAACCAAGGTTTCAAGAAAGTGTTGATGAATGACTTAATGGTTTGAAAGCTTTTGATGGAGGTTTTGTTTACATAACATCACGCTTGTATCCCCAAAGGGTTGTAGCTATAGTACACAAACATTTCGCCAGTTATGGTTAAGTCTTGTGTGAGAGCTCTTGCTATCAATCGGTCACAAATCTAGACTACACGCTGCTAATGAGAGATTAATGATGGAAAACCCAATAAAGCTTTGCTCGACCTGGGAATCGAACCCAGGATCGTGACCCATAGACCAGCAAAGTTTGTCTTGCTTTTTTTATAATCAGGATGAATATGAAAACAAAAAAAAGCTTTAAAATATCGATTGAAAACTTTCGTATTAGTCGTGAGCACCTATAAATACGCTCAGCAATTTCATAAACCTGAGCCCAAAGCCCAAAGCCCAAAGGCCCAAAGACTAAAAAAAACTAACTAACTGTCAAAATTACCCTCCAATCGGCGTAAACGGTCAAGATCAACTGCGGCCTTAAGGGTACTTCATACTCAGTAGGAGCTACCGCTATCACCGTATTGATCAACAAGCCTTATGAGCTCTTAACTACTTGGTTATCTCTTTGTATATGTGTGTGTGTGTATGTGTACGCGTGTGTATATGCATGCGTGTGTGTATGTGTTTGTCTCTGTGTGTGTGCGTATGTGTGTGTGTCTCTGTGTGTGCGTGAACAGAAAATCTTGCTGTTATCGGCTTTAGCTCTTTACTGACCGAATTTACATAGTCATGCCTTTACCATTTTGTGATTTATTTGATATTATCTACTAGAAGAGCCAATCCAGTCTCAGCTCAAACTCGTAAGACTTATAAAAACCTAAGTCGACCTGCTTCTATTAAAACCGGTTTGAAGCTAGATACACAAGAATAAGTAGGTACGTGCAAGAATTACTTTTATTGCCACTGGATCCCAAAACAGTAAAATAATAATTTAAGCCAGACTGGAAAGTGACTGATGACAGTTGCACGTGATATTGGAAGATGTTGGGTGAGTTGCTAAACTAAACATTCTGTTAGTCTGTGGTGCTATGGTGGTAGTTAGGTCTAGTGGTCGGAAGCGCTACTGCTGAGCACGAGGTCCTGGGTTCGATTCTAGGGTCGGGCAAGGTGTTTATTGGGATAAAAATAATTGCGTACTTAAAAGAGTACCAAGTAAGTAACCACATGTTCTCAAAATGTTTAAACTAAAATCGCAAACAGCTGAAGACCTATCTCTACATATTATTACACTAGCACTTCGCCCGGGACTTGTCTTCGTAGATTTCATACTTTTCATTTTACCTTTTAAAGCGTAACTTTGATAATTAAAACCTATGTTACTAACTGTAACTATCTTTCTACAAGTGTAATCTTTTTTTAACCGGGCTAGAATTTTTTGAGATTATCCATTACAAACAAACAAAACTTTGCTCTTTATGATATTTTATACTTTATTAAGTTTAAATCAAATACATTATTTTATCATAGGCAGATGCAAAAAACTTAAATTTGAATAAAGAACTTAGCAGTAACAGAAAACAGTAATCTAATATTGCAAAAACAATATAACGGGATCATTCATTGCAGAAATAATTTCAGATAATCTACAAAACACGATTTCATGAAGTTTAAGCTACAGAAAGCCGTTATTGAGCGTTTCTATCAGATTGACAAAAATAAATAGGTCACGAATTGTGGTTATGCCATTACCATTTACCAACCAACATCTTTGCAAGCCGATTTTGTACTTTAAAACTTCGGTTTGATAAACTTAGCTTAGGAAATCCCACAGCAACAGATAAAGTTGGTCCAAGTTTTCTTTTTGATGTGTAAGATCTTTCCTCTTGCTTTCCCACAAGCTGTGGGAGTGATTTCGTGAAAAGGGACGGATGCGTGTAACAGGAAGCCTGAGAAGCGCGCGCTATTGATATGACCAATGAGCGCGCGCGGTTACGAAAACTCATTTCAAATAATACCTGAATATTTTTTTCAAGGTGTAATGTTCATGTTGCTTTTATTACGAAGGTGAGATGTCAGATGTTACAATATATCATATGCGACTACTGTTAGGCTTGCATTTTATTTTTTTTATAATTCCAGAAGTATGTATTAGTTAAATACATTTTTTATTTGCCAAACTGCAGGGCAGTTTGTCGGCAGTATTCTCGAGAGTAAATAATTATACTTTTGCGTTTGTCAGCCTAATTCTTGATGAAGGTAACAAACCGTTTAACTAGGATCAGGGGCACATACAATGTATCCGTAATAGATTTTTTAAACATTTTGTTTATTAAAACATTACCCAACTGAGGGCCTATTGCAAATTTTTAAACTTGATGCGTTAGCATTCATTCACGTCATTTTGGAATAATTATTAATTATTCCTATTATTATCACCAGACGGCGCTTATTTGGATACAGAACTTAAGTTTACACGATCGAATAGCGATTTCGCTAACACGATCGAATAGGTAAAAAGAACGAGTGTGACTTCATACACGGTAGAAGGGAAATTTTGTATTCTGGTTAATTTGTATGAGAATAAGATGAATACAATATGACGGTGATAAACAGAGAGAGAGAGAGAGAAAGAGAGAGAGAGAGAGAGAGAAAGAGAGAGAGAGAAAGAGAGAGAGAGAGAGAGAAAGAGAGAGAGAGAGGGAGACGGAAACATTTATTGTTGAGACAACAATAAATGTTGAATTATTCGTTTTATAATATCAAATTCACACAGACCCAAAGGAAGTTTCACTTCAAAAATCGGCCCCTTTTTTTATTTCGTACATAAGCCTACTCCCCATAATAAGGTTACCTAACCAGACTTATCTTTGGCACACAAAACCGTTGAAAACAACGTATTTCCTGAAAGTATTACTGCTTTATCCAAGGTAAACAATGAAAGAACGCCGAAAAGGCTTAGCAAGAGATAAGGCAATACTTACAACCATGATTAAAGTAACCAGCCGGACCTTCAGTAAACATGGTAATGGAGGACATAATGAATAACATAACATCACGCCTGTCTTCCTCGAAAGTGAAGGCAGAGGTGAACGTTTAGTATGGTACACCTAAATTTAGCCAGTTATGTTTAAGTCCCATGCAATTTTGACGACACGGTTGACGCGATCGACTGCTGCACCGCGTGTCGTGGGCGCGATTCCCGCAACGAATAAATATTTGTATGGCCTACAGGTAGTTGTTCCGGGTCTGGCTGTTTGTGTATGTGAGTTTAAATGTTTGTAAATGCACCCACGACACCAGAGAAATTCCTAGTGTGGGGAAACGTTTAAAAAAAATAGGGGGCGGGCTTGTCGCCACCGACCGGGCTGCTACTGAGAATGTCCAGATAGAAAAACCGAAAAAACACTACCCAACTCGGGATTCGCACCCAAGACTTCATGCTTAACAGCAGTACTTGTTACCACGACTACAGCAATAAGGCAGTCACGAAATAATGAAATAAAACTGATCGAAATATTGTGGAAACTTCGCCTTGAGTGCAATTCATGGGTACCTGCGGGCGCCTACTGAGCTGATACGCGTTGACAACCTGTGCGATAAAATGGAAGCCGGGCGGTGGCGTTGGCGTAGTTCTGGAGAAAATGAAGTTCTTTGAAATATAAAAGAACTTCATTTCTTACATTATTTTCTTCTAATAGGAAGAAATAAGGATTTTAAACAGTTTCATCTGATTCCTTACTCTATATTTTTCTCACCATCTATCAGCTTTCAAATAGTTTTACTTCTTGTAAGATGCAGTAACTATTATATGTACGGAGGACAGAAATTTCTTTGATAGTTTTTCAACTTTATAATATTATAATGGCATGTTTAATTTGGGACAAAATACAGTTGTGCACTTGCAGTGATTTTGACAGCCAAATTTTAGCTATGTCAACATCTGTGTGAGGACTTTGAAAGCGCCAGTAAGTCGCCGGCAATAAGAATCGCTGCGTAGATAATATGTTTTATGGTATGTATTCCATTAAAGTATGAATTGAAATTGAACTGGGAAAACAGCCATTATCAAGAAAAGCCATTAAAAATAACGATGAAAGGAAAAGTAGCCATGACCTCGGATAACACTGTAATAAAACGCTCATGAACAAACGTATAATACGACAACCATTGCGTTTAATAATAGGTACACTACAAACCAATGATCTAAATGCAACTTAATGTGCCAACACGACTTCTATTGTAGCCATTCAAGTATCAATCGAGTAAACCGGTCTCCATACCTCACGGTCGTCGCCATCTTGGTTTGACAGCTGACTTATAATGGCGGGAATGTTAAGTAATTGTCTATGGTTGAGTAATAAATTCGATACGGCATGTGACGCTGGCTGACTTGAATTGATTTTTGTACTGGTTGCGGTTTGTTTTTTTTTTTTTTTACTTTATTCTGTTAGTGCTTTCCGGTTGCGTATAAAATAATTTCTTCATTTGTAACTGTATTACTTACGACTATTTGATCTGGTTCAAATTTCACTTATCCAAATAGATTTGAGATTCCACAAAACATAAAATTCCACAAATGATATTTCTAAACGACTTTGAAATTCTCGTAATCTTTTTAAAGTGCCTAATTTGCCTGGTTTATATTTGTCTTGTTATTAAATGTAAATCTCGAACACAGTATTTAAAGAACTTGCATGTTAACTATGTACCTACACATATTACCACAGAAAACAATAAAATATCCTAACATAGTAAATCATAATATGGCGTCGTTTATTTTTGCGTGCCGCGCTATCCGCACTTCGGCTGCATGACAGGCTGAACCGTCCGAGGCTGTTGACAACTCCACTTCAGTGGCAGCGACGAGGAGAACAACAAGCAACGAAACGGGGGGGAAGAGAAAAGAAAAAGTATTGACGCAAAAGACCCGACTCCCACTTACTCGTAAGTCTCTACACAAAGGCACTATCAATTTATCTCAAAAAGTCCGTGTAAAATAGTACGAATTAAACGGAATTATAGCCATTGAAAAAAAGATACAAATTACCATTAATAGTGCCATTCCTGACCAATTATCACTATTATACAATTCTATTTGAATAGGTTAATCAAGAGCTTCAGAAAAAAAACAATTAAAAGTAATTGTCTCAGTATTACTGCACAAGGTTGATTGATAACCTTGACACTAACTTCACGCTAGTTAACTGAGGGTTAAGCAGAACTAACAAACAGTAATGTCGAACACAATAAATGCGGCAGACTAGTAAACGAGACAGGAAATCGATTATTACCGATATTGGAATCGGATCGAATTATATCGATTCTTGATCGTAATTTGTTGTCTGTGGCCTATGTTTATTTCCATTTATCCCCGGATTAACTCGATGACTTATTATTTATTAGTTCACTCAACATTCTACTCTGATCAGAGATAATTCTTAAAGATTAATTTGCTGCAAAACTTTGGATTTTCCCATAAACTAAGATACTTTTAATTTCTATGTTTAACTGTGCAAACAAGAAGATAATTTAGTATAAAGCATCTAACTCACTACTAAAATACAAATATATATGTATATATGTATTCTCCCATGTTCAAAAAGTAAGAAAACAAAAACATTCCTAACAAAGTACCTACATGAATGTGTGACGCATGATATACGTCACTGTCACGTTGATTGAAACAATCACTTCGTTTAGTTGAAAACGTTTTGTTTGTCTTGCCCTATCCACTTTGACAACACGTGAGTCAATGGTACCTACGCCATTTTTTTTATTGCGGAATTTCCGTGCGCGGTTTTGTAATTAATGTGTTATTCCTTGTCATGTCATTTTGTACACAAAAAGATAATTTATGATGATTGCGGAAAAAATGTATTTAGATGTTAAAGTTTACCGCCGATGACTTAAGTTTAAATCTTTAACTGTAAATTGTCAGGATATGTTTCTTTAGATTTTTGCAGTTGCGTCATCCACTAGATTTCGCGGCCATTTTTAAGTCATACCTTGTCCTATCCATTTATGACACAAGACTTATTAAAATTATTCTTGCCCTTCTGTATATTTAACCTCATTTAAAAATTACCGTGTTTTTTTTTATAATACGGCTTTCGAGACAGCTCAGCAAGCCGCTTACCACAGATTACATAATTCGGTTTACCAAAAAAAGTCCGTACGCTTATGTGTTAGGTACGCATATTTAACAGGTAATGGTGGGCCGCTAGTCAACACTAAACTTTTATTTATTAACGGTAATAATCGTGAAAAAAACGGGTTTTTGTCATAGCTGTAAAAACGTACGACTTACGACTGACAGACGTGAATAGTCTTTTCGCAACGTATGACATGGCTAAAATTAGTACCTGGCACATAGCGTTATTCAATATGCGATTATAGGTATATGCATAAATAAAAACATCCGTTAAGTAATATTTTTTTAAATAAGTATTTATTTACCTACCCAAAAGATTCTGTGGCGTGTTAACCTTTATATTTAGTTTGCTTTGCTTTTTACAAAATTCTTAGAGTTAGAGTTTTTATGCATAAGTCGAGCAAGTAACTTCTATATCAGGATCTGGAATGGTCAGAAGAAAATCTAAACGATGCCCGTAAGACGATAGGACATTTTGCTATATTAACAACAACAATAATAATAACGCGTGTTTATTATACAGGGTTATTTGTAAAACACCGAAAACCTCTCAGGAATGTATTACTGTGATCATAAACAACAACTTTTGTTCGATGACTTTTTACAAAACATAAAACATTTACCAAAAACAAACTTTCAAGATTTCGTTGTCCTATCTAACACATTTCAACTCTGTATTTTGCTGTACCTACCTACTAAATGATACCTCGCTATAGTACTATCACTTTCTTTTGCTTCACATAGATTTCGTAACATTTAGAGCGCTCAATTAAAATATTTTTAATTTTGTATTAAAATCTGATGAACTAAAATATGATGTATTTTTAAAAGTCATAGAACTTAACACGTTGACGGACAGTACTGCCTGTAGGCGTCAAGCCAGTCAGAAGTAATACGACAGTACGCCCTTCGACGTCGATCTTTTGATTAGTTTAAACACAGTACGCCATAAGACGTAAAATTTTATATAGACGTTTACGCCTCAGAACGTACTGTCATATATCTACAAAAATACATAACCTATGTGACAGAACGCCTTATGACGTTCACGTCTATATCCGTTCTGTCATATCATGTGTTATTATAATAGTTGTACTGTGACGCTACGCCTATGGGCAATGTATGAAAAATAGTACTGTCTCAGCAACCTAACATGTGAGAGAGTACTGTCCGTCAACGTGTTAAGTTGTTTATAACTTTGGTAACTACAGTTTTGAGCCGTTTGGGGTTGAAACGCTCGGGTCATGGGGTCCGAGTGCACGTCAACTTTATAAAGAAATTTCTCGACGTCTGATCGACACTTCGCGTGACCAGAGGGCTGGCTCATTCTTTGCCCAAAGAATTAGTATTGCCATCCAACATGGCAATGCTGCCAGTCTTTTGGGCACGTTTCCAGATGACAGCGATGCGGAGGAATACTTGACGCCTGAGTGTCCTTGTCGGCTTTTTTTTGTTTTTGTAAATATGTATATACCTAGTTAGTTTTATAGTATAATTGTATATATGTGAATATCAAATTTAGTAAATAAATAAATAGTTGTTTATTATGATGTTAGTAACATAGTCCTGAGAGGTTATTGGTGTATTACAAATAACCCTGTACACATATTATGCATCACATAAAATTAACATCCGACGCTGTAGCACCGACCGGCCGATGGCACAACAAGTTATCTTTCCGTTTAAACATCCCGCATTACATGAACATCCTATCTACAATGTAAGACTAGCCTGCAGAAGTACTATTTTGTTTTTAATTACGTACGATCGTTACTGTTACTTTAACTGCCGTTTTGTGTGGTGAAACCGGTCCATATCCGAGGAGGAAGTTTGAATTACCTGGAACAATAAAATGAAAACGTTAGTTAATTGCATTGAAATAGAAACAACAATAATGTTTATTAATTGGCAGGCGGGGCTTACGACTATTAAATATTTTAAACCAAATACCTAAGTCACCTATCATTGAAACAATTATTTGGTAAAAGGAACAACGACTGTATCAAACAAAGGTCTGTAAAAGACTAACTAATAATCCGAATATAAAAATGGATGCAACGCGGCTCTCGTTGTTTTCCCATGCTGAATCTTGAGCCTATCAAGGATGTTTACGTCTGGGCTCGGGATACAGCAACGCCAGCACTTCGTGTCGCCGTGGGCCACCAGGCTACTCCGGTGACGTCAACCTTAACTTTGTAAAGGGAGCTCAATGATCGCCAACAGGACTAAGAATAACACCTAAATGGTGGACCAGCCTGGCATTAATTCCAATTTGGAAACAATAATTGACTAAAGCAACGTGTATTCTCAATCGATCTAAGTACGGTGTGTCAAAAAGTATCGACAATTACTGTGTCGATATCTATAAGTGTTATAATTTTTCAAAATATTCCAAAAACATATATGTATAGACTATGCTGTGGTTTTTTATTGATCTGAACTCCAGCCTTTTGAGCTGGGGTGACTGTTGTGATAAGTGGGATACTCGTAATTTTTATATCGAAATATCGCTGCAGCGATCTTTTTGGGAAGCCTAACCTAAGACTTTGTGACTACCCAGACATACATTCTAAGGGTTACACACAATAGAAACGGACTCAAGATATTACAACTTCTTACCTATTGGAGTATAATTAGTACAAAATATATAGAAGTGATTAATAATAGCTAAATTTGAATTTTCTAATCAACAGACTAAAGAACCTAAGTACCTACATCGTTTGATTTACAAATCGTGATCATCCAAGGCTTTTCTGTTTATAGAAATAATGATCATAATCATCTCTAAAAGACTCGCTAATTTGTTAGCAAGTAACGGATTTATAAGCACTTTTAATTAATTCATCATTGAACAAGTTTGTAGTTTTGAATAATTTGAGAACAGTGTTCATTTTAATGTGTATTGGTGTGGGATTTTGTAACCCAGTGCCTATTGGATATGGTATATTTTAATGTTTATGGTTAGTACCATAAACATTAAAATATACCATATCCTGATAATATCATATCCTGAGCTTATAAGTTTTCTTAGAAGGTATTAGTATACCTTCTAAGAAAACTTATCAGCAATTAAATATCAAAAATACTTTATATTACAGAAAAATCCAGCGCCATCATCATAAATCACTTGCGTTCTCGCTGATTTCAACTTATTTTGTAAACTTTGAAAGAAACTTATCACGTACATAGTATGGTTAGGTAACCTAATGGTTACCTAAAAAGGCCGGTTTAGCACAGATTATATCATTTGTCTTTAGAGCCAGGTTTGAACCATAGAGCCATTTTTGAATGTCGAACTCTATTCATACTGATTTCTAATAACCAAAACTGACGCCATATCCGAGGCTTGGTTGTCAATTTTGTATTAAGAACTCAACGTGCGTCAGAATAATATTTCGATAGCGGAGTCGAGAAGGTTTGGATTTGGACAAAAATTCATAAACATAGTGGTCCAGGCGCAATACTGATCATGACTGGTTATTCATCAGAAGCTTCAAGTCAGGATAACAGGTTTACAAGCAACAATAGCTACATATGAATAATAGCTAAAGAAACAAACGTCTTAACTAATACACACCTCAGCGAAGATGAGCCTACCAACACATATTAAGAAAGTAAGTACCCATTCACGCACACACTTACAAGCATACAATATTCAATATGACACGCGTTATGCATGTGTAATCGACTCGGATGCCATATTTACCATTGTAGCAAATGATAAATAAACTACAGAAGACAAGAATCTCGCAGATGAGAAGCGAATTCAGCTTTTCCCGGCATTTTGTAGAGTTATACGAACATGAACGTACGGAGCAGGTGATGATGAGTGTGATGAATGATTATGATGAGTACAGAGAAGAGATACTCCGTTTTTTCAATTACATTAGGGCCTACCTATAGCGACATTCGGTCAGCGATAAAGATTATCGAAGAATCCAAAATGTCACGTGGTGTTCCGAACGATAAATCATTGGATGACAGTTTTTATTGCTGATAAACTGTCACTTTGTCTAGGCCCTCTTGTGTTGCCTTGGAGAAGTGGCCCTTCTGTTTCAATTTTATGACCATGTACACCATTGTGGTCGTAAGAAGCATCGGACTCAGCAGGTGATGTCATTTTAATGCCAACACTGTCGCATGCTTTTATAGCAGCCATATTCACATCTGATGCTATGTTTACAGCACCATCAAACAGGCCATTATCATTTCTATTGCCATTGGAGAAAGTTGAATCTTGGTTGACATGTACTTTATAGAAGGGATCAATGTTTGTTTAACTCTTTTTTGTACTATAAACACATGAATGATCGCTGATAATAACTATCAAACTGGAATCAAGGTGTGGTGGGTTATGACCCTAGTGGTTGGAATTTACTGGCGGACTAACTGACAAGTTTTGAAGTGATTTTCTGGTTTTCAAGCTAGCTTTTAACGTTATTAAATGTTGTAGTTAAATTACCGTTACAGTCTCAGGGCCTTGTATCAGTGCCGTATATTAACATAGGTACTAAAATTAAGCAAGTTAGCTTTAACATTTATATACTTATAGTATTATCGTGGCTAAATTAAAACAGCCACACGGGTTGATCGAAGGTTAAGCTACGTTTGCCGAGGTCAGTCTGAGGATGGGTGACCGTTCGTTAACATATCGAGACTCCTCCGTGCCTCGGAAAGCACGTTAAGCCGTTGGTCCCGGCTGTCATTTGTAGATCTTTGACAGTCGTTACGGGTACTCAGAAGCCCGAAAGTCTGACAACCAGTCGTACCAAGGAGTATCGTATTGCCCAGTAACTGGGTTGTGGAGGTCAGATAGGCAGTCGCTCCATGTAAAATACTGGTATTCAGCCGCATCCGGTTCGACTGGAAGCCGACCCCAGCATAGTTGGGAAAAGGCTAGGCAGATGATGATGAGTATTATAAGAATATGAAGTCTAATCAAACGATTAACGTTATGACGAAGCGGTATTAATACCTCTGACTCGTTTCTTTATTATCTGGGAAACCCAAATACATTTTAGAGACTCACAATGATCGTATATTGTTGTTTCTTCTTTTACTTCAGCTTTTTATTTAGCTAGTTGCTTAATTAAGTCAATCATATTACATTTGACGACCGATGTGGCGCGGTGGGCGAAGGTCCGCCTGCGACGCAAGAGGTTGCGGGTTCGATTCCCGCCTTGGGACAAATGTTTGTACGATCTACAAATATTTGTTCCGGGTGTTCTGGGTATTTACTATGTATAATAAAAAATATCTATCTATGTAATGTATTGTATTAAGTATATCAGTCATCTAGTACCCATAACACAAGCTCTGCTTAGCTTGGGGCTAGATGATGCTGTGTGGATTGTCCAGCAATATTTATTTATTTATTATTTATTTATTATGTATAATCCAGAAGAGACATACACTTTTTGTATTTACATATTCGGATCAATGACTCGGGGCTAAGTATTAACCTCCGCATGCGATCTTTAAGGTTAAGCAATGTTTGCCGAGGTGTCTATGGATAGATGAATGTATTTATATTAGGTCTTTACCTATGAAATTGCCGTTCTGCAGTACTGGCCATTTCAAATCAAAATATTTTTTGTTTGGCTAAGAATTCTAATTTCAAATTAATTTTATTTTAAAAACATGGATTTTTTTTTCCAAAAGTAGTCATTTGTTTATTGATTAGTGTTACATTTTCATCGCATTTAAATCTTTTTCGTCATCATGGATACGTTAAAAATTCGAGTAATTATGGAATATGAGTACCGTCGTGGCAGCAACGCGGCACAAGCGGCACGCAACATCAACGACGTTTACGGAGCTAACACTACAAACCAACGCACTACCTGTTATTGGTTTGCTCGCTTCCGTTCTGGAAATTTCGACCTGAAAAATGAACCTCGCGGTCGTCCGAAGACTTTGGTCGACAATGACGAATTAAAGGCGATTGTAGAAGCTGATAATACACAATCTACGGCTGAATTAGCAGCAGCTTTCGACGTTAGCGTCAAAACAATATTGGTCCATTTGCGTCAAATTGGCAAGGTAAAAAAGCTTGACAAATGGGTGCCCCACGAACTCAATGATCGCCAGCGCGAAGTACGCGTCGAGAGGTGCCTTGCACTGCTCAACAGACACACAAATGAAGGAATTTTGAACCGCATTGTTACCTGCGATGAAAAATGGATTCTGCTTGATAACCGCAAGCGCTCAGCAAGTTGGTTGGATCCTGGTTCAGCACCTAAACAATGCCCTAAACGAAAACTTACCCCAAGAAAAGTGATGGTCACTGTTTGGTGGTCTAGCGCCGGTGTGATTCAACACAGCTTCTTACCAAACGGGGTGAGCATTACTGCAGATGTGTACTGTGAAGAATTGAACACAATGATGGAGAAGCTGGCACATCTCCAACCAGCATTGGTCAATCGCTCGTCTCCGCTGCTCCTGCACGACAACGCGCGACCTCATACTGCACAGCAGACGGTCTCCAAGTTGCAAGAACTGGGGTTGGAAGCTCTCCGTCATCCGCCCTACTCACCAGACCTTGCGCCTACAGACTACTACTTTTTCCAGAATTTGGATAACTTCTTGGCGGGAAAAAAATTCAATACCCGAGAGGCAGTACAAAATGCCTTTGAAGAATTTGTTGCCTCCCGTCCAGCTGATTTCTTTAAGAAGGGCATCAATAAACTGCCACTGCGTTGGCAAAGATGCATTGATTGCATGGGTGATTACTTCGATTAATACAAATAAAAAATACATGAAAAAAATTCATTTAAATTTTTTCATACAAAACGGCAATTTCATAGGTAAAGACCTATTATATATATTTTTTGACGACCGATGTGGCGCGGCGGGCGAAGGTCTGCCTGCGACGCAAGAGGTTGCGGGTCCGATTCCCGCCTTGGGACAAATGTTTGTACGATCTACAAATATTTGTTCCGGGTGTTCTGGGTATTTCCTATGTATAATAAAAAAAAAAAAATATCTATATATGTAATGTATTGTATTAAGTATATCAGTCATCTAGTACCCATAACACAAGCTCTGCTTAGCTTGGGGCTAGATGATGCTGTGTGGATTGTCCAGCAATATTTATTTATTTATTATTTATTTATTTTGCATACCGAGAGTCCGAGACACCTGCGTGCTTGCGTGATAACACTTTAAGACATTGGCGCTGGCTGTCATCCGTAAATCTTTATTAGCCGTTACGGGTACTGAAAATACCGTAAAGAAAGTATGACAGCCAGTATTGCCACGGGGTGTCGTTACTCAGTAACTGGGTTGTGGAGGTCGCTTCATGTTAAATACAGCAATCCAGCTGCATCCCGTTTTGGTTTTATGCCGACCCCATGTATAAGGACAAGGTTAGACAGGTAAGGATTCGAATCAATATTAGAAAAGATAATAAGTAACTCACAATAATAAGACTTGAAAACAACATCAACAAAATTGACAGAATGGTCAACATTGAATCTGTTTGCCATATAAAGATACAATAGAATAGAACAACAACAACATTAATAACTGTTGTTAACAAGAAAAACTAATAAACCATTCGCCAAGATGTTTACAATTGTCAAAACGTCAACCATACAAGGCTACCCTCACATGATTTGTGCTGTTATAATAGGTCTTTACCTATGAAATTGCCGTTTTGTATGAAAAAATTTAAATGAATTTTTTTCATGTATTTTTTATTTGTATTAATCGAAGTAATCACCCATGCAATCAATGCATCTTTGCCAACGCAGTGGCAGTTTATTGATGCCCTTCTTAAAGAAATCAGCTGGACGGGAGGCAACAAATTCTTCAAAGGCATTTTGTACTGCCTCTCGGGTATTGAATTTTTTTCCCGCCAAGAAGTTATCCAAATTCTGGAAAAAGTAGTAGTCTGTAGGCGCAAGGTCTGGTGAGTAGGGCGGATGACGGAGAGCTTCCAACCCCAGTTCTTGCAACTTGGAGACCGTCTGCTGTGCAGTATGAGGTCGCGCGTTGTCGTGCAGGAGCAGCGGAGACGAGCGATTGACCAATGCTGGTTGGAGATGTGCCAGCTTCTCCATCATTGTGTTCAATTCTTCACAGTACACATCTGCAGTAATGCTCACCCCGTTTGGTAAGAAGCTGTGTTGAATCACACCGGCGCTAGACCACCAAACAGTGACCATCACTTTTCTTGGGGTAAGTTTTCGTTTAGGGCATTGTTTAGGTGCTGAACCAGGATCCAACCAACTTGCTGAGCGCTTGCGGTTATCAAACAGAATCCATTTTTCATCGCAGGTAACAATGCGGTTCAAAATTCCTTCATTTGTGTGTCTGTTGAGCAGTGCAAGGCACGTCTCGACGCGTACTTCGCGCTGGCGATCATTGAGTTCGTGGGGCACCCATTTGTCAAGCTTTTTTACCTTGCCAATTTGACGCAAATGGACCAATATTGTTTTGACGCTAACGTCGAAAGCTGCTGCTAATTCAGCCGTAGATTGTGTATCATCAGCTTCCACAATCGCCTTTAATTCGTCATTGTCGACCAAAGTCTTCGGACGACCGCGAGGTTCATTTTTCAGGTTGAAATTTCCAGAACGGAAGCGAGCAAACCAATAACAGGTAGTGCGTTGGTTTGTAGTGTTAGCTCCGTAAACGTCGTTGATGTTGCGTGCCGCTTGTGCCGCGTTGCTGCCACGACGGTACTCATATTCCATAATTACTCGAATTTTTAACGTATCCATGATGACGAAAAAGATTTAAATGCGATGAAAATGTAACACTAATCAATAAACAAATGACTACTTTTGGAAAAAAAATCCATGTTTTTAAAATAAAATTAATTTGAAATTAGAATTCTTAGCCAAACAAAAAATATTTTGATTTGAAATGGCCAGTACTGCAGAATGGCAATTTCATAGGTAAAGACCTAATATTATAACTTAAATTACTCATACATAATAGATTTAAAAGAGATGGTCCGAGTACACGACCTTGTGGGACGCTACGAGCATGCAATTCGCAATGCATGTCTGTTGGAATTCTTCCAATACCAAACGCCTTGATGTCATTGTAAGGAGGTTGATGTCATTTAACATACCAAGGTACATGTTTTTTGATCTTTGTTTTTCCTTAAGGTGTGAGGATGTCAAGTTATTACTTTAAGCATAATAAGTATAGAATACAGTCAATGATTTAAGTGCAAATATAATAGGCAACACGTGGAAGTAATTAGTGACTTAGCATGGATATTGTTGTACGTAGGAAGAACTCAATCATCATTACTTTTAATAGTTTTGTGCATTCCATTATCTTTTTAGTACAATCCTGAGTTAAACATATATAACAAAGAAAGAGTGGAGAAGTCGTCTAGAACAGATATCATTCTAGCAATGTGTGGAATATAAATATTGACACACTTCGCCATTTACACAGATGTGAATAGAACTCAGTAGACCGATAGTTATTGTCGCACAATACGCATATCGTATAACACCTTGTGACTTGTTATAATAGGTATATACGGCCGAGATGTGATCATCCGTGTCCATTGCTTTGTTAGAAATCTTTAAGTTTTACTTCACGGTTCTCCCTCACGTATTTGATTCAAATAGGATTGTTTTTGTTATTTTTTTTTGTCGTTCCATAGTTTAATAAGATGTAACTTAAGTGCTTAGAATAACGTATAATACGGACCCTGTAAGGGCACAACAAAATTATAATAAAATTAAAAATATTAGTTGTAAAATAAGGCAGACCACATTTACTTAAGTATAACAACGAAATAAGGAACATTAACCATGTTATAAAAATAATAAAGCTTTATTTATTTCTGTGCAAATTACAAACATGATTCAAAATGAGTGTTATGTAGATTGTATCACCTTCGGGTAAAAGCCTCCTCCAAAGAATGCCAGTATTCTTTATTACTGGCTGATTTAAACCAGCTTTGACCAGCCACCTCCACTATATACCACAATATCACATCTGCTCATCTAGCATAAGGCCTTCTGCTTCTAGAGCCTATTAACCATGTTATTCTATTATAAATCTAAAATTCAGATAATAATAGAGATCAAAATTAAAAAATACACAAAGAGGTGCTATTGGATATTGTGGATGTCTGAGAATATACATATCTCTGTATGTTTATTGGTTGGTATCATGTTTTTACCGACGTCATGACGTGTGGCATTCCGTAAATGTTTAATGAAACCTTAGCTCCATAAAGCAGTTAAATTATGTATACCAGTTAATCCTAATAAGAATATTCAGTTATTAGCTAGTGTTCGTTTTAATCAACCGTAAGAATAAACTATTCTATTCCATTTTCCAATCAGTAAGAGCTTTGAGACCTTGCAATTCAGTCATTTTAACTATGTAGAATGTATCCAATAACTGGATACCAAGCATTTTGATTAGAATATGCATATCACTCGTTTTGACAGTAAATATATTTGAACCAATGAATTTCCTGAGTATTTAGCCTTCAAAACGAAACAATTCACTACCTTATGTCTGAATGTCACTAAATGTCCAAGTGTAGTATATTGTGATAACTAATTTGCATTCTGGAAAAGATTGTAGAGATTATTTGCATTCTGGTTAGAGTATAAGAGAAATAAAAGATTTACAATGACACAAGGATACAGGAAGGAAAATTATAATATTATTTATTAGTTGCTTTACTCTGAGATGAGACTGCTGAGGGGGATGTGTGGTGTTACGCGAATGGATAAAATAAGAAATGAGTATGTAAAGGAAGTCTGGAAGTGGCGCCGCGCCGGTCACTGAGAAGTTGTGTTGAAATTGGTTGCCATGGTAATGATGCGGAGGAACTCATTCCTCTGATAATGTTGTAAATAAAATTTTGAGTATGAATGTGGAGATTTACAACAGTAGAGGAACACCAAAGAAACAATGGATTGGTATGACGGCGAATAGAAATGGATGGACGAAGAAGACATGCTGCGCCAGACCCCAAAGAAATTGTAATAAGGCTAAAGCCAGGAGGATGATGATGATGATTCACTTCTATTTTAAAATTCTAATCTCATATACTGTTTTTTTCTTATACACATAGATACTGATTGACTTGTTATAAAGCAAGAAGACTGCCAGTCCTCGAAAACATAGCAAGTAATACTGATATCAGTAAAGTTAAATATTTGAGGTGACAAATCATTTTTTTTAATTTTAACGGCAATTCAAATAGCAGTCCATATAATTTATTTTACTTGATGTTATTTTAGTTTGATTCTACATTTCGTATATCAATGCAAACTTAATTTCTACTAATTGCTTAAGAACTGTTATGTGAAATACCTGCCCTAATACTGTTAATTACTGCCAAGTAATGTATTTTTAAATCAAGGTTTACCAAACACTCATAAACACATTATATAAAGTTTATTATTATCGCTACTGCTTTTGTTCTTTTTACCATTTCCTACAAGTGCATTTGATTGCCTTAGCATTGATATACATATGTGCATATGTATATTATGTTATAAATGTCGATTTTCATTTGTTTTTTATTTACCGGACTATGTTTTTGGGTTTATAAGTTGACGATCGGCTTGCCTATTGACTGTATACTTTAACTGATCGTTGGTGTAGTGGTTGCAATAGTTTCTGCCAAGCGTGCGATGCTGCCTTCGATTACCCGGTCGGGTAAATTGTTACTGGGTTTTTACATCAGGGATGTCTCAGTAGCAGCCCGCAGCCTAGATTAGTGCCCGGTTGATGGCAATAGGCTCGCCCCCCCATTACAAGGGACTAGCGAAATGTGGGTGTACCTGCCTAACCCGTTTACGTCATCTACAGATTCATTCCATCCATGCCATGGCGAGGAACGGTTCCTTAGCGAGTCCGTTTAGTTGGAAAATATGCAAAACATGCTGGTTTGTCACGGCACGACCTCCCCGTTAGCAAGTAAACAGTTAACACAACTCTGAGTACTTACGATAAGGTTATTTGTCTCCCGTGTTTATTGTTTTTCATACGCCAAGGAAAACTGTTTACCAAACAAATATTTTCCATTACATTGCTTATCTGGGGATATGTGAAAACAGCTGCTCATTTGCAAAATACTTGTAATAAATAAAAATAAAATTATTTTCATTCGAGTATCACTGATTCATAGTAGAAATAATACACTCACATTGTAATATAAACACATTACTAATTCAATTCTATCTCAACACATATGAACTAAATCTGACGTCTCCTACGTCGCGATATTCAAGTTATCCACGCGACTGAGCATTTTAAGAGCCCGACAACAACCGACGGGCAGTAGCCCACCAGAAACAACACCCGTCTGGTCGGAGGATCCTCCCTTTTCTATGGTGAGGAACCTTACACCCTATTCCTCATACCCCCAAAATAAACCCTCCACATTCACATTCAAAACTATCCTCACAACCTAATCCTCATTCTTCCGCATCACAGGTCCAAGTGCAATATTATGTATGCACACATAATCAGTAAACATGATCAAAAGAAGATTGTTTAATTTCCGTTCGCTTGATAACTACTCGACGTCCAATCTCCAATGGGCTTAATTTCGTGGGACAGAGTCTAAGCAGTGTATTGTATTCAAGCCGTCTCTGCCACGTCCGGTGGACTTGAAGATGGGCTTATGTGTGGACGTGTATGTATGTGAGAATATTTATTTCAATAGGTACTTGCATACAGGTGTGCATTATTAAACATATAGGTTTTGATCTAGAAATTGTAATATGTACCTACGTTAATCATTAATCATTTATTCATGAACAATAAGTACATACATTGTATCTGAAATTACTTGGAAAAATAAAATTTACATTACACGAGGAGAAAAAACGAAAACAAAAGCACGCTAAAATATGTAAAACAATGCATCAATACAACAAAATAGGAACTGCGTTATAGAGCCTCAACAGCATAAAGATCCTTATTCAAAAGGAAACTTTTTTTAGTTGCTTTTTAAAGGAGTTGCGTTATAATTTTTGTATCTGAATCTTTTGAATAGACTTTTAATTAAAAATGTTCAAAATCTCAACTTCATATTTTCATTAATGGCTCTTACGGTAGAGTCACCACACTTTTTCTAATATCACGTAGGTGAAGAAGGAGAAAGAAAAAGAAGAAGATGCAATCTCGTTTCAGCAACAATCTATGCCAAAAACCATTCCAAAACGTTAGCAAATTTGACGTCTTTTTGACAGATTGAGATGTGAAATGCGGTCGTTCTTAAAAGTACGAGAATCGCCCCTCTAGTAGTTATTCAGTTCAATTTCCAATGTGAAATGTATGACAAATTGTATTAAGTAGGTATGTAACTATTCAGTTTTTTTTACATACCAAATTGCACGGTTATACTGGTCAACCATCTTTTTATGTCATAGTTACAAGGCTGCGTAAAAAAAACAAAATAAATTGCTACAATTTATATATCAGGAAGTCTTCAAATATTCACAGTCAAATGCTTTAAAACGACCTTATGCTTTGTTTAGTTTTTCAGAACTTTATATTGCTCTAAAACAGTCATTTCCTCGGATTATTGTAATGTGGTCACAGATGCAATCATTGGACCGCAAAAATCTCGTGATTTTAAAAACCCCCGGTCAAGTGCGAGTCGGACTTGCACACGTAGGGTTTCGTACCATCGTACAAGATTTAAAAAAACTAACGTTTCTTGTCCCCCTTTGATTTTTATTATATATTTGTTGTTATAACGGTAACAGAAATGTACACTGAAAATAGCCTTCTACTTATTATATGTTCATGAGTTACAGCTGACAGACGGACGACTAAGGCTTAGTAATAGGGTCCCGTAGGCATTCTTTAGTTACGGAACCCTTTTAACTACGAAAAAAAAATGATAAGTCACGAGTAGGCAATACACATCGCCTTTCACTCAGACTCAAATAAGCGAAGAAATGGAATAAAGGAATACATTTTCAATACACTCGACATTAATAATTGCGTTAATTGGCAATTTCGATAAGAAACAATCGTAAATTAAATTACATAACACAGTTTTTATCAACTGTCAAATAATCCTGAACTGGACTGCCTCGTTGATCGAGTGCTGGCAAGCACAACAGCTGAGAATGAGGTCTTGGGTTCGATTTGTCGAGTGTTATTGGGATTTTCCAGCTGGAATTTATCAGTTACTTGGAGTCTGGATTTGTGCCCGGTTGCAAGCAATAAGCGCGCCACCAATTATATATCTCGCGAAACGTGGATCTACTACACCTCAGCCTAACCCCACGGGGAATATAGGCGTGATATTGTTCATGTTAGGTACATTAGCAAAATTAGTAAAAGTTACTTTTCAACAATTTTGTGGAAAAAAAACGTTTTATTTTCAAATTAAGAGTGAAAAAATCAATAAAACTGATTTGATATCGCCGATTCGCAATCGCATACAACATTGCATGTTTTTTGTAAAAAGAGAAAGTGCCGATGGAATATTTTGATTGCACAGCCATTGCAATCCAGAATTCAGCTCAAATTCTATCTATGAACCTATGATATTGCGTGATAACCGCCAGTAATGGAGATCTCATACGTAACGATTTCATAAAATTATGCCAATATTATTCAGACTACACAATTCTCGACGATCGTATGTTATTTCTTGCAACTTAAGATTAAAAAGAATAGATTTATGCGGTGGAAATATATCGTAATTTGTTTTCATTTCTCGTGAGAATTGTAAAAGAAAAGACATGGCAATACATCTTCATACCAAATAGGGTAAGTAAGTCTTTATCAAGTTTTTCAGATTTTAATAATCCCCATTCATCATCTGCCTAGCCTTTTCCTAGCTATGTTGGGGTCAGCTTCCAATCTAATCAGATGCAGCTCAATACCAGTATTTTACATGGAGCGATTGCCTATCTGACCTCCACAACCCCGTTACTGGACAACACGGTGCCCCTTCTTAAGAATGATGGTCAGACTTACGGGCTTCGGACTGTCAATGATCTACAAATGACAGCCGGTCCAACGGTTTAACATGCTTTCCGAGTTAAGGAGGAGTCTCGATATTTTACGAGTGGTCACCTATCCACAGACTAGCCTCGGCAAGCGTAGCGGCAACCTTCGATCATCCCGTGTGCCTGTTTTGATTTAGCCACGAGCTATACAATCTTCATACCCGATGTAGACGACAAGTCTTATTTTTTTATGTTTAGAACTTAGCAGTTTACCAAAGGGTTTTCCTGTCACTTCCAAGATCTTTATCCCCTCGAGTACCAGCTGTAGTAATACAACATTGTCCAACTACCCACAGAATGCCAATGAATCCGTGTGTTGTAACCTTTAGAGCTATACTTTGTATGCAGGGCACATGTCATTTGTTCAACGCCTTGCCTTGTATCGTGTGTGTACACGACATCTTATTTCGAGTCTAGACCTGACAGGTAAATAGGCACACGTTAATTATTACTCTATAGTAATAATTAACGTGTGTTATGGGCTATCTTGGTTTCGAGTTATTGAGTAAAATAGACAATGGACCAAGTTTTGGTGGATTGCCTGACTAGTGAGCCTGTACAACCTAACCGTCTATCAGCGATAACGATTGTCAAAAAGTCCCTTAACCTAATTTATTTAGGGTCTGCACAGTCTTCTTCTTCCATACGTCTCTATTTGCCGTATCGTAATAGTCTCCTCCGTTCTAGCCATGTCCTCTTCCACGCAATCCATCTGTCTAATATGTATGGGATTGATATGCGCTACCAAAATGTCACATGGATTTTTGACAGTTTTGTATTTGCTGATAGAATGTCACCTTGTCAAGATGCTCCGACTCACAATCTCATGACATCAAACACCTTATAAAGCATCCTATGCTAGCCGTAGCTTCGCACTGATACACACCTCGGTAACTCTTTCGATCATCCTGCTGCCCAGGCAGGCTTGGGCCCCCTTTTGAGCCCCAACAATTCTTCTGACACGTCTCTTTGAGGCGCGCGTGGAATATGACGTTCCGTTGACTTGGGCCTGATCTCTGATCGGACGGCGAGCTACCCAGTGCTCGTCGCTTGCAGGCCTACGGACAGTAGCCCCTCTAGTTTCGTGGTCGTTTTAGTCATTATCTAATTACAAGTTTCTCAAAGAATTCCTCACGAGAAGTGGCGCAAGTTCGATTGAAATTTTTCTTTACCATCGACAATTACAAGAACATTGCAAACTTTGACTTCTTTTAGCCCCTGCATAGTGAAACCTCGTCTTCGGGTCAAGGTGACAGGTGCTTGTACATAGAGATGTCACAACTGCTTGTACATAACCACACATGTCAGTAGGCCAAGCACGAACTCGCGAACTAAACGCAACGTAAATTCGAATGATTTTTGAATAAGTAATATTCGTTTCTCACGTAATATTTTATCATAAATCTATATTTAAATTACATATTCAAAACTTCGGGTTCTTCGTTTTTTTATTATTTTCAATATTATATAATTATTCGAATCTTCGTCATGTATCGTGATGGCCCAGTGGTTATGGCCTTGCCTCTCAATCACGAGGTTGTGGGTTCAAATCCAGGCAAGTACCAATGTGAGTATTTCAATCCGTATGTACTTTCTAATTTAACTTAGACACTACTAACATCGGTGAAGAAAAACATCGTGAGGAAACCTAGATTCATAGTTAATAAATGTAAGTCTGACATCGCCAAGCCGCATTGAGCGAGCGTGGTTTTTAATGCTCTTGACTTCTCGTAATGAGAAGTGGCCACTGCTCTGCAGTGGGACACTACCAGGCAGTACTAGGTGACTGATATATTTAATACAATACATTACATAGATAGTTTTTTTTTTATGATACATAGCAAATACCCAGAACACCCGGAACAGATCGTTGTAGATCATACAAACATTTGTCCCAAGGCGGGAATGGATCCCGTAACCTCCTGCGTCGCAGGCGGGCCTTCGCCCGCCGCGCTAAACCGGTAGTAAGAAAATACGTCTACGCAGCGCGTTCGTGCTAGAACCACTGTCCGCAACAATTAGGATTCCACACCAAATATTGTTTGAATTTGAAATCCTTTTGTTCTTCATTCGTAACACAACTTGTCAACAGTTTTTTGTTATGTAATTTGATTGTTCATATATGGGTTAATGTGCTGTGAAGATCAAAACAAGTTTTTGTAAATTCACACACAGACACACACACATGTGTTTGTGATAGGAAATATAACGCCTTATTTTGTTTTAATTCACAGGCTGCCCACGAGCATTGTCAGTTGGTGGGAGACTTTGTCTCGGTGACCTTCAGTATGGTGAAACTATAGTCCTTGGCTCATTGGGTACTCCGAATCCCCAGTGGAACGTAGTTTACTCTGACTCATTTCTTTTTGTTTCTTTCTTATGTTTTCCCTTATTTTTATGAATACTGGTTTACCAGTAACTGGTGACTGTGTAAGTCCAAGACTGATAAACCTATGTATATTTTAAATATGTTGTACAAAGGCCAGCACATCAAGCTACCCCAATGTGTCAGATTTTCCCAATAGAACATGAATCTTATTTCTATTGAGATAGCAACGAGGATAGGAAAATAGTTTGTAAATTTACTGAAGGACACAATGCATCAGCGCTTTAGCAGTCTTTCTTTTTCCAAAAAAAATGGCAACTCATGGCTGAAACTGTCAACAAATCAAAAGATTCCAATCAAAACGATTAAGCGCCAATTTCCACTTATTTCACAATTTTTACCTACACTTCGACATAATCAAACAATGCGACACTATTATACCTTAGTATAATATGAATCAGTACTTTTAACATATTCAGGCAAACGTTATCAGATAGCAGTGTACTGATAACACGAACTGTAAACATACGACACTATTTCTCGCCGTGTTTGCATACTTACTTTGTCTTAAAAAATATTTGCAATCTAATCTTTACGATGACGAAATTGAAGTCACGTATGTCTTTTAAACTAGTTCGTGAATAAGGAGGTCGTTATTTAGTGGTTTATGGGTTAAATGAATATGTTTTCACCTAGTTTCGTGAGTGTAACTTCTGTAAGCCAGAATCTACAAAGGCCACCACCAGAAACGCGCCGAAGCAATCAAGCTCGGTGGGTCCCACTCCCATATAATATATGAGCCCTTCGCTCGCGCTGATTTCGTACTCATCCCTTCAATTTTTGACATCTCACCTCCATCCCTACAAATGATAATAAAATATAGTTTTCATAGGTTAATTGTATCTATGACATTGTGTATAATATTTAATTGTATGTGACATTGTGTAGGTATGTAATTTTAATGTATATTTTATTAATGTTTCTCTTTGCTTGTTTTTCATTTTGTGTACATATGGACAGTGTCGGAAATAAATAAATAAATAAATTAATTAATTAACATTAAAAGGTGATTTTTTTACTCGTGAAAAAAATGTTTTTGAATTCATCCATAACGGACAACATGCAAACAATCCAATTTTTCCTCTTTATAATATTAGTTGCCAATTTTTTTTCCAAGTACCCAAGGGTACTTGGAAAAAAAATCGAGGTCTAAGAAACCATACCTTCTTATCAAACAGGATTGAAAAAAGAGCTAGATATTAATATGACACAGAAACTTTTAGCTCAACACTAGGTTGGGAGAATGGGCCCTGGAGTCTGGATAGCCGGATGATGGCAATAGGCTTGCCCCCTATATCACGGAACTTAAACATAGCAGGCGAAATATGTGTGTCTTATGGGTACATCTCTGCCTAACCCTTATGGGGGTGTACAGGCTTCATGTTATGTTACTTATAGGTAGAACTAACACTTCGGAGCGATTGGCTTGCGAAATCGGGTAAGAACATGCTATTAAACTATCAACATGTTGGCAACATTTGATCAATTGATTAGCATCAACCAAGTCTACTCTATCTGTCAAATGTCAAACACTCATTTATGGTATGTAGTGCTAAATCTTTTTGTAAACCTTGGCAACTTGCTATTTTGAAATAGGATGAGCATAAGTAGGGTTGCCATATTTAAAATCTGCCAACCAGCAAAAGAAGCGCAATATTTCCGGATATTTATTATTTTGATATCGTTGCCCCACAATAGGATTTCTCCTGTATCGTGGATGGGTTTACAAACATGCTCACATACACAAACAGCCAGATCTGGAAGAAGAAAACATGCTGCGCCGACGCCAAATAAAATGGGGATAAGGGCAGGAGGATGATGATGATGATTTCAGGGTTGGTCGCGTAGTGAAAGTTATTCGTATTCCTAAGTACAATAACTTCTAATATTTCCCGTATAAATAGATACACCATAAATGTATATGGGAAAGTGACTGTCTGTCTATTTGTTACCTTTATTCACGGATAGACTGTAGGTTTGGACAAAGGATATCTTTTTAGTTTCTGTAGGATAGTTGCCATCCTCCGCGCGGGCGAAGGCACGACCAAAAGCTAGTAATAAATGAGATACGGCCAGTGGGATTTTCTCTTGAATTTCAATTTTACGACGTTCCCTTAAATACTTGTTTTGTTACTTTTTGGGCTGATATCCGGAACTCCACGACCAAGAGCGTAGTTGGCGTAATTTTACGAGCTAGCCTTTGAAAAACATAATATGGAGAACAACTGATACGCAATTTTGAGAATGGAAACATAAAAATTTGATTGAACGTAATTTTATTTAAAAAAAAAAGATTTTTTTTGTTCCCTCTTTCCCGTCGGATTAAGTAAAATGCGTAAATTCAATAAAATATTTTGAAATTAGAATACGACAGTGTTGCCAGCGCTCATCTCGTACGCACCGCGGTCGCTCGCAGGTGGGAGCGGCCGGCTGGGTAGCATTCCACGAGTGACCCACATAGCTCGCCTCTAGTAATCCCGCTACGAATTGGCCACTGCACCATAAATGCTGTTTTATCACCTGTTGAAATGTTGAAGGACGAAGGCTGAACCGTATCGAAGAATGCTGTTTATTGGGAAACGCTTTAGTACCTACGACGTCAATATTTAACTTTAATTTTAATGTTTAACATAAAATAATAAGTACTTCATACATGTTATTTCTTGGACATACTCTACTAACATTATTGCATTAATAAAATCTACATACTTGCACAATCTCGTGTTTATAATGGCCATGAAAAAAAATCACATACCTATAAATCAAATATGCCACACATTTATCAAATCAATGCAAATGTTTTTACGGACTGCGCTGTTGCGCAACATTATGAGCAAAACAACATTAAATTAACATCTATTTTAGGAACGAACCAATGATTACCAAGATAATTAAGTATGATTTAATCTGATAACCCAAATGAGACTGCAGGATGATGACAGTTTCGGTTTTGTTTTATTTTTCGCGTTAGTTATCTTGCGAAAACACATTTTCTTACGTAAAGGATCGTGCAAGCCAAGCAGTAGAACCAGTCATAATACACTGGTCTACTAAGCGATGACTTAAATTAAAATTTGTATTTTTTTGGCTCACATACATAAATTGCTTATAGTGGCATCCATATTTTCTTTTAGTATGTTTTTTCGTTTTAAGCAGTAAGGCTCGTCATTTATGTCATAGTAAACCTTGGTAGAGCCCACACCAAAAAATTAATCGTCAACTACGTGTTTTACACATAACTTATTATCAGCTGGACAAATATTGTTCCACCGTTTATAATTAATACCTGTATGACCGAGCTTTGCTCAGATAAAACGATGTTTTCTAAAAATGAAACCTAGCTAGATCGATTTATCGCCCCTGAAACCACCTGCATACTTAATTTCATGAAAATCGTTGGAACCGTTTCCGAGATTCAGATTATACATATGTACATACATATTTATAAGAATTGCTCGTTTAAAGGTAATAGATAGTTACACTCAGCCACCTGTTTGTCTTCTGTAACCTTGCCATTGAAACTGATTGTTCACGTACGTAATGATAAACACATGTACATGTGTTCCATTCGCTAATGAAATATGCTCTGTTACTTAAATACAGTAGTTATTTACCTACTTACATAGGTAGTACATAATGTGATTGGATTTGTTCATGACAAATTGAATAAACTGCGTTTTATTCGCAATTTCAGTCGGTAAGTTTAATATTATTTTTGGTTTTAGATTTTTTTTTTACTTACAAAATTTTTTTGTGGTACACAATGAAGGAAAACACAATGTTTTTTTTATTACTATTATTTTCTCACTTTAAAGATATATCGTAACAAATCGGTATCTTTTTGTGTATCAAATTAATAAAAAAAACATCAATTTACGAGTTTTTTCTCATAATCAGTTTTATCTAACAAAAACAGAATCAATCACGTTATAACGCCAATTCTTGCCGAGCCCACTACACAATAACTTGAAGTACCTGTATCAATGACGTCACGGTCCTTCGAATGCCTTAGGAGTTTTTTTCCCCCGTTCCCACTCCCAAAACAATTAGGCGGGCTTTTGTTTTTGTTGGCAACATTGTTGACGTGCTTCAATTTTGGATTTCGAACTTCGTGACCGAAAAAAATGGTCGGCCAAGGCTCTTGAGTGCATGTTGATCAGTTTTATCGTTCCACTGACATAACCAAGGGCGTAATGGAGGAAGGCCCCAGATTTAAAATTACGTCATACTGCATACCTTTGTTGTGGGAACACTAAGGTATGTTAATTTACGATTAGAAGATTGATATCGATAATAATTTGTTGGCACAAAAAAAAACAAAGGTTGTTTTTTTTTCTGGTCCAAAGGTGTTGCTGTACTTAATCAAATTCCCACACCTAAAGTTCTTAATGTTGCTTCACCTTGTTGTTTAATCTGAAACGTGACTCGATACTGAAATGATATCGAGTTGTTATCACGCCGGATTTGCGGCCGAGGATTACAAACTCTCTCGTGTTTGTAAACAGAATGTTACCAAAACATGCGTTTGTTTTTTTTTATTTGGTTGTTTCGATAATGCATGGAATGCCATAAGTACAATATTTACCTATAGCAGACCAGCAGTGCTATTCTGTAAAACTCTTCGCGTGAAGTACGTGAAATGAAATGGATCTATGGATTGACAACTCACACCACGCTCAATTCACCTAACTTTTGGTAGGGGTTATTTCACCACTTATGTTTGAGTCCCATGTAATATGGGGTGACCTTATTGCTAACAACCGGGCACACATCCAGGCTCCAAGTTGCTAATGAGATAAAATATATTCCCAATGGACAAACCCAATAGAACATTGCCCGGAAATCGAACTCAGGACCTCGTACTTAGCATTAGTGCTTCCGACCACTAAACCAACGAGGCAGTCAATTCCTTGGTATCATAGCTTGATATAAGCTGACCACGTTAGCCGTATTTCCAAGCTGTGGCCTAAAATCTACTAGCTCTGACGCATCCAGAAGATGTCGCATTCAACCACGTAGAAGGTAGAGATGAGCCAGAGACAACCAAAAAGCAATGGGCCGAAGATTTTTTTGCCTGCTTTAGGCTGACAGGAACCAATACTATATAGGAGACTTTAAAAACCAATATCTATCCTTTTTCAAAATATCAAGTCTCACAAACATTTAATTTCAAACCAATTTTTGTAATTCGAATATAAAAACGAACAAAAAAAAGGTTTTACTATTCGGTTTAGCAAGCAGCTACATAACTGTAATACCGGCCAGATGTAATAGGATGTATCCCAACAAGGTAACACGCTTTAGCCACAGTATAGGTAGGTTCAGAAGGCGAGTAAACACTGTACCTTAAAGACATCAAACACATACATCAGATACATATGAGGTTCTAATAGACTGGGATAAGGAACGTTCAGTGGTGGAAGGGGATAGCGTCATGCGTCATGTTGACCAACAATTTTTTTCTCACTATTATGAGTGAGGGCCGAGACCTCTTCGTGCCTCGGATAGCACGGTATGTCATTATTCCCAGCTATCATTCGCAGATCTTTGATAGTCGTTACGCGTAGTCAGAAGCCCGAAGGCTTGATTACCAGTCGTGTCAAGGGATATCGTGTTTCCCAGTGTTTTGGTTGTGGAGGTACGAGTACATACTCGTACCTCCACAATCAACCAACCATTGGATCAACTGCCTCTACATAGAGGCAGTTGATCCAATGAGACTGGAAGCCGACCACTATAAGGCTATGCCGATGATGACCATCAAGAGTGTTTTTGAGTGGGTGAAATAAGGGTAGAACCGTACAAGGATCCTGGAACTGGATTCCAGATTAAACTTTATGATTAAACACCTATTTTTGCATGAATATGCCCAACAACGGTATCGGTTGTTGAAGTTATAGGCACAAGGACACAGTATTTTTCGCTTTACCTCTAAACTTGGCAGGCCCTTGCCATCTTGCAGGTGTCTATAGTCAACGAAAACCACTTTCTATCAGATGGCCCGTTGCCCTACCGTTTTATAGGATGACAGCTGACTTCGTCTTCACTTAAACTACCTACTGCCGTTCGAAAATGAATTACGAGCAAAAAAGGAACTGTATAATTATTATTGCAAGTTTCTTTCCGCACTTTGTTCCAAGTGGTTCTTTTCTTTCTATCTTCATTGCCAATACGCCCGGGCTGGCGAAACTATTTTACTTCGTTTTTTTTTTACTGAAGGATGCTGTGGACGTAAAATTTTACTTTTTTGGCGTAGTCATCTTACGGTATTGGACTTTACGGTATTTTGTTGACTTTCCGAGGACTTTTGGGGATATACACCTTTCAGTTAGGTACGTATTTGGGGTTATTTTGGTAACTATAAGGATTGATAATTTAATCTTTCCAGTTTCTTAATCGACAGCTCAAACTTCTTGAAGCTCATTTCAGTTTTCTTCTTCTTTTGTCAACTTTAATTACTGTCATTCGTTTTTTTTTTTGTCAAGTCGCTAGTGTGCAAATTCCAATTTTAAACACTACTTTTTAAATTACTTCGTGATCCAAACATTGGATTGAGGTTGCCAGTGTGCCACCACAGAGGTTTCAATAATACATAGCTCATCCATAATTATTTAGTATCGTGTGCACTTCGCTTTAATCCGTTCAATAATTCATAAACAAACGCTTTTTGCAAGTTATATTTCCTTTGGAGGGCTGCACTAGACGAGGATAACTATAAATAGTCAACCGGTTTATGAATTGGATAGTTAATGGTATTTAATTTTGAAATTAAACGTTTTTTGTGTTGGTAAAAATAGTGGCGGCACGGCATGACATTGTCTTTCTTTTCTTAAATGTCATTATTTTTAATTACTGGCAACCCTGTCTTCTACAGTTACCGAAATAAGCAGGCTATTAAATTCCGATGTTTATTATTAAATTGCGGTCACCGCTGTCATGAATGAAATTATGCTACTAACTATGCTGATACACACTTTAAAGATGGTTAGTGAAACGTTTAGTATCTACTTAATTATTAATGGCGCAGTGGCTGAGCGATTGGCTGCTCCGCTGCGTGTCTTGGGTTCGATATCCGCAATGAACAAATATTTGTAAAGCCTACATGTGGTTGTTCCGGGCCTGGCGGTTTGTATATGTGAGTTTGAATGTTTGTAAACGCACCCAGGAGAAATTCCTCGTGTGGGGCAGCGTTTTGTTGCTGGGTTCTTTCACAGGATATTTGTCCTGTACCTCGTCATAGTGACAAAGCTCATCCTTCTCATGCCCTTATCCCAATTTATTTGGAGTCAGCGCAGCATGTCTTTTTCTTTCATACGTATATCTATTTGTTGTCATCTCCTTCTTTCTAGCTGGTTCCGTGACATACCGACATCAGAATAATCAAAGTCTCTATAATATCTCTGCAAAGTTAGACTGGCCAGGCTTCTTCTGGGTAAGCTAACTCCATCATCGATTTTGTCTCACCATTGACCTAGACTAGAGTCAAGAGCAAACCCAACACAAATAAATCCGATGATGTATAAAACCATCCACCGTATTAACAAAACCCAGTAATCCGCAAGTTAGATGAACTCAACACTTTTCACATTAAATGCTTAAGCTTTAATGCTTAAGTTTTTGCAGGTCTCAATCTCCAAGTACCTAAGCCATGCTTACCAACCGGTCGATTCTAAAAAAAACTCCCCGCGAAAAGTTACGTCAAATGAGCGGGAACTGAACTGTCATTAGTACATATGGAATGACAGATCACTTCGACTTCACGTGACGGGTACATATTTTACAGAATAACACTACTGCTAGTCTCTCTGTACTTTCAACAAAGTTCCCAGTATCCCAGTACAAAGGCAGCTTCCAGGTACCATTACAAAGACAGTTCCCAGGTAACTTATCTCACTTTCACCACGTACTACGCTTGTCAGTTACGAGTGTTACGACCGACTAGTGACGACCCATTGGTAACTATTCACCCGCGTTTACTTTAGCTTACATCATAGTGTGGCGGTGTGGCGCAACCTTTAAGGGAAAGTACAATTATTTAGCTTTCACACACATGTAGACACGAAATTAAGCCAATTATTGGCTTAATATATAATAATGGGCTGTGAGGAAGACAGCATCCAGTAGTATTATTATTTTGGTTGAAATCTCTTTGAAAAAGTGAGATATAAGTAGTAAAAAGTCTCTCGGTTTTTAAAGCTTCGGGTTTCTCCTCAAAACTGTCAAAAATATTGTGATATGGCAATACCTGCGCTGCTGTCATACGCATAACTTAATGTTTAACCACAGTGTCACTATTTAATTCATTCAGTAGGTCAATACTTTTTCATATGAACATAGTTTATTTTTTTATTATTATTAGGTTTGACCGTTATCTCACCTGATGGCAAGGGATGATGTGGTTGATCATGGGGCACACCTGCTTAGAAGTAACCTATTAGCTCTCTCACTTCAAGATTATAGGAATCAGGTAACGGAATCTAACAGGGAATCTCACTCCTTAGCTGTACACAGTACGCACAATAAAAGTGTTCCCAAAGTGTTTTGTACGTATGTTCATTCCACAGTTTATGATAGTTTCTCGGCAGTTGGAAGACTGTGTAAAGAGGTTATGCTGTGTTTTCACTACACGATTAAAAACAACAACAATATTTTAAGAGACTCATGCATTTTTATTATTTTATTCAGCAACACTCGCGCGTGATATTACTATGGAGAAAGCACTAACGTTTCTCCTCAATAAAATACATAAAGTGTGACTCCGTTTATTTTGTGGCAATTAAACGTCAAAAAAAAACTTTCTTCAAGCAAATTGTGTAATGTGTTTAGTGCCACTAAAAATTAAGAAACATTTATAACGATAAGTCTTATCTACCCTTTACGACCGGATAATTATGTGTATATGGATGTACTGTAAACTTTTTGGACTGTGGTCAGTAGGTGGCAATTAAACTGGCTTCCATACTTTCCTTCCACTTCTCTCTATCTATGGTTATTTGGCACTAGGGTTGCCAGGTCGCAAAACCTAATAGCCGGACAAACCAGCCAGGTTGGCTGGACATTTGGGTAGAAAGGCCGTAAACCCTATATTATTGTGGATTATGTCTCAGTAGTAATAGGTACGACCAAAAAATTGTATATAAATAGTGTTCGTATGGTATGTTCTAATAAAAATGAAATATTTGTCTTATCGTGTTGGGCAGTTGGGAAACATGGGTAAGTATGGTGAGCTTAGTCTTACAAAAGCCGGACAAGTCGTACACCGTTTATTTTGGCTGAACACCTTATCAAAAAGCCTACCTATGTCCGGCTTTATCTGGACGCCTGGCATCGCTATTTGGGACTTTTGTTTATCTGAAGGAGTCCAGCTCACCGAACCATCTCCGCCTGGGCCTGTTTCTATGGTGGTCATGCTAACATGACCACCATAGAAACGTGTGTAGTCGACTGAGGACTAGACAACATGACGGATTGTTGAAAGATTTCTACCGTCCTAAGCATGTCGATGTTAAAAGTGAAGAGAAGAATGTTTTATTTTCTCTACAGTCTTCGGGGCGCCCCCTGTTCGGGTAGAAGAGATGTCAATTTGGAAAGAAGGGAAGTTGTCTATTCTTGGTAGAATAGATACAGAATTGGTCATGCTACGCGCGCTGATCGGTAGAAATATCCAACCCATTCCACTTTAGCGTGGTAGCTATTTCTGTTGTGGAACAGATGGTTGTATTCCTTCAATATCCAAGCAATTTTTTCCCGGTGACAAAGAATATTCAGTCAAATGACATCAGAAAACTTAACAGTGTTAAAAGAAAAGCTATCTTGTTTTGAAGTTAATAAAGTACATATTTTATTGCCTCTGTACCATCCAAGATCAACAACAACAGTCTTAATGAAAGTTTCATGTCAACAACAGAACCCGTTTGCGTGAAACTTGAAAACGTAGGTACAAAGTAAATAAAAACTTTCTTTTTTTAATTATTTATTATTTATTTATTTATTTATTATCATCATCTGCCTAGCCTTGTCCCAACTATATTGGGGTCGGCTTCCAGTCTAACCGGATACAGCTGAATACCAGTGTTTTACATGGAGCGACTGCCTATCTGACCTCCAAAACCCAGTTACTGGGCAACATGATACCCCTGGGTTAGACTGGATTTCAGGCTTTCTCGCTTCTGACTACCCGTAGCGACTGTCAAAGATCTACAAATGCCAGCCGGGACCAACGGCTTAACGTGCTTTCCGAGGCACGGAGGAGTCTCGATATGTAATGAAGGGTCACCCATCCACAGACTGACCTCGGCAAGCGTACCCGTGCGGCAGTTTTTATTTAGCCACGAGTTCCTCAAGTGTGTACACATGTCGTTTATTACTTGTGTGGCTTCCGGAAAGTGGGAAATTGGAATGCGTGAAAAAATCATTTTTCTCTGCCAGCTGTGGTACAGTTTCCGGCATGCGATAAGATCAGCTGTTCTTTTCCCGTAACGGCTGCAACATTAACTGTCTTGTTGGTCTTGTGATCGCAAGGACTACTGCGGAGGGTGAGGTAATGGGTTCGAACTCTTGTTGGAATTTCTTATAAGCAGGAGTTCAGTTGATGTAAATAGACTTGGCACCTATTACATGGCACTGTCGTCTTCCGTCGACAAAACCGTTTCTATGGTGGTCATGCTACGCGTGCTGTAAGCCATTCAAATATTTGTTCCGCGCGGGAATCGAACCGGCAACACGCAGCACAGCAGCTAATCTGTCAGCCACTTAGCCAACGTAGCAACACAATTCCCGGATCCTAAGTTTTCACCTAAAATTCCTTCGCCCTGTTACTGGTTAAGGAACTCCTTACAGGGATGCGATGATGAGTGCTGAATGTGGGCAACGACAGTGTCAAGTCACTTGAATTGCTTAATCAAGGTCACTGCTTCTTCAGGGCTCTTATTATCTCTCTCAGATCTTTTTCTAAATCTGGAGTAGCCACGCGCCCCCCTTATGTTATTGTAGCATCCTGTTGCCCTTATTCCAATGTATTTGGGGTTGGCGCAGCATGTCTTCTTCTTCCATACATCTCTATTTGCCATAATCTCAGAAGTCACCTCCTTCCTAGCCATATTATCTTTCACACAATCCATCCATCGTTTCTACTCTTGTAACCCTCCACATTATACACTCAAAACTTTCCTCACAACATGATCCTCATTCCTTCGCATCACATGTCCATGGAGGTCTTAGTAAAATACCTAAATGAGCACCATCTTAAGTGGTGGTAAAATAATGATGAAACAATCTGACAACTGCCCATACCAGTCTAACTAGATTCAAATAATCATTACACTGATCGGTCCTCATGATCGATCAACGTGATCGTATGATCGAAACTGGTTCTGACCGACCGACAGCCTTACCTGATGACATACATATCCTGTTGCGACCTCTACGGTGATTGTGCAATAAAATATTAAGCTTTTTGCAGTCTGTGGGTCTGAGATAAATTGAAAGTTGTTGTAAAGCTGACTGGTTCGTTGGTCTAGTGGTTGCAAGCGCTACAGCTGAACATGATGTTCTGGGTTCAATGTCCAGTTCGGACAAAATGTTTTTTGGTAGAGACTATACTATGTTATATACATGAAAGGAAAAAATAAATCAATCAAAGGGCATCGAAAAATTCATCCGCATCGATGTCAACGGGAATGGTACTTGTCTTTTCTGGTTAGTGGGAAAAACACCGGAACCAAATCAGAGATCACAGTCTCTTTTAGAGTACAGAGATTGTCTTTTTCAGATCATGTGAGAGCCAGGCCGATAAGTGTCTGAGATGGTGTTTTGAAGAAAGAACCACGCAGATATGAATGGACCTGTCTAGTCAGTTTACGCTGTTGTCAGTTATCGTGTAGATCAACTCAGAACTTACTTGATTATGAAGAATATTGCTATAGAGAGTACATGAAACGGATTTTATCTACGTATATTATTTGTATGACCGGATGTATTCACGTAGCAGGTGGCGTTCTATTGTTGCTGCCTACCCCAGGAGAAAATTCCGTGAGTTTATGCATGAATGTATTATTTTAATATAAGTACATTTTAATGATCTCTATTCCAAGATAATATGGAACAAAAACGGCCTGCTAAAAGCGATTAGGAATGTAATCTGGTAATAGTCCACCACTTCAGAATATTATCCGATCTGATAATTTGCGATTACATTATTATACTTTTGAGTGCTCTATCTCACTCTCTCTTTGAAAAAAGATAAAGAACAGAAGACGCTTTATTAAAATTCGATGAACTATCGTGTGTAATATTTATTTTATCTTATCTCTTAATTTAAATTTAATCAAAGAATGTCAGATTGAAATTATATTTCAAATAGTTTTACATAGATAATGATAGATTAATTATCTAAAAAAGTTTGTGATACCACGCGGCAATGTAAAATTTTTGGCAATTAATTTGCGCAACGAACATTCATTCACCTCATCTGGATAGCCGTTTCCCAACTGTGTTGGGGTCGACTTCCAGTCTAACCGATTGCAGCTGAATACCAGCATTTTACATGGAGCGACTGCCTATCTGACGTCCACAGTTACTGGGCAACACGACAATCCTTGGTATGCACTGGCACACTTTTGGGTTTCGGACTACCCGTAACGAGAGTCAAAGATCTATAAAGACAGATGGGACCACGGCTTAACGTGCTTTCCGAGTTACGAAGGAGTCTCGTTATGTTACGAGCGGTCACCGATCCACAGACTAAACTCGGCAATCGTAGCTTGACCTTCGATCAACCCGTGCGCCTATTTTTATTTAGCCACGACCACCCTTCAATATGTTAATACGAACAATTAATACATTTATCAAACACACGTGATTTCGAACGCTTTTCACATTCTCACTTTTATATTATTTGCCAAATTTAGACAAGATAAAAACGGACTAGCTACGTAATAAACTAGATTCTCCAGTTTTACAACTTGTGAGATAAGTCTGAATGTCTCGTAAAATTATTCATAATCATAATATATTTTCTTGTTAGAACGTCTTCCTTCACAAGGTCAAGATATAATTTGAATTTAAACTTTTTGTTTGAATTTTGCCTCGTAACAAGCGCTACTGCCAATCATGCGGTCTTGGAATCAATTCCCAGGTCAGGAAAAGCCCTGAATTTCTTGGTAGCAACCCGGGGTTTGGATTTGTGCCCAGTTGATGAGAGGCTCACCACTATTTGGGACTCAAACGTTATGTTTGAGTGAAATGTGGGTTTTACTATCATGTAGGTACACCTCTCCCTAACCTTCCGGGAAATACAGGCGTATTATTATATGCGTTTGTAATTCGTTAAAAAAAAAAACCCACAGACTATGTAAATTTGACGCAAGCAAGTATTCGACTTCTATACAATTAATTTCAAAAATGGTGTCTCAATCAGCTAAAATTAACTTAATCAACATCTTCGCTAGAAACAAGAAGATATCAGATTCACGATTTTAATAACCTGTTGTGGAAATGGTGATTGCAAAATGGAATTAATGAAGTAATCTGTAGGTATTTCTTCTGTCACCTGTGAAATGGAAACCGCAAATGTAATGTTTAACGTAATGTGGGATGCCCCCTGGCCCAAGGCAAAAACTGGTAACTCTTACAAGACTGACGACTGTTCTAGAGAAGGATATTGAAAGAGGAAAATCATACTAATTATGGCAACACTCAAGGTAGGCATGGTAAAGCATAGAACAGCAAAAGGGGTCAGGGTTCAGGGGTCTTATCATCAAGATCTTTTTCTAATACCGTTTATAGTGGAGGAGCCACGCGGGGGGCTCGTGGCTCCTCCAGTATAAACGGTATTAGATTTTGTCATTCTACGCCCGCTTCTCCGAAATAGTTAGAAACCCATGATCACTATGACCATGGAGGTCAAAGTCATCATCCTGTTGCCCTTATCCCAATTTATTTGATTTCGGCGAAGCATGTCTTCTTCTTCCATACATATCTATTTGCCGTCATCTCAAAAGTTACCACGTTTCTAGCCATATCATCTTTTATAATATTAATAATTAATTGAATGTGACATCGCAAGAGACTCCCGATCTATATATACACCAATTACAATCAAATGACACATAATTTGGTGGTTTAACTCTAAACCCGAAGCCTTAACTAGTGATTTGAGTGAACACGACAGTGATGACACCAAAACCCTCATCGACCAAAGAAAAGATGGATGGGTTGTGTAAATGATCATAGCAGAAAGTCTGCTGCGCCGATTGCAAATCAATTGAGATAAAGGCAAGGGATTATTGTGTATGTAATTTTAATCTCATTATTTGTAATGTTTTATTTGGCTTGATTTTAATTTTGTGTACATATGGACAATGTCGAAAATAAATGAATTAATTAATTAGGTAATTAAAGGCAGGAATATGGACAAAGACAAACTTCGTTATTTGTCTTTTGCTAGGTTTGAATTCGGAACACCAGCCGTAGTGAGAAAGACATTACAAAAATTCTACACCACAGATTATATATCTTCGTACCACAGAGTAAAGTAAAACCACAGGGCAGTCCACTTGTCTTATCTACGGAATGTTAATACGCAACGAGGTACGCTAAATACCTATTGTGAGTTGTAATCCAACTGCGTACTTACCTAGAGTATGTACTTATGAGTTTTGCTTGATAGGTTAGGCGTGGGAAATGTTTATTTTTATTGTGGTGTATGGATAAGACTTAGTTCTTAGACTTGTAGCTAATTACAACAAGACAATTTGGGTATTACCTAAAAAATAAAAAATATAACAATACTAAAATCTAGATCCTGGGTACTTAATAATACAGTTACCCGTCTTAAAGGTCGTAGGGTGATGTGACATAGCCTTCTTCAAGAATTGGGCCATCAAATGCAAATATGTATATTTTTGTAATAACGACTGGTATTTCTAGAGATTCATCATAATCATCATCATCGTCATCAGGCTATATAAGTCCACTGCTGGACATAGCCTTCAACTAATGAGCGCCATAGCGCCCTGTCTTCAGCTCAAGCTGAAGACAGGGCGCTATGGCGCTCATTAGAGCCTCTCATTAGAACCTCTTCAGCTTTATTATATGTATAAGTAATAACTATAACTAGCTGTGGATGGCCTTTTTATTGGCCAAAGAATCAGCATTGCCATTCAACGTGGCAATGCTGCCAGCCTTCTGGGCACTTTTCCCGTTGACAGCGATGCGGATGAATTTTTCGATGCCCTGTGATTATTTATTTTATTTTATTTCTTCATGTATTAATAATTGTTTCGTTTTAAATAAATAAATACTAGCTGTGCCCGTGACTTTGTCTTCGTGCAATTAAAAAAATGTATGATTTTTGGTATATCTACCGTGTATACTTTCATATGCATTTACTAAAATGCTGTTCTTTTGACATTACAAACAGACACTTCAATTGTTTTTATTTGTCTGTTTACAAGATTAGGAGAGAAGTATGGATGACCACTTTTATGATGCGTTTGACAATACAGAAACAACAATCACTTAACGAGCGACTATAACAAAGACATACCCTTGACTTTAATAGCATAGTTTTGTAACTAATGGCTAACAAGTACTAGGCAGCCTACGCCTTGTGGGTATTGTTAAGGCTTTTTCCTTTACGTAGCCAGTGGAATTTAATCCCCACTCGAGCGTGAATGTTTACATGTACTTAGAGTGGTTTGTTGATAGTCTTAGTACAGACGCCAGCACATCAAGCTACCCCAAACCACGGTAATATTATTATAATATTACCGTGCCCAAACTGTCAGATTTTCCCAATTGAACATGAACCTTATTCTTTTATAATTTAATTTTAAAATAATAAAGGGCGAAGGTCCGCCTGCTACGCAGGAGGTTGCGGGTTCGATTCCCGCTTTGGGACAAATGTTTTTACGATCTACAAAGATTTGTTCCGGATGATCTGGGTATTTGTTATGTATAATAAAAAGATCTATCTATGTAATGTATTGTATTAAGTATCTAGTACCCATAACACAAGCTCTGCTTAGCTTGGGGCTATATGATGCTGTGTGGATTATCCAGCGTTATTTATTATTATTTAGTAAAATTTGGAAAACTATCAAAGAAATTTGTCAGTACATTCAGACTTGATTTTAGGATACTTTTTATTGGCATCATTATCTTTCAGTGTAAGCGGATGCAGTTGAAGGAGCACCACTACCCAGTAACACGGTTAAACTGGTTGTCAGACTTTCGGGTTTCGGAAATTGCAGATCTTACATAACAGCCGGGACTAACAGCCAACCGTGCTTCCCAATGCAGGAAGGAGTCTCAATATGTTCATCATCTTGTGTCTTTTGGCATATTGGTAGAATTAAACTTAAGAAAAGCAACTGCAGGGAACTTGAGAGCATGAAGGGTCCGACAAGGTACCTGTAGTGCCCAGAAAAAAGGCTGCCCTTTCCGGGCATTCCCACAAACGTATTTAACGTTGTCGGAAAAGAGCAGGCCCTTTGGTTGCCTATCAGATACTTTATCAACAGCATTAAAATAGCTAAACGTTATTAGAGTCTACATCCCGATCCGATTGGAAAAACGAGGGCAACAGTACCTCAACTTCCAATAAAAAGAAGAAGCATAAGATGTCGATAAATATAACAGTTAAAGATTGAAAGCCAAAGATACTCCGCTTGAGCGCGTGTTGCGTGTATAGCCGAGTATGGCCGAGTATGGCGGGAAAGATTTAGCTTAGTAGGTCATCCGAGGGCTTCTGTAGTCACAAGCATGTTATCAGAAAGTCTACAAGGTTAGAATGAGTAGAAATCCTAATTAGGTTGTGTAGATATGAAATTAACAAAGCCATTGGGCAGACAAGAGTTAGTACTTAGACCTGGGGTGGTTGCGAAATCCAGTCATGGCACAGATCGAGCTATATAGAGAAGGTTGGTTTTAAAAGTGGATTTTTGAATTAAGCTGAGAAAACGGCAAAGAAAGGCGAAGGTGATTTATCTATCAACGAATACATTTTTGATGAAAAGGAACTATTCGGTTTAAGATTCTCTACTTGTTTTGCCAAGAATACGCACTAATTACGCTAGAAGGAATATTACATATGAAGGGGCACAACTATTTAATAATTTACCCACATTTATAAAAAGTGTTGGCTCACTCGGCAGTTTTAAATCTCGGCTATTGAAACACGTAATGGAAAACTGCCTTGACTAACGTCCTCCGGTGTATCACAATGGTTGAGACTAAACTGCTGAATGAGTATAGAATAGTTACAATAATTAATGTAATAATATTAGAGTAATTTTATTTAACACATACTCTTGTAACGGTTACCTAAAATAAGTTTACCGAATGTTTCTTGTATGTTCTCATGTAAGTGGCTTTTTTGTCTTTATGAGAATAAATGATTTAAACCTTATAATAGATAAAAATATATTACTTAAGTCTATTAAGTCCGTCAGTAAGATTACCAAAAAATATTAGAGACATATTTTTTGCTTACTCAAACCAATAAAAAGTGACAATTATATAGCACATCAAAGTTCAGGAGAAGGGGCTTGTGACGTCACTGTTACGTTAAAAGTGTAGCACGGCGTGACGTCACGCGTACAATGCACACACACATTACAATGCACTATAACGTCGTCATTTTTGGTTTACGTGACAAAAGAAAAAATACGTGTCCAGTATTTTTGAGTAATCCAACTTTCGGACCAAGATTTTTTAAGGACACTACCCTTTTTATTAGTTGATTGTGGTGTGGCAAAGACGACACTATCTTTATCACATTCTAGTTTAGTTAGCAAGAGTCCCAATACGGTTTAACGAAGCGTCTGCACGTCGAAAGCATAATGCGAAGACCTCATTTCCAGAAAATAGATACTGCAATTAGTATTTATGGATAAAAGAAAAGCTCAAGCACTTTGTAAAGGTGTTGAGCGCACGAGTTTGAAATTAGGTAGTCGGAGTAGATACAAATGTAAAAGATTAAGAAGAATTCAAAGGCTTCTAATATTTAAATAATCTTTTTTAAGTAGTCCTGCACCAAGCACAGGTGTTGTTTGATAGCTGATGACGACATTCCTTCTTAGAAAATTGCGGTCACATTGATGTCTGTGATTTGTCCCGGATTCTCGTGGTTTGGTCTTTGATTAACTGCTGATAGAAGGGTCGAACCAATGACTGGCCTATCTTGGCCGGAAAATAAGGTACCAGCGCCATCATCACCAACCCTACCCGTATCCAAATTTAGTTTGGGATCGGACCATCAACAGTTCTTCTTCCATACATATTTATCAGCTATCATATCAGTTTTCACTCAGTTTCGAGCCATATCATCTACCACACCACCTTCCACATTTTCTTTGGTCTTCTTCCTCAACGAGGTAGCAGTGTGGTATTTTGTTAGAGTTCCCAAATAGCTGGTCGATCCTTAAGTTACTGCTTCACTACTTAAAGACATCTTCCAAAACAATGAATATTTAACCTTCGAAAAGGTTTTAGTAAGCGCAGTCTATGAATGAATTTGGTTTCAAAAGGTCAAATCGTGGCCAGACTGCTGTTTTCAAAAATGCCGTCGCATTTGGGATTTACCTCACGAGACAATATTAAGAGTAGGTATATTAAGGTCTTGTGGGGCATGTTGGGATTTAGTTTAAACTTATACTTAGTCTCGGTCGAAGCCTGAAAATAAGGGACCACATAAACCTTTGCAAAACAATGTTATGAATCTTCTTAATATTTTGTGTTCTAAGCTTTGACTGTCCCGCATAGGGTTGCCAGGTCGCCAAACCTAATAGCCGGACAGACCAGCCAGTTATGCCGGACATTTCGGTAGAAACGCCGGACACCCTACATTATTGAGGATTTTGTCTCAGTATTAATAGGTACGACAATTTTTTTTATTTAAATAGTGTTCGTATAGTTTGTTGAAATAATTAAAACGGAATATCTGTCTTATCGTGTTGGGCAGTTGAGAAACATTGGTCTAAGTATGCTCAGCTTAGTCTTACAAAAGCCGGACAAGCCGGACCCCGTTTATTTTGGCCGAACACCTTATCAGAAAGCTTACCTATATCCGGCTTTATCCGGACGCCTGGCAACGCTAGTCTCGCACGAGTTTCTGGTTTACAATACCTCGAACTATAGCCACCTGACCTTTGCCTTAGCCTTGATCTGAGAGAAACCAGATCTCGCTATATGATTCTGCCTCATTAAGCATTCCTACGCTTTTTACGCTTCTAGGAGTTGGTCTGTTTTTATTTATGGACCATTCATGGACTTGGAACAACCAATTAATGATTTACTATTAATTAGTTGTCCAACTCAATCTTACCAAGGGGTATCATTTTACCCGATAGCTGGGTTGTCGAGGTCAGATAGGTAGTTACTCCATGTAAAATATTACTAGTCAGTTGCATCCGCTTAGACTGGAAGCCGACCCAACATAGTTGGGAAAAGGCTAGGCAAGTGATGATGATGACTATCAATACCTACTATAAATGCAAATGTAATTCTGTTTGTTTGTACGGTTTACGCTTAATCCGCTGAACCGATTTATCCTGATATAATTTAATCCCGGGGAAGGACATGATAGGATAGTTTTTATTTGCGACTTTGCATGCATCCGCGATAACCGACATTCACGTGGACAAAGTCCCGTATAAAAGCTAGTTCAAAATACATAATCTGTAAAGCGATTACCTGCATACTGGACTTTATCACACAAAAACACTTTAACAACAGATTAGCTCAATTAAAAAAAGGAAAAAATAAAAACATCTGACGATCAGCGCTAAAATCAGCAAGCCTGCAGCGATGTAATGATTGATGCGCGGCGCTGTCTTTCGTCAGTATGTGAAAATCGTGAAAGTGCTTAGTTGGATGACATGTGATGTGCGCCGTGCATCATAGACTATGTAGAGGTATTGTGCGGTCTGAGGTTATTGTTAACTAACTGTGCCCCGCTGTTGCACCCGCCGTTGAGGGCCGTAGTGTGATGTTTTAGTCTAGTACCTTCCTCAAGAATTGGGCTAGTAAATATAGAAATACTTTTCATATAAGTCTGGTAATTTCAGAGATTGCACTCACCAGACCTTCGGCTCTTTTATATCAGTATAGATTATGGGTGTAAATGGCTGGTTTACGTAAAAATACATACCCAAATATCATTTTTGTCACGCGTTTGTAATATTTAGGTTATTAAGTACCTACTATTTGTCAAAACTGTCAAATATTTCCTATTGAACATGGACTTTATTTTATTAGTAATAATGCTCAAAAACTATCAAAGAAATTTCATAGCTTGGGGTAGCTGGATGTGCTGGACTCTGTACTATAAATATTGTTTACTCTAGAGATTAAAGTGTCATCGTACTTATCCGTAGGTCTGTGTTTTCGAAGTATTTCAACCAATCGAAGAAATCCTTCGGTTTTCTAAGAACTGTTATTTAAATTCGTAAAGATGATCAAATCGCAAAATGCTTAGAATACTTACGACAAAAATGTGTGTGTGGCGAGATTTTTTATCATGTCCAGAAAAAATACTTTTGGTGGGTAGGTACCTACATAGTAAGGTACTTGAAATCAAAATGTGCATGTGAGTAAGTCGAACTTATTATAAGCTTTACCACTATAAGGTTGAATATCAGTTGCACATTACAAAACAACTAAGTCTAAATTAAAGTTCGACTACACCAAATTCTTAGAACAAAGATTGTGTTTTACGTATGATCGTACCTACATGCTAGGTACAGACGCCAGCACATCAAGCTACCCCAAAGTGCAAAGCTTTTCTTTTTAGAAAATGCACCTTGTCCTCTGCATCACCCAAAGCTTGACTGGTAGAAAATGCCTCTGAACTTTAGGCATTAAGTCCGCCTCTGTACATTAGTGTACTTAAAGTATTAAATAAATAAAGTGTCAAATTTTCCCAATTGAACATGAATCTTATTTGTTTTGGGATAAAGTTGAAAAACTATCAAATAAATTTGACACATTGGTGTAGCAGATAGATTGAAATAAAATAATAATATTTTAATTTATTGAATTGTGTCAGGTGCATTATTAATTAGTTTCACCTTAAGGTCTATTCTATCGGTATTACGAGTACTTATTCAAGTAGATATTTAGAATCACGAGTCTCTAACTTATTTACATACCTACCTACGAAAGCCTATATTTAGCGGGATATCAGTTTCTGACTAAGAGGTAGTAAGTACCTACTTATAAAATAACATCACGGCTGTGTTCGCCGAAGATTTAGGCCTGTACCTATTATACCCACAGGACCCATACATAAACCTTCAACTCCCATGTACTTAATAGGAGCACAAGCCTTTTATAAGAACTGGCACGGATCTTGACCGCTGGACGCGTCACGAGCGCGAGTTGTGGGGGTAAGTACCTACGCACATAGGCACTTCAAACTAAAAAAAATCGACTGCTGTTCTTGATCCGTGCCGGCAAGTTTACCATCATCTGGGTACAAATTCAGACACCGAGCTGATACCGAGAAATTTTCAATGGAAAAACTTTGCCCGGACCCGGGAATCCTGCCCCGAAAACCTAATTGATCATCTGCCTAGCCTTTTCGGGTAAGACTGGTTGTCAGACTTTCGGGCTTCTGACTACCCGTAACGCCTGTCAAAGATCTACAAATGACAGCCGGGACCAACGGCTTAACGTGCTTTCCGAGGCTCGGAAGTCTCTGTAAGTAATGAACGGTCACCCATCCACAGTCTGACCTCGGCAAGCGTAGCTTAAGCTTCGATCGATCCGTGAGGCTGTTTTTATTTATCCACGAGCTCCTCTCCAAAAACCCGAATGCGTGACTGTATCAACTTGGACAACTACCTAGGTACTTCATAGATCTACATATGTAAGTACTCGTATATGTTGTACAGACAAACAAAGTTCGCGCACAAATCGCTTTCATTTTGGACCAACAGGCAAATACCTCTTGACCAATATATATAGGTAGGTAGAACCAGTTCCCATGGTCGATCACGCCTGTCACAACACACAAGTTTAAGCCATTTCGACTGTTAATCATTTAAAAATACGACACATTAAAACCAGTCTTTTAGCGAAATTTTACTAGGTATGTCTCCTTTTATGGTATTATTTCAAACCAGTTTATATGTAACCAGCTTCTTGTAGGAATATTTCGCAATTAACTCACGTTAAGCATCTAGACTCAGTCATACATATTCAATGAGTGCTTAACAGTAACATTAAGAACTGTTGGAACAGATTTGCGATTACAATTTCGTTTATTTTGCAAGTTCAATAAAATTAGTACTGCGTTCGACATCTTGTCTTGACCATAATGAATGAACCTGTATTTTTCTAATACATACAACTAAAAAAGGCAAAGGTCGTTGTATTATAATTCCATGTTTGAAATACGTGGGCCGCTCACTCATCATTTTTACGCCGCAAACGTTAGCGACAAAAAACTTGTAATATCTCACGTACCTTTTCGCGATTTCCAATACAGCTTCCTCAAGTAATAAGCTGCTGCTACCAAGAGGAGTGCAGCAAGAAAAGCACCGATAGCTGCGCCAGCGACGCTGCCAGCTCCATAGCACGCCGCAGCCTCTTGGCCAAAAACACTAGGCACCAGAACGGTCACAAATAAAACCAAATTTAATGAAACACCCATTTTTAATCCACACAAATTAACATCACTGTATATGGCACATAGATGGTTCGACGACGAACACCGATCACATTCCTAAAATTTGAATTTTTCGAATTCGGAATGCGTTGTAAAAACTCTTTTTTAGCGCAGTGGTAAAGACGTGCGCCGCGTCAGCCTGCGCGGTCGACTGTGGCCGTTCGTTCTCTTTCGTAGTAGATCGGCCGTTTCACTTGTGAAAAGGCTGTGATTGTGGGACAGAGAGCGTGTGTGGAGAACGTGTTTTGACAGCCGGTGGGTGTGAGTGAGAATGGCGGGTACACGTGAAGTTGTTAAGTTTAAGTTGTCAAGAGTTTGATAAACAAAGACCTTTGCCTAATCCTTTAGGAAAAACAGGCGTTATTTTATAGTATGTGTGTATGATAAATATAATTGAATATTCGTGAACATTGAGCTCTATTTTAACGGTCAAACATCACTAAAAACGAGCGCAATATCACTCGTTTTTACTGATGTAAAAATATATTTTTTATTCAGTATGTTATCTTATGTATCTTGTAGGTATGGACTTATTACTTAACCTATCCTTAGTAAAAGGAAGGAATACAAAAACAGTGATTCCAGTATTTGTAAATTTAGACCAAATATTTTATAAAGGTAGCTGCCTAATCAAAGTAAAGTTTTAATTAAATTAAAATTACCAAAAACTCGACTAATAAAATACCAAATGGCCCCGCCACTATGACGCACATACACCTGTGAGAAGCGAGCGCAAGCGCAGGTATCAAACGCACACTGTCACGTACTCACTCACACACGCCGTACAGTATCTGTATACGTACGTGTGTGTGTGTATAATAATAATAATTATATATTCAATGTATGCGCGTAGTTTGTTGTGATCTGAGATGGAGCCACATAATCACCTTTTTATAGGGATCAGGTTCTGGGATTATCAAGTTTTAATACTGTTAAGAATATAGTCAGATTGAAGATGTGCTCCCTACCTATTTATGTACTTTACGTCTGACAGGTTACATCTTTGACTGTCGTTACGGGTAGTCAGAAGCCCGAAATTCTGACAACCAGTCTTACCAAGGGCCCAAGGGGAATCCTGTTGCCCAATAACTGTGTCGTGGAGGTCAGATAGGTAGTTGCTCCATGTAAAATAATGGTATTCAACTGCATCCGGTTAGACTGGAAGCCGACCCCAAGTACCCCAACATAATTAGGAAAAGGCTAAGCAAATGATGATATCATTCAATAGTTGAAAAACACTAGTAAATACAAACTTATTTTCGCAGTCCGTGAAATCAATACTGTGTACGCTTATGTCAGTATGTCAAATGATTCTTACATTATTTTACCGTGTTTCTTCTTTTTGTTATCTTTTTATGATGCATGACAATATGCAATAATGATACGACGAACGATGTTTGTGAACGAACCCAACAAACAGAAGAACTTCCTAGTGTGGGGCAACGTTAAAAAAAAACAATCGTTCTAGTTTTTTTCTTTTTTATTAATGGGCATCTCGCAGTTTATCCTTCAGGGATATCTACTGCTTAACCGAACTTTCCTGTGGGGACTTAATTAAAATTAAGACCTCCAGCCAGGGCGTAAAAAAACTTAAAACCTAAGCGCCCTGCGGAGTACGAGCCTCGGCTTAGGACGTCGCTGGAAGAGGATAGCAAAGGGACGGGCTGGATATATTTTTAAAGGAGTAATTTTAACAACAACTGGCTCAGCTACGCGGGCTGGCTCGAGCAAAGGGTCGGGGGGAGGACATTGACGGGGTTGGAATGATATCTTACTAATTACTAAGGAATGGTGTTATAAAACAACTTGTTGTTTAAAAGAAGATGTAGGTACCTAGTAACAAAACGTGAAAAGGGTATTCTCAGATGTTTTGGTCTTGTTGAGGGGATGAATAAGAGACGACTAATAATAGGTATTTATAAGATGTAAGCGGAAACGCCGGGAGGGGATGCTTTGCAGGACATAATATGTATGTACATGGGATGTTCTTTCAAAAAGGTCCGGTGAGCAGTTCTCGTAACCAGCGTGCGTGAATGACCCGATATATGTATAAAGTAAAAGTAGTATTTTTTTAGGTAGGGCCACTCGCAGTTCAGCACTATAAGGCTGTTTATTGCTTAACCGGTCGAGTAAAAGGAGTAAAGAGGAAAAAGGAGTATGTAAGGATCGTAGCAGGTGGTGTTCTATACTTTCTGTCTACCCCATGGAATAAACCCCATCCCAACAATATTTAGGGTACACTCACGGACAAAATAGATGGAACGTTTATTAGGCACTGGGCTGGAAGACATGTGCGCATTTGTTGTTTGTATTGTTTTATGTTTTTATGTTAAATTAATTATTTCACTAACAATAGGTTAAGGCATCGGATCCTGTAATCCGAAATAAAGATTTATTATTATTATTAAAGGTGTGAGTTAATGTATGTATGTAACATGCCACAGGTGTTAGGATAATAAATATCAAACTAATAAATAACAAATCGAATCGTAACTCATTCCAACCAGCCTCTAGACACAAGACATACCAATCTATACTTAAGTATTACTAAAATATTCAATATTACCGGTTTCCCAGTATTACCTATGATTACAAAATAGTTTTGTAAGGCTGCCCATCCATTCCAAACCTTATTATTATGTAGACGTCGGTCGATTTTCGCATGTGCGCTTATTAATTTGAGTAGTCATGGATTGAAAAGGTTTGAACTATGTTTAGTTGATTATTTTGAATGTGAAACTTGCTAGTTTATAAGCTAGGTGGATACATCGTGCATTTATATAGTAATTGCATTTTGTTATTGACAAAAAATAGGGAGGGGACGCTATAAAAAATAAGAAAAAACATTTATTCGCACACAACAACACAACGCTAAATATAGAAAACTTGAAAAAACAACAAAAAGAAAAATCTAATGTAATAGTATAATAAGTTTGCCTTTTCCCAAATATGTTGGGGTCCGCTTCCAGTCTAACCGCATGTAGCTGAATACCAGTATTTTACATGGCGCGACTGCCTATCTGACCTCCACAACCCAGTTACTGGGCAACACAATACCCCTTGGTAAGACTGGTTGTAAGACTTTCGGGTTTCTGACTACCCGTAACGACTATCAAAGATCTACAAATGACAACCGGGACCAACGGCTTAACGTGCTTTCCGACGCACGGAGGATTCTCGATATGTTACTCACCACACACTCGATCACCCATCCACAGACTGACCTCGGAAAGCCTAGCTTAACCTTCGATCAACCCGTGAGACTGCTTTTGTTGAGCCATGAGATTCAAAAAAAATATATTATTAAGTAAGTATGTGCCTTACAGCTGCGCTAAAAGGGTCCATTTCAGCAATAATTCCAGACAACTATTGTCTGACGCTGGTTTTCAACTGGACCTTGGATGAAGGATATTACACTGACCTTATTGGTGATATTCTTCAGAAAGGTCAGGCAGTAGGTACTTGAAATGAACGAGCCATGTCATGAACATATTCGAAGCAAAAGGAGCATGTAAAGATCGTAGAAGATCGCCTGTAGTGTCTGCATACTCCCATGGAAAAAGATGTTAGTTTATACAGGCATTTATGTAGGAAAAATTTGGCGATAGTTTGAAACCTACAATTATTAAGAAAAAAGTAATAATATAATACCAGCCTATTACTGTCCCACTGCAGAGCCTTTGCCCTATCTCATACAGAGAAGGCACGAGCATTAATCACCATGCTTGCTCAAGACGGGTTGGCAATTTCAGACTTACATTAATTTATAAGTCCAGGTTTCCTCACGATGTTTCCTTCACCGATATCAGTGATGTCCAAGATAAATTTAGAAAAGAATTAAGTAGCCAGGTACTTACTTATTTATAAACATCCCATCCTAAGATATTAATAACAGCAACAATATCAGAAATCCCCTTGCAATCCACGCAAACAGGCGAGTGCTATAACAATGCAAACGAAGCATAGATACAGCAACAAAAACAATTTATAACTATATGTACTGCGTTTGGTTGCGCTCATTCATACAGGATCGAATGGAATGCGCCGTAAACGCACCTTCAATGGGTCGCTCAGATATTGAATACAATGAGCTGGTATGAACAGCCGTTATACACAATTCCACAATACATAAATATAAAGGGGAAGCATTACAACCACACCTGTATCTGTTTCCCCTACAGGTACCTTTTTTTTTAAGTGAAAACTTCTTAAGCGGCGTTGTACAAATTTTTACAATTATTTTTAATTGTAAAATGTGTAAATTTATTTTAATGTAATATAAATTGTCATTTTTGTGTACGATAGCGCAATAAATAAATATTGTATTCTACCACATAAATGATAGTACTTTTGTACTGATAAATTAAAGCAATTCGTGCAAAATTATACCCTAAGTGTGCGATTACAGTGGCGCGGGGCGGGCAGCGGGAGCGGGTGGCGGGTCAAGCGGAAAACGTAGGTACATTTCCATGGATGAACACAGTAGCAGCGGGGCGCTTGAGCGGTGTGTACGTACCTACCTCGTGCGATATTGGAAATAATGTCAGATTATTTAAAAGCTATTGCTTATATGTATAAAGTGAGACCTTTTTTTTCTAAAAGCAATTAGGTACTTGTCGATTCGAATCACTTGAATAACTAGAACTCCATAAAGGTGGCCGAGCCAATACGGCACTTATTAAATCTTCAGTCATCAGCGGCATGTCCGAACAAATCGAGCGGGAAACGCAAACTGACTTGCGTCTACCCGCCCCGCTCAAGACACCCGCTTGTCCCGCTGCGATTCCCGCTCACCCGCCCCGCCCGCACTTGGTGCACCTTAGTCAAAAACTATGTGTTTGCTTTACCCGCCAGCGGATTCCGCTGCCCGCCCCGCTGTCACTGTAATTTCACACTAACCATGCCAAAATGTCAAAATGCACAACGTTAATAATTAAGTTTTCACTTCTGCCGGCACTCCCGGAGTTCAACCCGTCGTTTTTTTTTTGTTTTATGTGGGAAACCTTCAAAAGGATCCTGGACTTTTGGGAAAAGACCAGGGAGTGTGGGATTCTTACTTCACTAAAACCACCCCGGTGATCACCATCAGCACATGGAAGGGGCCCCGTTACCTCTTAAGAGACCACTCCGGGACCCCCTCTGTGCAACGCCTGTTAGGGCACATCCCTGAGGAGACGGTTAAGAGGTCGGCCCTGAACCTCGTCTTGCACGGTGACACGTGATCACTATGCCCCTACAGGTACCTAGAGCAAAAAAAACTTGTGTTTCGTTTAATTATACATATAGGTAGGTACCGTGGCAAGCGCATCAAACTACCCCAATCGTTGATAGTTTTTCAACTTTATCACAAAAGTATAAAGTATAAGGTCCATGTGATGTGCTGGCGTCCGTACCAAACAATTTTCTCTGTGACGTACTGACGGTACGGTTAATCAAAAACACGAAAGTCACCAAGAGAACAAAGATTTTTGATTATATTAACTAGTTTTAAAATGTATTCGATTATTTGATTATAGTCATTTGTTTTATAATGTATAATGTATTTGATTGATATGAAAATAAATGATTATTATTATTATAAAGAACCAAGTAGACTTATCCAGCTCAATTGCCCTTTGCCAATGCTCGGTGGCTGAGCGATTGGCTGCTGTGCTGCGTGTCCGCGCCGGTTAGATTCTCGTACGGAACAATTTTATTTACTGCCTACAGGTAGTTGTTCCGGGTCTGGCTGTTTGTGTATGTGAGTTTAAATGTTTGTAAACGCACCCACAATACAGAAGGAAGGTTAAAAAAAAGAAAAAGTTTTTTCAACAGTAAACTCCAGTTTTGTACGATATGCATTCCATCATGAAAAGTATTAGCCCACATGACTGGCATAAATAGATACACAAAATCACAGAATAATCGGTACACAAGAAATAATATCAAAACTCGCAAAATTCACAACCTTTTTTTGAAGTCGGTTATAAAATTAGTAATGAAAGTGAGCAAAATATTAATGTGTAAATTAGTTTCTACTACTCGGTCTAGTTAGCATTGAAAGAAATTCTTTTAATACTTAAATATTAATTGTTTCATAAAAAAATAATCGTTATATTTTATAATTTTCTTTAAAAGACATATTAATTGTCCGTTATTGGTAGTGACTATAGACTCTATGCTCAACTTAAATACTTATTCGAAACTAAACTAATATTGTCGATAAGCATTCGGAAACTACCTATAGGCAGGTGCTTCATTGTGCTAAGTCTTACTTAACCCCATTTATCGTGTTTATAATGTTAACTAGCTTTTGCTTGCGACTCCGTCCGCGCGAATATCAGTTCTTGTGAATGCAGACGAACTCGCGGATTCAAAACTATCTTAGGTCCTTCCCAGGAATACAGGCGCGATGTTAATGTTGATATGTAAACGAATTTATGAATCTATATTTACACATAGATATTTACACATTGACCCCATGTGTAAATATCTATCACCCATACTAATATTATAAATGGGAAAGTGTGTGCGTCTGTTTATCCGTCTTTTATGGCTAAACGGAGCGACGAATTGACGTGATGTTTTATGTGGAGATAGTTGGAGGGATGGAGAGTGACATAGGCTACTTTTGTCTCTTTCTAACCCCCCTCTTCCTAATGTGAGCGAAGCCGCGTGCAAAAGCTATGTAGTATATATTATAAATAGCATTCAAATTCAAAATTTTATTTAAATAATGGTGAGAATCATCGCAGTTAAAGAGATGGAGAGTGACATAGGCTACTTTTTGTCTCTTTCTAACCCCCCTCTGCCTAAAGTGAGCGAAGCCGCGGGCAAAAGCTAGTACCTTTATTATGAATAATATTCAAATTCAACATTTTATTCAAATAAGGCTGAGAACCATCGCTTTTGAACGTGAGATTATTATTCTATATCGAGTTCCCGAGAGATTGGAAATGTTCAGTTCCTATTAGCGACCAATCGCCTGTCAAAGTCTGTGTCATTTATGACAGTTATATTTAAGGCCCATTTAATAGGGGGCGAGCCTAATGCCATCAGCGGGGATGAGAAAATTCTTAATGGAAATATTCAATAACACTTTGCCCTACTCAGAAATCGAACCCAGGACCGCTGAGCGTGACTCAGCAGTCGCGCTTGTTTTATTGTTGAACATTATAGTCAACATCTTGGCCGGTTATTTTACGTTAATAAGTATTTAAGAAAATTGATATACCAACCTCTACCTACTGTCTATGTTTATCTATGGTTATTATTGTTAGATCGAGCGTTCGGTTACATGACAAACAAACAGGTGCTAAGCTGCTGGTAAGACGTTAGTTATACACGATTTCACTTCTGATTCTTCTTCCATTGTCTTTTCAATGTCATCATTTCTGATGACATTGAAAAGACAATAACTTAAGAGTAATAATGGTAACTAGAATAATAAATAAGTCATGGAAAAGTAGACACATCTATATTTATGCAGATAATGTACAATATTATGGCAGTATCATCCTGTAATCAAGGTAAATATTCTCAAGCATATGAGGGCGACCCCAAACAAGAAACATGATTTTTAAATTTTGCAGTCTTGTACTTGACTCTCAATTTGTTGGTTTTTCTTTCCTCCACGACAAAGAATTCAGGTGGACTGCAATCATTTTAATTTCAGTCCAAGCTACTTAGTGACATCTAGTTTGGTAAAATCGAAACATAATTTTAAGGTTGAAAAATGGCGCGCGTAGAAATTTTAATGTAGGTACCTACCGAGTGTTGCACGCATGTTGAACCTACATGACAACTAGTTTGAAATCGAGCTAGAAAACAAAACTAAATTAAATAGCTTTTACTTTTCCAAAAATCCTACTGGTCTGGTGTTTTAATAAAACGTTATTATCATAGCTTGAAAATAAATAACATATACCACTAGTTTGATGTTGTAGTACAGAGGCCAGCACATTAAGCTACCCCAATGTGTCAAATTTCTTTGATAGGTTTTCAACTTTATAACAAAAGCGTAAGGTTCATGTTCAGTTGGGAAAATCTAACATTTTGGGGTAGCTTGATGTGCTGGCGTCTGTACATAATCAAAAAATGATTTCATTTCTGTTTAAATAAATCAACATTTCAGCAACAGAATTATTATATTATATTAAGCCACTTGACACACGTTTTAAACAATATTATTGATGGATTTATTAAGAATGATAATATGAAACATATTAGAATCGATTACCTACAACTAACTAACCCCAGTTTTGCATGAGGTGCGTACGCGTCCGTTCAGCTGAATGGATCTCAAACAAACATGGTGTTTATTACTACATTTTGTGTACATTATGCTGTACAACGTACAGCATAATGCTCTTAGCTCTGTAGATATATCTTGACACTAGACAATCTAGACATCCATAACAATAAACAAAACGACATTCTGTAGGTAATCTGACATTTAAATCAGTGTTGCCAGGACGATTCAAATACGTATTTATACGCCTTTAAAACTAATCCACAAAACGTGAAAGAGCTGTTATTATTTTTAACGTAGTCATAGAGTAAAGCTATGGAAAAAATGGAAGGCGTAATGCACCCATGGATTAGAAAATGTTCGACCTGTGTACCATTCATGCATCTATCATAGGGATTCTAGCTGCAACATTGACATAATACTTAGTAGGAAGTCTTGCTGTAGTTTTGTTCCTGCCAAAATAAAAATATGTGGTGACATAATTGATGTGTTGCATTTTAGTAAGCTTTTGGTTTTTGTTCTATTACTTGGTTTAACATTGAGTAAAAAAGAAAACGTAGGTAACCTAATTTATGCCTAGCTATTGAAAAGTGTATGTTATTAATTTTATAATTTATTTATGGCAACGATCTTTTTTAGGCGATCTACAATCTAGTATAGCAATACCCTTCAATATTTAGTAAGTGGGTAACACTGGATGGAATACATTTGAATTGACTTTTGAGTTTTTAGAAAATAATTACCGGCACAGTTTATTTTCATAAATTAATATTATTATTTAACCCCACGAATGCTGTGTAAACGTCCATAAATAAATATGGAAAACGATATATTGGACTCATTGAACGATTTGGGGTAAGATTTTCTGTTTATATTGTAGGTTATAATGCACCTTTCTAGTCCTATAGAATTATGTTTACTTATAGGTATAGTTTGGAAAATTTCTCGGAATAATTTGCGAAGTATTGATTATTTTGTGGTAGGCATGAATAATATATCTGCTGTTCTCGGTATTTGAGAAATTTATAATTAACTAAAACGTGGCTAGCATAGGTTCTCTCTAATAATCAATATGTTATAACTTTTCTCAAACTTGTTGCGTTGGCGAAGCATTTATCAGATGCTCGAAATAGATTAGCTATCATCTCAGCTCATGATTTAACAATTAAAAACTGCTGTCTTGTGCATTAAAAAAAATAATATTAAGTATAAAATTTGGACTAGGTACACTAATAATTTTGTTTTATGTCAAAGACAATCAAAAGTGTATGTTACAATATTATGTAAACATTATAAATATATATTTAGATTTCCTAGAAAAGGTTCCTTTGTTTTTCTGAATTATGGTGTAAAGTTGTGCAATAGAAGGATACTGATGAAACATATTTTGTTTACTTATTCAGATTCTGTTTTCATGATAAGCTTCTGAATAAAGATAAAAGCTCTTTTTATCTTCTAAATTATCTTATTAGATAGATTAAATGCAGTTGTAGAAAACATCGGTATAATTTAGTAAAACAATAAACATACAATGATTACATCATCCTATTTAAACGAAAGAGGTATATTAGATATCCAGAGATCCTGATTTACTATCACAGAAATAGGCTCTAGTCTAGTAGGAGTCGCATAGCCAATAAAGCCAACAAACAAAAGTAAATATAAAAAAAAACTAGGATATTTTTCCAACAAGATATTCTTTTTATTAAAAAAAAAAAAAGTTGCCTTACACTAGGATTTTTTTCCTGTATTGTGGGTGCTTTTACAAACATTCAAACTCACATACACAAACAGCCAGATCTGGAACAACTACCTGGAGACCGTACAAATATTTGTTCCGTGCGGGAATCAAAACCACGGCACAGCAGTTTATCGCTCAGCCACTGCGCCAACCGTGAAGTCCTTTTAAAAGAAGATTAAACAAAGAACACACAATTTTCAGCTATGAAGGCCCACTGTCTGATGAAGCTGCCTTCACCAAGGCAATAGATGGTGGAGCAAAGTCCCTGGAGTTCACGAAACTCATTCACATCCTGGCGGAAGAGATCAAAAGACTGTGCAATGTGGAGGAGACCGTCAGCATGATGGATGATGCCGATGAGTCTAGTTCGTTCCTACTGGAGCTTAGTTCCTTTTTAAAGGAGTTGAAGTGTCCATATAAGAAATTGGTAACAGGTACTTAATGATAAATTTAAATTCAAGTTGAATACAATTAATGTTTAAGTCCTTCCGTAGTTCCAATTACCCTGTCCACTTTATTTTAAATATCTTTAAAAAAAAACAATACCCCACACTAGGTATTTTTCCTATATCATGGGTGCATTTACAAACATTCAAACTCACATACACAAACAACCAGACCCGACACAACTACTTGTAGGCCGTACAAATAAATTTTCCGTGTGGGAATCGAACCCACGACACGCAGTGCAGCAGTCAATCACTCAGCCACTGCACCAACCATGCTGTCAAACAACTCAACTATAGTTTCCATGTTCTGCAATAGGCCTGCACTTCCATTGTGCACACAGGGATGATCTATGGTTGGTGCCTCATTCCATTCATAGTGTCTGATAGGGCTCTGTTATTTGGCTTTGGCCCCTAGTATGCCTTCATCATGCTTCACCGTAACATCTATACTATACAATACTGCCAGCCAGAAATCTTTGGAACCTGTAGTACCTAAAATTTGCAGTTCTATTTGACTACTCGCAACAGCTTCAGCAAGGTTTGTTCCTCCGCACCAATTAGACTTCGGCTCCTTCTGAAGGTATTCTAGAGGAGCTTCTCTCTCTATGTCTTTTTCACTTAGTATTTTATGCGTTAAAACAAATACCGTAAAACGGGGTCAATAGAAATGCAGGAGTCATTAAATCATCTATTAATGAACAATAAATACATTGTATCTGAAATAACATAGAAAATTAAAATTAACATTACACAAGGATAAAAAAAAACAAAAACACTGCGTTATTGATCCTCAACAGTATTAAGAACCTTATTCAAAAGGAAACTTTTTAATTGCTTTTTAAAGGAGCTTGAGTAGATAGCGCTTTTTAAATGTAGAGGCAGCTTATTAAATAATATAACCGATTGATATCTACGACTGTGCCTCACAATATTCAAGATAGGCTGTATCTTGTAACGCATAATGTGGAGTAGAAACTAAACTTAGGCATTTTCGGGTAAGTTTAACATTGTTTGTTACTACAAGGACTCTAATTTTTTTTAAGGAATTGTAATGATTAATTTCAACAGCTTGTCAGTAATTAGTAATGTTGAATCAACGATTCAATCTTGTTTCGATTCACCTCGGCTTATCAATTCACCCCGTTTTACTGTATACAATCTAGGTCTAGTACACTAGCACTGATACGTTTATTCATGATGACGGCATTGTCGAACTGAATAGACTAACCCAGTGAACATTTCCCTTTTAAGTTTCCTTTTCCCTCTACAAATATTATATTGTGTTTCCAGGGCATATGTCTTCCCGTCTCCAAACTAAAGAGGATCGCTTATTACTGCTAGACTATTTAATATCGGAGCTGATGGCGGCACGGATGGTAAATATAGACGGTCCTAACGAGAAGCAGGCTTCCGGCATGGAGATAGTTGTGGTATGTAATGTTTGGTTTGTTTTGCACAGTGTAGTCAAAACAGGCTTTACCTCGTATTCTATTAGGTTTTATCAGGAGCCACAAAAATAGTATTTTCGTGTAGTAAGCAGGAAAATAACTTTTTCATTAGAATATTGTCATGTTTGTGTTCAAAATTTGCTTTTCCTTGAACTATTTTAAAAGAGTAAGTGTGTGGAGTTTCTTACCCATTCATCTCCACACGAAACTACCGTTTAGAAGGGGCAACTATACTACTAACATATTATTTTAACTTTTAGGGTTCCATACCTCAAAAGGTAAAACAAGGAACCCTTATAAGATCACTCTCTTGTCTGTCTGTCTGTCTGTCCGTATGTCATCACTGATTTTCTCAGGAACGGATGGACCTAGCAAGTTGAAATTTGTACCAGATACTGAGGTCTATAATCCCTATTAGGTTAGGTGTATATAAAATCAAGGTCCTGAGTCAAAACGATCAAAAGATATGGGCAAATTTAGATTTTCGCGAAATCTACATATTATATGTACCTTAATTTTCAACTTATTTTATTTCACTTGTGCTTTTGACCCAAAATTGACAATTCTAGGTCAACCGGAAGTACCCTATAGTATAGTTCCTGTTGACCTAGAATCACAAAATAAGGTGGCAAAAAGGTCTTACAGCAAAAATATTAGAAAAATTACAAAAAAAAAAAGTTGTGAAATAATGGGTAGCGAAAGACTCGTCGCACGAGTTTGACTCGCACTTGACCGGTTTTTTTTATTTAAATTTAAAAGTGCCTTTTTAACGAATTGACGAAACGATTTTTTCTTATTGAAATAAATGATTTGACTCTGTCTTATAAAAGTAATATTTCATAGCTTTAAGCCTTTTTAACCGCCAAATAAAAAGAGGGGCGTGTGTGTGTGTATCTGAAACTGTCTGTGGCATTGTAGCCTCCAACCAAATGGACCGATTTTGATGCGGTTTTTTTGTTGATGGTTCTTAACTGTAATTTGAAAATGTAATGTATACATATTTCTTCTCCAGCAAGAGACGCCTACAGCCAAAGACCTAAAGGAGATCCTAATAGCCTTGAAGTTCAATAAGCCCCCTCCTAACATCACTCCAGAGATGTTGTTCGCAAAGCTAGAAGCTAAGCTTAAGGAAACCATACAGAAAGAAGGTACAGTAATGCCTCATTCACACAGCGATATTTTACGGTAAAAAGTTGGGATCACACATCAACATCCGCCCTTTAAAAACAAATGCAGTATTGTTATTTTTTTTTTCATTTTAATTAACTTTGACCCACACTAGGAGTTTCTCCTGTGTTGTGGGTGCGTTTACGAACATTTAAACTCACATACACAAACAGCCAGACCCGGAACAACTACTTGTAGGCTTCACAAATATTTCCGTACGAGATTCGAACTCGCGACACGCAACGAAGTAGTTGCTCGCTCAGTCACTGCGCCAACCGCGCTGGCAATAGTATAATAATGCCGTGTGAAATTATACAGTTAAATATTGTATCTGATTATCGCTGTGGAACAGAACCTGTGGCAATTTCTTGCTTGCTTTGGAAACCTGAAAAACTAAATGGTTTTATTGCAAACAAAATGGAACATGACTATTTTTGGCTTATCTCAAGCATTTCAACCATCATTATAATCAAATGCCTTAGAATAACGACTTCATGTATCACACCTAAAGACTTTATACTAAGGCATTTGGTTCTGCCGAACCCTTCGGGGAAATACAGGCGTGATGTTGGAAAACAACAGCAATTAAATAAGCAGAAGAAAGGAGAGTAAGGATATAACGGCTATTTAATTGAATTAATAAGTGTATGAACAGATGTATGTACGTAAACGAAGCAAAAAGATTATGCTAGGATCGTAGCAGGTGGCGTTCTATAGTTTCTGCCTACCCCCATGGGAAAAAGGCGTGAGTTTATGTATTAATTAAATTGATTATGTATTAATCCCCAGGTGAACAACTAGTAGGCAAGCCTCTTTATAATAAGGCAATCACAGAGAAGGACTGGAAGCAGTTAGATAGCACATTTACCGAGATGTTTGAAGAGTACCGTCTGAGGAGGGAGACGCTTATCACTCGGCTTGAATGTACTATACAGAGTTTTGAGGTATGTGTATTGTCTAGATGGGATCGACTTTTTTCGAAATTATTATGAATTTGTAGCGACATCTATGTCGCCAAATACGAACTAAATCTGACGTATCCTACATCGCGATATTAAAGCTATCCGCGCGATTGAACACACACACAAGAGCCCGACAACAACCGTCGGGCAGTAGCTACACCCGTCTGGTCGGAGGATCCTCCCTTTTCAATGGCGAATGAGGGACTGTACACCCACTGTTAAAACACCACACCAAATATAAAATATTTGACACTTAAAATGTTTTGAGTACATATTATATATATCTTTCATTGAAATAGGACAAATCAGACCAGACGGGTGTGTTGTCTGGTAGGCTACAAGTGCCCAATGCAACCGTTTTTGTGGGGTTTTTGTATCAATCAATCAAAATTAATTTATTCAAATTAGGCTGAGAATCAACACTTTTTGAACGTCAAAAACGTTTGCATAAGTCAGTCGCCCAAAACGCCCACCCTTCACCACTTCCTAGTGTTTTTGCTGTGAAGAAGAAGTGGAGGAACAAACTCCCCAGCACCACGTCTGTCTGATAGGTTTGAAGAACTTGAAGCTATACAAAATATTATGTCAAAAAATAATAATTATGTCAATCATCTTTATACATCATTCAATTAAATAATTTGCTACATGTTAGCTAGCACACACCAATGTGCCAAAATAAATAAATAAAAAGTCATATATACCAAAATCGACAATTAACTCAAGCAAAGCCTGCTAAACTGAATACATGAAAAGCCTCCAAGGCAGTCCAAGGGCGTTCCCGCTGACATGTGCAATGCTGAATTATATCAATACAACTCATTCATACAATGTAATGAGAGGATCATGTCAATAACATAAAAATAAGGACAGTAAAAGAAACATACACAAAAATAAAGAACTATTAAACAGTAAAAGAACATAGTAACATTGTCCTGCTTTCAACGAAGCGACCAACTACTATTGTCTTCTAAATAGTCGTTGATCGAATAATATGCTTTAGAACAAAGGTTTGATTTAACTTTAGCTTTAAACGCGTTAAAAGGTAAACCCAGCAAATAATGAGGTAGCATGTTATAAAAGCGGATACCGAGCCCCACAAATGAGCTCTGGACCTTATGAAGCCGGTGGAAAGGAGCGCATAGATTGTGCTTATTTCTGGTATTAAAATTGTGGATGTCACTATTTTTAGTGTACATATGTATATTTTGCCTAATGTATATTATGTTGGCAAAAATAAATTGAGAAGCCACTGTGAGAATACCAATCTCCTTAAATAGATCTCTTAAGGAGACTGGGCCCTAATTGGTATATTGCACGAACAGCTCGTTTTTGTAGTACAAATATATTTTGAATATCTGCAGCTTTGCCCCATAACAGCATACCGTAAGACATGACGCTGTGTAAATAACTAAAATAGACTAACCGAGCTGTGTCCACGTCAGTGTATTGTCTCACTTTCCTGACAGCGTAGGCTAGAGCTGAGTCTCCCTGCTAGGGTTGATATATGAGGGCCCCACTGTAGTTTGGCATCTACTGTTATGCCCAAAAAGACTGCAGAGTCTACCGTATCAAGCACCTCATTACTAATGATTATATTCGGTCCAAGATTTCTAACATTAGGTAAGGCGAATTTTATACATTTCGTTTTCTTGGCATTAAGAACTAGGTTATTTGTCGTAAACCAATCCGTGACCATTGAAAGTGCACAGTTAACATTATCAAAATCTTGTCTATTCCGTTCTACTTTAAATATGAGAGAGGTATCATCTGCAAACAATACAACATCACAGATACCGTTTAAATAGAATGGTAAGTCGTTAATATAGACCAAAAATAAGAATGGACCCAGTATTGAACCTTGAGGTACACCTATTGTATTGTATTGTATTGTTATACGGGCCGATTTCCGCAACTCCACGACGTAGCGCGTATTTTGCGTAAAGGGTGGGACAGTACCTTATTCGATCCACCCCAGTTCCCCGAGAAAGGCCAGCAGCGCCCTGACGTTACTGGCGATCTCTCGGAGAGTAACCGGGTTACCGAAGTATTTAGCCCTGTATGCAGTAACCTCTGGACAGTGGAGAAGCACGTGGTCCGCCGTCTCGTCCACCTCCATGCAAGCTCTGCACAGTGGGCTATCTGTAACTCCTATAGTAAATAGGTGCTTGTTAAATGACCCATGACCTGTGACAGCGGCTGTGACTGTGCGCAGCTACTGCTTAGTCAGTTGTAGGGCCTGTTTTGTAAAGCGGCCGTCAATTGCAGGGAGTACCTCCCTGGACAGCCTGCAGTCTGTTTGGTCTTTTATGACCGGATTCCCAAGCAATTTATCTTCGATAAAAGATACAAAATCCAACTCCATGAGGATCACCGGTACGAGGGACAACGTCCAGCAGAGTTGCGTATTTTCACAGACGGATCCAAGACAGGTACCGGCTCTGGCGCTGGCATCTTTTCGGAGGACCTCAATATACATATAGCCACACCTCTAGGGGCCCACAATACGGTGTTCCAAGCAGAGTGTATGGGTATATCCCTAGCAGCCTCAGCTATCGCAGCCAGACAGGTTCAGGACCACACTGTCCGTATTCTATCAGACAGCATGTCGGTCCTGCAAGCACTAAAATGCTACACAACCAACTCTGGGCTTATATACGAATGTCATCACCGCTTAAATCAGGTGGGTATTCTAAACAACATAACCATTCAATGGATCAAAGGACACAGCGGTTCTCGTGGCAATGATGCTGCAGACGAACTCGCAAGAAGGGGATCTAGCATGGCAGTAATGGGACCGGAACCCATTGTACCACTCCCCTTTGGGTATATACGCACTCTGGTAAGGAAACGCACTAGGGTTCAACACAACAAAATTTGGTCAGACCAAACAGAGGTACACCTAATAGAACTGGTAGCCCGGAAGATTTCACACCATTTACATCTACACATTGAAGTCTATTAAGTAAATATGAATCTATTACGTTGAGAGCTTCGTTTTGGACACCGTAATGAACTAGTTTACGCTTAAGTGTGTCATGAAGTACGCAATCAAAAGCTTTTGAGAGATCACAGAAAACCCCTATTGCATTTTGCGAGTTCTCCCATGCATTAAATACGTGCATTATACGTCGTGCAGATAACTATTGACTTCGCGATCAAGTATGACATCAGTTTAGTTCGACAGTATACAACATGTAACTTAAATAACGCACACCCTCAGACACCCCAATTAGTACATTATGTTATAATCATAATACATACGCTGAATTTTTAGTTAAACATGTTTAAGCATTAATTATTTATTTATTTAGTTTTACTAATTCTACTATTTTTCTTTATTTTGTGAATGACGTAATTTGTATTGATACAAATAAAACTGCAGTTTTAGAAGTCTTTTAGCTTTGAGTCAAGGTCTATTTCAGTTTGTTTTGACTGTACAGGGGTAGTGTGACCGTAATTTACGTAGTTTAATAATTTTTGGTATAAAAAATTACCTATATTAAAAATTATAGATATCGATTCAGTAAACGATTCTGATCAAACTGCTTTCAGGATGTGCGTTAATTATGTTACATATTGTAGATGTCGCCACAAAGACTTTAAAATTATCATCTATTTCATAAATAATATGTTTTTCCCCGCAGTGGTCCGACCGGCTAAAGTCAAAGAAAGACTTAATCCAATCCACGTACCGCCCGAAACGAGAGAACCTCAAAGTGAAGCCGGACGTGAAAATGTCCGACTTCCTGGCGGCGCGGACGACACTCCTGTTGGTCGAGAAGACTTCCAGTGCGACCGTCCGGAAGAACACACAGACTGATGTCAACAAAGTTATTATTGGAGTGGTACGTTCACTTGAAATACATAGACTAGGTGCTAGGTGTACTATCTTTATTTTAAGACAGTACACCTTACAGCACTTAGTCACGAGCATAAATACCTTACATTCACTCATAATTAAAAAGCGATCTACAAAAGTATTGATAGAAGTATTAAAGTGTTATGAACACAGTATTCTCGAACCATACTATTGTGAAATAGGACTTTCCTCAAAGTTTTAATAGTTATTGCACGAGGAAATCGCTTTTGAATTTTGTGCCAGGGTAAGATATTTATGCTCGTGAATGTACACCTTACAGCACCGGGTCGAAAGTGAACGGCTATTAATTACAGGGTTCCCGCTTTTTTTAATCTAAACATCGCTAAGAGGTCATTGTGCTCATTATTACGATCAACTTTTTGTAACCTAGCAACCAAAAAAATAATCAGCTGTTCCGTACATTTTGTAGATTTAAGAAACAGGATATGTACTTAACGCTTTTTTTACTTAATACTAAATATTATTACAAAGATCGCTTGAGAGCTTTAGTTTAAAGAAAAAATAATATTGTAGACGTATGTATGTATACTAATAGTCGTATGGTGGTCGAAATTCGGCCATTTTAGCTTGCCGCACTCCCAAATCTTACACAAATCCGAGTGATGAATATTCTGAAAAAGGGATCCGAAGTTTTTGCTTCACGTATTAATATACACTATTGATAGCTCAGTTATACACCTTTAACTGTGCCAAATCTCACATTCCTCCTTCAGCACCATATTCTTCGTCGTAGTAATTAATTGTACCTGGATGACCAAGCCTCGTCCTGATAAAACTTCGTTTTCTAAAAATGAAACCTAGCTAGATCGATTTATCGCCCCCGAAACTAAAACGAATACTAAATTTCTTGAAATCGTTGGAGCCGTTTCCGAGATTCAAATTATATACATACATACGAGGGTCATTCAATAAATACTTAGCCTACAAAAAGTAAACGAAAATTGTGGAAAAGTGGCAATTTATTTTTCAACATAGTCTCCTTTTAGTTCGATACACTTAGCCCAGCGATGTTCCAACTTTTTTAACCCGTCCGAAAAATAGTTTTTGTCAAACTCTGCAAAACAGCCCTCCGTGGCGATGATGACCTCCTCATTTGATCCATACCTATTCCCGGTGAGTGATTTTTTCAGATTAGGAAACAGAAAGAAGTCACAAGGGGCCAAATCTGGAGAATACGGTGGATGGGGCAGCAATTTGTAGCGTAATTCGACCAATTTGGCCATGGCAACGGCAGACGTGTGAACCGGTGCGTTGTCGTGGTGAAACAGCACTTTTTCTTCGCCAGATTGGGTTGTTTTTTCTTTAATTCGGCGTCGAATCGGCCCAATAAATCGGCATAGTAAAGCCCTGTAATTGTTTTACCCTTCTCGAGGTAATCGATGTAGATCACACTTTGTGAATCCCAGAAAACGGTGGCCATAACTGTTCCGGCACGTTCCCCGGTCTGGATCCATTGTTTTGATTGCTCCTTGATCTCTGGTGTGTACCAGTGGATCCAAGTTTCATCGACGGTCACAAAACGACGCAAAAACTCCGCTGGATTCCGCTTAAACAGCGCCAAACACGTCTCCGATGTGGTCTCACGGTTGCGCTTGTTTTCCGGTGTGAATAAACGCGGCATCCATCGCGCCGACAGCTTTCTCATGCCGAGTTCCTCGTAAAGAATATGATGCACTGTTCCTTCTGAAATGCCTACAGTCTCAGCTAGCTCCCGAACCTTCAATCGGCGATCTGCCAATACGAGATCATGGATTTTTTTAATGTTTTCTTCCGTAGCAGCTGTTTTCGGTGCACCAGGACGTGGTTCATCAAAAACCGACGTACGGCCACGTGCAAACTCGTTGAACCAATTCTTGACGGTGGCCATCGATGGAGAAGAGTCACCGTACACAGCATCCAAGCGCTCTATGATTTCGATGCGCGTTTTCCCTTCCAAAAATAGGAATCGAATCACCGAACGATATTGCTCTTTTTCCATTTTTGTAAAACCTATCGACACGTTCGCTTCCATAAGTTGTCAAATTAAAACAAATGAAGGGATTGGAATGAAAATTCATTTGAAGCATGAGTTAAAAAAGAATGTGCTACGCTGTGGTAAAACTCTTTTGAAACTACAGCGCCCTCTGGCGATGAGGCTAGGTACTTATTGAATGCCCCTCGTACATATTATGTATATACAAGAATTGCTTGTTTGGTATAAGATAAAAATACATATTTGTTACATAAGCTCATCTAAAACTAATCTGTACACCCTAAAGAAAAGATTCCTGATTAACCTGCAAAGCTATCTCTTAAACCAAAAATTGGTATGAACTCTAAAAAATCAGAAAAAAGCTAAATCTTTGCAGATATAATAGGTGTTTAAATGCGGCTTAGACATAACTGGCGAAATGTTGGTATACCACAGGAGCATCTCCGGCAAACCCTTCTGGGAATGCAGTCGTGATCTGGTGATATTATGTTGTCATAATTGAGAAATAATGCTTTATTTGCAGGTCCCAGACCGAGGAGGACGTCCCAATGAACAGCAGCCCCCTCCTCCTGAGATGCCTTCCTGGCAACAGAGGGTTGCCGTAAGTACCCATACTACTTATTAATCATACACTGCACTGCACACTTTGGTCTAGTATTGGTACTGCTGTGCTTGAGATCATGGGTTCGATTGCCAGGTCAGACAAATTGTTATTGGGTTTTTCCGTTTGGAATTTCTCAGTAGTAGCCTAGATATGTGCCCTGTTGATGGCAATAGGCTCTCCCCCTTTAATATGGGACTGAAACATAACTGGCAAAGTATGGGTGTGCTATAGGTACATCCCTGCCTCACCCTTCGGGGAGTATAGGCGTGATGTTGTGTTTATTAATTATACTCTTCAACATGAATATTTTTGTAGTTATTATGAAATATGACTTTTTCAAGTATTATTCTACAAGCAGTAATTCAATCAGTTCATACTCTGTATATCTATTGTCCCCAGCTAATAAGGAAAGGCCCAGTGTACAAATGTAAATGTTTGTCAATTCCATAGGGCGGCGGCGGTGGGGGTAGGGGCGGCCGCGGTGGAGGAGGGGGCGGAGGAGGCGCCAGTTTTAACAACTCCAACAACACGGGCGCGGGAGGGGGGCAGGGCGGGCATGGGGGGCATGAGAGGGGACGTGGGGGGCGCGGGGGCCGGGGGGGGCGCGTGCAGGGTGCCTACAGCCAGGGGGGCGGGGACCACAGGTAAGCATGGCTTGGCCATGCATTGTGTGTAAGCTCGCGAGCGCTCAGTATTGGTCGAGTCACCTTCACGCACACAGAAACAACGTGCATCCAAATTCCAACACACACCCAGGAGCAACTGAACATAAGAAAAAAAGGCGACCGAGTGCGTGTCAGACCACGCACTGTGATGGGTTCCGTAGTTGAGATGGATATTTACGCTTGTTATTAATATTAACTGTACCAATAATTTCGTATTTCATAGAGGAACTGAAAAACTTAAATAATTTCGGCTTTCCGAACCGAATCTATACCATATCCTAAAAACTAACGATTGAATTATAAAAACACATGGAAACCTTTATTTTAAATTATGGCAGCCAACAATATCCCTACTAACAATAAAAAGTGGTTACAATACCAACTGTTTACGGCAGCTGCCATTTGTCTTACCACCAACGCAATAGAAGTCAAAATCAGTTGAACAGACTGTAAAAAGATCTATTTATTTCAAACGGGAGTATAGGCTAACCGATTTTATTATTATTTTACAGGCCTCAACAGAACAGAAACTTCCAAACCTATGATGTTCCCCCCGGCAGTTTCAATCAGGGTCAACAGCCCTTCAACCAAGGTCATCCACATGATCATAACTACGACAGACATGGTGGACATAACCAGGGATATGGCGGAGGGTACAACCAGGGCGGGTATGATAGTATGGGGAGCTTTAACCAGGGAGGATATCAAGGTTAGTACCTGTATACCGTTCAATCTGGTCTACGTGAATAGAACTACGACCAACGTGATCAAAATAACTAGGAGAATGGTAGGGGGTAACACCAGGGCGGGTATGATAGTATGGGGAGCTTTAACCAGGGAGGATATCAAGGTTAGTACCTGTATACCGTTCAATCTGGTCTACGTGAATAGAACTACGACCAACGTGATCAAAATAACTAGGAGAATGGTAGGGGGTAACACCAGGGCGGGTATGATAGTATGGGGAGCTTTAACCAGGGAGGATATCAAGGTTAGTACCTGTATACCGTTCAATCTGGTCTACGTGAATAGAACTACGACCAACGTGATCAAAATAACTAGGAGAATGGTAGGGGGTAACACCAGGGCGGGTATGATAGTATGGGGAGCTTTAACCAGGGAGGATATCAAGGTTAGTACCTGTATACCGTTCAATCTGGTCTACGTGAACAGAACTACGACCAACCTGGTCAAAATAACGAAGGGTATGGCAGTGGGTACAATCAGGGCGGGGTATAGCCAGTCTAGTAACTATACACGCTGAAATCGTAATGATTGTTTTTCCGCAGCGAAACGATTTAGTGCTGTTATCACAAGCGTAGCTTAAGCTAGTATATGTGTTCTACGATCATTACATACTCCTGTTGCCTCGATTACGTTCATACATCTGGTTATATACGCACGCCGGTTCCGAGTACTATGCACCTGACCTTTCTGAAGAACATCACTTATAAGGGCAGTGTATGTCCTTCTAGGCTATCCCCTCCCGGCGTTTCCACTTACATCGGCCTTATAGTCGGTTTTCATTCATCCTCTCAACGTAACCAAACCATTTAAGTATACTTTTACTTCAATTTCACCACTTAATTTATGGGGAGTATAGACTTATAGTATGGACGGCTATAAAATAGGGTAGTGATTCTCATTGGTCCGAAAGTTGGATTAAACTCAAAAATACTGGACACGTATTTTTTCTTTTGTCACGTAAAGCAAAATGACTACGCTATAGTGCGCTGAAATTGCGCGTGACGTCACGCTGTGCTACATTTTTAACGTAACAGTATCGTCACAAGCCCCGTCTGCAGAACTTCGATGTGCAAAATCATTGTCACTTTTTATTGATTTGAGTAAGCAAAAACTACATGTCCAGCTTTTTACTTTATCGAGTCGCTAGTCCGTTTTCCCAACTTTTATTTTCTAACTCCTCCGCTATTCTTTCCTGATTCATTTCGTCGAGGGATCCAAGACGGTTGAATCGTTTCTCCGGGACTCTTCGGGCTTCAATAACTCGACGCTTTTCTGGTGGTCGACACTGTTGATTCTGGCTTTCAGGAATTGCAGTAGTAGGTAGAAACCTATCTCATTTTCATGGTTACTCATTTTCATAGGTGGCGGAGGTGGTGGCGGCGGCGGTGGTGGTGGTGGTGGTGGTGGTTATAAAAAACCCTACCAAAACAACCAAGGCTACCAACAGAACCAGGGCTACCAATCGAACCAAGGCGGCTACCAGTCCACCCAGGGCGGCTACCAGCCTAGAGGAGGCTACCAAAACGAACACGACGATAGAGACCGACGTGGCCGGGGCGGCTACAGGGGGAGACGTTCACACCAATAACACGGAACACCCTGTATCCAGCCTGTAATGCTATGATTAGTACTTATGCGTTGTTTTAGGACAAACTGTGGTGGTTTTTGCATTGATATGAATCTGGACCTGCTTGCTTCTCATATCACTAAATACTTGAGTGGTTGTATTTTAATCATTATTCTTTCTCTGTCAATCGTTTGAAGTTGATGAGACGGATGTCTGAAATATGTTTAGTGCTACAAATGTTCAAGGCTTGATATTATTGATGTGAAACATGGCTTGGGCTTGGGTAAAACCGATTGTTGTCGTGGCGCCGTACCACTAAGAAACAAATGAAAAAATAATTGAAATTAGATTATTTTGTTTCATTTGTTTTTGATATCGATACGCAAGAATCTGTTCTTTTATGCGTACAAAATAATTTCGATGTTTCACATCTGCGAGGCGTCCCGTGACGGATCACTTTTGTTGTGACAATGTCTAATAAATCGTAGAACGCCGGATGCATGCACGAAAAAGGATGATTCATTGTCCCGTTACACTCATTGTACGCTTGCGCCGCATCTATCTCTGTTCCACTCGATTGGCTTGTCGTTGTCACGTTAAACTATCGTCCGTAAACTAAATTTACAGACAACAATTTTTGAAAATGCTAGTAAAGACGACTAGTCTTTAGAAAATGCTAGTAAAACAAAAGGATATATTGAGTAGTATATACATACATACTTGCTTATTTACAGTTCAATATTAGTACTTATCGTATTTGTAAGTAAAGATTTACTGTGTTTTTTGTACAAAAATAATAATTAAAATTTATATTAATAATTACTATGGGCCATCTTGTTCTTCTAGTGTGCATGAATCTAAATAAATGTTGCATATCAATGCAAAATCATCGTAAAAAAAAATATCCATATTGTATCTAGCAAAATTACGTTAAATACTATGGCGAGCTACCTATAGATACATTAGCAAATATAAACTATAGGTATATTACGAATATACAGGGTGGAACCGATATCGACACACCACGGATTCAGTACACAATTCTGGACTGTTGGGCTTTTTTACGGTATTTACCCGATTTTTTTTCTCACGTATTTTATTAAACATCTCAAGGGGTTAAAAAATCGTGATTTTTGCAGTTTGAGGTAAAAAAAAACCACGGAATAAAACGTAAAATGATCCAAAAATATGTACTGCACTTATGACATCAATCCAGATTGTGCGTCGATCTCCCTTCCACCATGTTTGAAACAGATATTTATTAATATTAGTAACTGCAGGTTGTTATCATTAGAGAGTGCATTAAAATAAGTATACTGTGATCAATATAAGAATGGAATTGATCATTAATACTGTATCATAGAAAGACAATGTACAGACGCCAGCACATCAAGCTATCTCAAAATGACAAATTTTCTCAATAGAACATGAACCGTATAATATTGTAATAAACTTGAAAAACTATCACAGAAATTTGTCGGATTAGGGTAGCTTGGTGTGCTGTCGACTGTACTTCGTACAGAAGCGAAGCTCACGGTAGAAGCAACTACAGGGCGTTTGATACGCCCAGGCTCTTTGCTGATGTTCGTACTATCTTCACTCAAGCGATGCTGAATTTAGTGAATATAATAGAATTTTATTTATTTCTTTCAAGTTTCCCAGTTGTCATGTCCCAGACCGGCCAAAAGTCAGTTCTATTCTTAAATTGATCGCATTTTGTATTGTGGTGTGTCCTATATGTAACCGGGTATCGGTTGAATTTATTATTATTAAAAATAATGTACAATTATTCAAATATTTTTTTCTACAATTTGTACGTATGTATGTAAATTTCAGAAAAGTATAAGCATTTTGCTAAATCTACAACAAAACAGTGGGATTGTCACACTTTTACCTTTCCTTTGGGGAAACAAGCGTAATATTTTGTTATATTATTTAACATGGATTTGAATTTTAGTAAAGCTAGTATAATTCGCTAATTTACTGCCTTTCGACACTTCCATTCTCAGACCCGTATCACAGAAACTCAATCAAGACTCCAAGCAATTCTTGAAAGTAATTTCATTCGATTGGTGAAACGAGTTACATACATACATAAACTCGCGCCATTTTCTCATGGGGATAGACAGAAACTACAGAACGCCACCAGCTACGATCCTTACATACTCCTTTTGCTTCGTTTATGTTCAAACATCTGGTCATACACGCACGCCGGTTGTGAGTATACTACGCACCTGACCTTTTTGAAGAACATCACCAATATAAAAATAGTTATTGCTTGGGTATTTAGTGAGCTTCTGTAATGTGAGACTTGAAGCTTGTTCGTGATCTCAAAGGTCTTCCTGATTAAATTTTTTAATTATCTTCACAAAAATGCTTTCAAATTTTAATAAATATAATAGAAAATGATAATTATAAATACATAATATTATTTATTTTGACTATGTGATATAACTTTATCTGATGAACGAATGTGCCACGTTTCAAATTAATAACTTTGCGAAGAAAAGTATAAATAATTTATCAATCTTCTAATGAATCCCAAGTTCGTTTTTCTTAGGAAGAATTTATCTTTTTAGAACTCACCTCTAATCCTGTAATTACTTACAATTGAAAGCATGTTAAGCCGTTGGTCTCTGCTGTCTTTTTTAGATCTTTGACAGTCGTTACGGATAGTCAGGCAACCAGTCTTACCATAGGGTATCGTGTTGCCCAGTAACTGGGATGTGGAGGCCAGATAGCTAGACTCTCCATGTAAAACACGTGTACTCAGCTGCATCCGGTTTGACTGGTAGCCGACCCCAACATAGTTGGGAAAAGGCTAGGCAGATAATATTTACTTACAATTATTTTTCGCGAAGTTATAAGAGAAATAGACTTAAATATGGAACACTGGAAAAGACAACCGTTGTGCTGATAGATATTTTATGGCACCCTAGTACCTCGCCATAAGATATACTGCTAGAATCCGCGTTGGTATATTAACCCTTAACCACCCGAGTTTATATCGTTTTTTGTGCCCATCTTATAAATCATCAATACATTTATCATCTAGCCCAAAATTAGCAATTTTTCGGTAGACTATAAAGAACCTAACAATCAAATTGGACAAATAAGTTTTTGTCGAATATATACGAAAAAGGCGGAATGGATGCGAACATATTTGTCGGATAAATAAGACTGGCCGGTTTATGGGTTAAAACAAATTAATCGACTAGATGCAGAGAGGAAATGAATACAAAATCGGAAAGCAATCTATAAAGAATCGAATCCGTTTTTGTTATTTTAGTACTTATAATTAAATATGTATGAAGAGCCAGATCTTTTTTGTGGTCAACATGATAGATTATGATGACCACAAATAAAATGTATCTGATTTATCTCAATATTTTTTTTATGTTTGAATACCGTAGCTAGAAAATATATTATATGTTATTTGTCTATGAGTTGCGCATTTGAATATATTTAGTGTTTATGGTCTGAAATGCAGTTTGGTATTTGAATAACTACCTACATTATTATAAGCAAGCTGAATGAACGCGTTTGGCACAGATAGGTCATGTCTATGGTTGTGGTGAAGGTAAAACACGTGCGTTTTAGTTGATTCATTAGTATGAACTTCAAATCTCCTTGTCTTTGTGTCGTAAGGCCGATTTTTCTATTTACATATAACTTTTGTACAAGAGCATATAGAAAATATATCAAAATCCGCCATTTTCATTCCTCAGATAAAAGTTACCAAACTCGAAAAATCAGCCCTTAGTCTACTAACAATAATGTACCACGAAGGATCACCTCGTTACGCCGCCTACAATACTTTACGCTCTGGCTGAATAGTGGACATCGGCTCAGTTGCCAAAGAAAAATAAAAGTCACGTACTGGATTTAGGCAAGAATACGGTTCATCGGGGATCATGAATTTAGTTTCTTTGGGATCCGAGTGGAACTGCGGGCAACAGCTTGTATTTTTTAATCAATAGGTATTATTAATTCTTGTACCAAACTGTTTTTGTGCATGTTTCCTAGACATAAGAGTTTGACTTCCCTACTACAAATTACCTAAATTCACATTTCCTATTTATTATTAATATTGGAAGCGCTCGATTCTGTGTTGTTATTTATTTTTATATACATGAGGCCTTCACGTAAATTATAGCAATATCTATTTTAGCATCGACAATTATTAATAAGCAAATGTAATTTTATTTACTATAATGATACAGTTCTGTAGTTATGCCTCTGATTTACAAGTTTTATTACTTAATAAATTATATAAATATTTGTGGTGGTTTCATTTGACAAGTATAAATCTATCCATCCATACATAATTTAAAAAATGCGAAGGTGACTGTGTTGTTTATTACCTTTTCAGGACTAAACGGCTGATCGCATCGTATTGAAATTTGGCGAGGAGATAGCTTATATCATAGGGAAGGACATAGTTATGAACCCGCGACTTCGTCTGCGTCCGCGATAATCGACATGCTCGCGGGCAAAACTAGTATTAGAAAAAAATCAATTGCAGTGAGTTGTCTTGCAAAAACTTGACGATGGCTCGATCAACATAAAGGTCATTGTTTGGGTTTGTATGGTTTATGTTTACAATTGGATCCGGTAGGTGGCGCTGTTTGGAACATGCCAAACGTCCGCTAGCCCTTTTAACCGCCCGAGTTTGATCAGTTTCCGTGCCCCCAGCTTATAAATCGTCAGTACATTTATCATCTTGCCCTAAATAGCATTTTTAGGGTTCCTCTAAAGGTAAAAAAGGAACCCTTAAAAGATCACTCTCTTGTCAGTCGGGTGGACCTAGTATGTTGAAATGTATACAAGATACTGAGGTATATAGTCCCTATTATGTACATGTAAATCAAGGTCCTGAGTCAACGCGATAAAAAAAATTGGGCAAATTTCGATTTTCGCGAAAACTTGATTAGGTAGACTGTAAATAAGAACCTAACAATTAAATTGGACAAACAATTTATTTGTCGTATAAATATGTACAGAGGCCAGCACATCAAGCTACCCCCATGTGTCAGATTTTCCCAATAGAACATGAACCTTATTTCTATTAAGATAAAGTTGATAAACTATAAAATAAATCTTACCCGAAAATATTGGTTGGATAAATCCGCCTTGGGCTTTTAATGGGTTAGTAATAACTCAAGTTAAAACCACATTCACTAATGACTTTAATGCTATCAAAAAATATTTACAATCTTTTACATACATAATTACGTAATTTAATCCAGAATATCATCAGAATTCCTGACATGCTAATTTCATCTTTATACCCGTGTATATAGAGTGGATGGCTGGGACATCGCCGCATGACCTGATTCCATGAGTTGAGTACATTACTCTGGACCCCCCAATGTTAAAATTTTTCGTCGGTTTTACGTACCTGATGTCTTTTTGATCTGACCCAAAAAGATTTTGACTTCAAATGTCAATAATTCACTTCAATCTTTAACCTTTTGACCGCCAGAGCATAATCGCTAACGCGTGCTCTCCACGCTAAGCCTTTTAATAAAAAACGTTTAATTTCTTCTTTGTTATCAATATTTATGGTGTATTTTAAATATTACATGCAATTAAATACGCACGGGAGCTTCAACTTTTAAGATACATAAATAAACACACACAAAAGTAATGATTGAATTGTTTATTTCGTGTTATAGTACTGGGAGGGCAACGAATTTTTTGTCACGTATTTGTTACGTTGGCGTACAGGGCATGCGTTCGCTTGTCGTGTTTATGTGACAATGGCGGTCAAAAGTTGAAAAAAAACGACGAAATTAAGAAAAGCCGACGATAAATTTCAATGCGGGAGAGGGAAGGAAGGGGGGTTGTGTCGAGGTCTCTTTCACCCTGTAGAGTGTTATTACAAGTCTTCGGTGCTCCACTTATATGCCTCTTCTTCTTGTGCCTTGCGTTTGCTCTGTTGATCGAAGTATTTTACCTCGTAGCCATTGGAGCGATCGACTCCATCCCAACGGTAACCGGGACGAATGTTGAAACGGTTTGGCGGGAACTGGCCTTTGTATATTGGTTTTTCTGCGGGTGTACATAAAGACGATTAAAAAAATATAAGACCAAAATACAGAAATATATTTCAGACAGTATTTTCAACATGTTGCAAATAAATATTTTTCTTTTCTAATCGTGGATTGATTACTAAAAGGCATGCGATGTACGTCTTCAAAATGACTGACGGATTGTGTTAGGAACCAGTATGAAAGGGTTATCGAGTTACAGTACTGTAGAGCTAGTACAGAGGCCAGCACATCAAGCTACCCCAGTATGTCAAATTTCTTTGATAGTTTTCAACTTTATTACAAAAAAATAAGGTTCATATTCAGTTGGGAGAATTTGGGGTAGATTGATGCGTTGGCGTCTGTACAAACCATTCTGGCAAAACCAACAGATGTTGTCAGAAGTTGCTAAAATAATTTTGCGTCTAGTAAGCATTGATTGTCTGGCACTATATAAATACCCCCGCCCCGCCCAAGAGCGGGGGATGTCATAAGATGATTTTCCCACCGGAAAAAAAAGCATTGATTAATATTTCCATTTGTGTTTAAGATCTAACTAGTAGTCTATGGTATGGTAGATAGGCTAAGCCATGATGGAGTTGACGTATTCTTATTAAAACAATAAAGAAATGAAAAACAAATATTAAAAGGCAACAACAGTGAACTGGCAATCAAGATAGGTTCAAGAGTCATTCATTCCTGAAACACAGGTTTAAATAAACCTTGATCGGGCAGGTCGCTAGCAATCCTTTGTGAATTCCACTTGTTAAATATATTTTTAGTTATAGTTTACTATTATGCATTAATTATACCATTGTTTTAGAAATAACACTACTGCACATAAATGTACATTTTTGTAATACTTTTATGAATAAATTATTCTTATTCTTGTTGACTTTTGATAAGACCGCGACAGATATTGTTGTGATAAGATAGAGATTGTTCCGTGCGGGGATCGAAACCGCGACACTCAGTGCAACAGTCAATCTTTCGATTTGATCCCCGCTCGGAACAAATATTTGTATGACCTAATAGTTGTTCCGGGTCTGGCTGTTTGAGTATAATTGTTTGGATAAATTCCTAGTGTGGGTCAATTTTATTTATATTTAATATAAATAAAATTGACTCACACTAGGAATTTATCCTGTATCGTGGGCGCGTTTAAAGTTGAAAGATTAAAAATAAACTACGCTTTCATCGGATAGCTCAATGAATCTGACGATTCTATCAAACATTCATAACATAATGGAATTAGGAAACAAAAGCATAATCATAGATATCAAATTAGAAAACTGCAAATGCGTCAAGATTGAGTTCCTCATTTACCCTCTTCATTGATTTAATAAAAAAATAGCTGCTGAAAAAAATAACCGTAATCTTACAAGAATCCGTCTCATAAAAACCATATCACAGATCTGTGGAACATTACTGACTGGAAAATTCATAAAAAAAAACAATGTTACCTGGCCCCAACTCCCCTCTCTCCCGTTTCCTATCTCTCATATACTTCAACATCGGATCTCCCGCTCTCTCCACCTGTCGCAGGTTATCCTCAAGGTCACGGTCGTCTTTGAGTCTAGCTAGCGGTTTCGAAGACTCGTGAATATAGTCCACCACGCGAGCCTCTTGTTCTTCAATCTGTTTTATACTGAAAATCATTCAATTATTTAAGTATGTACATATAGTAGCCAACCACCCTTCATGGTAACATGAGAAGTCGACTTTACTGCCGCACGGGTTGAACGAAGGTTAAGCTACGCTTGCCGAGGTCAGTCTGTGGATGGGTGACCGTTCGTAACATATCGAGACTTCTACATGGCTCGGAAATCACGCTAAGCCGTTGGTACTGGCTGTCATTTGTAGATCTTTGACAGTCGTTACGGGTAGTCAGAAGCCCGAAAGTCTGCCAACCAGTCTTACCAAGGGGTATCGTGCTGCCCAGTAACTGGATTGTGGAGGTCAGATAGGTAGTCCCTCGATGTAAAATACTGGTATTCAGCTGCATCCGGTTAGACTGGAAGCCGACCCCAACATAGTTGAAAAAGGCTAGGCAGATTATGATGATGATGAAATCGAATTTAACGTATCCCGAAAAATTTAACTTAACACCGGAGGCGTTTTCAAAATATCTCGTGAACTATAAGGAGTAGAGAGCTGGTTTTAGAAGACATATTTACTAAGGATCGAACAAAAACAAAAAGGGACAAAAAGGGAGAGGGAAGATGTAAACTTAAACATTTTATTATTATCTATTTCTTGTTATAGCAGCTCAAGTGTTAGGCCATTGCCACACTGTACCGCATCACGCACCGTAGCGAGGGAATGGGTGTTCTTACGTTGTTACGTTACGTTGTTCTCTATAGAAAACACGCGTAGTGCAACACACAGAAAACGCATTTACGTGCGGTGTCCGGCGTTCAACGCCACGCACACCGCTACGTGACGCGGTGCAGTATGCCAATCGCCTTAACTGACTTTCTGAAAATTTCATGTGTCCATGCTACGTTCAAGAGATACAGCCCACTGACATACAGACGAACAGACGGACGGACAGCGGAGGCTTAGTAATAGGATTCCGTTTACACCCTTATAAGTGTTACCTGTGTAAAACCGGGGTGGGTCAGTGGTTTTATGTAAATTTATACAGGGTGGATGTTTCATACGGCAGTAAGGGCAGGTGTAATCTGAACCATTGTTTCTACCAGAAAAGTTTCAGTTAGCAAGTTATCAGAATTAGAAAAATGGTACAGTCGTCAGCTAAAAAGACATTAATTCTCACGATTTATTTTTATGATGCCCATAGATGCAGTTTCAAAGACTAAGGGGCTCTTCTGTACCAATATACGAGAACATCCTCTTCTTTCTCTTCTTGAATGATGCTGAGGACATCTTGCATCTTCTTGAATTGATTTTTGTTAAAACATTTTCTAACAACGAAATACCTCGTCAGTTTTCTACTCTTTCTCACTGACTTATATATCTTAAATAATCGATATTAGGTACTACTGAAAGGGACTGTTATGTTTCAGTTTTTATAATTTAAGGACCGAAAATTTAGTAATATTCGGTCCATACGTCATTATAAATGGTCGGAATACATAACAATTTACTTACAAACTCTGAATGAAGACTTGCCAAGTAGATTGTGCAACAAACAGGAGTGTACTATTGCATTGATGTCACTTCATTCAGAATTTTTAAGTAAGAGGTTTACGCTTGGTTTTAGAAAGACTGATCGTGTGAGATACTTAATTTAATTTCAAACCCTAAGTAAGTCAGCTATTATAATTTTTGGGCAAAAATATCCAATCAAGTAATTACACAGCAAAATAATTTAAAAACCTTTTAGAAACCATCAGTTTAAGTGCCAATGGCTGATTTATCGAAAAAATATGTAACTCACCCTTGAGTCCATCTCTTATATTTTTCATCTAATTCTTTTTGGCGCTCAACCTTTTCTTTAAGCTGTACCCTTTCTTCTGAAGTTTCTCTTTTGCCTGCAAGAAAGTAATATTTACTAAAATGAAGACTGGAAAAATCTTTATCCATAGAAGATATATTATTTTAAGAAGCGTTTGGTCGACTCTTCACGTGACATGAGGGGCTGGCCTTTTTTTGGCCAAAGAATCAGCATTGCCATTCAACGTGGCAATGCTGCCAGCCTTCTGGGCACTTTTCCCGTTGACAGCGATGCATATGCATTTTTCGATACCCTGTGTTTTTTTTTTTTTTAATTTCTTCATATATTACTAATTGCATCGTTTAAAGGAATAAAAAAGATTTATACTCACTTTTCCTAGAAACTGCCTGAGCATTTCTTCCTGAAACTTCATCAGACATCTTATTGTAAATATCTTCTTCCTTTTTCCTAAAACTTTCATTCTCTTGCCTTAACTGTCTTGCATCTTGCAAGCCGGCCAACTTGCCTTCCAAAGTCTTAGCCATTTTCTTGTTCGACGGCGGCGGACTATCATTGCCTCTCTTATTTCTATCCTTTTCAGAAGCATTCCTGTCTCTTTCCCTCCTTGGAGGAGATTGGTCAGAGTCACTATTAAATTTTCTCTTATTGCTGTCAGGAGGTTTTCTGTTCTTTCTCGGTGGAGAGGCTGACTTGTCTCTTCTATTTCTCCTGGACGGAGAAAGATCTGAGGAATGTTGTTTGCGTGAGTTGTCATGTCTTGGATAGCTCTGATATCTGTCTTGTCTATCTTTGTGACTTGGTCTTTGTGGGGAATACCGCTGCCTTTTAGACTGAGATAAAAATTCCGGTGATCCGCCGCGCCTGCTGTTTTCTCCTCTAGATTTCTTTGGAGGAGAATCGTGATTTCTCATCGACTTTCTGGGTGGAGATTGGTCTGAATCGTAATTCTTTTTAGATTTCCTTCGAGGTGGTGAGGCTGTTCTTGTCTTCCTGGGAGGCGATGAGTTTTCTGCATGTACCATTCTGGGGGAATGTTCTAATATTGAAGGTTGCAATGTAGCTGGGTCTTCTGGACCGAAATCTCCCCATCGGCTAGGTTTGCGCCTTCTCTCTTTAGGTTGTTCAGGTTTTGCAACTGCCTCTGTGTCATTTCTATTGGTTTTTTCTTTTATTGGAGATCTGTCGTCATTCCTTCTTTTAGGGGATTTATCATTGTTATTCCTTTTAGGAGATCTATCAACACTTTTCCTTTTAGGAGATCTAGCAGGGCTTTTTCTTTTGGGAGACTTATCATCATCTTTTCTTTTATCTTCACTTCTCCTCTTAGGAGATTTCTCATTGCTTCGTTTAGAAGATTTGTCAAGTCTTTCATTGGGAGATCTGTAATCTCTTCTTTTAGAAGAATTGCCATGTCTTTCATTAGGAGATCTATCATTATAGTTCCTTTTAGATCTGTCATCTTTTCTTTTGGGAGATCTGTCATCATTTCTTTTGTTAGGAGACTTACCATCTCTTTTTCTGGGAGGACTAAAATCACTATCACTTTCGTGATTTTTGGAAATTTTGGAAGACTTTTCTTTGTTATCATTATCCTGTTTTCTGGGAGGAGATAGATCAGAATCATTTTTCTTTTCATCTTCCGAATCACTGTACATTTTACCAAAGACAAGTTCATTCTCTTTTTCTGACTGTTTTATATCTCTCTTTATTTCTTCAACTTCTAATTTACTGTTGAAGCCATCATCCTGTGAATACAATTTTAGTTATTTTCTACTGTCTTTTGTTCTAGTGAACAGCATTTAATTCAGTTCCCTGAAAAGTGAAATCAATGTTCTTACAAACATGGTAATGAATTAAACATTATTTCTTTATTTATCTACATTCATAACATACAGTTTAGCAGAAGAGTTACAGGTAAAATCTTAAATTTTGAAAATTAAGCAATTGATTTATGGCATTTCTGCCACATTCCAACAATGGTAACACCTAGAATGAAGCTGGCCAACTCCCAGGGTGATGATCAAACTGCCATGGAATGCAGATGAAAATTAGAAAAGAAAATAGCAATGTCACATATTGAGTACAGAACTAAACTAAGATTAGACTAAACAGGACTATAAATATGACCTTTTAAAATTTGATATGACCAACCTGATTGATAATCTTCCATTTAGAGCTAGAACTAAACTGCTCAGCTTTCTTCACATCCTCCGGCCTGTCATCAATGATACCAGCTATCTGTGGAGCATCCTCACCCTGATCAAATACATCCAGTTCATCACCATCCAGGGTACGAAGTTTAGACAGATCAATATCATCATCTATTATTTTTAATCTGAAATTAAATTAATAGTAAGAGTTATTATGGTATTCCTCTCTTGGAGAAGAGGCTCGAGTAGTGGGAACATTGTGGGTTCAATACGAGTATTATGTGAATGTATGTTTCTTGTTGGCCTAATGGTTGCAAGTATAACTAAATGTGTTATCAATTTTTATTAGGCTCAATAAAACAGCCACACGGGTTGGACATTACGAACAGAAGGTTATGCTATGCTGGGTGAGGTCGCTCTAGGAATGGGTGACCATCTATAGCAAATTGTCTTCTCCATACCTCAGAAAGCATGTTAAACTGTCAGTTTCCGCTGTGGTTTATAGATCTTTGACAAACGTTTTTTATAGTCTCACAACCAGTCTTAACAAGAGGGAGAAGATCATATTTGGTGGTGCTATTCTGTAAAATTCACATCGAACCTCATTAACCTTTTGCCCATCATTGTCACATATACATGTCAAGTAAACACATGTCCTGTACACCAACGTCACAAATACGTGACAAAAAGTTCTGTGCACTCTTAGTACTATAACACGAAATAATGAATTAAACCATTACTTTTGTGTGTGTTTATTTATATCTTAGAAGTTGAAGCTCCCATGTGTATTTAATTGCATGAAACATTTAAAATGCACCACAAATATTGATAAATTCATGATAACAAAGAAGAAATTGAATGTTTTTATTAGCTTGGTGTGGACGGCAGCATGCGCATGATGCTTTTATGCTCTGGCGGTCAAAAGATTAAAGTGACCGCACACAATTCAAAATTAAATTTATCTTTGCAAAGAAAATCAGTGTGGATTCACACCTTGTCAAAGTTTAAATTTTAAGCACTGTTTATGAAATATGTATTACTGATTTGGACTGAAAATTGAACTCAAAAAGTTAAACTAGGCATAGACCATTTAAAAAGTTGCTATTGCTGACAATAGACCATTTTTGATTTTCTCATAGGTTTGGTCATATTAGAATTAGATTAAAAATCTTAAGTAGCAATCTGGAATCTAGAATACTGCTCTGTTGATGGCAAAAGGATATTATGAGATTATGAACATAAGTGTAAAAATTTGAGTGAGCTACATACCTCAGCCTTTAAAAGTACATGTTTACATTTATTATATCACTAGCTGTGCCTTGCGGTGTTTCCCAAGGTTCTAAATTAACATGAGTCAGTGAAAAAATCTTATGGGAATACTTCAATATATTGGGATGAAGTTTTTTGTGGGTTACCTTCATAACTTACGTCCAAATCTGTTCAGCAGTTTTAGTGTAAAGGAGTAACAAACATACACACACACACCCAGAAAAAAAAAATACAAAAAGGTTGGTTGGTTTAGGTTCAGCATGTTTGTGAATTACATATGGTACCCAAGGTTTGGAGCTGAAAATTAAAACGCCACCAGACATTATGCTGAGCTAAGGTCGTTTTGGAAAAATTATGTTAAGTGCGTTTGATTTTATTTTACGTCAATATTCGCAATTTTCATGCTTTTAAGAGAACACAGCCGTGTTTTTATGACCTCCATTTAGTGTGTGCGTCAAGATTTCACGAGTTCTAGACAGTCTTAAGTTCAAACTAACCTATGAGAGTAATAGGAAAGCAAATCGAAACGCATCAAACAAAAAACCGTTTTTAATAGGTTATGCTGTGAAACGATATTGTTATCTCGTGCATACGCCTAAAACTATACTAAACACTGAATTGTATATGTTTTTCTAAGAGACATTCATGCAAATTAGTTTCAACATACCCAGTTCCTTTGACGGCCTTCTTCTTCTTTTTCTTTTTGTCTCCTGACGGTCCACCGAGATATTTTTGCAAATATGCTTTCTGATTTAAACTTGTAGACATTTTACTCACACTGATGTTTTAATTTAATTCAATTGAAATATTTTATAATACGACAGCTAGACCAAACACTTGACATTCACACGAAAGATTTTAATGTACGTAGAAACTTTAGCATTGCCTTCGCCAATAAGCTTTGTTAGCTCTTTCTATTGTTTGCAGATGAGCGAGACGGGTTTGGGTTAAACTAGCCAAAGCCATGCTCGACTGACAAGTGACTTTAACCTCCTTTTTTTGTCATACGGAGCACTAGTGAGGAGCTATGTTATTTGGTAAAGTTCGGTTTTAGGATTTTCTCTCCTTTTTGGTAAGTACAGATTTGCGAGTGTAATTTAAAATCTGTTAAATCTCGATCAGATGAAGATTAAAGAAAACAGTTTGAGATATTGATTTTTAACTTAGAAATAGTACTTAATTAGTTTTACTAAAATGAGATTTTCGTTTGGGGATTGTAGTTATCATTTGATATCATTTGAATATAACCTAGCCCTATGGCTAGGTTAAATTCAAATGATACCGGAGCTGGAAATAGTACTAAACCGACGTCAGTGACAAACCGTTTAGCTATAGTATGCGATTCGTTACCTATTATATGCTATAAATATGATTTTCAACTTTCGTACGTTCCGAACGACGTCTAAACGCCAGTGACAGCGTCACCGCTGGCGCAATGGTTATGGTTCGAGAATATTAGACATAAAAGAGAAGCTTCGCAAAGCGTTTGACCGCTGACTACTACGTCCATATGCCAATAGTAAATTTCTACAGGGTTACCACAGCCTTTGTTAGCTACTCAAAGATAATACATAGTGCGAGGACATGAAAGTGATATCAATGTCGAATTGGTCTTAAATCGTACGCGCGACTGATGGTATGCGACTGACATTGGCGAAGCACTATGTCCGGGCATCGGATTAGCATGTCGGCCTATTACCGGACTTTCGGGTAGACGGTTCTCGTCAGCTTGTTGTCGTAGCATTTTCACAAATTAATGATTTTTCCAATCATCCTGTTACTCAATAATGTGTTACTTATAAGTTATGTAGGTCATTACAACACTACTTGGTCCAATTGGGTTCAAAGGCCTAAATTATCCGTTTAAGTTTCAGTGGGTTTTAGGGTTTGAGGGGAGCACGATTCTTTTTAAAATAAAGATATAAAAAGGTTTTACGATATCGAGGAAAATCTAGGCGCGGTGGCAGAAACAATAGAGCAAATAGGCAACATAGGCAAATCTGGTGATAAGTTATTAGAGATCTCTGAATAAAAGTTAAATGTTTTTTTAATTTAAATGCTCTATCCTACTATACCTACCTACTACTTGATCCCCAATACCTTGACAGAACAATGCTTAGGAGGGACTAATCGACATCACGTAACAACCCTGAGGTGCGTTCGTACAGCTGAGAAACTGCACGTAAAAATATTGTTATAATTTCACGCCCTCATTTTTCGTATTTCATAGTTCATGTTTTACCACTAAGGTGTTGAGGAACGTACGGCCTATTAGTGTTTCAATGAGGACTGAGGTGAAGTTTCTACAAATAAAATAAAAGCAAACGTTATTTTGCTGCAGCTATGCTCTTTATTAATAAATTGATTCAATGCTTTAACAAAAATAAGCAAATTTCCATATCGTGTCCGTCTGTGAGTAGCAAGTGGTCGTAAATATCACATTTATTGAGATTTTTGAGGGTTTCATTTCTTTTGATCATCGTCACCGTCACGGAGATAGCGTGCTTGTTTCTGTAAATTAAAACAATTAGTTTAAATATATAAAACAATCACATAATTATAACTGTTGTTTGTTTTGTTCATATAGGTAGTCAAAAATGACATTTAAGTATTTTTGAATAAACCGGTAAATTACACAACTAGGAAAGTGTAACGAAAATTTGAGAAGACTATTAGTAGCTCGTTAACGGTTCAGAAGATGAAGAATACACGAACAAGAAGAACAGAACAGCTTTACAAGCTTGAAAAGAGAACACGAAATGTTTTAAAATCATGTAACTCACATTCCTATTCTGGTTTAAGTTTTTGTAACTGTGCAAATACTAAAAAGAAACAACATAATATTAAATAAAATGCTTGGATTGTTGCTCATTGTGTCTCGTCCCTAAGAAAGCCCGAGATGCTCACATTAATGAGCTTCTCTAGCTGGGCAGTTGAAGGAGACGTGCAGTATCGAGCAACCGCATTTGTAAGTAATGCCCCGGCGTGAGCGTGTAGGTTGTTACTCGACTGTTTGGCAGCAATGCATCAAACAGTACAGCGCAATAATAGCTGCATTGCATATACCAGGACATGAAAACCTAAGAAAAGGTAATACGAACTTAGCAAAGACACCATGAGCAGCACGTTTTGTCAAACTTTTTCGTACCACGCCGCACATGTAACATCTAAGTCAAAGGGTATAACGTTTAGCCACGTTGTGGAAAAGTTCATAATATCACCGCCATGTTTAACAGGAAGGACGAAGAGATGTCTCCAAATTATATGGTTGTGAATCGTTTCTTAACTTACATTGTTTGGTGAGTTGGCACTGTATCCCGCCGATCGGTCACTCTAAATAATGAGAAAATAAAATTTTAATCCATGATATCCGTTTTAAATTAAGCTTACATAACTAACTTACATAAAACAATTTAAGAACCCACAAGCTCCTGTAAAAAAAGGCATGAAATGAGCGCTATTTCGATATTCATTGCGCTCCATTCGTGTACAAGACGTCTTGACTTAAATAAATACTCTGTCAATGAACATCAAAAATACGCTGATATTATTACTATGCAGATGCAGAGATCTAATAGTTAAATTTCTATTCAATATGAAGTAGAAGATTGGTGCGAATATTTACTTACGTAGTAGACAGCGTTTGGTCTACTGCCCAACGACCCCAGCTACCGAAAAGGACACCGTTAAATTAAAAATCTTCATGTAAGCTACCAACCGAGGAAGCCATAGAGCATATTAAATATGAAGTCTTAGGCCCAGTAAAAGTAAGACGAGAAGGAGAAAAACAATAGAGCGAAAGAGAAAACTATATCTTTTATTGGAAATGAGAAACTAACACAAGCCTCTGGGTCAGCTTTCTTGTATAAGCTGGAAAAACTACATAATGTTATATTTATCTGAATTTCAATAGAATTGATGGGTTCAAACATTTCGTTGGTGCGACAGAACACTCTCTGGATTCTAGGTCTATTCTCCAACATCATTTCCAAACAACGATTGAAAGTTAGAGTTGTATGATTGACTGAATAAAGCATGGCTCGTAGACTTCTGCATTCTCCCAAGCTCCCACTCTCTCGATCAAACATGGTTAATAGCCAGAAGTCTGCAATAGAAATCATCAACGAGCTATGAGACCAAGTTGACTTGGTGTCAAACTCAGAGATTGATTTTTTTTAGTGCTTGATAAGCTTGCCACAATTTGCCTGATGTTAAGCGATGCTGAGGTCTAGGATCGAACGTGCTTGCCTAGAAAAAACCGAAAGATTCTAATAGCTAAAGCTATGTGCTAGGTAAAATTGGGCCAGCTGGTCACATTTGTAGCTTGAAAGAAAGGAGCAAGAATGAAGAATTACAAACACAGAAAAAACCAAATACCAGGAAATGGCAACACGGCTGGCCTAGAGTCCCAGAAGTAAGTAAATCCCAGTAGATCGTTCCAAATTGTCCCAACCAGGTCCGATACTTTAATATTATCATGGCTGTTGGTCTGCAAACTATTCACCATTGTAAACGTTAGTTATTGATTCATGTTACCTCGCTGTATCTTTGCAGTGATTTCAGATATGGTGCGATCTAAATGCAAACAAAATATATTAGAAAAATTAACAAAAATCTATTTACAGTTCGTCTAAAGTATACTGATGCTCATTATTATCATTGTCTAAGATTTTCTTCGTGTTTCTAAAGCGATCTTCACTTTAAGAATGATGATGTTTTCATTGCTCAAGATGTTATTCCTATTTTGGTTAAAACGATCTCTATTGTAATTAATTGGCGGTTCTGTTGGATAGTTTACTCGCGGCCCAACAGGATTTCTATTACTTACATATTTGAAGTTAAGGTTCTGGAATAAAATATGATTTATGGTTAATTTACGTGAGTTTGTAATGTTATTTGATTTTTAACACTGGTGTGATATACAGTTCAGAATAAGCAAAACTTACAAAATGAGGCCTAAGCGAATTATAAATTACTATCGAGTTACTGCTTTTATGATTAAGTTTCTATTTACTTACGCCTAAATCATGGACTCCTGAAGTTCGCTGCAAAATACAAGAAAAATGGCGTTAAGAAAGTGTTAAGTGCAGGTCAAATTAATTATTTTAAAAAAACATTACGTACGGTTCCGGCGGTTGGAGGGTCCTAGAAATAAAAAGAAAACACGTGTTTTATGGAACGTTACGTTTCTAAATATATATATTTTTTTGCATAATATTAAAAAATAGCATTATAATTAAATGTTATGCTTACGTAAGATACTTGAAGAGTCTGCAAAAATTAAATAGTTTTAATCGATAGAAAAAATCATCTGGTGGTATTATTTAAAAATATTTCATCATCATCATCATCATTTCAGCCGAAAGACGTCCACTGCTGGACAAAGGCCTCCCCCAAGGATTTCCACAATGACCGGTCCTGCGCCTTCCGCATCATAAAAATATTTACCAACACTTAAAATGTACTTTATAGAATCAATATAAATTGATAACAGGCCTTTGTGATGATCATAATATTAAATGACTGAATAATAGATTAATTTCAAAATTATACTTACGCCTTCACCTCCGTATCTCTAAAGCGAACAAAAGTAAAGGTTTATGTACCGTAATTTATTGGCTTAAGTCCAAGCGAAATATATTTCATTAACGAATAAATACAAGACAAATAGACAATTTGAAGAAAGTTTCAAAACTTTGTTTCGATCGGGTACGTGCTAGAGTTGTGCCCAACCGTAACTAGTCACGTAACCGAGCCTGCACACAACGGACTCCACAGGTGCGGGGAGTCGACTGTTTAAAGGGTTGCGCTATATCGTGCGTAAATTGTCTGAAGAAAACAGCACGGCAATTATGCAGTCATTTATATAATGCTAAAAGCTGTCGCATGAAATACAACAACCTAACGGAGGAACTTAGAGAAATAACAGAAAGAGACATGTATTTGCACCGCATACAAGCATTGATACTATTTATTTTCATGCGAAAAGTATAATTGAAAACATACATATAAGAACAAGTAGCCGAATATATTAGAGTTAGAAAATAAGACATAAGTAGTTCATAAGACATAGGTTACAGGTATTTAAATAATATAATTACTAACTGATGATATGTCGTCCACACTCTGGGCGAGGATGTCCAACTGTGAACTCTGTAATCCAAAAGTCTATTTTCCATTTTAATAACAGCGGTTTTTTTTACTAAAGTTACGGTTTCTTGTATGCACTAATTTTTATTGGAACATTTTGATGGCTACACAATGGCCCACGTTGACACATTTTCAGTGTACATTGATAGATAGCTTTGTGAATTCTTTGACGTCTTGTATACGAATGGAGCAATGGACATTGAAACGTGGTTATCATAAGCCATGGTGGGCCAGAGATAAAAGTGTGCGCAGTATATTTTAATAGTACCGTAGCGTTTGAGCAACACTAAAAATATTATTTAACGAATGTAATAGGACATATACTGAGCATTTTGTTTAAGTAAATATTTTTTAATTATTTCCAAACAGGAACGAAAACAGAGAATGAGGGAACATTTGAGGGTGGCTTGATAATATTTACCCTCAATGCATTTTCATCATCATCATCATCATCTTCACGGTCGTTATTCCTCTGAAAATGACATTATTTTACTGAAGTAGCTTTAGACAAATTACATTTGAATATCTTTTTAAGGTCCGCGAGTAGCTCGAAAAATTCAAATTTTCGAACGTTTTTTTGCAATTTGCAGAGTACGAGTATTATGTAAATATAAGCACAAGCTGTGAGTAACCGAAAAAGTAGTCGCTGCCGTAACAATTTAGGCGGATTCTAGCTTAGTACTTAAGTTTTATTAATTATTTTAATGACTACGATTTGGTTTGAGTCAAATATATATATATTTGACTCGGAGAGGGAAACCCATGACTGAGTGACTGTGAACTATGAAAGGAATCTTCTGTGACAGAAAAATAAATATTAATTAATTTTAACTAAAAATGTGATACATGTATATAACTGCATGTTTTGTAAGATTGTTAATAAAGGCTATGATTATTAAACTGTCCGGCAAATTGAAAAATATGGTAAGAAAATTTGAACTTCGCGGGCTTTTCTGGCGCCTTCATGAACTATGAAACTTACGTTGGCATTGCCCTTATCACTCCAGTCGTCCTGCGAATATTTAAGTATTACATTAATTAATCTGTCATTATCTTTGTTACTGAAACGTTACAAAGGTTGTTTTAGAAAAAAGTTAAAAATATAAAACAATTAAAGACTTTATAAACATAATATTAAATCAGATGCCGCTTGCATCTGATTTAAACAGGATAATTGAAATAGTTGCATTTTGCTGCTTTGCTAAAAAGTATCCAAAATATAAAATAAAATTTTTACAACCCGAAATTATAACTTTTGATTAACTTGAACACAAATAACTTTTGAACTATAAAACTCGATTTAGTGTAAGAACGCAATAAAAGTTAAAATCCGACAGTCAAAAGCACAGATCAGTTCAAATTTCAGAACTAAGAGGTAAAAAGTTAGTCACTACTATAAGAATTATACATGTCCAGACGCACTATTCTGCACAAATGTCTTCTAAAATAGTTCTTTCGATACTATTCGACTCCATTTGAAATCATGACTCATTTCCTATGATTATGGTTTCTTTGACTGTTTAATCGAATACATCTTTCGTCCAGAATGGCGCGTCAAAACACTGAAGCATTTCTCAGTTACAAATCAGACTTACATCTCGTCTATCATCGTCCCTTCTGTCATTATTCCTGGATGAGCTACGTTCTCTTCTATCATCATCGAGCCTATTCCTCCTGTCCAGCTCTTGCCTCTCTCTCTTAGCCTGTCTAATTCGTCGCGCTCTATGTCGCCTAGCTTTTTCCCTCTTAGACCTCCTGTTGCTGTCCCTTCGGTCGTCATCTCGTCGGTCGTCATCTGCTCGGTCGTCATCGTTCCTGTCATTATCAGCCCTGTCGTCATCTGCTCGGTCGTCGTCGTTTCTGTCGTCATCATTTCGGTCATCGTCCCGTTTGTCATTGTCTGCTCTATCGTCGTCATTTTTGTCATCATCATTTCGCATGTCATTTGATCTGTACTGTCGATTACGCCTGTCGTTGTCGTATTTGTTTGAGTTGCTTCTATCGTTGTTATCATCGTCGTCGTTTCTATCGTTACCATATCTGTTTTGTATTCTTCTGTCACTGCCCCGTCTGTCATTGTCATTTCGGTCGTTATCATATCGGTCGTTGTTGTATCTATTGCGTGAACTGCTCCTATCACTGTTCCTTCGGTCGTCATTAAGCCTGTTGTCTTCGTTTCGGTCGTTTTCGTAATTGTTTCGTGAGTTGCTTCTGCCACTGTCTCGTTTGTCGTTATCATTTCGGTCGTTGTCATTTCGGTCGTTGTCATTTCGGTCGTTGTCATTTCGATCGTTGTCATTGCGGTCATTATCATTGTCATATCGGTTATTGCTGTATCTGTTGCCTGAGCTGCTCCTAGCGTTGTTCTCTCTTCGGTCGTCATCAAGCCTGTCATCATTTCGATCGCTGTTGCCTCGGCTTTGTGAGTTGCTTCTGTCACTATCCTGCCTGTCGTTGTCATTTCGGTCGTTATCATATCGGTCATTGCTGTATCTATTGCGGGAATTGCCTCTGTCATTGCCTCTTCGGTCATCATCGTTTCGGTCATAACTGCTAAATCTGTTTCGAGAGGAACTTCTGTCATTGTCATATCGGTCACTGTTGTATCTGTTTCGGGAGTTACTCCTGTCATTGTCTCTTCTGTCAGAATCGTCATCGATCCTATCGTTGTCATTTCTATTCTTTGAGTTACTTCTGTCGCTGTCGCTTCGGTCACTATCCCGTCGGTCGTTATCGTATGCGTTTCGGTTCTCGCGCCTAATTCTTCTGTCATTATTAGGTCTGCTACGTGCACTGTTCGAAATGCTATCAGCTCCGTCCCAATCCCACCTATCATCTAAACTGCTCGGTGAGTCTCTTCTGTCGTCATCCTTTCTGTTATTGCCATATCTGTCGTTATCTGGTCTGCTTCGGGTGTCGCTTCTACCACAATTGTTGCACCTGGCACGCACATTATTATCGTTTCTACTGCTCTCAGATCGACCTTGCCATGATCTGGCAGATCGATCGTAATTCCAACGGTCGCGTGCGTTCTGTTCTCTCCTCTCACGACGATCTCCTCTGTCAGCGTCATCGTTACGGTCACGTCTCTGTGAAGTCAAATAATCGAGTTACACAATGTTTTCATTTAGGACGTATTACGGTTAACTTTATATATGAGATTGACATTCAAATTTTTTAAGTTGCATTTAATTAAATGCCGATTAGTCGCACTATTGTATACACCATAGGACGGTATTTATTTTTAAGCTGGATTTGTGGTAATAACATTACAGTCTATAGATTGTATATTTAGGTAGGTAAGCTGAGAGAGTGTTCAAATATTATTAGTAAGAGACTAGTTTAAGAGCAGCTATAGATGTACGTGATCTTTCAAAACGACGACAGCCTACCGATTGGATGAGTAAAATAGGAACAATTATGTCTTTAAATTACACCACAAGAGTATAAAAGTTTAGGAGGCAAAATTCTCAGATTACCTCGGTTCCTGTCCGGCACAGGCTCGGTTCTTTGCCGGGCACATCGCGGGCTGGTAGCTTGAGAGCAAAACCGGACATCACACACGGACTCTCATATACTTAGTAATATGGTTAAGTCTATCAGTAATATCCAAAGGAATTATTGACGACCTATGTAGCGCAGCGGGCGAAGGTCCGCCTGCTACTGCATGTAATGTACTGTATTAAGTATATCAGTCATCTAGTACCCATAACACAAGCTCTGCTTAGCTTGGGGCTAGATGATGCTGTGCGGATTTGTCCAGCATTATTTATTTATTTATTTATTATTAATGGCACTCAATATCATTTTATAACAAATCGTACTAATGAACTAACGTTACAATAATAATCGTCAAATGTGATATTTGCTGTTTTACTAGAAAACTGTGTACAAACATGCAGGCCACCCCAAAGATATCTAAGGTATCTCCTACATTTGCACCTATCTTTGTTTGATTTATCTAATAATAGTAAGAGTTTGTTAACACAATTATTATATGACCCACCATTTTATTTTTGCTTTTTGGTTTTATGCCTACCCTGTTCAGATTTTTACCCTACAGTCCATAAAGCTGCGCAACGGTATCATCGGTAGCTTTCCACAACTCTAGCAGTATCACCATTTCTACATTCAAGCCGTAGCTAGTTCCCGCGTTTCTTAGATCTACTGCGTCGAAATCACATTGCATGCCAATTCAGCCCTTTCAGTCCAACCCAGGCAAACTTGTCAACACACTGGCAACGACAGTTGTAACGCGTTTTAATATTAATATAATATAATAATAATATAAGTGTTTTAATCTTTGTACATGTACTAATATCGTATTGAAGACTTATGTTCAACTAAAAAAAGCACTTAGCAACAAATCAACTCTTTATATAAATATTATTGTAATTATATTATACCATATTGTCATCATCGTCGTCATCATCATCATCATCGTCATCTCTATCGCGGAGGTCCTGTGGAATAGAGAAGGATTTATGTTTTTCGATCATTAAACCCGAAAGTCTGACAACCAGTCTTACAAAGGAGTATCGTGTTGCCCAGTAACGGGTTGTGGAGGTCAGATAGCAGATAGCAGTCGCTTCATGTAAACACTGGTATTCAGCTGCATCCGGTTAGACTGGAAGCCGACCCCAACATAGTTGGGAAAAGGCTAGGCAGATGATGATGATGATGATCATCATTTCTGATGGGGATTTTTGATTTAACCGAGCTGAGCTCAGTAAAAGAGCATCATCTTTTCTATCAACTGTGACTTATGCATTTATTATATGTAGGTAATTGTATTTTAGCTTTCTTTAATTATAATGTGTACCTATATTTTAGCTAAAGACGTTCACATTATTCTTATCTTCTTGGTCTTTCACACTGCTGTTACTAAATTTTATTTTATTACTTCTTTATCATGCAAACATGCAGTCATGTCTGCTGTCTAAATAAGCAGTATCTTTGTACCTACAGATTGTTATATGTATTTGTGTGTTTTGTTTTTGTATTTGTGTGTTTTGTTTTTGTAGTTTTTGTGTGTGCTTGTTGTCCTTGTGGGTTTTATTAAAAAAGAAAATAAAAAATCAAAACTTACATCATCTTCTTCTCGATCTTCAATCAGCTGATGAAAGAAGTAATGTTTTAATTAATATGATTATAAGCACATCGAAGAAAATAATAATGAAGTCTACGCCAGAGGTAGACGCATATTAGTTTATTTTATTCATAGCTTTGTCTGGTAGATGGATTTAAGATAAATAGTTACATTAATAGACAGGCTGAAGATGTCAAAAGAATGCTTAGCTTAAAAAGTAAGGAAGTCAAATCAACTGACCAAGGTTGGCGTGATCTGGTTTTCCGACATAAAATACCCAAGGCAAAGCATATTTTAGAAGATAGTATTTAGAATTAGAAGCAAAGAAACTACAAAGAGAAATATTCAGAGCTGATGGCCCAACTTTGCTCATTAAAGAGGCACCAAAGGAAGTAGACAGTAATAATGAAAACCACTTTCAAGAGGATACTACGGTGGGTACCGGAGTAGTAGACCAAAAGAAAAGCAGGAGAACTGTACCGAGGAGGAAGCTCAATTGTAAAGTTCCTGAAGACATTAAGTCAAGAGATAAAGCTGATGATGAAGTAGCAGGTGAAGATAACATAGCTGTAGTAATTAATAACATGACATTACATTTAAACTAAGCCTGTGTAGTCGTCGTCGCGATTCTTGCTGTAAACAAAATCGATTCATAATCGTTAATTATTTAATTGCTCTGGAGCAATGAATAAAAGATGAAGTAACATAAATTGGAGTTCTTAAAGGATCGCAAAATTTTCTGACCCAGTGGCTCAAAGAGGTATTAACCATCACCGTGCCTTAGGGGCCTAGACAAATTTTTTTTTTCTGTAAGCGTCCAACGGAAAGATTAAATTGCATGGACTTGACATTAGCTTTAGAGATTTCTGATGAAAAGAGTCAAGTCTTTTCCGCATTTTTAATGTCATCGACACACATTTTGACGTTAGCGTCTGGCGTTTTACGTTGCAGAAAAGTTTTTAGCTAGGCCTGTAGATACACATCTACAGGCCTAGCTAAAAACTTTTCAGATCAATGAGATTAGCTGTTTGTAAGTCGAACTTTAACATTAACTATATTGTCATAAACCACAGCTCACATAACCTCGTCTGATTGGACAGGACAAAGAAATGTGTGAACTTGAGTTACTGCAGTAGGACAAGCACTAGGAAACTGGATCTCATCATTAAACAAATGAGCATCTATTAGAACCGTTACGAGTGTTTGGATATTTCGGAGAAGCTGACATAATAATAAACAACATCACGGCTGTACTCCTCGAAGGGTTGGGTAGAGGTGTTACTATAGTAACATCCTTATTTCGCTAAGTATGATTTTAAGTCCCATGTTATATATGAGGCGAGCCTGTTGCTACCGGGGATAAATCCTAACTTCGGGTTGCTAACAAGAAAATTCCTACTGGAACAATTTCATAACGCTTTACAGGGATTTGAACCCCAGATTTCAGAGTCAGCAGTCACGATTGGGACCACTAGACCAACGAGGCAGTCAGTGAAGTAATGATGTCCTCTTTTGTTTTGTAGATGTAACTTTTTTCAAGTTCCCATCATTCTATAGCTAAAATTTCTAAACTATTCTTTGGGAGGTCAGAGAACTCTGACCTGGAACGACTGCTCGTAACATGTAAAATACTTTCGTTGACACTGGAAGCCAACCCCAATACAGTTAGGAGAAAACTAGGCTGATTATGACTATCCTTGCGTACTTTTGTTACATAGGCTATTATGAAATGATGAAGATAATACAAGAAGACATAATACAGAATAATAGAGGCCATGCACAGATTTCACTTGTAAGTGACCACGATCCTCTTTTGGAAGAGTAATCAGACCAAAAAGTATCAGCATTTAATCCTAGAGGTTAGGGTTATAAGAGTTATAAGACTCACCTGATCATCAGCTGATTGGCTCGGCTAAAATAGTGAAAAAGTTATTTAAATAAAATTATTTTATATTTTACTAAATATATATTGGCTTGGGGTTTTAACCGCTTCTAATCTAAGTGGCATAGCTTTATGTTAAATAGAATTGGGTTATCAAATGCAAAAATAAGTTTTCAAATCTGACTGGTTGTTCCAAAGAATAACGCGTTCAAATAATAAAACAAAAACTCTTTAGCTATAAAATATTAAGTATAGTATATATGAAGGAGTCAAGCTTGTGAGAAATTCAGTGTTATTAAATTTAATGATCATAAAGAGCTGGTAGCTTTGGCTTATAATAGGAAGGTATTCTGTCAAAAACTCCCGCCAAAAAGTAAGGTAAAGCTTGAAGTGAGTGAACTGTCAGTTCCTATGTGATGACAGCTCTCTTCAACTTAAATTCATCCACATTTTCACGGGGAGATTTTAACGGAACAACTGAACTACAGTGCTATGCAGTACAGTCTCATATATGAAAAACCAACATAATATGATGCTTGTTGTAATAACATATGGATGACTCTTACATCGATCATGTTTCAATGAGTTGTAGGTATTATCTTCATTTCAATTCACGAATTTTACACATACTTTTTTAAGAATGTGGTGTCTTTTTTCAAGAGAAATGGCATTATTCGTGAACTTAACGATGAACCTTTCTGTTACTTTCTAAGGCTAAGTTTTATACTGGTACCAAAGTAGGACCAAGGTTTAATAGACCCTTCTCCGAATCTTCATATATCTAACATCCTCAATATAGGTAACTCAAAAACCATAAGCACATTCTTACTTCAAAACTAAAACAAAAGACTAGGTATGTTTGGAGAGGTTATGAATGATGCGTTTTATAAAAAAATGGCGCGTAAATAGAATATTTTTTTAAACTTACCGAAGGTGCAGCTAGCACGACAGCGAGGCAAAGAGAAAAGAGGATTATCCACCTCATCTTTGCTGTGAGCCCAACAAAACGCTATGGATGAAACCTCCACACTCACTATTTATAAAAAACCGGTGAATACCGTAAATAATCAATATTAATGATTGCACGCTTCACTAATCGGGCGTGAAATCTCAGTGCGATTGAGAAAAGTAAAGATTTTGGTGTTTTTCGATTTTTAATTAATTATATTGTGTTATTAATAATTCAATTATAGTCTCATGAGGTTCTAATTATTTTTTTGATTATTTCGGTGTAAAGAAAATTAGATTTTTTGTTAATACTGATTAGTGATACAGGGCTGAAGAAAAGTCGTTGCTAGGAGATTAAAGTACGTCACTAAAAATGTAAGTATGTACATAGAGTGTGACCAACTTATCTGTGAAACGTTAACAAAGCTAAAAGTAAAGCAAAAAAAACGACCTTTAATCTTGTACAAAATGTAATTTTATAAAAATTCCAAAAGATACTGTTTCACAAATTGGTTGGTTCGGCTATATATACATAGTATTAAGCTTAGTTGAAGGGCTTATACACACTAACTTCACTAATAAACTAAAAGTAGTAAGCAAGAAACCTACATTAAAATCAACACGTCTTCGCACTAAAACGTATACTTATCAAGTACCATACAAACAACTTTAAATAACCTTTTTAAATATTTTTTTATGACTTAATCGAATGTTCCTTGTTGTGTATATTTTACACTGACATACCTTCTTATTATGACATGTAATTGTGTACAGACGCCAGCACATCAAGCTAACCCGAACTGTCAAATTTTCACAATTGAAAATCAACCGTATTCTTTTGTAATAAAGTTAAAAAAAACAATCAAAGTAATTAATTAAGTAATTTGATTTTTAAGTATTTTGATTTGGGTAGCTTGAAGTGCTGGCATCTGCAAATATAGCTATTGAAGCAATTTGTATTTGATTGCATTTTCAAGACAATGTTTCTCGTAGGAATCAGACAGAGGTATTATTTGTTTTTCACACCACCTGCACGATATTAATTATTATGTCATGCAAACTGAACTCAAAGTAAGTTATTACAGTCCTATGGGCTAGGCGGGCAATAATTTATTAAATTTTAACCTGTTACCCCCCATAATGTGTTTTGAATTTGGAACTTCAAGTAAAAGTTTCTATAAAAGACGGTACCGAAATAAAGTCATTCAAAAATCGAATTGCTTTTTATTATTTCATAGGTGTGAAAAGTAGAGTATTCTCCTTAGAGATAAGGGTGCCTTTGTCATGGTCTGGTTTGAATCTCTCGTTGCATTCGGGATTCTAGTCAAAGCTCCCTCGTTCCGCTCGTGGTTTGAATCTAGAATTCTTTGTTCCGTTCGGTATTTAATATGTCGCCCGTGTGAGACACTGCTTTATGCCCTTGGTGCATACTCTACTATTATCTACACTAATATCATCATCAGCTCCAGCCCTTATCCCAATTTATTTTGGTGTCGGCGCATTATGTCTTCTTCCACCATCTCTATTTGCCGCCATCTCAAAAGTCACCTCCTTTCTCCTTTATATCATCTTCACTCAAATCGTAACATTCTTATTTTGAAATCTCAAGTCTCCTTAATTAAAGACTTTATCCATGTGAAATTAAAAAGCTTTTCTAAAGTTCTCTCCCTACCAAAGTTAATACTCTAAAAGTGTAGTTTTCAATTGTTTTAGTGTTATCTGTGGTGGTGGCTGATATGACGCGTGCACAAGGATGGAATGTTGGAGTTTGGGCGCCATATTTTATAAAATTATTTACTGTGTTTATAATGAAATTGTCTAAGTTTAGGTATTTTAACACGAGTGTTTTAATAACCCCATTTACGTAACAGTTTTATAAACTACTACATAGAAGCGTTAATTCTATTCAAAAACTGTCGTCCTATCCCCGTTACATAATTCAACTCACAAAGCTAATTCTGTTAAAAGCTTAACTGAAGTTTGTTTGAAATAAAAAAGTATCAAGGGATTAACTCAACGGGTTTCAACGTTTTACAAATGAGTTTGTACCTATTTGTTTTATTTACAACGAAACATAGACGGAAGGCTATTTTTTTTACTGAGAACGCCGCTACAAAGAAATTGCCATACCTCCTCTTAGGAATTTTAATTTAGGAACTGAGCTTATTCTAAGAAGCTAGTGCAAACAAACTAAGTCTGCGCGCGTGTTTGAAGACTATATCCCTGCCAGTATTTGTAATCACATTCGTCATAATCATGGCGAATATTTACTTTGGGAGAACTCGGAACACACTCTTGACATTTGATATAAACGTCGAGATGTTGGCAAACGATTATTTCTGACATTGACAGCGCGCGCTTTTTGTTTTTTTTTTCAAATGTCTTCTATGTTTTATACTGAGTCGTTATGTGCGCTGAGTAGTTGGCGCGGAATGTAACACCCGATTTCTGGAATGATAATGATTGCAATCTGATTGGAGAAATATTAAAGCGGGTGGGCGCATCACTTGACATATAATTTGTGACACGTAGACAATTTAGTGTCAGAGATCGGGTGTAAATTATGTAACTTATGTGAATTCATCCAGGCTACATATAGGTATATATGTATATACACTCGAGAGCAATGAATCCGGGTCACTTAAAGAATCCTAAAAATCTCGGAAACTAAAAATGCTAGGTTAATGCAATAAATTGTATTTAATAGACAATGTAATACTCCTTAAATGAAGGTATTAAAACTTCTTAGTTGTTGTAAAGTTATATCATAAAAAAATCAAATTTGAAAAAGGGCCACTTTCGAAGATGGAACTACGAAATTACAGCATTTGGTTTTGCTTTTGTTTGTAATCTGTCATTTATGTGGGTACATAAACCATGTTGATAGTGCTCTATATTCATTATTCAAGCTGAAATTATGTCGCTTACGCCTGAAGAATGCACCAGAATACTTACAATGCTGGAAACCGGCCGGAGTCAGCGCAATACAGCCAGGACTGTCGGTGTGTCGCTGTCAACAGTACAAAGAGTTCTCCGACTTACGAAGAAACTGGTTCTAACCTACGCAGACTAGGAACGGGCAGAACCAGGTGTACCACAGCACGAGAAGACCGATACTTGGTGAACACCATGCTTCGAAATCGCTTTCTCACAGGAACTGAACTCACGAATATAAGCATTGGTGGTGTGGTGCTTGATACGGTGGACTCTGCAGTCTTTTTGGGCATAACAGTGGATGCCAAACTGCAGTGGGGCCCTCATATATCAACCTTAGCAGGGAGACTCAGCTCTGCCGCCTACGCTGTCAGGAAAGTGAGACAATACACTGACGTGGACACAGCTCGGTTAGTCTATTTTAGTTATTTTCACAGCGTAATGTCTTACGGTATGCTGTTATGGGGCAAAGCTGCAGATATTCAAAATATATTTGTGCTACAAAAACGAGCTGTTCGTGCAATATACCAATTAGGGCCCAGAGTCTCCTTAAGAGATCTATTTAAAGAGATTGGTATTCTCACAGTGGCTTCTCAATTTATTTTTGCCAACATAATATACATTAGGCAAAATATACATATGTACACTAAAAACAGTGACATCCACAATTTTAATACCAGAAATAAGCACAAACTGTACGCTCCTTTCCACCGGCTTCATAAGGTCCAGAGCTCATTTGTGGGGCTCGGTATCCGCTTTTATAACATGCTACCTCATTCTTTCCTGGATTTACCTTTTAACGCGTTTAAAGCTAAAGTTAAATCAAACCTTTGTTCTAAAGCATATTATTCGATCAACGACTATTTAGAAGACAAGAATAGTTGGTCGCTTTGTTGAACGCAGGACAATGTTGCTATGTTCTTTTACTGTTTAATAGTTCTTTATTTTTGTGTATGTTTCTTCTACTATCCATATTTTTATGTTATTGACATGATCCTCTCATTACATTGTGTGAATGAGTTGTATTGATATAATTCAGCATTGCACATGTCAGCGGGCACGCCCTTGGACTGCCTTGGAGGCTTTTTATGTATTCAGTTTAGCAGGCTTTGCTTGAGTTAATTGTCGATTTTGGTATATATAACTTTTTATTTATTTATTTTGGCATATTGGTGTGTGCTAGCTAACATGTAGCAAATTATTTAATTGAATGACGTATAAAGATGATTGACATAATTATTATTTTTGACATAATGTGTTGTATAGCTTCAGGTTCTTCAAACCTATCAGACAGACGTGTTGCTGGGGAGTTTGTTCCTCCACTTCTTCTTCCCAGCAAAAACACTAGGAAGTGGTGAAGGGTGGGCGTTTTGGGGGACTGTCTTATGTAAACGTCTTTGACGTTCAAAAAGTGCTGATTCTCAGCCTAATTTGAATAAATGAATTTTGATTTTGAAAAAAAAAAAAAATCAGTTTCGACGCCTCGGAGGAAGTAACCCAAGTGCATGGACAGTAAGACGTCGGCTTGCTGAATCTAACTTAAAACCCCTTAGACCTGCAAACGGCCCTAAACTGGAGCGTAGGCATCGTATTTCAAGAATAAGATATGCCCAGAGCCACGTAAATTGGAGTATTGAAGATTGGTCAAAAGTTATGTTCTCCGACGAATCAAAATTTATGCTCTACAAGCACGATGGAAGACACAGAGTGTATCGAAGACCAGGGGAAAGATTCAAGCAAGCATGCATCGAAGAAAAAGTAGCCTACGGTGGTGGGTCTGTACTTGTGTGGGCCGGAATTTCTTCTGAAAGTCGCACAGAGCTGGTGATCATAGAAAACGGCTCTTTAACTAGCGTAAGATATGTGGAAGAAATCCTCAATGATCACGTTGGTCCATTTATGGTCAATTTAGGTGAGGATGCTATATTTATGCATGACAATGCCCGACCTCATACAGGTAGGATTGTGAATGACTACCTTCAAGAGATGAACATAACTCGTATGGAGTGGCCAGCGCGCAGCCCGGATATCAACCCGATCGAGCATGCTTGGGACGAGCTAGGCAGATGCGTAAAACAACGAAACCCTCCCCCAATCACGCTTCGTGAGCTCAAAATTGCTCTCACAGAGGAATGGGAGAATATTCCCCAAAATCGTATAAGGAACTTGGTGTACAGCATGCCAAACCGCGTAAACGCAGTAATGGAAGCACGAGGAGGCAATACGAAGTATTAAAATTCAAGAAAATCGTAATAAAGTTCAAAAATTTCATGTTTCCTATTTTTGTTTTAAGGAGAGATCAGCAGTTTTTTTCTTTATGTAATTTTGTGTTAATAACATGTATGGTGACTCATATTTTTTTTACTTTCATTTAAGGAGTATTACATTGTCTATTAACAACAATTTATTGCATTAACCTATCATTTTTAGTTTCCGAGATTTTTAACATTCTTTAAGTGACCCGGATTCATTGCTCTCGAGTGTATATACATATTGACATTGTTTAAAATGTAGATAATCCTTGTGTAAAAGCATATGCATGACGTAGGTAAACGTAACGTCAATTAGATCAATTTTAAATCGATAACACAAATATTCTACAGCATTTTGACCAACACAATTGACTATGACAACACCCATATGAACAAAGTCTTAAAATAAATAAATAGTGAATTCGAAACGAGTATTTTCAATTTTCAAATTGTTCGAATTGACGTTTCGTCTACGTCAAACATTCCTGCTGAGCACACAAACAGGGCACGGTTCTCCACAGTAATGTTCATTTCTTGATAGTACCGGGTAGAGGGGTTTTCATGTAGTTTTAATTAAATAAATAAATAAATAAATAAATATTGCTGGACAATCCACACAGCATCATCTAGCCCCAAGCTAAGCAGAGCTTGTGTTATGGGTACTAGATGACTGATATACTTAATACAATACATTACATAGATAGATATTTTTATTATATATAGCAAATACCCAGAACACCCGGAACGAATATTTGTAGATCGTACAAACATTTGTCCCAAGGCGGGAATCGAACCCGCAACCTCTTGCGTCGCAGGCGGACCTTCGCCCGCCGCGCCACATCGGTCGTCTTAACAGTCAGTCGTCTTAACAGTAGTCAAATTAACATCCCTATGATAATCTTCTATTTCCTTATTTATAAATGCCAAGTAAGGTTACAACCAGAGGCCCTAGTACAAACGATGGACGTAACCGTTTCGTAAATTCTAACTATATTTTAAACAAAAATCCAATCATCCTATAGCATTTTAGTTGAAATTTATGCGGCTAGCACGATCAGTATTACCCATTGGTTTATGAAGTAAGTAATTAATGAATATTATCCATTCTCATGATGGCCCAGTGGTTTAGGCCTCGCCTCTTGTGCACGAGGTTGTGGGTTCAAGAGTGGGCAAGTACAAATGTGAGTTTTTCAATTCATATGTACTTTCTAAGTTTATCTTGGACATCACTGACATCGGTGAAGGAAAACATCGTGAGGAAACCGGACTTATATAATCAATATAAGTCTGAAATCGCCAACCCGTCTTGAGCAAGCGCGGTGATTAATGCTCGTACCTTCTCTGTATGAGAAGAGGCCTTTGCCCTGCAGTGGGACAGTAATAGGCTGGTACTATCCATTTTAAAACTGTTGGAACTTACGTTACGTTTACGTGTTTGTGCAGACGCAAGCACATCCCAAACTGTAAAATTTTCCCAAGTGAACATTTTTTCTCAACTTTATTCTTTTTTAATTAATTTGACAAACTGTCATATAAAATTGACAGATTGAGGTAGCTTAATATGCTAGCCTCAGCACGTTATAATCTCCAGGTTGACCATAATTTTATCCTCCCTTCGTTTACCAATAAGGAGGTACCTGTGTAATAACTTCAGATTAAGCATGAATACTCCTTAGAGGCATTGACTTTCGATGAGTTAGTTAGAAAATTCAAACGAGCTTGGTCCATCGCTCTCTACCCAACCATAAGCACAAACTGCTTTGGAAACACTTTTATTGTGCATACAGCTATTGAGTAGAAATCCCTGTCGGTTTCTGTGTTTTCTCATATATATATCTCATATATATACCATAACCTGGAGATCTTTAAGTCGAGAGTGAATTGGTTGCTTCCATGCAAAAGCCCTCCAGCATCATCAAGAGTATCATCCCTTGGTATCAGGTGCGATAGTGGTCAAACGTGAGCCTATGAGTTATAATCTTTATATTAATATAGCAGCTGCTCGCAATCAGGATTTGTGCCCGGTTAATGGCAATACTCTCACCCCATATAACAAGAAACATAACTGGCTTAATGTGGGTGTACCACAGCTATACCTTATTTTTTTTTTTTGGTTCGTGGTGAAAAATCCTCATGGATGTCCTCCGCCCTGGCGGCGAAGGGGTCTGTCAGACTCTTACTGACTAAAAAACACCCCTGTGTTCCATCTCACACCTACGCAGGGGGTCGCGGGAACGTACGATCTTTCCGCAACCCCCGGCTAACCACAGCTATACCTCAGCCTAACCCATCGGCTAATACAAGCGTGATGCTCTGTATAGTAAGTGAAGCTAAATATCGGATCCTTTTCCCGCCCGAGCCCGCACGGAGTGTCTAAAATAGTCGAGTTGCGATCACTAATACAAATTAATACTGTAGAGGTTGTATGTAATAACAGACCTTATTGTATACAGGCAGGTAAAACATTATTTCTCTATGGTTTGAATCAGTCAAGCTATATTTGAATAGTTTAGAAGATGGAATGTGTCACTTGTCTAGTAGATGAATTCTTGATTGTAAAATGGTGTTATAAGGATTTGTTCTTAATAAACGCGATAAAATTAGCTGAGCCCTATTATTTACTCCGGTTAAAATAATCCGGTATACAATAACTAGCTACAGTTTCTTTCAATAAAGACAGATGACTTATCGTATGTCTATTTACCTGTAAATTCCATGCTTAAATTACTGATTTGCAAATTATTGACGATCGAAAGAAAATTATTTGCCTAATATTATATTCGCACATTACAAAAAAAGCAAATTCTAGCAAACATCTAAAGATATTGAATTCCGTGAAGTATTACGTCATAAAAACCCAATTCCGAACCTCTCGTCCCTATTCTGAGAGCCCTTCGAGATCTGACCCAATCGTAATTGAGTTTGATTGCCGAAATATTAGTCGTAGTTGAAAATAAATGTCGCACATAGTTTGCCAATTACAGGCTTAGTCGGTAGCCACTTATCGAGCACAACTCGAGCATGTAAGTTTCTTGAGATTGGGGTACGAACTTTTGGCCTTTGTACTGTGGGTCGGATCGAACCCTGTATGGGGAAAATATTTATATTATTTTTCACAGAAATGGCCAGTTGGAGAGTTGTATGAGCGTGACATTTGTGTTGAACTTACAGTTCAAGACATTGGTGCTCCAATACGTGTCATGTCATGACGAGTTTTTTCGCGAAATCCCTAGGATGTTTGTAAAGAAACGGATTATTAGAAACTAGGAACGATTTCCGTAATATCACCATCATCATCATATCCAAGCCTTTTCCCAACTATGCTAGGGTCGGCTTCCAGTCTAACCAGATACCGTCGTCAACCTATGCGACCTCCATAACCCAGAACTAAATATACTACTCCACTGCTGGACATAGCCCTCACCCAATGAGCGCCATTGCGCCCTGTCTTCAGCTTGCCGCATCCAGCATCTGCCTGCAGTCTTTCGCAGATCGTCATCCCACCTGGTCAGATTTCCGCAATAACACGACGTAATATCAGGATTCTTTCAAAATATTTACCTAATCTTTTTGCGAAGATTGCAAACTTAAATGCTTATTGGATCATAAAATTGTCAACTCATAATATCTTTATTCTGGTTGGTCCGAAGATTGATCGAATGTAGCTATCAGCCAGTCAGTGCATCCGTATAGTGTATAGTTTTCTTAACAGCCAATCAGCATTAATACTCATCGTTGAAGCTTCTTTTGATGAAAAAAAAACTCTGATAGAGAGAGAGAGAGATCTCGAAACGTTTGGTTAATACCTCCAATGACCGAAAGGCTGGCCTCTACTTTGGCCTGAAGCTAAGCGTTTTTAGGTTATGTACCAGTCGACAGCGATGCATAGGATGCTTTTGACACCATATTGAAGTTTACTGTGAGCTCTGGTTAGTAAGGATCTTTATTTATTTATTTTTATTACAACTAGAAGCGCCCCTAACGTTTAAAAGTCAACATGAAACGATTTCAAATAGTAATATGTTAATTCAGCGTATTATATATCTTCATAACAAATTTCAACCAAATTCATTTAGCCGTTTCAGCGTGAAGAAGTAACAAACATACACACACACATACCGACCAACTTTCGCATTTTTTTTTTTGAAACGTTGCCCCACACTAGGAATTTCTCCTGTATCGTGGGTGCGTTTACAAACATTTAAATTCACATACCCCATCAGCCAGACCCGGAACAACTACCCGTAGGCCATACAAATATTTTTCCGTGCGGGAATCGAACCAGCGACACGCGGCGCAGCAGTCGATCGCACAGCCACTGTGCACGTGCTGTGGCTGTTCGTGTACGTGAGTTTAAATGGCTGTGCACGCACCCACGATACAGGAGAAATTCCTAGCGTGGGGCTACGTTTTCAAAAAAAGAAAAAGAAACGTTTAACCTTAATATTTTATCATTGTTACCAAGACACGCGACTAAAATTTTACCCGCCATTAAATTTAAATCTCCAGCACCAAAAAGTGTTGCCTTATAAATTATACTTTTATAATGTTAGCGAATACGGCTTCCTTTCGCAGACTTATGAATTTTTTTCTTAAGAGCATACCAGTGCCCGGCATTTTAATAAAACCTTGGATGAAATTATTTCCTTGTTGTCTGAAGTAGATTTATGAAGTACGGAGTTGTAACACTAGGACCTTGGGGTCCGTGTGCCCATTTAGTTTTTCGGGACAACGCGAAACGTTTGGTCGACTCTTCAAGTGACCAGAGGGCTGGCCTTTTTTTTGGCAGAAGCCTGGCAGCATTGCCACGTTGGCAATGCTGCCAGGCTTCTGGGCACTTTACCCTTTGACAGTGATACGGATGAATTTTTCGATGCCCTGAGATTATACTCCTTAGTGTCATCTATTTTTTATTTATTTTTATTAAAAAAAACGTTGTCCCACTCTAGGAATTTCTCCTGTATCGTGGGTGCGTTTACAAACATTCAAAGTCACATACACAAACAGCCAGACCCGGAACAACTACCTGTCAGTCAAACAAATATTTGTTCCGTGCGGGAATCGAACCCACGACACGCAGCGCAGCAGTCAATCACTCAGCCACTGCGCCAACCGTGTCGCCGTGTGTAATACTTAATTAGTTTAATTTTGTATTGTCCTATTAGTCTATCGTAAAATATTGTCATTATTCACTTCTTGTGCACTTAACAACCTCAGATCGGGTACAGGTGACTAATCATGCGACGCAAGATGAAACGTAGTCCATTATCTGTGGAGAAACGTACCGGTTTTAGCAAGTCAGCCATGGCACCGCGTGCCCAGATTTATAAATCATCATTTCATTCAAAATACGTCCACTGCTGGAGATAAGCACCCCAAAGATATCTACAACCATCAGTCCTTCGCTGGCCTCATCCATCGGCTTCCTGAGATCTTGTCACCTGCTCAGCTTTGCTCTGCTACTTTTGTCTGGTTTCGGTGGTTCGTTTCTTGTTTTCTGGTCTTATTGATCTTGTTTTTGTCCGCCCTTGGGGGGGGGGGGGGGGGGGCATCGGTTCTGCGAGAAAGCCCAGATTGATCAGAAGAGACTAGAATATAATTTTATTTCATTTAGAATCACATGCAAATATAAACAAACCATTGCACTTATTGTGAAATACCGTAATAAGTGACCGTGCGAAGCTTCAGTTGCGATTTCAGCTAAAATATCATGATTCGGCCATATATTCGTTTTCGACGCTTCTGCCAAGCAAAAGTTCAGAATTCCGTGAATCCGTCGCTCGTCATTCGGCCTACTAAGTAAAGCTCGGTGTTAGAGATACACTTTTAAATACAATACACATCCTACAAATTTTGTATCCTTTAGTGGAACGATTGTTTTTTATTTCTTTTCAAGCCTATATTATTGGCTTTTCTATCTCCCTCTAGGTGTAAAAGAAAACAAGCAAGATTTCAGTTTACAGTGGAAATATTAATATTTTATTATTTTATTAATTATTTTATTATTTTATTAATTTTTTCGTTTTCAGCTGAAAATAAGACTAAAACCGAACCTTTTTTTTAATTTTCAATTTCGGCTGAAAATCCATTTTTGATTGGATACTAAAAAATATTAATCTTCATCCTCCTGTCCTTATCTCAATTTATTTGGGGTCGGCGCAGCATGTCTTCTTCTTCCATAATTACCATCATCTCAAAAGTAACCTCCTCTCCAGCTTATCGACTTTCACACAATCCATCCATCTTTTCTTAGGTCTCCCTCTACTCCTGTAACCCTGTACATTCATACTCAAAACTTTCCTCACAACATGGTCCTTATTCCTTCGCATGACATGGCACAAAACACTGGCACCCAAGGTAAGAAAGCATTGATTATAGTAATAAATGATCTGGATAAAACTAACTTTATGTTTTTTTCCCCTTGAACTAAACAATATACACAGGGGCATAAAACTCTAGGATGGATAATCTAATATTGTAGAAGTTTCTTCTAAGTGCTCATAAATATTCGTATATGCTTGAAGAATTTCCAAGATGATGTTTATGGCATATTTTTGCTGACGTAGGAATACCTAGTGTCGAGAAGTCCTCCGTGTTTACTTGGGAGACGTCCATAATAGAAAAAAAATAGAAAATAGTTTCCCAGTTGGTTAGTATCTATTTTTTTATGGACAGGAATTTCTCCTGTATCGTGGGTGCGTTTACAAACATTTAAATTCACACAAACAGCTAGACCTGTAACCACCTCCTGTAGGCCATACAAATATTTGTTGCGTGCGGGGATCGAACCCGTGACACGCAGTGCAGCAGTCGATCGCTCAGCCACTGTGACTGTCTGTCAAGTACCCCTATTAAATAATAAATTATCTTATTTATTATAAACATGGTCTCACGGTATCGGGCCACTTGGAAATACATTAAATCCCAATTTTATGGTTTGACAGCCTGACGTGTGACCCTAATAAATAACAAAATATCCTATTCAGTTTAAAGTAGTAAAACAATACTGAGACACTTAGAAATCCATTCCTTTTATATTTTACTGGAAACAAATGCGCACATGTGCCGGCCGAAATGCAATATCTTTACAAATTCTAAGAATTAAGTGAGATCTAACGAGCCAACAGACAACACAAGTGCCACGGCTGGTGCCCATAAGTGGAGCCCAGCCAGTACCTAAAAGGACCCTTAGAACAATTGAGACATTATATAAAAAAGGGGCAATTCCTATTGAGCAAATGTGTGGGAACATGGACGAGGGATGGCAGGGGAAAGGGAAGTCGATCTTGCACCGTGGTAGGAGACGGACCTGATGGGCGAGGCTAGGGAAGGATAGTGAGAGAGTACAGACGTCATAGCTGAGGCTAGTTAAATTAGGCGACTTGATTATTACCATAAGGCTAGATCCCGGTGGGTTATCTTAGAGCCGCGAGAGTTATCTACTAGTTAAAGTCAGTTTGGAAGAGGAGAGGTGTATGAGGCGTAACGGGTGATTCCAGCGTTATTCAGTAAGTGGTTTACAGTCTAATTCACTTCAGGCAGTTATTTGGTAAGTATAGCCTTTAACTAACTTATATTCTCCTAGTAGTAATGTGTACATAGATATAATATTATTCTTGCAGTTTGATTGGTGTTGTAGTTTAAAGTATCGTAAAGGATTGCTAATAATCATTTATTCCAGGATAGAGAAACTACTTCTCTATCTTATAATATTATTGTGCTGTATAATCTCTCATGTGTTACGACATATTCACGTCCCAATCCTTAACTTGGCAGTCACTCGTCATTGGTGTCGGTTATAGGGAAACGGAGAAGGCCTACCGCTACACTTTACACACATACATACTCATACACTTTACAACAACACATCCGACTATCGACGCTTATTGACTCCTAACTGACGCATCACACTCATGGAAGGCAAAACCGTAAACAACCACAGTTTATATAAACCGAACTAGGCTATATGGCCAACCTCTTACTGCATTATAAATCAACCAAACGTTATTGATGATTACTGTTCCCTACAGAAGGTCTAGCTCAGAATACCTTGCGTAGGGCTTGTTGAACGCACATTTCCGGGAGAGGGGTAGGCTTCACAATTAGGCTTCACAAAGCACCCAAACCACCGTTCAAAGAACGCTAGGGACCGTGTCTCGCTAAAACCCCCCTCACCAGCCGTTGTTGGCATATATTGAATCGTCACTATTTAGCGAAACACGAGATCTGGATCACCGATCCTCGAAATGGGGAGATTAAGGAAATGTGAAGTGACGAAATACCACTTCGGCGTGCACCAAGAACGATCGCAATGAATTCTGTTACAGACTGAGTCTACGGTGCGCTTGTGCTAGTTTTGTATCAACCTATTAAAGGGGTAGGCCACTGTAAGGGAGTTGATCACATTAGATCGCGTTTTAGAACCATTCAATACTTGTCTTCCTCAATGGCAGTGACACTCCGCAGTATCCTGTCTTAGGATTGAGTTAGACATTTATATAGAGCCTAGGGAACGTGTTCTGTTAGAATTCGATAAACGATTAGGTCTAAACAGGAACAGTACACGTATTCGACAAACGTTGTAAAACGGTTTCAGGTCACTATATTGAGTTCATAGTTTATTGTTAACGTAGCTGTAAATATTGAATGACTCAAGCTCAAGCGTAACGCTCCTGTCATCTCCTCTCACAATATAACTCTGAGAGATTGTTTGTAATAATAGGATGAGTAACATAAACTGCAATTATAATAGATAAGGTGTTGAATTGGTCTGATTAGGTTTTACTGGGTTTTCCCTAATCCTGCGCAACGAATGTTGGACCATGAATATTGTATCCCCAGAAAGAACGTGTGATTTTGTTATTGTATAAAGTTATATAGTTTCTCATAGTCTTTATTTGGTATTGCACGTATCTCGCAATATTAGTAGGACACGCCTTCCAGTACATTACAAAAGAATAATAAACGATTATTATTGAAATTCTTAAGACAGCCTTTCCTTTGGTGTTCCCTAGGTGTGACCAGTCTGACGACGAGCTCGGTAGAGCTGTGGTGGATGACAGAGCACAGCCTCTTATCCTTGAAGGAAGTTCACCTTATTATTAGACTTAGGAAAAACGAAATTTTTATTAGCCTGGGGTATTCTAGGAACAGTCACACCACTGAGCCAACCGATCTGTCAGATTTTCAGCGTCAGCTTTTGGCAATCAGACCCCAATGTATGATTCAGTAAGGAAAAGGAAAACTTACCATTAGTCACTTTAATTTAATTCTGACTCATCTTTTATGACTGTCAGACTACGAGGGATCAAAGAATAGCTAGTTATAAAGGAGTTCATTGGATGACTACCTTGTTGGTCCAGTGGTTGTAAGCGCTACTGCTGAGCGTGAAGTCCTGGGTTCAATTCCCAGGTCGGGCAAAGCGTTATTGGGTTTTTCCATCTGACATTTTTCACTAGCAGCCCGGAGTCTGGATCAGTGCCCGAATGATGGCGATAGGCTCGCCCCCTATTACATGGGACTTAACCATAACTGCCGAAAAGTGGGTGTACTATTATAGGTAAACTACTGATTAACCCTACGGGGATTACAGGCGTGGTGTTATATTATGTTATGTTCAGTGGATTCTGAGAAGGGGCCATCCATGAATCACATCAATGGAATTTCATAATTTTCTTCGCCGTCCTTGTAACAGATGGTACATTTGTGTTATCCCCTTCCACATTTTTCAATTTTAAATTTAGATATGATTAAATTGAAACAGAACTACAGTAGAATCCGTTTATTATGATTATATTATTATATATATATAATTGACAAACACGTCATAATAAGCGGACGTCATACAAAACGTTTTGTGAAATGAAAAACCTTTTTTATGTAAATAATAATATAATAATAATAATAATTTTTATTTGCTGCAAAATGTGGTAAATACATTTGATGGTAAACATTTTGATATAGACCAACACATCTTTGTTAGTTTGTTGACATGCAAATAGTAGGTACTGTCATATATATTAGTTTAAGCAACTGACATAAATATAATTAGTTACTTTAATTTACATACACGAATTCAATTAAATTAATACGTATTATAGCATTTAAATGTCAGTATATAATTTATACATTGTTTTAGATTATTGTTTATATAAATATGTATGTACTTAAGTAATCAATCAATCAATCAAAACATTTATTTGCTAGAATATGGTACATAAGGTGTTACAGTAAATTGGTTTCAGCATATCCTGCCATGGCATGGCGTGCAAATATGTTCACAGTCAGTGATGTTAATTAATCTAACTTGCAAATTACAGGTTCTATTGACTTATCTTCTAAAAAGTCTTTTACCGTATAATATTTTTTAAACAGTAACATATTGAAAAGCATTTTTTTAAACATTGTCAGGGGTAAGTCTTGTAAAGTATTAGGTAAATGATTGTAAATAATAATCGACATGCAGTATCCATTTTTCTTAAATAATTTTAGCCTTGTTGGTGGCAGTCGAAGTCTGTCTTTATGCCGTGTTCGGCTATTTGGCCTGTCAGTGTTCGTCTCAAATAAATTATAGTTTTTCTTAACAAAAACACATAGGTATTTCAAAAATATATAAACATGGTAGAGGTAGGACTTTAAGTTTTTGAAATAGTGGCTTACAGCTGTCTAAAAAGTGAGCCCCACAAATGGCTCGAATACATTTTTTTTGAAAACTCTGTCAAAGTCTACTGAGTTACCCCATATTATAATGCCGTATCTAAGTACGGATGATACATAGCCATGGTAAGCCAGCATTGCAATATCACAGTTTACTGTTTGTCTAATTCTTTTTAATACATATATAAAACGATCAATTTTTGTTATAATTTTATCTACATGTGCTTTCCAATTGCAATGCTTGTCTACCGTAATATCCAAAAAAACACAATTATAAAATAACATAAAAACAATTATAATACGTAGTATTTTAATACAGAAACATAGTAAATACATATGTATACATACATATTGAATCAAAATCAAAATTGTACATAATCAGCACATTATAACACATACAAGTGTATTTTTTACTGTAAGAAATCTGTAATTTTTGACTGCTTTTGTTTTTTCATTTTATTGTAAAAACAGTCTCTAATACTATTGTGTATAGAAGACATAGCTATGGTCAAATTATCATTTTCAATATTGCTGTGAACAAATCGTGATAATAATTCTGCAGCTTTTAATCGACGAACATTACCGGGGGTGTAAAGAATCATGTCGGTCATTATAACCGGACATAATTTATTAAAAATGGGTCATAATAAGCGATATGTCACTGTAAGGGAAGTCATTATATCCGACTTTTTTATAAAGAATCTTATATGAAAACCAAACTTCGTACGTCATAATAACCGGTTGGTCAATATAGGCGGAGTCATAATAAACGGATTCTACTGTACTCGTATCTTGTCTTTTTAAATATTATTTTTTATTAAACATCTGTTTTCCCAAAAATGTATAAGTATTTCAATAATATTTTAATTTTTCGTCTTCACGTATAATTCTGATTAATTAATACAAAATGGTTTTCCCATTATCAACAACGTGAATTGTTAATTACTGTGCAAATGAGAATGAAATTAAAAAAATACTGTATTTTAATATGACGCCTATAAAGCCAAGCGCGACCATGTTATAATTAATTTATTTCTATTGAATTAAAAAAAGAACAAGAAGTCGTTATGGGTGGCGTGTTTCATTTAATTAGTTAATTTATTTTTAGAATTGCTTTGTTGGTTCCGTATGTTGTGCATAAATTGTCTCCGTTTTAATACATGCATGTATCTGTGTATTTATTTTTGTATTATTATAAATTTATTCATCTTTAAGTTAGTTTTTTTAGCACTAACCATGTTCTGTCTCTGCATCACCCTAAGGTAGACTGGTAGAAAATGTCTAAGGCATACAGTCGATATTTCTACGTCTTTTTAATTTGTGGGTAAGGTTTTAATCAATAATATAAATACGGTAATACCAGCCTCCTACAGTCGCACTGCAGAGCAATGGCCTCTTTTCACTTAGAAAAGATTTGGGCATTAATCACCACCGGTTGGCGATTTCAGACTTATATTAATTTATTATAAGTACCGGTTCCCTCACGATGTTTTCCTTAACCAATGAGTGATGTATAAGAAAAACTTAGAAAAAATATATGAATTGGAATGGTCACATTGGCATTTGCCCGGATTTGAACCTACAACTCATGCATGAGAGGCGAGGCTCTACCCACTGCGCCATCACGATATTAATAAATAATAATAAAACTTTATTCATTCAAACTACTATTATGGTGTCCCCTGTGATAGTAACAAAATAATTTAACCCTCGTAAGCACGTCATATAACACGAACCCCTACTCGTACTCACGACGCGCAGCACAGCAGCCGATTACGCCGTCACTGCGCCAACCATGCCTTTATGGACGGCAGCTTGTGATTTTTTTTCTGTTTTATATACAGTGATCAGTGGTACACATACCACTGATCACTTTTGACAAAGAAGTGCTTCAACAGCTGATGTGTGAACAAAATGGTGCTTGTTCCCTGAATGATGTTAAGTAGTTTACTTACGCCTCTACCATTATCATTACCTAGTACTCAGTAGAATAAAATATAGCCCTAATCGAGTGGCTTACCGGAAAAAATACTGATGTCTCTCAGTATTCTTTTGGAAGACGGAAGACTTTGATTTTATTATATGTATACAGGGTGGAAGGCACATCCCGATACCATGAGTTCTGTACATCATTCTGGAACCCCCAGAGTGGACATTTTTCGTCGGCTTTTTCCTAATTTAGATTTTTATTGTTATTACTTTAATTTGTAAATAATCATGAGAGAATCATAATTTATTATATGTTGGCGCACATAAGAAAGGCATTGTCAAGAGTGACAGGTTGTCAACGTCACTCTAGCGGAGCGTCGAGTCGATGGTAGCGGGGCGGCCATCTTAGAATTCCCTTCTTGGAGAGCGGTCGCCAGCGCACAACGTTTTCGACAAATCGCTATCCATCGCCTTAAACATAGGTATTTTAAAGTGATAAGTATTGATCAGAATATTAGTGATTACAATTTACGCAACGGTAGGATTATTTTAATGTTATGGACGAAAAATCGCTTAAGTTTCGATGACGTTTGATTTAAATTACCGTGTTTTAATTACCTACATACCCACGTTGCAAGATGGATTCTGATAAAGGCCGTCCTGAACTTACCTGTCCTGATATGTACATATAACTCTATGAGATTTTTAATTAAAAAAATAATTCACTTCTTTCATTAAAAATAATAATTTGGTTAGATAGAAATACTGATTTTATACAGATTCTCTTTGAATTGAGAATTTAGCTGTCCAATGATTAGATATTTTATTGAATTAAAATCACAGGCCCACGGCTGATCCCAGAAGGTTTTCCTTGTAGAGTAATTTAGAGGGGCGCCCTTAGCATTGATAGAGAAAACTAAACCTTTAGGGTATTTATTTTTGAACTACTTTCCTGTAACTGGTGTCTGTGATTACGGAGTTAAAAGCATAAGGATGACCACCTTCATTACTGCTGAGGTAAGTGGGGAATGCATGAACCGCCGCCTCACAACCCCTTTCAGACCCGGAGCCCAGCTGTAGGGGCTGGAATTAGCTGGCCAGAGTTTCACTGTAGAAAACACAGCCACGCCATCCTTCTTGCGCATGGCGTATATATTTGCCCCTTCTGAAATATCAACGACATCTTCGTTAACATTTTTTTTATTTTTTTTTATACATACAAACATTACATATACACACATTATATCACACACACACAGAACACACACAAACATCACATTATTTTAAAACATTAAAAAAAATAGTGACAGAAAAAGTCTACAACAATGTTACTGAATTTTTAAATGACAAATCGCTCTAAGTTTATAATTATAGAAAGTATTAATTTAATTTAATTTTTTTAATCTTATGACTACCGATTTTTTAATTTATTGTTTAATGTTGTTAATTCGTTTGGTTAGTCATTTTTATTTTCTATTTATAGTTTTTATAAATTGTTTGATATGTTTGAATTCTATTTTTTGGTGTCTTTAGATCTAGTTAGTACACTAGCCATGGTTAAACATGTTGTGCCAAAAAATATCTGTAACACCTATAATAAGCATCGTACCATGTATTATTTTATCTACACATGTTTTTATGACGACCGATGTGGCGCGGCGGGCGATGGTCCGCCTGCGACGCAGGAGGTTGCGGGTTCGATTCACGGCCTGGGACAAATGTTTGTTCGATTTACAAAGATTTGTTCTGGGTGTTCTGGGTATTTGTTATGTATAATAAAAAATATCTATCTATGTAATGTATTGTATTAAGTATATCAGTCATCTAGTACCCATAACACAAGCTCTGCTTAGCTTGGGGCTAGATGATGCTGTGTGGATTGTCCAGCATTATTTATTTATTTATTTTTGCAAATAAACAAATCTTAATGTTAATCTTTATTTTACGTTTTTTTTTTATATTGCCCAAGAGGAAAAGATTAATGAATACTTACAATAACCACGGTCATAGTTATCTCTTCGATAATAATCAAAACGAGCTCAGACCTCCATGAAAATAATTACAGGCTTTACCTCGTTATTCCTGTTCGACTGTTTGTTCACAACCCGATGGTATCCGCTTACCAACCAGCCCGTTTACACCGGGAGAGTTTATCGCTTCGAATGGGCTGTTCTCGAATACAGATCAAAAGTTGTCTCGTAACCGCACATCAAAATTATTATATTAATACTTACGTAAAGTGGAAACTTCGTATTACTTTGGGGGAATATAGCGCGCAAGGAGGATTGTGAGATTTGTTACACATAGTTACAAGATAATTTAACTGTATTTGTGTCCTTACTAACAGAGGAGCTCGTGGCTAAATAAAAACAGCCGCACGGGTTGATCGAAGGTTAAGCTACGCTAGGTCAGTCTGTGGATGGGTGACCGTTTAGAACATATTATCGAGACTCCTCCGTGCCTCGGAAAGCACGTTAAGCCGTTCGTCCCAGCTGTCATTTGTAGATCTTTGGCAGTTGTTACGGGTAGTCAGAAGCCGGCAAGTCTGACAACCAGTCTTACCAAGGGGTTATCGTGGTGCCCAGTAAACTGGGTTGTGGAGGTCAGATAGGCAGTCGCTCCATGTAGAATACTGGTATCCAGCTGCATCCGGTTAGACTGGAAGCCGATACCTGGGAAAAGGCTAGGCAGATGATGATGAAGACTAACAAGACTAATATTGAAAGTACTTATAAGTACTTTCTGTTACTAACCCATCAATTACCATCACATGGACTGTTCATGTATGTGTTTATGTCTGTAATAAAGATTTATTAATATTATTATACTAGTTTTTGCAAGCGGCTTCATTCGCGTTAAATTTGGGGTCCCCCCAATTTAGGGAAGGGGGAGGGGTAGAAAGAGACAAAAAAGTAGCCTATTTCACTCGCCCATCTTATCTCCGTTTTGCCGTGAAAGACGGACAAACAGACACACACACTTTCCCATTTATAATATTAAGTATAGATGGTTAGTTTAGGGCTAAAACGGTCGAATTGCGATGACTGTGCGATCAGTAAATTTTGAAATTTCAATCATAGTTAATCTAATACAATAGAATATAATTTATTTGCATAAAACATGGTATACAGGATGGTAAGGTAAATAGAATTATAGAACATACATATTTTGCTTCATAAATATAAGCGTGCAAATTTTATATGCATAAAAATCCAATACCACTACTATCACCATCGGATTTTATGCTCTAGGAACTCCCTGACACTGTAAAATCTTTTAGCAGACAGCCATTTGTGTATTTTTATTTCGATTAATCTTGTATTTAATGTTTTTAATTCATATGGTATCTTATAATATACTCGGACACACATGGACATGCAGCTGTTGTTATATTTTGCAAGCCTGGGCAGAACTTCTAACGGGAGCCTGTAGGGGTCGCGACGGCTTCGAGAACTAACATCGCTTGCTTTAGTGAAAGCTCCATGTGCTTCCGCACAAACATACAAACTTCTAATATATAGGGACGGCAACGGTAACAAATCAAGTTTTTAAAATAACGGCGGTTTTATAAATATAAAAAAAATGCTTATAAAACTTGACACTGTAAAAAATTACCAATTTACATCTTGACTAATTTATAATATTAATGGGGATATATTTTGTTTAGCGTGTCGATGGCAAACAAACTACATACTAGTTATAATTATATTTTTGCGGCCTAGAACTTAGTTAGGTTAGTTTTTTTAATATTTCTGCATCGGCGGTGTATGTGAAACTCTTTTATTTTAAGAGCTTAATATACTTTTCATCAGAAATTAATATTATTATTATTTATTTCTAAGTATATAGTAATAATTTATACTAATACAAATTAATACTGTAGAGGTTGTATAGAACAGCAGACCTTATTATATTATTATGTGGTCAGTTGCAACTTTTTTTTTGGTATTATCATAATTACAGTTCAATAAAATCGTCTGAAAAGTGTGGAGATTTTATTCCTTGCTCAAATATAAAACAACAACATTTTTAAAATATTAAATATTGCTGCACAATCCACACAGCATCATCTATCCCCAAGCTAAGCAGAGCTTGTGTTATGGGTACTAGATGACTGATATACTTAATACAATACATTGCATAGATAGATATTTTTTATTATACATAGCAAACACCCAGAACACCTGGAACAAATCTTTGTAGATCGTACAAACATTTGTCCAAAGGCGGGAATCGAACCCGCAACCTCCTGCGTCGCTCCTTCGCCCGCTGCGCCACATCGGTCGTCAACATTATCACGCCTATATTCCCCGAAGAGTTAGAGACAGAGGTGTACCTATAGTACACCCATAGTCACCAATTATATTTAAGTCCTATGTGAGGACGACCCTATTGCTATCAACCTGGCCCAAATACAGACTCCGGGCTGCTACTGAACAATTCCAGATTTTTCCCGACCTGGGAATCGAAATCGGGACCCCCACTCAGCACCTGCAGCAGTCTCAGTAGTGGACTTCTGGCCACTAGACCAACAAGAACTACGATGTTAAACAAATGAGTGCGACAATCGTGATGCTCGCCTCTGCACAAGCAAATTACCTACTCTCCTCATGTAAATGAGCTTCAAAATGAAATATTTTCAATTTCGTATTCCGTATTTGTCCGTCGAGTTATCAGCATCCCGCCATATTGTGCTGTTCCCATTAATTTCGTCATAATTACAGTAATTATCGGTGATACAATTATCAAAATGTATGAGTAGCTCACGTAATTAATAATATTATGTAGCTGTTGTGTTGTGTGTTTTACTTGTTACGTCATTATTACTATGGAAGGGGATCGTAGCTAAATAAAAACAACTGCACTGTCAGTGTGCGGATAGGTGCCCGTTCGTAACATATCGAGACTCCTTTGTGCCTTGGAAAGCTCGCTAAGCCGTTGGTCCCGGTTGTCATTTGTAGATCTTTGACAGTAGTTACGGGTCAGACGCCCGAAAGCCTTACCAAAGGGTTTTGTGTTGCCCAGTAACTGGGTTGTGGAGTTCAGATAGGATGTCGCTCCATTTAAAATATTGGTATTCAGCCTCATCCGGTTAGTCTGGAAGCCGATTCGAACATACATAGTTGGGAAAAGGCAAGGCAGATGTATGCCTCTTACATGAAAAAGCCAATCTTGCTCATTTAACAGGAAAGAAAGAAAGTCGCAATCGCTTTTCCCTCCACCGCCTCTTCCCCTTGATTAATTCGTGACCCGTAGTAAGACATTAAGCGTTTCGTGGAGAAAATACGGCGTCATTGTGATTTGTGACATGTTTTCGAACATTCGGGCTTATTTAAGTTACTCCGCTTAGGGATGTGACGCTAAAAACTCTCGATATACTAGTTGGTTAAATGATATTTATTTCTGTTAATAGACTTTTACAAACGCTGAAATGAGAATGCTGAGGCACATTTTTCCAGTTATGTTTAAGTTTGAAGTAGTAGGGGGCGAGCCTATTGCCATCAATCGGGTACTAATCCAGACTCCAGATTTTTACTAATGGAATAACTTTATATCGCTTTAAAAAATTATTATGATTTTGTACAACCTCAATCCGGACAAGATCAATACAAAGCATTTGTTGGGTTAACTTGAAATTAACAATAAAATACAACAACCTAACTGGATGTTATATGTTTGAGCCGTTTGGGGTTGAAACACTAGGGCCATGGGGTCCGTGTGCCCATTTAGTTTTTCGAGAAATCGCGAAGTGTTTGGTCGACTCTTCACGTGACCAGAGGGCTGGCCTTATTTTTGGCCAAAGAATCAGCATTGCCATTCAACGTGGCAATGCTGCCAGCCTTCTGGGCACTTTTCCCGTTGACAACGATGCGGATGAATTTTTTGATGCCTTATGATTATTTATTTTATTTTATTTCTTCATATATTAATAATTGTATAATAATATATTATTTGATTTTTAGAAGTTATATCGATATACCTAAAAGTGTGCATCGAAATAAAAACTCTTTGACTTGAAATTTGAACAAAATTAAAGCAAAATATAAGCTGGACAAACAATTGCAAAATTATAACAATATCAGACTGTCCCACTGCAGGACAAAGGACTCTTCTGATACGTGAATGCACTAGCATTAATCACTAGCTTAAGGCGGATTTTCGGTTTTAGACTTATACTAATTATTAGTTCAGGTTCCCTCATGATGTTTTGTTTCGCCGACGTCAGGTAATGTCTATGATAAACTTACAAATAAATTTAGGTATCATATTAAAAGTAACATTGATACTTACTCCGACTTGAACCCACAATCTTGTGCATGTAAGACGAGGCCGTAACCTACCACTACCACCAAGGGTACAATAAGTGGATATAAAGAGAGTTACCGAGTTATGAAGATAAGTACTTACTACTTGTATGTAGTTTCTACTCCTAAAAAGACCCTCAATTTAATTGTATAAAATTAAAATCCACTTCAAACATTATATTAATTCGCATTACCATAAAACAAGCCCATATCCGAACGAAAAATCAAATTAGCTTTTAGCTCCAATAAAAAATAATTTATTCCATTTTCAAATCTCCGCACAAAATGGCGGCATTGACGGCTAACGTCAATTTTAATTATGGAACCGTCATATTTCAAAACAAGTGCGAGCGCGTAGATACATTTAAAAATTCAAAATAGGTACGCAACGAAATCGGAGCGTAGCTCGCGTCGGGGGAACGATCGCCCGTTGCCTAGCAACCGTCTCCGGGCGATCGCCACAGACCTACCGAGTTTATAGACAGGAATGATTATTTTATGGGGTATATAAATGCCATTTTATTTCATATTTGGCGAATTATAATTAAAGTTTCGTTAAATATTCACTTAGACAGTACCTATTACTCTTTCTTCTAAGAGGGGGTACAACGGTCCACTAGCTCTACTCTAGATCGTATTTTGTTGCTTCGTGTCTCAATATGAAACATTATAATGATATTAGAACATTCTGGACACACTTACCTAGGGTATTTATTGAGAAGTTATTCATAATTCCTTCTCAGTGTCGAGATAATATGTTTTAAACAGTGGCGCTAATGTTGTACTACTTGCGCGAAACAATTAGTTTAGCCTAATAATTACTAAAAATCTCCATCTTGTATTTTCAGCAGTTATGTTTACTTTTAGTATAAATTGCGTCATTACCAAAGAGTACTCCACCAAAATTAAAAAGTGTTATCAAATTGTAGGAAAATTTGTAACAGACTGAAAGAAAATTCTTATTTTCACGGGAAAAACACCTCTGTTTTAAACCAAGATACTTCAATAAGAGGACGTCACAAGAAGCCCAGATACCGCACTTACATATAGCTTATTTGAAAAGGTTTTGGAACTAATAAAGACTAGTTTCCCTCAAACCAAAATCAGATCACATCTGTACAAACCAAAACCACGCACATGCCATGCCTAATACACAACAATTGATTGATGTGCACTAATTGGTTTGAATTTGGAACGCGCTGCAATGGCCGCGGTCGTTAAGCTGCAATAATGACGATGCAGGTTTTAATTAACTGCCTTTTGGTAATCCAAAAGGCAGTTAATTAAAACCTGCATCGTCAGCCTACAGATAATTCTGTAGGCTGATTTTATCAGATATGATTTTAATTGGTATACAATTGTTGTATGAAGTTTAATATCCATTTGGCCTTTAAGTCCTTAATACGTGTAATCAGTGATTGGGTAAAACAATACAAAATATTTTGAATTTCATTTCACAAAGCCCTAAATTCCGTTCATTATCTGCCTGCCCTGCAAAAACTTGTTGCTACTGTAAATAATTTAGAGGTAAACAGTAGACCCCCACAACTCAGTTACTGGGCAACACGATAACCATAAGACTGGTTGTCAGACTTTTAGGCTTCTATACTACCCGTAACGACAGTCTAGAAGCCCCGAGAGAGTCTTTAAGATCTACAAATGACAGCCGGGACCAACGGCCTAACACTTTATAAAGAAGTGTTTTGAGAAAACATTTTAAAAGCTACAAAAAGTAATATATCTCTCTGTCCGTTTTCATTACTCTGTATTTGGGGTAGACATCACGTCGCCAGCGTGCGAATTCGCTCCCCACCCGGCCGCTACCATGATACGTATAAAAACCTAGTGTCGTATTGTATCGCTATAAATGTATTTATGTTACCGTCAAAATGCGAATGAATATCGCTTGTATTTTCTTAAATAATTCCTGAATATTCATGTAATTTGTTGTATTGGTTCGTATTATGAGTAAGGTTTAACAAATACAGGAAATAATGAATGGAAATGTCAAAATAACTATTTGGTTACGGTTTTTAGTGTGTAGATACAGTTGCGCAAGACCAGTAGCGATTTTTTCTTCCAATTTTGATTTAAATTTTATGGTTTTACGAACGCCGTATGTTCGAAACCAAACTGTTCTGAGACGTCATGTGTTTTCTCAAAGTTAAAATATGTATTGCATGAGAAAATCGCCTTTTGATCTTGTAGTGTCTAACTGTAAGCTTTCTACACTACACACTATTAACTACCAATAAAATTATTATCATATCATAATACATGAAGCGAAAATTGATACGAGCAAGGAGGATTAAATGATTTGGCATAGTTAAAAGTTTATATGGAGAAGGAAGGCAGGAAGCTAAAACAGTCGAATTTCAACCAATAAACGAACAAATTCTTTTTCCTTATATAAATACGCACTCAATGGCACAGTTACAATTATTAATAATACTTACCAACAACCCTCTTTTCTTAAGTTACTTTAGTCATTGTTCGTTACGAGTTTACCAGTGTTACTGGTACCAGTGTCGCTAACATGAAGGGGGAAGTAAATATTAAACGCGTTGATCTCGTGGTACCAGCTAGACAGTACGTACGAGTACTATCATAATTTTATTTGCCCGCGCTGGCTGTAGATGTGAATTTTCTCGTAATGCTCGTTGCCATGCATTGCGTTCTCTGACGTTTCAACCCTAGAACCGTAACTGGGATACAATTGTACTATTGATACTTTTTGGTGTTTAAGCGTCGTGACTTTTAAGGTATTCTTTCCGAGCGGTGTGTGGTGAGTCTAGCTATATAGTGTGGGTATTGCTATCTTGACCACTGTTGGTGTATACCATTACTAGCAGCCCATGATGCAAAAGATAAGAAAAATGATGGGCTGGTTTCTCGCGAATTTGATGCACTAAGTGCTAAATAAAAAAATCTAGTCGTTACGACACAAAGAGAACCGGGATAGAGCCTAGCCCTTTCCCAACTATGTTGAGTTTAGCTTCCAGTCTAACTGGATGCAGATATTACCAGTATTTTACATGGAACGTCTGCCTGTCTGACTTCCTAAATCCAGTTTCTTGCTGACATGTTACCGTTTAGTAATACTAGCTGTCAGACAATCGGGATTCTGACTACTAATAATATCTCAGTTGTTATCTAGACTAATATAATAAATATGAAAACGTTTTTTGTTGTTTTTGTCTAAATGCGTTAATCTCTGAAACTACTAGTCGGATTTGAAAAATCCTTTCTATTTAACATCAAGCTACGACCGTTTGGGGCGGGTGAAACCGCGGAGCTCAGCTAGTTTTACATAAGGAATGAAAAATGTGTCTGAAAATAAGCAAAAAACAACATTTCATTCCACGGGGTACACCAGTACCCCTGGGGTACTGGGGGTGGTAGGGTATGGTTAGGGACCGCGTCCGATAGATACGGTTCCAGGGTTAATGCTCTGCATGTAAAATTATTGCCTATGCACTATATAAGTTATATTTAAGCTTTCAAAAAAGGTTATCGTCCTTTCATTCTTACAAAATAAAGCAGGAAGTAATGCGGTTCGTTTGAAATCGTTTTTTTTGCGTTATTCGAGTGAAAGAAAATGGCGTAAAATATAAGCTTATGGGGTGATAAAAATCAATGGCGGTTACTTGTTGTCTGCCGTTCGGGGTATGGCGATGAATTGATAAGTAACGCATCTGTGTATGGTACTTGGTATGGATTTAGTTATATTTTACAGCTGAACTATATTGACGATCTATGTAGTTCATAAACCTAGATATGATGAACTACGTAAACAATAATATAAAGAAATTCAAATTCAAATTCAAAAATTCAAATTCAAATATTTTTATTTGTTGAGCATAGGTAGGTTAGTTACAGGTGTTATAGTCATTAATGAACACTATGTCAAGCCGTTATCGGCGTACAAATATTTTCAAAGAAACATTCTGATTATAACAAATTGTCAAATAATTCTAATACTATTATCACAACGTTTAAATAATCGAATACAAATTGTCAAAACAGAAAAACATTCCAATAAGGTATAAAAATAATAAGTTCTAGTATAAACAAGCAGAAACAAAATGTAGTCAAAATATATCAATTAAATATTCGTTCACCGTATAATATGCTTTGTCGTGTAATATTTTCAGGAATGCCCTTTTGAAATCGTGAATGTTTTCAATATGAATATTACAAAATATTTTGGATTGATTCGTACATACCTACATAAACTCACGCCTTTTTAACATGGGGTAAGGGAAACTACAGAACTATGTATGGATCGTATCAAGTGCAGGCTGCTACGATCCATACATACTCGTTTTGTTTCGTTTACGTTCATACATCTGGTCATACACGCACGCCGGTTGAGAGTACTACGCACCTAACTTTTCTGAAGATCACCACCAATAATGTCAGTGTATGTCCTTCTAGGGCGTTCCCTCCCAGCGTTTAGGCTTACATCTGCCCTAGAAATACCTTTTGTTACCTTTTTCATTCATCCTCTCAAAGTCGTTTGATTGATTCGTTTTGCAAATAAATTTAAAGCCGTGTATTTATTTTTATTTTATTTTATTTATTTATCTATTTATTTCAGGCATCAAGGCCCATATAAACATATACAATACTATATTAACAATATAAAACTTAAAAATACTATAAATATATATTACATAATAACTAAAACTAAGGTAAATGTTAAGTTGTGAGAATAAATAAACCGATACATAGAACGACAGGTACATATGTATCTATAGATTTATTGGTCACTGATTCATTGATTTTCTGCCTATTTAGAGTACTTCTACTTAATATAAATCTTCATTTCAGTTACTGACAGACTACGGATCGCAGGGAATAGAAGCATGACAGAGGTTTGAAGATTGTTGTGTGGGACCTGGGAGCTGGGACCAGGAGCAGGGACCATACCTTCACTACCCAGCATCCCTGGTGGCCAGTGATGAAACATATATCAATTGATAAACAGTGATGAATTTCGTGAGAGAAATACTTTTAGTTATAATATAGCGAAATATAAAAACGAAAACATACAATATAAAAAAAAAGTTGAAAGGTAGTTTTTTTTCAAAATGCGGGCGGACGGTGTAAGTTATGCCAATGAGGTTCGATGCTATTTCCACAAGAGTTCCTTTTATACTGATGAATTTGAGAATTAAGCAAATGTTTTATAAAACCTTTAATCCTTCCTGTTTTCATCCCCTATTCGGTTAAATCTTATATATAAAATTCTCGTGTCACAATGTTCGTTCCCATACTCCTCCGAAACGGCTGGACTGATTTGTATGAAATTTTGTGTGAATATCGGGTAGCTCTGAGAATCGGCCAACATCTATTTTTCATCCCCCTAAATTTTAAGGGTGGTGCACCCCCAAACATTTTATATGGCAAAACAACGTTTGCTGGGTCAGCTAGTATCTAACAAATATAAATAAACAGTGATGAATTTTAAGGTATAAAAATAAGACGATAAAATTAAACATGCATTATTTTAAAAAAATAGTTTTATTTCAAAATGGCGGACGGTATAAGTAGGTATGCCCACGATGTTCGATGCTATTTGCACAAAAGTTCCTTTTATCATGACGAATTTGAGCACTAAGGAAAGATTTTATAAAACCTTTAAACCTTCCTGTTTTCATTTCCTATTAAACCAAATAGGGGATGAAAATGTAATACTCGTAGATGTATGAAAGATGTTCGCGTTGCCGGCATTTTGAATATTAAACAGGGCCCTGCATATTTAAATATCCACAATGCAATGCATTGCATGATGATTGCTTTCGTGCAAGGCTTACGCACTAATGTTCTGCGTCGTGCGGACTCGTGCATGGACGGAATAGGTAATGCATAGAGGGCTTTATGAAAATGTGTTGTTCAGCAAACCGATCACATCAACTTTGAGTTTTCTATAACTGAGACGAAGGTTTACAAATATGGTTTAACGGAAGCGTACAGTAGTGTCAAGTTTAATGTCACTAGATGCGCCCTGCGGTGTTACTCGTGGCTCAAAAGTGAGTCGATTCGAAATTGTCAATGATATACTTCACGAATTTCATCAAAATACGATAAGCCATTTCAGCGTAAAGGAGTGACAGACATACACACGGACACCCACATATCGAAAAAGTTTCGTATTTATAATAATGCTAGCTTTTGCCCGCGACTCAGTTCGCGTACATTTCGGCAGAAATCGCAGACGCATCAAAGTCGCAGATTAAGAACTATATACTATGTCCTTCCCAGGCTCTCAAACTATCTCCATACCAAATTTCATCAAAATCGGTGCAGAAGTTGATTGATGTTGTTAATAGAAGTTATATAGTTATGGAATAAACTGTAGAATTCTTTTCAGTTACAATACCAACAAGTTACTAATTGATAAAATACTTTTACTACTTGAACATGGACGATTTTATAATAGTCTTAATTAAAAAGCAATACAACTATTAATACATGGAGAAAAAAAAAACAAAAAAGAAATATCAAAACGGGAAAAGTGCCCAGAAGGATGGCAGAATTACCACGTGAAATGGCAATGGTGATTCTTGGGCCGAAGAAGAACCCCAGCCCTTCTGGTCACGTGAAAGGTTGACCACGCGTATCGCGAAATTAAAAATTGAATCAAAACGAACTAAACACCTCAGGTTTCATTATTCTTAAACACTTCAGGAAAATATTATTATTTTCCTGGATGCTTTATCCCTATCAGCATGACTTCAGTATGTATCATCATCATCATCAGGCTATATTAGTCCACTGCTGGACATAGCCCTCTCCTAATGAGCGCCATAGCGCCCCGTCTTCAGCTTGCCGCATCCAGCATCTGAATGCAGTCTTTCGCAGATCGTCATCCCACCTAGTCAGAGGGCGTTAATGTAATTATAGGTATATTTGTAGATATACCTATACTAACCTATATAATATTATCAATGCGAAAGCACTACTGAACGGATTTCGATAAAATTTGGCAGAGAGATAGATGGCATCCTGGGAAGGACATAGACTACTTTTAACCAGCAAACTGGAAGCTAGTTGTATATATTTAAACGGTACACCAACATATATTTTCTCCTTCTCTATCAAGTCCATCCAAAGATTGTCTGTAAGAGATCGCTTTCAGCAATAAGACCGCCTATTGTAACACCCTTTGGAGCTCTTAAACTCATTATTTGTAAGTTTTCATGGTGTACAATAAAGAGAAAATTCTACTCTAGTTTATTCTATTCTAAAGAGTCATATCTGTGGTACCTACTGTTTAAAAGATAACTCCTTCCTGTATATGATATAAACACTAACATAGCTAGGCCCCAAACTACGCAGATTCCTATTAGTAATCACGTGGTCACCACCAGCGCCATCCATGCGTGTCATTAGGCCTGATTAGGGCGTTATTCCGGTAGGATAAGCAGAATCTCCATAATATGTCGCTTTGATCCTGCGTACACTATACTGATTAGTATCGAATCGAAAATTTCGATAACGAGTCTCATCGATTTTTAAACATAACATCAGATCATGCCTGTACTCCCCGAAGGGTTAGGCAGAGCTGTGTTTCTTGTACGTATTACTATGTCCCTAGTTATGTTTAAGTCTGATGTAACTGGAGGCGAGCCTACTTCCATCAACCGGGCACAAGGCCAGACCCCGGGCTGCTAATGAGAAAAATCCTATTGAAAAAACTCAATACTACTTTGCCCGACCTGGCAATCGGACCCAGGACCTCACGCTCAGAAGTCGCGCTTTGGACCACCAGACTATAGAGGCAGTAAAAAAAAATTGTCATAATTTTGTTTTTTATTCGTTTTCTATGTTTAGTATTGTGACATTGTGTGGCTGAGTCTGTGCTAAATAAATACTTTTTCTTTCTTTTTTTCCTTGAATTCAGGGATCCCTACGTTTAAAATAACTGCTCAAGTCCCGTGTAATAGGGGGCGAGCCTACTGCCATCAACCGGGCACAAACCCAGACTCCAAGCTCCGAGGTCCTACTGAGAAATTCCAGATGGAAAAAACCCAAAAACACTTCCTCGTGCTTAGCAGACAGCGCTAGAGGCCACTACACCAAAGTTTTTTAACGCTGTGTGATGTCAATAACAACGATTGACAACTATCTCTAACTTTACCAATATGGCGTCATATTGGTAAAGTTACAAATAGTTGTCAATCAATAGGAAACGTTATCGTGAATGGCTACAGTTATCTACAGTATAACTCCACAAGACGTAAATAATCTTATTGTTACTATGTTAAAATGAATTCAAACGATCTCTTACTAATAAGTGTAATATTCTATTCTATAATACGATAAAATATAATACGATCTCTTACTAATACTCCTCGACTGAATTTATAGAGAATGAACGAAACAAAAAGAAATGCAAAATTACTTTTTACTACAGAGGACTTATCTATATACTTTTTTTCATCTTGTAGCAGGAATATGATGAGAAAAACAGAAAACAAGGAATCGTTAATAATTGTGTCAATAAGTATTTCGACTAAAAAGGTTTATTGTATTGTATTGTTAGACGGTCCGATTTCCGCAACTCCACGACGTAGCGCGAGACTAAAAAGGTTTTAAATCATGGTGTATTCTCTGGAAAATGATGACTGTGATAGGTTGTGTGTTGTCTGTATGTCATCAATTCGAAGTGTTGGTGTGGCCGACGCGACGATATACATGGAAGTTATTTTTTTTTAAGTATGTAAAAATCATAGCAGGTAGTATTCTGTAGTTCTTGCCTCACCATGGGAAAAGGCGGGAGTTTATATTATGTGTGTAAAATCACCAGTAAAATCAAAGAGTTCGCAACCATCGCCAGGCAATGAATACGAACCTCACCCCATCGAAGATACAAACCTACGACCAAAGCATTTTTCACTTACAGGTTGATTATTCAAACGCGTTCCAATGCAAGGAATAATTTTGAATTGTCTGACAGATTTTCCTTACAAAAACTATCAAACACCAATTTAATTCTTTAGATAGAAAAACAACCCTTAGTTACAGGGATTAGAAGAAACGTTAGCAAAGTGTGATCCCAATTTAAAGACGGGAGCATCAAAGAAAATTGCTTACAGACACTAAAAGGGAACAATTTTCCCCCGAAAACAGCGTAGAAAAGTAAATAAACAAATAACATATAATACAACGATCACCCACACGCTTTTAAAGTGTAGTAAAGGCCCCCAATATACGGGGGAACGAATCCCAGACGTTTACCGGCTTACCGAATTTGAGCTATGCGGGGGTAAGAAGCCCAAAATAGATGGCCGGGTTCAGAAGGCTCGTCCTTTCGAAGAGCAAAAAGACTAAGTAATACTAGGTGACAATAAACTACATACAACTTATGGCTTTTTCCCATACAAGCAGAAACTACAGAACGCCACCTGCTACGATCCTTACATACTCCTTTTGCTTCGTTAACGGTCATACATTTTCATTTATTCATCCTATTGAATGTATTTGAATCAATATTACTGCATAAAATTAAAATTTTAAAATTCATAAAATAAATGGTAATGTGTGTGATTTGCATGCTCTTAGCTTATTTAATATTACTACATACACCTGCCGCTGTAGTATATGTGCATCAATGTTTTATGTAAGATCTCTATGTACTATATACTTAGAAATAAATATATTTTATCTTTATCTTTACATCTGGTCATATACGCAGGTTACGAGAACTACGCACGGGTAAACGTATGTCCTTCTAGGGTTTGAGATTGTTTATTAAAAAGTTTATACTTTACATCTCAATTATAATCTCAATAGTTTAGCTAGAAATCGTTGTTTATGCAGTATTAATAAACAATCAGAAAAAAATGTAAAAATTAGGAGAAAGCGACGAAATATTTCAACCAAGGGTCCAGAATCACGAAATATGAATGAACTAACTCAACTCATGATATTTGTTTGTGCGTTAAGGTATTTTTCCATTTTGATGAACAGCCAGCACTTCAAGCCATCCCTAACTGTCAAAATTTCGCAATTGAACACGAACCTTATTATTTGTAATAAAGTTGAAAAACTATCAAAGAAATTTGGCACATTGGGGTAGCTTGTTGTGATGGCCTCTGTACAAACGCCAGCACATCAAACTATCCCAAACAGTCAAAATTTCGCAATTGAACACGAACCTCATACTTTTGTAGTAAGGTTGAAAAACAATCAAAGAAATTTGGCAGATTGGGGTAGCCTTGATGTCATCTGGCCTCTGTACATATTTTCGCTTGTTGTACGGAACCAACCTTCTGTACATAACCTGCCTACTTCGCGGTAGGAAGTGATGCTTCGCATAAATGTTTGTCACAGGAAAAGGGGTCTATTCGTGGTCCGCAATTACTGACATCAAATGTGAAAGTAAATTGACGACAGTTACAGATACAAATGGTCGGTACTTGCATGTCGACGACCGATGTTGCTCGGCGGGCAATGGTGTTCGATTCCGATTCGACAAATGTTTGTACGATCTTCAAAGATTTGTTCCGGGTGTGCAAACCAAAGATGACGACGATATAATGCGTTGAAATTGCGCGTGACGTCACGCCGTGCTACACTTTTAACGTAACAGTGACGTCACTAGCCCTTTCTGAACTTTGATGTGCTGCTATATATTTGTCACTTTTTATTTATTTGAGTAAGCAAAAAATACATGTCCAATATTTTTTGGTAATCTTACTGACGGGCTAAGTAGACTTTATATATTTTTACCTAGGACACATCCCTATTCTCTTTCTAACTAAGCCATAAATTCAAATTTTCAACTGTTATACCTTGTGTTAAAGCTCGTCTAATATCACCCTCCCTGTGTTGCTTATCGAACCATGTTCCCGCACCCACAAACCTAAGCACTAAATGAGCGAAGTAAGCATTCATAATAACTCCCTCTACCCTCCTTCAGCCGTTTTTAACTGGCCACGGTTTTGTAAGCAAACGACTTTGAAGTCAAGTCTCTTAACCACAGAATACAAAGATACAGAAGGCCGACTCGGCTCAACGATCGAGTATACACGCACACATAGACATGTACGAACGTCGATCTCAAACAAATTCCGGTAATAAATAATGCTGGCCAATCCACACAGCATCATCTAGTCCCAAGCTAAGCAGAGCTTGTGTTATGGGTACTAGATGACTGATATACTTAATACAATACATTACATAGATATATATTTTTTATCATACATAGCAAATACCCAGAACACCCGGAACAAATCTTTGTAGATCGTACAAACATTTGTCCCAGGGCGGTAATCGAACCCGCAACCTCCTGCGTCGCAGGCGGCCCTTCGCCGGTCGCGTCACATCGGTCGCGAGGTCTGTTTTTTTTTAAGGACTCGTGCATAACATCACGCCTTAATTCCCCGATGGATTGGGCAGAGGTGCACCTATAGCTAATAATATAACACCCACATTTCACCAGTTATGTTTTAAGTCCCATGTAATAGGGGCCTATTGCCATCAATCGGGCATAATTCCTGTATTACCTCATTGTACGGAGCCGACCTTCTGTTACTATTTTGTGTCTTAATCCTCGGTTTACGGTTATGATATGAACTTAAGTTAAGCTTAGCTTCGCAGTACTTCGCTCAGTGAATAAGATTTGATTTCGCTTTGAGAAGATAACATGCTGCGTTTGTAGTTTTTTAACTTGATTTCTGGAAATGGAGGCGTCGGTTTTGGGTAAATTTTCTTGATTCTACGAACTATGGGACTATCTGTGAACATGTTATAAAAGAATTTAGAACTTTATTAGAGTAGACGCTAAAACATTTCTGAGGTGGCAAATGTACACATGAACTTGGAATATTAAATATTGCGTGTTTGTGTTGATTAAACGTAATTTAATTATAAAATTAGTTAATTAAAGGTGTTAATAGTACATATATAAATGAAAATACAATAAAATGACAGATATTGTTCTAGAAAGATCGTGCGACAAACTCGCCATAAAAGAAATAAAATAAATAAATAAATAAATATTGCTGGACAATCCACACAGCATCATCTAGCCCCAAGCTAAGCAGAGCTTGTGTTATGGGTACTAGATGACTGATATACTTAATACAATACATTACATATATAGATATTTTTATTATACATAGGAAATACCCAGAACACCCGGAACAAATATTTGTAGATCGTACAAACATTTGTCCCAAGGCGGGAATCGAACCCGCAACCTCTTGCGTCGCAGGCGGACCTTCGCCCGCCGCGCCACATCGGTCGTCAAAAAGAAAAAGAAATCTTTTTTAGATGCGTTCCATTACAGTAACAGCACTTTAAAATAATCCTAAGTTATAATATTATAAAGGCGAAAGTAAGTTTGTTTGTTACATTTTCACGCCTAAGCCACGGAACGGATTTCGATAAAATTTGGCAGAGAGATAGATTGCATATCGGGAAAGGACATGGGCTACTTTTTATCAACAAACCACTTGGGCGAAGCCCCGGGCGTAAGCTAGTGTTATATATAAAATTCTCGTGTCGCAATGTTTGTTACCAATCTCCTCCGAAGCGGCTGGACCGATTTTTACGAAATTTTGTGTGCATATCGGGTAGGTCTGAGAAACGGCCAACATCTATTTTTCATACACCTAAATGATAAGGGTGACCCACCCCTAAATATGGTTTTTTTATTTTTTGGATTTATTTTGCTTTTTTTTTAAGTTAAAATATATGGCATTAAAAATACATGTAACGCTAAATTTTCACCCTTCTATCACCAACCCCTATATGGCAAAACAACGTTGGCCGGGTCAGTTAGTATAATCTATTATTCACCACTTGCAATACATGATACATTTTGCTGTTGGTAATACCAATACAGTAACACGGTTGCACTCAGGTAATGTACATGCATTTATGTATAAAACGAAAATGTAGGAACGTTGGATCGGACTTTTGAAAAGAGAAACAGGTGCGAGAGATTATTCTACCACCCTGTATCGAACTCACCGCGTTTCCATATTTTAATCTAGTTTAGTTATTTTAAGTTGTTATTATGATTTCGGTTATTTACAGTGTCTGATCACTCTAATGACGAGGTTCCATGTGCTTCGACATATATAATATGTACATTTTCCGCTGCTTTAATTATTTTTTGTATTTTACCTGCATTTAATTTTCACGATAGTCGCCATGAGTCTGCTACTGGATTTAGTAATATCCTAATACGAGTATGACTTTATCCAACTTGAGGAGCTTGTGGTTAAATAAAAACAATCACACTGTTCAATCGCAGGTTAAGCTACGCATACCGAAGTCAGTCTGTAGATGGGTTACCGTTCATTACATGTCGAGGATCCTCCATGCCTAGGAAAGCACGTTAAGCCGTTGGTCATGGCTGACAGTCGTTACTGGACCCGGAAAGCTAGCCAACCAGTCTTGGATTGTGGAAATCAGATAGGTAGTCACTCCATGTAAAATGCATCCGATTACACTGGAAGACGACCACAACATAGTTGGGAAATGGCTAGGCAGATAATAAACTTTGTCCGATTACGGTCTCGAGAACCTCAACAAGGAGACATTCTATCAGCAATAACAATTATCGGAAAAGTCAAAAATGACGTCATGATTGGTATGCGCTACCAACATGATCATTCCAAACATTTTGTACGACTGACAATCGTTACCCTCACACTTACTGGTCCTTTTTGTCACTTCCAGACCGAAAAGGAGGTCTAATACAATTAAAAATACACAATTTTAAAAAGCAGCTACAAAATAACGAGCAAGACACTACAAACAGCTTAGTTAGCAGCAAATTCTCAAGTTGTAACTCTAGCAGGCGGCAGAATTACATACGGGGTCATTTGCAGCCTGCAAGGCCATAACGGGCTATAACAGGCTATAACAATAACTTAGGATCAGGCTACGTTCTCTCACTGCGCGAATCTAGACAGTATTGCAAGAGGCGAGCAAATTGTGTGTATTGCAAGCTCGGGGTTCTAGAGAAAAAGTTGGTATACTGGTTTTTAAGGCTTGTGTTTGGTAGCACGTCGGAGTACGCTTTTCGGCAAGTTTTTTGGGGATCTGTAGGATATAAGTTATGTTTATTTAAGGGAGGTTCCCAAAGAAGAGGTTTTACTAAATAAATTTAATTTCGGAAGTCTGCGGCTTTGATGTTTTGTTAGATTCAGTTTTCGGCAGCGACTGCCGAAATCAAAGTTATTTTTAAATTTTAAACCTTTATTTATATTACCAAGTTTTAAGTTGGTTGATTTTTTTTGTAAAAAGTTTTTGTTTTGAACACTGTGACTGAAGTCTGAAGCAGAAGGCAGACTTTAAATACTCAAAAGTGCGCATGCGGCTCAGACCGATCCGCTATCATAAGATTTCCGGTGAGCAATAATGATCGTGTTACTATCAATATTGTGATGGTCCAAGGTTCAACTCTGGGCAAGTACCAATACGACTTTTCCACGTCTCATGTACTTTCCAAGTTGTTCCACGGCACGGTTGGCGCAGTGGCTGAGCGATTGACTACTACGGTGCGTGTCGCAGGATCGATTTCCGCACGAAACAAACATTTGTATGGCCTACAGATATTATTTAACAAGTTTCAATTTTTATAATCCGACTAATTGGCCTTAGCACGAATTTCTTGCGAGAAATTTACCAACTGAAAATGTCAAATTACCTCGTTATTAGTCAAACGAAATTAATTTGATGATTGAGACCGAAGAAAAGATGGATGTATTGTGTGAAAGATGATATGGCTAGAAAGGAGGTGACTTTTGAGATGGCGGCCAATAGAGATGTATGGAAGAAGAAGACACGATGCGCCAACCCCACATAAATTGGGATAAGGGCAGGAGCATGATGATGAAAACCAGCTCAGTATTAACTGAGCTGCAAAATTTGAATTTCGCTTGTCTACCACCACCTTTCAGCCGTAAATAAAGAAAATCCAGTTCTTATAGGTACAAGATATAGTTTTTGCTTCAACACAATACAATTCTAGATTCCGAAGGATGCATGAAACAGCTGTTGGCCTTCTCACGAGCGAGTCATAAGCTTTTGAATCTTATAAATGTTTTATTTATTTGCAAATGAGACTACAATTGACTTGCTTGCTCCTTGTATTTTTATTTTCGCTTCAGTCTGAGTGGAAATAGGATTATATTGTTAACACCAGCTGCCATCTTTGTTGGTTCAAACGTTTTTTGGATTGTAGAAAGTCGGGTTGTACTGGGATACCTTTTTGTCGGTATCCAAATTTTCACAGGGTATTCTAGCTTCTAATTCTTTATTCACGAAAAAATAATCGGTTGTTTGTTTTGTCGAATAGGCTTAGTATTAATAGGCTGATTTTTTTCTTGATTACCGGGTTAGTCTCATAGTGAAAGTTATCCATAATTAAAGGGTTTTTGAAAATTTGGAAAGGGATAAAAAATATCCTGCACCTTTGATAGCTGGTTTTAGATATCAAGTAGCTTATGTACTTCTTAAGTAAGCCTACTCGTATACTAATGTCAGTATAGACGAAATTTGGGTGTACTTAAGGTACTTTACCCAAATTTCGTCTGTTATGTTTAAGCCCCATTTAAAAGGGGGCGAGACATGGGAGTTAAATATAAGCAGTGAAATGTGGGTGTGGCATATAGGTACACCTCTACCTATTGTATTGTATTGTTTGACGGGCCGATATCCGAAACTCCGCGACTCCACGGATTTTGCTCATACCTTATTCTATCAATCTCAGCTCTCATCTACCTCATCTCTACCTAATCGACGACCTATGTGGCGCAGCGGGCGAAGGTCCGCCTGCGACGCAGGAGGTTGCGGGTTCGATTCCCGTCTTGGGACAAATGGTTTAGGACAAACATTTGTTCCGGGTGTTCGGAGTATTTGCTATGTATAATAAAGAATATCTATCTATGTAATGTATTAATTATATCACCCATAACACAAGCTCTGCTTAGCTTGGGGCTAGATGATGCTGTGTGGATTGTCCAGCATTATTTATTTATTTATTTAACCCTTCTGGGAATACAGGCACGATGTTATGTAATGTAAATTGACAGTACCACTATCATTAAGTGTCGTCCATCCCTTCGAGGCATCGGAGCCATGGTTGAAAGAAAAGAAAGAAAAACATTTATTCAGCACAGGCTCAGGCACACAAAGACACAATAATAAACATAGAAAAAAAAAATTGTAACTAGAAATACATTAAAAATATATATACAAGTAAGTATACATATATTATTAAGTATGTGCCTTACGGCTGCACTAAAAAGGTGGTTATCATCCCTTAACAGAAAGGGACTGCAAAAAGCCATTTGTTAGAGCTTTAGGTTGTATCTTCAATACCTTCCTCGATTACTTGTCAAAACTGCGGTGTCCACTTCTTCACTCAGCGGGAGATTTATCTCAAATGTAATTTGTCATCTTTTGGTCTAAGTGTACCCTTAGGAGGTATTTTTGTAGGTTATCGATTTTAGATGTTACACATTCTATGTTTGTCTTGGACATCGTCAGTCCGGAATGAACAAACGTGGTGATTAATGATCGTGCCTACTCTGTATTAGACTACAGCTGTAACTGTTGCACTGCAGGACAAGGCACCAATTTTGTTTTAAGGATGGGAAATGTTCCAATGACTTTTCCCGTTCTGGGTGGAACGGGAGGGAGTATCGGACTTTTAGTGACTAAAACCCATCCGTGTTCCGTCCTTGCCCTTTATGTTCCAGAGTCACGGTAACTCTTTCGAACATCCCGCTACCCCGGCAAGCTTCGGCCACGAAGGCAGGCACACCTGATACCTATTAATATTCATTAATTGTTACATCATTTTATATTCCAATCTTACCTCAAACCGAGAGGTTTATTGCATTTTTATTTTTATTATTATAGGACAAGCCTGCCACACTATTCCCAAACCACTGCAACTCCTGAAAACCAAAATCAACAGTGGCGACCACCAGAAAAGCGTCGAGACAATGAAGCCAGTTGAAGTTGAAGTTGATCCCGCAACGAAATTAATCAGAAATGAACAGCGGAGGAGTTAGAAAAATACATAATTTCCACTATTGTATTGCATGTTTGTTAAAATATACATCCATGTTAACATGGCGGGTGTTAATTATTATAAAAGCCTTTATTAGTGGCCCACATAAAATTTATTTCCCAGTTCTGTCCCTGTGTGTGTGTGTGTACAGAGGCCAGCACATCAACCTACCCCAATGTATTATATTTCTTTGATCTTTTCAACAAATTTTCAACTTTATTGCAAACGAAAAAGGTTCATGTTCAATTGGGAAAATTTTACAGTTTGGGGTAGTTAGATGTGTTGGCGTCTGTAAGCTGTACAATAAGTTATTCACCATGAACATGACGGAGACGGGGTTTTATTTTGCTTTTTGTAGGTTTTAAAATACCTTGTTTTACGTTTGTAGATGTGTACGAGTATCTTGCCGTGTTGGTCTTTATTTCATTATATTAGATAATGTTAGAATAAAGAGGTAAGATTTTTTTGTTTGTTATTTCTTTATATGTTTGTTTGTTTTTAATTTATAAACCCTTGCCCGATTTAAAAAAATCTTTCACTTATAGAAATCTGCATTATTAGCGACTTTCGCGAGTAACATAGACTATATTTTATTTCCAAACCTACTCTTTAAAGGTGTGTACGGGATGTTAAAGGTTGAAGAGAAAAGTACGAAATCCACGCGAATGAAGTCTATTCGATTATTATTATTTCGATGTTTATTCGATTGTTGTAGTTTTCCGAAGGTTTATTCGAAAAAAAACCTACCGGGTAAAAGGGGGTGAACAAAATCTAAATTAACCTTTGAGGATGACGATCTACCTACCTATCTTCTTCTTCTAATATATAAAATTCTCGTGTCGCAATGTTTGTTACCAAACTCCTCCGAAACGGCTGGACCGATTTGTATGAAATTTTGTGTGCATATCGGGTAGGTCTGAGAATCAGCCAGCATCTATTTTTCATGCCTCTAAATGATAAGGATGTCCCACCCATAAATATTCGTTTTTATTTTTTTTTATTTTGACTTAGCATATAAAAATACATACAACTTCAAATTTTCACCCTTCTTTCACCAACCTCTATATGGCAAAACAACATTTGCTGGGTCATGTATGCCTATAAAATTTATAGTACGTACTCGTTTCGAATATATTGTTTATTTATTTTTAATACTTTATCCATATCTATGGTTGATACTCATTATGTAGATGGACAGTATTATTTTCAATTTTGAAACCGTTCGAATTGACGTTACATTTCCGTCAAGCATTTGTTCTATACAAACAGATTAAGTATCAAAAACATATATAACTGCTTCTGATTTCAATGAAATTGTACAGACGCCATCACATCAAGTATATAACTGTACAATTTTCCCAATTGAAAATGAACCTTACACTTTTGTGATAAAGTTGAAAAATTATCCAATAAATTTGAGAGATTGGGGTAGCTTGATGTGCTGGCTTCTGTACATAAACTCAAGTGTGTGAGACGGCGGCCCGCGTTAGCAAACACTTATCCATAAGAGGGTAGGACCAAATGTCATTACATTACTCCTAGAGGGGATGAATGTTGTAACTGCGTTAGGTTCTATATGATGTCGTGCTATTGTTACCCAGTAACTGGGTTTTGGAGGCTAGACAGACAGTCACTCCATGTAATATACTAGTATTCAAGTGCATCCTGGAAGCCGGCCTAATTTTAGGTTGGTAAAGGCTAGGCAGATGATGATGATGAGTTCTTTTGTAGGTTGATGTACTTTGCAAGTCGCATTTGTACAGTCACGGTCGTAAACATTTGACACTAACTCGAAATGTGGCAGTAAAACAAGATATTTATGCTTGTAACTGTACATAAACCGTTCTCATAATTATGTTGTAAAATAGTGATATGTTATTTCAGTTTATAAATAAAAACATCACTACAAAAAGATAAAGATAATTTATTTGTCGAACAGGCGTTTATATAAACTAAACCGACATGACTAATCAGACGTGCAATATATTAAATTAATATGTTGTGATCGTCCATGTTTTGCCCATAACGGCGTAAAAATTTTGCAGGTATAAAAATTACATTTAATTGAATTTACTTAAATTCATTTTACGTTTCATTACAAAATACACAAGAAATAAATAATAATTATCATAACGCAGAATAGAGGAAAAACCGACAAACAATTTTAACACTTATCAATAATGTACTGAACTCACTGCATCAGTTTGAACATCGATGTCCCTTCTAACTTGTTTTTTCATGCTCTTGCGGATCTCTGGTTGGGATTTAATACCTAGTTTTAATTGACGGCACGGTTGGCGCAGTGGCTGAGCGATCGACTGCTGCGCCGCGTGTCCTGGGTTCGATTCCCGCACGGAACAAATATTTGTATGGCCTACAGTTAGTTGTTCCGGGTCTGGCTGTTTGTGTATGTGACTTTAAATGTTTTTAAACGCACCCACGACACAGGAGAAATTCCTAGTGTGGGGCAACGTTTTTTTTAAAAGGAAAGGAAAGGAATTAATGTACTATCTGTCACTGTCGGACTAACAGGGGGGCGGAAGGGGCGGCCCGCCCCGGGCCTCCGGTATTGGGGGCCCCCCAAATGCCTCCGCATTCCTCTGATCAAATACTAAATAAGATTTGAAAAATGTGCTAAGTACCTAACCTACATAAATTCATCAAGATCAAAACACTACAGCCATCTAGACTTTTTAAGCGGTACTAATATTCTTTTAACTTTGCTGATACGCTGGGGGAATTCCCGTCTTTGTAGCGGGTACTTTGAAATTAATTTCACTTGCCAGATATGAATGAAATAAACATAAACACTAGGGCCTCATTCAGCTTTGCCGCCCCGGTCCTGTCCGCCACTGCTACCTGTGCTCGCATCTTCGTCCGTGTTTTGATTGTTTGAAGTAATCTCTGAAACTCTCTCTCTCTCTCCCTCTCTCTCTTTCTCTCTCTCGAATCACTGCACATTAGAGACTCAATTTTGAACTCAGATTTCGTAAAAATCATAGTATTAATAGGGCACTGTACGATTTATTATCTCATATTTTGACAACAGTTGACAAAAATAATCCAGTATGTGCAATCTTTACTGATATGACTAAGGCATTTGATTACGTAGATCACAAGATATTACTGCAAAAAATACATGGATATGGCATAAGGGGCAATGTTCTGAAACTCATTGAATCATACCTTAGTGACAGATATCAATTCACGGAAATATCTAGAATATGTCATAAGACTAAAATGCAGATCATATATAAATCAAAACCAAGACACGTAAGATATGGCGTGCCCCAAGGTAGCGTGTTAGGGCCGTTATTATTTTTGATATATATAAATGATCTGCCAAAAATAATACGACACAAAATGATCCTATTTGCCGATGATAGCACAGCTGTTATTAAATGCAATAATGTGATAACCTATCAAAATGACATTAATGAATCCCTACTCAATATTATCCGTTGGATGAATACTAATAATCTTGTAATTAATTTAAATAAAACTAAGGTGATGCACTTTCATCAGCGGCAACCACATCCAAATATTCATGTAAATTATAATAACGACAAAATAGAAGAAGTTGATAATGCTAAGTTTTTAGGTGTTACCATCGACAGTTAGCTTACTTGGAAACCCATGATAGAAGAACTTTGTAAACGCCTAAGTAAATCTGCTTATGCACTCTTTCAATTATCAAAAAAGGTGAATAAAGATACGTTACTGGTAGATAAAGGTACGGACTTGTAGCTTCTGTTTTGCGATATGGCGTAATTTTTTGGGGGCAGTCGACTGACCGTGTGCTTATATTTAAGATGCAAAAAAGATGTGTCAGAGCAATGTGTAATTTAAAAACAACGGATAGCTGTAGACCCTATTTTAAGTCTTTAAAAATACTTACCCTTCCATCATTATACATATTGGAAACTGCGTTGTTTGTGAAAAGAAACATGGAATTATTTGAAAAAATATCTTCTTCTAAAAAAACTCCATTGCGTGCCCAATACGTAAATAAACTATGTCATCTAAAATGTAAGACCGCATTGATGGGGAAAAGTTTTTTTGGTATGGCACCTAAAGTGTTTAATAAAATTCCTGATGACATAAAAAACATGACATTAAATAAGTTTAAAAAAGCTCTTATCAAATTATTAATTGACAAATGTTATTATAATGTAGACGAATTTTTGAACGACCAATTATTAAAATAATGCATTTTGTACCTTTTGATAAGAAGTACATACTATGACTATTTATTAACTTTATTGTATTTGATTATTTTTTATTTTTATTTTTTTTAATGACATAGTGTAATGACACCTAATGGGTCACTTATAAATTTGTATGTCTTAATTATGACAAAACATAGCGCACCACCTATTTATGTAACACCTATGTAATACCTATGTTTCACAAATAAACTGATTGATTGATTGATTGAATGAACAGTAAAAACATAAAGCGTAAGCTGAAAGAACATTACATCAATTTGATCCAAGCTTAGCTGATAACAGCGCGTTGTTCAAATCTCAGGCCATGGCATGCCAAGACAGACCCCAGAGGTCTATTTGTGTGCCTTGTTTTAAGTTTATGTAAAAACCTTATCTATGAATAAATAAATAAATGATAAATAAACGGCTGGACCGACTTTGACGAGAGTTTCACTGGCAGATAGGTGTGTTAAGGAGTAACTTGAGCTACTTTTATTTCCATTTGAGTTCCGTTTGCGCACGCAACTTTGTCTGCGTTTTGTTTGTTTGAAGTAATCTCCGAAATAGCTGGACCGATTTTGAAAGGTTTTGCACTGGCAGATAGCTGATGTGTCAAGGATAAACTTCAGCTACTTTTATTTGCGAAAAATAATTAAGGTACTTTCCACGCAAAAAAATAAAATCAATCCTTTTTTTTCAAATTTACGTGGACGAAGACGAAGGCACAACAAGTACCGAATATTAACAAAAGCTAGTGAATTATTTAACTCAACGTCTGGCTACTACTTTCAAAAACACTGAAACATACTAAGGGGTCAAGGGTGGTCAAGGACCCCTGGCAAGTGGTAAAGGTTCGAATATTTCACATGTAAATAAAAAATACGTGAAAACGCTGTACAGTAAAATCAAGATTGGACATTTTAGGAAAACGTAATAGCGATTTGATTAAATTATCGTGAAGCTCGAACACATTTAGGAGAGGCAAGCATAGCCTTGTGTGAATGAATAAGCATCAAATCACATAACGCCTGTATTTTCTGAAGGGGTAGGTAGAAATGCACCAATGGTGGGTACGTTGAAATTTCGCCAGATTTCTTTTTTTTTTAAGAGAACTTTGCCCCACACTAATAATAATTTCTCCTGTATCGTGGTTGCGTTTACAAACATTTAAACTCACATACACAAACAGCCAGACCAGGAACAGCTACGTGTAGGCCATACAAATATTTGTTCCGTGCGGGGATCGAGCCCGTGACACGCAGCGCATCAGCCAATCACTCAGCCACGGCGCCAAACGTGTCGTCAAAAGTTATGTTCAAGTCCTATATAATAGGTGCACTTATAGTGGGTACGACCACATTTAATTATGTTCAGGTCCAAGGGCGACGCCATCGCCATCATCTGGGTACAAATCCAGACACCGGTCTGCTTCTGAGAAATTCCAGATAGAAACACCCAATATCACTTTGCCCGAGCCGCCTTTGCCCTTGCCGTTCTGTCTCGTGCTTGATATGGAGGGAAGTGGAAATTATGTATTTTTCCTTTCCTCCGCTGTTCTTTTCTGATTAATTTCGTTGTGGGATCCAAGACAGTTGAATCGTTTCTCCGGGACTCGTCGGGCTTCATTGTCTCGACGCTTTTCTGGTGGTCGCCACTGTCGATTCTAGTTTTCAGGAGTTGCAGTGGTTTGGGAATAGTGTGGCGGGTTTGCCCCACCCGGAGATCCAACCCAGGGCCTCGTGCTCAGCAGTACTCCTTGCGACCACTATACCATCGAGTCATTTAAATAATCCGATGTTAATCCTTTTTTACAAAATAAAAATAACATTTACAGTGGGATTAAAATTGTAAATGTTATCCAATTTATATAAAAAGTTTTTTGCATCCAGTTTGGACTAAAATCAAACCTCTATGGTCTAGTGTTTGGAAGCACTGCTCCATTTGGAATAGCCCGAAATTGCCTGGCGAGTCTATTGCGATCAAGGCAATAGATCAATCGCCCCCTTTGACTTGGGTGTGAATAAAAACTGGCGAAATGTGATATGTATTACTGGGAAAGCTCTGCCTTATCCTTTTGGGAACACAGGCGTGTGTGTACTAACAAAAATATTCCTATAATTTTAGACCTAACCGTTTTGTTACTCAATCTACAAGAACTAGTATTTTTTAACTATCTATCTATACTGTGCATCTTATTATAAGTCAATAGTAACGGTAATGTTCAAAAAAATATTACCATAAACAACAATTACGCCTAAAAAGTCTCCAAGAAAAACCAGAGACATACATAATTTTTCCATTGCTTTTTTTCTGACGGGATGAGCCGACAAACATGGGAACGCTTTTGACTTCCACGTTGCCTTACAAATTATATTAGCTCAGCCTTAACTCGGCTTTAGCCTAAGTATATTTATTTTGAGACAGCAAGTTTCAGTGTAACCAGGAAACACTGTGCTTGAGTAAGAAGTATGGAATCAGAAAACCGGCCAAGTCCTTTTGTTTTTGGAATGAGCATCTCGCAATTTAACCTTTAGGGTTATACACTGCTTAACCGAATTTTCCTGATGGGACTTAATTAAAATTAAGGCCTCCAGCCAGGTAAAAATGTAAGTTACAAGCAGTGACGGATTAAGACTACTTGATGCCCTAAGCAATCCACGCCTGTGGACCCGCCTTGGCTTCTAAGACACAGGCTTCTTGCCTAGTTTAGGTGTCAAACGTTCGAATTCCAAGTGTGCCACTGTTTCCCATTGACCTATGAACTTGAAATTTGGTGACGACATATGTATGGGAACACAGGGCATTTGCATGAATGGAGTGCACGCCACTGATGGGAAGTTAAAAAATTCTTCGGCACAAAATCAGTGTGAGAGACGACGAACAGACGGAAACATGAGTGACAGCTATAGAATTCCACTTGGAACCTTTGCGTATGGAACCCTAAAAGGAACATAGGATACTAGCTTCTGCCCGCGGCTTCGCTTACGTTAATATCGATTTTGTAAATCCCTCGGGAACAGTATTTTTTTCTGGATGAAAGATACTCAGTCTCAGACAGTACTTACTCCTAAAACACATCATTTGAACCAGAAAATTAAATTTCTTGAGCATCTGTGTAATGTTGGAACCCCTAGACAAAGGACACAGCCACCTTTTTACTTCAGAAGAAAACAAAAAAATATTCTATCTCTTTCTTTGTAAATTTTTAATTAAGGTTAGGCCCTAAAATAACTAGCTGAAGGTAACCTTGTAGCGATGTGAATGACCGGTCATATCGGGGCGTACCGTTTTAATATTGATGAAAGACAAACCAGTTTAAAAATAAACTTCTGAAACTCTTTTGTACTGCTCATAGACAATTTCTCAAGCCTTTTAGGTTGTATACTTAGTAGATACCTCTTTTAGAGTTAGGACCGTCCTCTTCAATCATACAAGGTGGAAGGTACATCAACGCACAACCAGATATCACAAGATTAATACAGAGCACTACCCCAATCTGTCAAATTTCTTTGATCGTTTTTCAACTTAATCACAAAAGATTAAGGTTTATGTTCGATTGGCAAAAATTTACAGTTCCAATATAAATAGATATAAAAATAAATTTACACACCAAGCTACCCCAGCTTGATGTGCTGGCGTCTGTTCATGATTCTGCATGCTTAGCTTGACCACCATAGATACGGTTTTTGTCGATGGAAGAATAAACAGCATGACAAATTGTTGAAAGATTTCTACCGTTCGCATGGCGATGTTAAAACTGAAGACAAGTAAGTTTTCTATTCTCTACAGTCTACGGGGCGCCCCGTGCTCGGGTAGAAGAGGTGTCAAGTTGGAAAGAAAGAACGTTGACTATTCTTGGTAGAATAGATATAGAATTGGTCATGCTACGCGTGTTGGATCCTACAGCGCTGAAATTTTTCGTCGGCTTTACCAAAATCTTGTTTTTCTTTTTATTATACCTAACTGTAAAAAAATTATGACCCTGATCCGTCCTCCATGGCCTTTTCTGTCGATTATTTGTGCTCGATAAAACACTTTTTTTTTAAACTTTGCCCCACACTAGGAATTTCTCCTGTGTCGTGGGTGCGTTTACAAACATTTAAAGTCACATACACGAACAGCCAGACCCAGAACAACTATCTGTAGGCCATACAAATATTAAATTTGTTCCGTGCGGGAATCGAACCCACGACACGCTGCACAGCAGTCGATCGCTCAGCCACTGCGCCAACCGTGCCGTCAACTACACTGGACACCGTCAAAGCACATTCTATTAGCGCAACGGACATCCAGAACTGTCACTACAGTCGATTCACCTGTGTGTCGTACTCTAAGGATGGTCAACGCCCTCTTGGCCGCCAACCCTGAATGTGATGTGTTCGCAGATGAACGGAGTAAAATAGGGTAGTGTCCTTAAAATTCTGATTGGTCCGAAAGTTGGATTACTCAAAAATACTGGACACGTATTTTTTCTTTTGTCACGTAAACCAAAAATGAACGTTGAAATTGCGCGTGACGTCACGCCGCGCTACACTTTTAACGTAACAGTGACCTCACAAGCCCCTTCTCCTGAACTTTGATGTGCTTTATCATTGTCACTTTTAATTGATTTGAGTAAGCAAAAAATACGTGTCCAATATATTTTGGTAATCTTACTGACGGACTAAATAGACTTAATATATTTTTACCTAGGACACATCCCTATTATGCGTGTACGTCTGATGTTGAGTCAGTGAGAGATGTGAGGGACAGTCTGCGAGGGTGTCCACTGTCCAGGTTGGTTGTTACTAAGTTGTTTGTTTGCATTGGTGTCGTGTCCTGTTATTTGTTTCTTGGCTAATTGTTGTAGTTGGAGTTGCTTTGTTTTAATACATACCCATAATGCGACAGTAACTCTGTTAGCTACCTTTTGATGACTAAACGGTTGATCGGAACGTAATGAAATGAGACCCTAGAAAGCACATAGGGTAGTTTTCAATCAAGCGGACGAAGTCACAGGCAAAGGCTAGGTAACTATAAATAAATGAATAAATTTAAAATTTAAACCACGCTCTGATAAAACCCTCTTTTTGAATCTTTGATCAGTTTTAACTTTTTAATAAGGTATAGTTAGGTCAAAGATAAATTTATATATTTAGTTGTATCTAACCCAATGATATTTTCAATGAAAGTTCAAAGCGAATTATATATATATACTTATTCTTCTAAAAAAATTCTGTTGTACCTTGCCCACGCCTACCGAAATAATTTTTGCATGTGAACCAAACTAAGATAGATCATTGTATTATCTTGCAGTCAGTCGGGATCTAAATAAATAAGTACCTACTTGGAGCGATTCGGGCTGTCCATCTCAGGGCATGGCACAAGATGGCCGCCACTGTGATACATATTTTATTAAGGGATAACATTACAATAGTAGATTGACAGAGAGCTACGAATGTGGTGCGATACTCAAACGTCAAAAAATATTGGAATATTATTTTTGTGTTTTATTTTTACATACATTTTTTTTAAAGAACCAGCTAAGTGCTAGTAGTGTAAGTGGTAGTGTAGTTGACTAGTAGAAAATGCCCTGTAACATCGTTTGGATAAGTAGGTAAGAAACTACAAAATAAAGTTATATTAAAAACGGGTGTAATTAGTAGTTAATATATATAGTAATATATATATTTATTTAGTAATATATACGGCGTAAATACTCTTAGAATCCCAAGTTAAAACAAAGTTTCTCACGAAAGCACCAACCGAAATATTCAGGTTATCAGTAATTTCAACCCTTTACAATTCTTTTTAACAATATAATCAACGAAGGTATAGGAAGGTATATTCACCATAATATTTATTTACCTAAATGTTTTTTTTTTAATGCAGTAATAATTAAATTTAAAGAATATATGAATTTCTTTTCTTTAAAAAAAAACGTGAATTTATCCTGTATCGTGGGTGCGATTTCAAACATTTAAACTCACATACACAAAAAACCAGACCCGGAATAACTATCTGTAGGCCATACAAATATTTGTTGCGTGCGGGAATCGAACCCACGACACACGGCGCAGTAGTCGATCGCTCAGCCACCGTGCCGTATTAACTTGACGGTAAAAAAAAGAAAACAATGTAGTAATTTCCTTAATAGAACACCTACGCTTAATTATTCGAATATTGATTTTTAGACGTCACAGCATATTTTCTTACAGACATGTATCTGCGATCATCTCAATTTTCACCCTCTTTCTACCCAAAATCTTTATTTCATCAGGAATTCTTGAGAGCTGTTTATCACGCTTATTATAATCTCTCATTGCGAATGCCCCGAATGTCGACGGGGATTAAGGGAACCACATGGCCAGGAAAACCATTGAACATTATTTCGACACAGCGTCTGTTAGGCATTACAAAATTTGCGGATAATGGCGGAAAACCACGCCAGTAGGTACGTGAATACTTTAGTATTTTGCGATATGCATTTATTTATCCTTATTTTCACTTCATCGCACTTAAAAATGATATTTAATAAATATTAGGTACTCACCGACTTTTGTCCGACGCGACGCTCCGGGCACGTTCAAAAACAGGGGATCAGTTGGTCCCGCACCCTAGCTCGATACAGTCGTGTTCCCTCTCCGTAAATAATCCCGCGCTTTTATTCGCTATCTGTGCTAGTGTCATTTTGAATTTGGAATCGTTTTGTGCGTGTGGTGTGTGACATTTGGATTTTTTCTACGCACGAGCATTCGAGTATACAGCCCAGTTTTGTAAGTAGAAACTTAGACTATTTTCGTTTTATTTTTTGTGTCTGAATTTGTTTATGAACGAAATAGATAATCGATTGTAAGGACTTTCATGGCCTGAACGGTGAGTTGGAAAACACGTTTTTTTATGAAAATTGTGAATGAAAATCTCACTTTTTTCTATTGAGACATAAACAATTCGATTATTGAGCCATTCTTTCCCATCTTATGTTGGTTGGAAATAATGCAAAACTGTTTGCAGTAATTTTTGCAACAATTGTGAAACAAGTAACGGCTGTCATGACCTTTGTGTATAGTGATGAGGGTTTATCACGATATGCCCATTTCATTTGCTAATTTCTGAAGGTGGGTGAGCCTATTTTTAGTCTGTAATCAAAATGCTTCATAGCATTTAGGTAGGGCTGGGTAAAATTATGAGCCCATTGTCTCTTTATTTAGGCTTTAGTACTATTTTTGGACCTAAATATTTTGGGATGGCATTTTTTAAACTAAATAAGTAATGGACATGTGATGCGGAGGTATGAGGAGGGCTTTGAGTTTGAATGTGGAGGGTTTGAAGAGTAGAGGAAGACCAAAGGAATGATGGATGTATTGTGTGCAAGATGATATGGCTAGAAAGGAGGTGACTATTGAGATGACGGCAAATAGTGATGTATGGATGAAGATGACATGCTGCGGCGGCCCCAAATCAATTAGGGCAGAAGGATATAAAAAAAAAACAATTTTGTGTATATACACAAAATGGACTTTTTTCTTCTTTTTTTTGCATCTATATAGATGCAGCATCAGAATTTTAATATTCTAATCTCTGATGCGTTGACGAATTTATGAAGGATGCGGATATAAACCATCCATTTCGATTTTTGAATTTGGAAACCGTATGGTCTCCCGTGCGGTTTTCCGTGCGGTAAATTTAAATCATAAATGATTTCCTGGTTTTTATAATTTTGATTTATCTATTTCCTCAATATTTTTCCTTTATTTCTGTTTTTGATCTATATATTATAAGGAATAAGTGATTATTTCAGAGGTCGTCATCAAAAACTTTTCATGAACAAACGCTTTATTTTAAGTTTTATTGTGAGTCTTGGAGAGTTTTCAGTATTATTTTATCTGTAAGTGACAGAATCAGATATGCTGTCTGTTTGTCTAGACGAGATGCCAAGGGTCGATGACCTATCTCTGTCCAGGTGTACTATTGTAACCCCTTTGTAACTTTTCGCCTTTGACATACACTTGCGCATAAAAAAGTAAAGTACCATCCTATTACTGTCCCACTGCAAAGGCCTCTTCTCATACAGAGAAGGCATGAGCATTAATGACCACGCTTGCTCAAGACGGGTTGGCGTTTTCAGACTTATATTAATTATATAAGTCCAGGTTTCCTCACGATGTTTTCCTTCACCGATGTCAGTGATGTCCAAGATAAACTTAGAAAGTACATATCAATTGAAAAAGTCACATTGGTACTTGTCCAGGTTTGAACCAACAACCTCGTACCACTTGCGCATACGTGGAACTAAATGAAGTTTTGAGCCTTCTTCAAACATCAAATGATTTTCTTACGGTATTAGAAGGATTTGGATTAAGTCGGGGATAGTTAGTACCAAAAACAACGTTACTCGAAGTAAAACAATTTGAAGCATTACCGAAGCAGTTTCATTCTTCAGTTATTAGTTTAAAACGGTTTTTTGCTAATAATTTGGTTGCATCATCGCATTGTATTTTAGCAGTAAGTATTACTTCGATGTGAAGAAATGCATGAAATTAATGTTGTACTATTAATCACATTTTTTTCCATATTTATTTATACAATACATATAATTAATTACATTTTTAAATATTTCAAAACAAAAAACATAAAAAAAATAAAAAATAGCCCACCGGTATTGGGCACAGGGTCCAAGCTACCGGTGGTCAGGAGATCCTAACGATACGCGCCGTGTCCAGGAGTACCGCTTACTGGATCAAGCCCTTGATCCAGCTGCCTAACGAGAGCCTCCTTAGGTGTTGGTCGAGGCTCTTGGCTATTATACCATTGGCCGTCACAACTATCGGCACAATGGATGCTGTATTCACATCCCACATGTCGACCACCTCGCGGGCCAGATCAATATACTTGATTTGTTTCTTTATTAAGCACATTCTATTAAGTTTGATTTTTTTATATAAAAAAAGAATTTGATTTATTCTGTCTACCAAGCTATGGGACTACTTTAACGGTCTTATGATAGTTTTACTTTGACACCACAAAATTTTATTGAGCTGTCGCTGGGAAATTTAAATCTTTAAACGAGCAATTCTTGTAAATATGTCCATATATACATAATATATATAATCTTAATCTCGGAAACGGCTCCAACGATTTTCATGAAATTTAGTATGCAGGGTGTTTCGGGGTAGATAAATCGATCTAGCTAGGTTTCGCTTTTAGAAAATGTCGTTTTATCCGAACAAAGCTCGGTCATCCAGGTACTAAATGATAAAATTTGGAGCATCTGTCAAGTACCGATCAAATAAAAATTGGAAACAAAAGGTCACTGACCTTACAAGGTAACGATTTGAATTTTGAAGTGTCTATTGTTACATTCTTTTTTTGGGACAGTTTGATTCGAATTGCTTCGTAGACAATCGGAATCATAAAGCCGTATTCTAGTGGGGTGCTTATCCATTATGGTTCCGTATCTAAATGGTGGAAAGGAACATTATGGCGCTTGTTAAAATACCTCAGAAATAGTACCTACTACAAAAAACCAGAGTACCCATTCTAGAATTTTATCTTCGTAATTAACAAAGCGAAAAACTTTTAAATAAATCTATTTGATGGAAGTTTACGTAAAAATTACAGGAAGCAAATGTTGTCCCAGAAAAAAAAAAAAAAAAATCGATGTGGTACGAAACCTTACGTAGACAAGTGCGACTCACTCTTCACCAACATTTATAATAAGATTTTAACGTCTACTACAAATTCATCTATTTGAGGGTACATACTCGTAAGTTAAGGCGTGGTACGAGTATAGTAGGTAACACTTGATCGGGCCTAACACGAAGTTTCAATAGACCTGCTCATACTGGTTCTTTTTGCTATTGATGCGCCGGCCGATGACATACTGTCATATAATTATACATTTCATATAGCGTGAAATTATAACAGCTGCTTCCTGCGGTAGAACGATTGCTCGCAGTAATGTCAGCAAAACGTACTGACAGCAGCACACCAAGCTATCCTAAACTGTCTGGTATATTAGCGCCTTGCAACTCTAAATTTTCGCAAAAATTCCCGGGCATATCTGCATAATCTTCTTAATAAAAATAATAATTTAAGAAAAAACTAAAAAAACACGCTTTTACAGAAAATCCAACTAAAAAATAGAAAATAAAATTTATTAAATTTTTATTAAGAAAAATGTGAATAAAAACAAACAATTAATGGAAAAAAGCGTGTGATGCATCCAGGCTCGCAAACTTTTTTGACCTGGGACCTCTTTTGATTTATTTTTGTTACTAGAAGGTTCAGAAAAATAAAAATATAAATGTTGAGTTGAAAAGTTCGAAGTTTAAAACCTTTCGCGGACCATATTTAAGCTCTTGCGTACTGGTTAGGAAACAGTGAGCTTGAAGAAAAAAAAATCTAAGAAATATTTATAAAAAATTATGCGTGTCAGCTCCGACACGTGACTGGACTTTTTTAATGCAATCGTCTGTTGGCGCTAAAATTGGTGACCAACGTTGCCTTTGCCAATATTTGCGCAAAACATAACGCTTTTGAGTTAACACTTGTATTAATTTCACCCCTCATAAAATGTCCATACTATATGAAAATCGATTCTTAAGGAGTAAGCTTCAAAATGTATCACGTAAAGGAACCCGTTTTATTTTATTAACCAATAAAAAAAAAATAACGATGGAACATCCCATCTGCCACACGGTTTGCATTTTGGTCAAGTGTCATACAATTGGCACAATAAGAAAAAAACCGCATCAAAATCGGTCCATTCGTTTGAGAGCAACGATGCCGCAGATAGACACACAGATACATGCACACGTTAAAATTAAAACACCCCTCTTCTTCCGAGACTTAAAAAAAAAAAAATACATGATTGTTAAGTTTTACATGAAATGCTGAAAGCTACAGCCAAAGAAATGCAAATTACATTATTGGAATTTGTGATTACTTTCATGACTCTGACATGGAGGGTTGAGCCTTTATGTGAAAAGGTTTCATCTACAATCCTAATTAATCCCTCGCCGATAACATTCTGTATCAAAATCATAGTCAGAATCATGTTTTTGTCGAACATAGGTATTAACGTGAAGGATCTTATAAATAGTAAAGGTTCTTGCTATGTTTTGTCGTTACTGACATACAAATTGGAATATTAAAAGCCAATTGAAATTACAAATATAAAATGTCAACTGAAATAAAAGATTACAAATATAACGTCAATTAAAATAATAAAATTATCACAAATAAAAATTGCCAATAGAATAAAAAAGAAACATTTAAATAATCATCCTTACTGTAATAGTCGTTAATAACTACTTTTGACAGTGACACGGATGGATATTTCGATACCCTGTGGTTCTTTTTTTCCCAATCATGGATTAAAAGTTTTATTTCTTTATTGAATAAAATTCATAGTGCCTATTAATGAAAATAAAATAAAAAAAAACATAACCAAAGTCACTGTAACATTATAGCATTTGTCAAGTAGTATCTCTAATAGTGTAGCAATCATGACGTTGCCAATATTGACGTTGAGCGTAAATGAGGAACAATGCCTATCCTGGATTTAAGAGGTTATCTCGTCCTGACATTAAACCTTTTTGAGATCAGCTTACATATGCCCAGTTTTAGGGATGGGATGTTTTGATTTAACAGCGTAATTTTATAATAGCCAGGTTGTGTGTATAGGCTTCGAGTTACAACGGGTTAATGTGGTTATTGTCTTATATCTATACTATGATAATATTAGGTCTTTACCTATGAAATTGCCGTTCTGCAGTACTGGCCATTTCAAATCAAAATATTTTTTGTTTGGCTAAGAATTCTAATTTCAAATTAATTTTATTTTAAAAACATGGATTTTTTTTTCCAAAAGTAGTCATTTGTTTATTGATTAGTGTTACATTTTCATCGCATTTAAATCTTTTTCGTCATCATGGATACGTTAAAAATTCGAGTAATTATGGAATATGAGTACCGTCGTGGCAGCAACGCGGCACAAACGGCACGCAACATCAACGACGTTTACGGAGCTAACACTACAAACCAACGCACTACCTGTTATTGGTTTGCTCGCTTCCGTTCTGGAAATTTCGACCTGAAAAATGAACCTCGCGGTCGTCCGAAGACTTTGGTCGACAATGACGAATTAAAGGCGATTGTGGAAGCTGATGATACACAATCTACGGCTGAATTAGCAGCAGCTTTCGACGTTAGCGTCAAAACAATATTGGTCCATTTGCGTCAAATTGGCAAGGTAAAAAAGCTTGACAAATGGGTGCCCCACGAACTCAATGATCGCCAGCGCGAAGTACGCGTCGAGACGTGCCTTGCACTGCTCAACAGACACACAGGAAGGAATTTTGAACCGCATTGTTACCTGCGATGAAAAATGGATTCTGTTTGATAACCGCAAGCGCTCAGCAAGTTGGTTGGATCCTGGTTCAGCACCTAAACAATGCCCTAAACGAAAACTTACCCCAAGAAAAGTGATGGTCACTGTTTGGTGGTCTAGCGCCGGTGTGATTCAACACAGCTTCTTACCAAACGGGGTGAGCATTACTGCAGATGTGTACTGTGAAGAATTGAACACAATGATGGAGAAGCTGGCACATCTCCAACCAGCATTGGTCAATCGCTCGTCTCCGCTGCTCCTGCACGACAACGCGCGACCTCATACTGCACAGCAGACGGTCTCCAAGTTGCAAGAACTGGGGTTGGAAGCTCTCCGTCATCCGCCCTACTCACCAGACCTTGCGCCTACAGACTACTACTTTTTCCAGAATTTGGATAACTTCTTGGCGGGAAAAAAATTCAATACCCGAGAGGCAGTACAAAATGCCTTTGAAGAATTTGTTGCCTCCCGTCCAGCTGATTTTTTTAAGAAGGGCATCAATAAACTGCCACTGCGTTGGCAAAGATGCATTGATTGCATGGGTGATTACTTCGATTAATACAAATAAAAAATACATGAAAAAAATTCATTTAAATTTTTTCATACAAAACGGCAATTTCATAGGTAAAGACCTATTATAATAGTTTCTGATTCGTGCACTGACTGGACTTTAATAGAGACTGTGCCTGTTTGTTGTGAGTTTGTTTCTGCTCAGAGTAATCAACTTGGAAACATCTACCTAACCTAATTCTTTCATGACGCGTAAAAGTGTTTTTAAAACCATATTTGCAGGACCAAATATCTTATCAATCATACTTCTTATCATTCAATGCGTCACTACCTGGAATACCGGCCGAAGTTAAAAAATATATTTATGCATTTGATACCACAATTCATGAGGAAGGCTCACGCTACGGGCCTTAGGAGTAGGAGGCACATAAAGTTCATAATAATACCACCCTGTTACTGACCCACTGTAGGGCAACGGCCTCTTCTCACACAGAGAAGCCAGCTTCAATCACCAGGCATAATAGGTAGAAAAATTTTATTAGACTCGTCCCTGGAACCGTTAATGTTACTAACCGGCTGGCCTTTTTCAGACAGTAAAATGACTCATAAGAAAAACTCACCCGAATTTAAAATCATAACAATTAACCACGAGTCCACGAGTCTAGCCTAAACCAATCCAATCAGACTACAACAATCCCCCTAGACATAGAACAGCATTAAACCATGATTTATGAAGGTGCAGTGAACAGCAAAATTTCACAGACAAATAAACTCGGTTTGCTATACTGACCGTAGACTAGAAATAAACATTTCATCTCGACACTACTGGCGTTTTTGGCAAACGTATTTTATGTCCTGTGACTCCTACCACAGATAATCTCGATTCGACATTAAAGCGAGATTACAATCGAGATGTGAATTTTCTTATCAAGATGGCGATGGGACGGTGGGGTTTCGAATGTAATTTGTTCGATTTTTAAATTAGAGATTTTGCTCTTTGGATTCTGCTGAATTGAGTTTTGAAAAAGGAATCGTTGATTTTTAAGTTTTAAGGTCTGCCCTTTGCGGCGTGTGTTGTTTTTAAATTGGGATACAATTAGAATTAGATTCTTGTATCTATTCATTTCCTGATTGTTGTTATAAATGAAAAATAAGAGAGACATTATTTCAAGTACATAAGTACATGTTAACTATATATACTTAATAAATAAATAAACTTAAAAATAACAATGAAATATCCTGACGAACTAAACCTAACAGTAAATTATAATCAGGCCTCAACATTTTTCTCCGCATCGCTGTCGACTGGTAAAGTTTCCTAAAGACTGGCGGCTCTGTCCGTCGTTGGATGACAATGCTTAGCCTCTGCCCAAGGTAGAGCACAAAGGCCAGGTCCTTGGGTCGAGATCTCTTCTAGAAAATCCGAGAATCCGCCTGGTTATGTCATATAGGAAGTATTAAAGAATAGATAAAAAAAAAGAATATAAAAAACTCATTCATTTTCTTTTTTTATTTATTCTAAGTTCAAAGTTCAAACTAATTTGAAAAAAGAATAAACATCCAACGTAGACTACAAAACACCTTACGTTTTTAGTAGTTCCACTACTTTCTCTTTGACACCTTAATTACTTGTTTCAGTACTTCGTTTATGCGTTCGCTGAAAGCACCCTACTTTCTGAAAGTTTACTGTATACTGTGCTCATCAGTAATTTGTAATTAGCCTTTGTAGTGGAAACACTGTTAAAATTTAGTTAAGCATATATTTTTGGATGTTAACTACATAAATTTCTAAACTCAATTTTTACTGCCTCCTTGGTGGTGTGACCGCTGGCCTGAGTATTCTGGATTTGAACTTTGGGTCGTATGAAATGGCAATTGTTTTTTTGGGTAAGACTTCTCAGTACTAGGCTAGAAGTACGAGATGATTGGCAAAATGTCCGCGTACGCCATCCGTAATTTTTGTTATTTTTAAACACCTACATATATCTTTTAAACGAGTACATTTTGCACAAACAAACAATACACTTATGTGGTGTCTATTTTATTCATATTATACATAAAACAACGGCTACACATAAAATTATTAGTTCAATTTGTTCAAAAATTTTTACAGAAAATAATGTTAAGGGTTTCGTGGTTAAATAACAACAGCCGCACTGATCTATGAAAATTAAGCTGCTCTTAGTGAGGTCGGTCCGTGGATGGATGCCAATCTATTACGTTCAGAATCTCCTACTTGCCTCAGAAAGCATGCCGTTTAGCCGTTGTCACGGGTAGTCAAAAGCCCAAAAGTCTTACAACCAATAGTAACGAGACGTATCGTGCTACCCGGTAACAGGGTTGTGGAGGCCAGATAAAATTCTGGTACTTAGCGGCATCTGGTTAGACTAGAACCCCAACATGGTTTTGAGAAGGCTAGGTAGATGATGTGTATCTAAGAATCACAGAAACAGGAGCTCAATGTATAGTGAGTTTAATCATAGTGAGTTTCCTTGCAAATGTTTTTCTAAAACAAATGGTAGAAACATTGTGAGTCCCTACATAATTAATGAAAGTAGTTACTAGATAGCGCCGCGAATAAGACACAGGATTGAAACGGGAGGATCTACCAGCTATTACCGCTGATTACTCCCTTGATGAGTAACAAGATACTCTACAGGGTGGAAGGGATATCAACCACGAGTTCAGAATATAATTCTGGAAGCCCAAGAGTTGAAATGATGCGTCAGTTTGTATACTTCGTAAATATGCATAATTATTACGGTTGTAATGACTTTTTTAGTAACATATAACCTAATACAGTATTAGGTTATATGTTGACGACCGTTGTGGCACGGTGGGCGAAGGTCCGCCTGCGACGCAAGAGGTTGCGGGTCCGATTCCCGCCTTGGGACCAATGTTTGTACGATCTACAAACATTTGTTCCAGGTGTTCTGGGTATTTACTATGTATAATAAAAATATCTATCTATGTAATGTATTGTATTAAGTATGTCAGTCATCTAGTACCCATAACACAAGCTCTGCTTGCTTAACTTGGGGCTAGATGATGCTGTGTGGATTGTCCAGCAATATTTATTTAATATTTATTTATTTAATATTTATGTTACTAAAAAAGTAAACATAGTTGACGCTTCTCGGCCCAAGGACTGGCTTCTACTTAGGTCAGAGGCCAAGCATTGCCATTCAACGTGGCAATGCCGTTAGTCTTTTGGGTACTTTACCAGCCGACAGACGTGAGGGGTGGTAGTGTTCTTAAAAAATCTGATTGGAAAATAATGATACAAAAATACTGCACACGTATTTGTTCTTTTGCCACGTAAATAAAAAATGACGACGTCACAAGCCCCTTCTCCTGAACTTTGATGTGCTTTATCATTGTAATTTTTTATTGATTTAAGTTAGCAAAAAATACGTTTCCAATATTTTTTGGTAATATTACTGACGGACTAAATAGACTTAATATATTTTTACCTAGGACACATCCCTATTTGATCCTTCCGTTGGCGTTAACGCTGACAGTAAAGGGATTTTGTCTATTTCCCTCCTTGTTCGATTTTCTGTGTCATCTCATAATTGTGTAACCAATTCGACACATCTCACGAACAGACTGTATTCAGGCAAGTGTATTTGTGGTTAGTACAAATTAAAGACGATTATTTCGACAATAGTCCGTATTTTACGAAACTCACCAGAGATAAAGGTTCTCTCTCCTTATTCTGAAACGACCACTATACGAACTAGATGAGCTAACACAATAGGGATGATGACAAATAATAGTTTTTTGTCCGTTCGGTATATTATTTAAAAACATTGGACACGTATTTTTTATTTTTTTACGTAATCAAAGGATTACGTCAATACATTGAGTTAAAATGTAGCGTGACGTCACACGTAAGTAGATTTTATACCCCCATGTGACGTAGTGGACCCCATCTTTATGCGTTTTATCTAATTCACTTTTTATTAATAGGATAAAGCAAAAAATACGTGTCTAATATTTTTTTAATATCTGACTGACGTACTAAACATGTTTCCTTTTTTTTACCAAGACTTCATCCGTATTGGTACCCGGAAAACTGCTACTAACACGAGAATAACACAAAAAACACAGTGTGAGAAAAAAAGACCAGTTAGACTGGGAGCCAATGAATGAAAAATGTTGGGGAACATGGTTGTGAAAACGGTAGGCAGAAGAAGAACTTTTAGCCAAATCATTTTTTTTTAAATTTGGTCTTTCTATGTCTGTCTGTTTGGCCTAATCTCAAAAACAGCTGAATCGATATTGACGGGACTTCCACTGGCAGATAGCGGATGTTATAAGGAGTAAATAATAGGCCAAATGACAGAGATACAAAAAATAAAAACCCATGAAATATTGTCGAATTCCACGTGGACACGGGCACAGATATTCTATAAATAAAGAAAACGTTGCCGTGCCTACAGTCCCTTCTACGTCCGAAATGAGACTCTCCATGTAGATCTCAAAATACCCACGGTGAAACAGTTCATGAAGCGACTCATCCAGCGCTTCATGGACTGTTCTACCGCTCATCCTAACCCCTTAGTGTCATCGGCCGCCCGATACACTCCGTCGCGAATAAGTACAGTTCGAAGACCAAAACACACACTCACAGAGCCAGATGATCCTATCACTCCAGGAGAGCGATAGGGCCACCAGCACTGTTCGCAAACAAAAACGGACATTCCGTCCTCGCCGCCGAGGCCCGTCGCGACGACCCCGTCTATGCCCCCCTCCCGACCCCTTTGCTAGAGCCAGCCCGCGAAGCTGAGCCGATTAATGTTTAAAATGTCCCTAAATAATGGAACAATCAGATCCAGCCTGTCCCTTGCTGTCCTCTTCAGCGACGTCCTAAGCCGAGGTTCGTACCCCGCAGGGGGTGCCCTTAGCGATAGTCGCTTAGCTTATAAGTTTTTATGCCTGGCTGGAGGCCTTAATTTTAATTAAGCCCCCCACAGGAAAGTTCGGTTGAGCAGTAAATATCCCTGAAGGATAAACTGCGAGATGCCCATTCCAAAAAAAAAAAAACGTGCCTACAGTACCTTTTATTTTGAAGCTAAAATGTGTTTTCCCATGGCATATTTTGCTTTGGGAAACGAATTATGTACGCGTACTGTTGATCTTTACAAACCATACTAAGTTTAGACTTTGATGTGAAAAGTTTTTGAAATTAGTTTAGTTAGGAAAAATATCGTGTATGTGTGAAATATTGTAGACCGGGATTTTTACTTAATATGAAAATAGAGCTTCTTTGACTTTTAAGCCATTTATTAATTAGTTCACTTTATTTACAAATCGGGAATCGTTCCTGTCACGGGCGACATATCAATGATGAAGTATCGATACCTCCCGAGTACATTTTTTAGATTTTTAGTTTTGAATGCCAATCGACGTAAAATGTTATTTCGTGCATACTGGCAAAACCTCCTAACACGATATTTAACTATTTATACCATTAAACACTAATGCGGTACAGTATACTTCATATAACCCAAGAAAAAAAATTAACGTGTTTTTCGTCTTCTAGTAGTAGTAGTAGTACCAGCCTATTACTGTCTTCTTTAAAGGCTTCTTCTCATACATAGAAGGTAGGAGCATTAATCACTACGCTTGCTCAAGACGGGTTGGCAATTTCAGACTTTTATTAATTATATAAGTCCAGGTTTCCTCACGATGTTTTCCTTCACCGATGTCAGTGATGTCCAAGATAAACTTAGAAAGTACATATGAATTGAAGGTTTGAACCCATAACCTAGTGCACAAGAGGCGATGCCTAAACCACTGGGCCATCATGACATTTATTTCGTCTCCTGTGAAGTTGGATTTATTAACCATAGACAACCAAAGATTTACCAACCTCACAAGGTCTGTTATAATATGAGGACATATTAGACCACTACAATATCATGAGAGATACTTTTGGAACGCTAAGGGATACAGATACTTATAACAAATTAAACAAATATTATATTGCGAAAGATTTTGTCGTTTGTATGTTTGTTCGAAATGGATAATCTCAAAAACAACACAACCGATTTTGAAAATTCATTCACGTATAGAAAGCTACATTATCAGTGAGTAACAAAGCGTATTTTTTTTCAATACTTCGTTTGAAAGGGGGTGTTGGGGATTTTCATGTTCAAAGGGAAAAAAGTACAAAATCCACGCGGATGAAGTCGCGGGGGAAATACTAGTATAATATAATAAATCTCGCCGACAGTGGGTATTAAACTGGGTAAGGTAGTTAATATAGACTTTTGTCTATAGGGAATACCTTTTCATTTCGCCACAGACAAGGAGTTTGTATGACTGCGTGCAAGACTAAGAGACTATGAACAAGTTTTGTACACAAAAAAATGTTTAATAAGTATTGTGTAATAATAATAAATAATGATGGACAATCCACACAGCATCATCTAGCCCCAAGCTAAGCAGGGTGGGTAATAGATGAATGATATACTTAATACAATACATTTCATAGATAGATATTTTTACTATACCTACATGGCAAATACCCAGAACACCTGGAACAAATCTTTGTAGATTAGTACAAACTTAGTACAAACATTTGTTCCAGGGCGGGAATCGGACCCGCAACCTCCTGCGTCGCAGGCGGACCTTCGCCCGCCGCGCCATATCTGTGTGTAAGGGTACATCAAGTTGGTTATGGCGTGGTTAAGGCGTCGTCTATTCTTTCATATCAAAGCCACTAGATTCCAGTCAACATCCCAATACTAGTACAGCCTTATATGTAAATACAAGTCAATGCAGCCTAAGCTATACTCGTTAAACGATAAAAAGGACGATATGATATACTGTGATTTCCACTCTCGAATATTCAACTGACCGCAACTGACACCGACACCTTGACAGCTCGACATTTGAGAGATAGACACTTGACATCTCGATGTTGCCATACTAGAAAAAATGTTCAGTGTTGCCAATTTTCCGAGAATTCTTTCCACATCGTTTAAAAACCTCTTTCTATTTATTTGTTCATGCTGCATGTAGACATGCGGAATAATTAATGGTTTGGTGCTTTGTGTATTGTTAATGTAATTGTGTAGGTATTCCTTGGAGTAATACTGACCCTATTTGGGAGTGTCCCTTGTTCGTTGAAAAAGGTTAATTAGCGTTCTATGCTTCATGTTTTCTTGTTATAATTTGTAAAATTAAAGTTAAAATTGTGCTGTCCTGGAAGTACTAAAAAAACTGTAGCATATCATAAAATATTAATGACTTTGGCTAATTAACGTTAAAAAGTATAGTGAAATAACTAAAGAACTTCCATCATTATGGACAACTTTTACTTAGGGACCACTGAAACAACGAAAATATATACTGCTGTAAAAAAAACAAACATAAGGCGGTTTGCAGTTATTTCGATTACACATTTCATAAGTTTTTTTTTTGATTTATACTTTATTTTGTTTATGCGTGATTAGAGGTCGTTCGATCTTTGTTTGCTAATAGGCCTTTAACTTGCAGTGTGAAAGACATAAGCACCAAGATGTACAGCATATTGCCGAAGTCGATCCATGGATGGGTGACCATCTCTTACATACCCAGGGCGCTCCGCACGTCGGAAAGCGCGTTTAGCCCTTTATGTCAACTGTCAATTGTAGATCTTTGACAGCAGTCACGCGTATTCTTGAAAGTCTGTCAATCTGATTTACCACATGCTACCCAGCTGTCTGAGTTACCCAGTTACTGGGTTGTGTACATCCAATTAGACTGGAAGCCGGCTCCAACATAGTATGGAAAAGGCTAGAGATGTTTTTTTTTGGGACAAGCCCGCTCTTTGGATTTGGAATCTCCTCCCAGACGTCAGTCTGCAGTTTTAATAATTTAGAGATCTTAACACGGTCACGTTGTGATAAAAAGTCTGCGTTCATGGACTCACATGCGGAGTAGTACATAGCAGCACGTCGCTGCACATCTAGATCGACTGGAAGTTCACCTGCTAGTACTAATAGAGTCTTATATGTATGCTTTGCATAAAATATCAAACCTGAACGCTGGCATTAAAGCAATTCAAGGCAATACGTCGCCATAGAGTGTAAAGCTCGGTATTGTAATTTTGTTCATTTTAGTTTTATTACAATGTTGAAAAGAAAACCTTGAGAATTACGCCCAAGTTTCACACAAAAATAGTAGGTAGTTGTAATGCTATCTATGATGGTTAATGAGAACTTCGATAAAACTTGAGAATGTGAACAAGCTTTGGTAATAAAATTTTACAGGTCGTACATTTTTCTTCCTCCTGTAAAGTTACCTCTTTTGCAAATACGAGGATTTTCACTCCTCATCCTCTTGCCCTAATCCAATTTCATTTGGGGTCGGCGCAGCATGTCTTCTTCTTCCATACATCTCTATTTCCCGTCATCTCAGAAGTCACCTCCTTCTTAGCCATATCATCTTTCACACAATCCATCCATCGTTTCCTGGGTCTGTCTCTACTCTTGTAACCCTCTACATTCATACTCAAAACTTTCCTCGCAACATGATCCTCATTCCTTCGCATCACGTGTCCATACCATGACAGCCGATTTCCACACAACTTCTCTGTCACAGGCGCCACTTTCAGACTTCCTCTTATATACTCATTTCTTATTCTATCCATTCGCGTAACATACCACACACGAGATTTTTCACTCCAAGGCGACGGAATAGATGCTGACATCTAAGCAGTGGGGTCAGGGAGGTACGGTAATTTTCATGGTGTACAATAAAGAGTATTCTATTGTATTCTATTCTAGGGTCAGCACAGCTTACACGAGTTAGAAAAGTCTGCATCAGACAGGGTATGATGACCACTTTGTCTAAAACTTTACCCCTGTCAAACTTGTGGGTGTAAGCACTTTCACAAGTACTTATCGATACGGGTGAGGAAGTTTTGTTCTGATGTATGATGGAGTATGTGTAAGGAATAACTAGCGTCTGACCGCGGCTTCGCCCGCGTGGAGGTCGTAAATTATCCCACGGGTACTTACTACCGAGATAAAGTAAAAAGTACTGTATTGACTGCCTCGCTGGTTCAGTGGTTGCAATTGCTACTGCTTAACCTGAGGATCGATTCTTGGGTCGGGCACAGTGTTTTTGTTTTTTTTTTCATCTGGAAAAGCCACATTTCTTCCCGGTTGATTACAATAAGCTCACGTCCTATTAAATGGAACTTAAACATAACTGGCACAATGAGGGAGTAATATTGGCATACCTCGTTTCCGTTATGTAGTTAAATTATTCTCTTATGTTTTAAATTATTGCACTACTTATTATATCTGTTAACATATATAATAACATGTATACCTATATATACATACTATATATGTACATATACCGTAAAACGGAGTTAATAGAAACACACGGGGGGAATAAAAATAAACTTCGAAGAGGATTTTCGCGTTAGTTTAACATTGTTTTGTACTACAAGGAGTCTTATTTTTTTAAGGATTTGAAATGAATCATTTCTATACAATATCAGTTATAACTAATATCGAATCAACGTTAGGATCTTATTTAAAGTTTCGTATCTACTCACCCCAGGGCGATTCGATTCTCCCCGTTTTACCGGTATATCAGATTAAATGTTAATAAAGTTCACTCATCATCATCCTCTTGCCCTTATCCCAATTTTTCATTTGGGGTCGGCGCAGCATGTCTTCTTCTTCCATATATCTCTATTTCCCGTCATCTCAGAAGTCACCTCCTTCTTAGCCATATCAACTTTCACACAATCCATCCATCGTTTCCTGGGTCTCCCTCTACTCTTGTAACCCTCTACATTCATACTCAAAACTTTCCTCACAACATGATCCTCATTCCTTCGCATCACATGCCCATACCATGACAGCCGATTTCCACACAACTTCTCTGTCACAGGCGCCACTTTCAGACTTCCTCTTATATACTCATTTCTTATTCTATCCATTCGCGTAACACCACACATCCCCCTTAGCATTCTCATCTCAGCTGCATGCAACTGCCTTTCATTCAGTCCTTTTGTGGCCCAACATTCTGATCCATACAAGACGGCAGGTCTTATCATTGACTTATAGATCTTCCCTTTAAGTTTAAGGGGAACGTGGGAATCGCAAGTTGTTCCCGTTACCTGCCGCCATTTCATCTACCCTGTGTTTATTCTGTGCTTGACAGTCCGATCTATTCCTCCGTCACTTTGCACTAGTGAACCGAGATACCGAAAGTCGGAGCAGATCGGAAGGAGCACGCATCAAGCGCAATGGCTTCAGGGCTGGAGAGACCGCCGAAATCGCAGAACATATATTCTGTCTTGGTTCTGCTGATTTTCAAGCCTACACTCTCCAGCTTTTGTTGCCATTTCTCCAATCTACCCTGGATCTCAGGTCCATCTTCACTGACAAGGACAATGTCGTCGGCAAATAGCATGCACCAGGGTGCCTCTTCCTGTATTTCCGACGTCAGTGCGTCCATTATTAACAGGAAGAGGTAAGGGCTTAAGGCCGACCCTTGGTGCAATCCTACAGCCACACTGAACTTGTCAGTGTTACCTGCAGACGACCGGACATAGGTACTAGATCGGCTGTACATCGCACGAATCAACTCAACATACTTCCCAGGCACACCTTTCTCCTTCAAGGCCCACCACAACACTTCCCGAGAAAAAAAAAGAGAGAAATGTTAATAAAGTTCACTATTATCTTATAATATATCCAGTCTTAAGTGTGAGCGACGTTCAATAAGAAACCCAATATCCCCTGTTTATCTATTAACTTAGACAACGCTCAATATCGTCTGTTTAATAGCTAATAAACTGAATATGCTTCGTTAGGCATATTAAGTTAGCATCCTCGCCAAACGTAGTGAGACGTAAAATTATTTTGTAACTGGTTCGTGAGATAACATATGGAAGCCTCTTTAGGGATGACTATGTTCTTCATTATGGATAGAGAGATAGAGATAGACAGAGATAGAGGTATTTATTTGCTCCAACATGTGTACGCATAAAACGTGCATGCAGGATAACTTAAAACGTAAAGCTTCAAGGTATATAGTATACTCTAGATATCTTAATTAAATACTATGCTAATGGAATCTACAAAGTGGTTCGGAAGACCGTTTCTCGATGCCCAGTTCAAACTAGATTTCAGTCGAGATAAGAGTTCTTTTCTTTCTTTCTTTTTGTTCTTTTTTTAAAAAACGTTGCCCCACACTAGGAATTTCTCCTGTGTCGTGGGTGCGTTTACAAACATTCAAAGTCACATACACAAACAGCCAGACCTGGAACAACTATCTGTAGGTCATACTTATATTTGTTCCGTGCGGGAATCGAACCCACGACACTCAGCGCAGCAGTCAATCGCTCAGCCACTGCGCCAACCGTGCCGTCAGAGTAAAATCAGACACTTTCTTAAATTTTCCCAGCGAGTGGTATCAAATCTACCAGCTTTAAATCGAGTTTCAACACTGAGCATCGTGCACTCTGGGGTATTGTACTTAACAACCTATTTATGTTTACGTACCTACTGGTGGTGGCTTAAGTACGATTTTCACCAACCGGGCCACGCAGGGGCCATTATTTTCGCGAGCACGCGCTAGTAGCCGACCGCGTCCGCCAGACGGCTACAATGTGCTGGAACCCAAGAGCATGCGCGTGCTCGCGTATCCGCTAGCATGCTCTCAGCAACATGCTGGTTCCACTCGCTGGCCGGCGACAAAATACACAAGAGCGCGCGGCAGTGGCCGAGCGGAGCCGACTGGATGCGACGACAGCCGAGCGCCTCCGTTCTCGTACGCGAGAAGCCGGCCGGCTGCCGCGGCATCCGAGCGCAGCCGACTGGCTGACGCGGCATACACGGGGATCTAACCTAGTTCCAAGCTGTGTAAATATGGAATTTACACAGCTTGGAACATGAAACTAAACTGTTAGAAGCCTGAATATCCTTTAGTACAGTAAAACGTTGAAATGTGGTTGGTCAAAATCAACATTAGTCGTCGAATTACAACCGTTTTAGCTAGGAAGCTAAAACAATTGAATTTCTACCACTGAGCGGCTCACCACTGAGTATATATGGAGAAAGAGCATTGTGTAGAAACACAAGGAGTGCTTTCTAATTCTTTAGCATGTTACTGCTATGGGACTATCCTTGTCGTAACTCCATCAAAATCGAAGGATAAAATCTCCTTAATGCTGTCTATTGGGAATTTCAAAATGTTAAATTGTTTTATCTGCACTAGTGGTCGCTCAGTGGTCGAAATGCAGCAGAGTCATCTTTCTACACCTGTTCTTCATATCATCATCCTCATCCTTTCCTCCATCTGGGGTCGGCGCAGCATGTTTTCTTCTTCCATACATCTCTATTTGCCGTCATCTCAAGGGTCACCTCTTTTCTAGCCATATCACTTTTCACACCTCTTCTCCATGTAACTTTAACTATGCGTAATCTGACACTTCTTCAACTCATACTTTTAACACCTTAACTGCCAAACAACGAGACACAATTGAAAATGTATTGTTTGTTAATCAATTGGCGTTTGCGGCGTTTAAAAAAGATCCGAAGGCTTCCCTTCGCTTATTAATCTATACAAATAAATAAAATTAAAGATTCAGGTTTTGAAAATTAGCCCAAACAAACAAAGAGACAAACAGTATGTTTTATTATACATAGCAAATACCCATAACACCCGGAACATATCTTTGTATATCGTACAAACATTTGTCCCAAGGCGGGAATCGCCACTAGTGGATAGTGAGGGGGCAATGACCACTTCCCATCACACCATTAGCCTGTTTGCCAATCTATTAGACAAACGTGACGGGTAATATCAGCAGAGTTATAACAGTATACAACGTGCATTCAAAACAGCAATATGTCAACAGTAACCCCACATCAAAGAGCAGATGGATTAGCATAGGGAGCTACACATATACACATATATATAGGTATGTGTACCATGATGGATAGGCCAAACGATGTGTATTAATGCATTGCAATGCAGTACATGGGATGTGGAAATGGTTTGTACAAGTACGATTGTACGTACATCTACGCACATTCGTTACGGGTATTCAGAAGCCCGAAGGCTGACAGCGAGTCTTATCAAAGGGTATCGTGTTGCCCAGTACCTGGGTTGTGGTTGTGGAGGTAAGATAGGTATTCGCTCCATGTAAAATACTGGTATTTTCGTAGAGTCGTACATTTAGTAGAAAGCTGTTATTTTGACATTACAAACAGACACTTCAATTTTATTTATTTGTATAGCCAAGACAAGTCCAGGTCTCCTCACGATGTTTTCCTTCACCGATGTCAGTGATAACATAAAACATCTGCCTTACCCTTCACATCACATAAGGCAGAGGCGTACTTATTTTTACACCCACAAATTAGATGATGAGGTGTCCAAGATAAACTTAGAAAGTACATATGAATTGAAAAAGTCACTTTTAATACGAATTGTAGCGACATCTATCTCGCCGCATACTAACTAAATTTGACGTATCCTACATCGCGATATTAAAGTTGTCCGAGCCATTGAACATAATTATATATAAGAACCCGACAACAACCATCGGGCAGTTTAAAGTTCGGTTAAGCAGTAGATATCTCTAAAGGATAAACTGTGAGATGCCCATTCCAACAAAAACCATCGGGCAGTAGCCCACCAGACATAACACCCGTCTGTTCGGAGAATCTTTCCTGTTCAATGGTGGATGAGGAACATTACACCCTGTTCCTCATTCCTCAAAGAATATTCTGAGATCTATTGTGAGAGTACATCTATCTCTTGTTAGAACCGTTGGGTCCTAAATAAATTAATAAGTAAACAACCAACTACTTTACAACTTTACGATTCGAACCAATCTTTTCCTTCTATTCTTGCATAGTGTTGAGTGCTTTCTTAAGAACTTTTTATTCACCTTTCACGAAACATCGAAGTGTTATATATGCTTATATATGTATAGTATGTGTTCTATAACGTAACATCACGCCTATATTCCCCAAAGTGTTGGGCAGAAGTGTGTCTACCGTCCCGTATCCCATTTATATCAGTGTAAACCATGGTGCTAGACAACTGGGCCTAACCCAGTTGTTAACGTCCCTTTGTGCCTATTGGCCTAGCTCTGTTATTTCTCCAGCTTGATATGGAGGGAAGTGGAAATTATGTATTTTTCTAACTCCACCGCTGTTCTTTTTTTATTACTTTGTTGCGGGATTAAAGACAGTTGAATCGTTTCTCCGGGACTCGTCGGGCTTCATTGTCTCGAGGCTTTTCTGGTGGACGCCACTGTTGATTCTGGTTTTTAGGAGTCGCAGTAGTTTGGGAATGACGACACGGTTGGCGCAGTGGCTGAGCGATTGACTGCTTCGCCGCGTGTTGTGGGTTCGATTCCCGCACGGAACAAATATTTTTATGGCCTGCAGGTCTGTCTGTTCGTGTATATAACTTTAAATGACCCACGACACAGGAGAAATTCCTAGGGTGGGGCAACGTTTTTTTTTTTTAAAGTAATGGTGTGGCTTATGATTTGAAGTCCCATGTCATAGAGAATGAGCCTATTGCTGGGCACACATCCAAACTCCGGGCTGCTACTCAGAAAATGTCTAATGAAAAATCCCAATAGCACATATCTCGACACGGGAATCACCCAAGACCCCTTAGATAGTAAATAAATAAATAATGCTGGACAAACCACACAGTATCATCTAGCCCCAAGCTAAGCAGAGCTTGTGTTATGGTTACTAGATGACTGATATACCTAATACAATACATTACATAGATAGATTTCTTTATTATACATAGCAATTACCCAGAACACCCGGAACAAATCTTTGTAGATCGTACAAACATTTGTCCCAGGGCGGGAATCGAACCCACAACCTTCTGTGTCGCAGGTGGACCTTCGCCCGCCGCGCCATATAAGTCATCCACTGAACTGAACAGTAAGACTAAAGAATCGTCCACTGAACTCATGGTGTTACTTTGTGCGCCGATTCCCTTTCCACCCTGTATACCTGTACACCTCTCGAATATTAGTACCAGCCTATTACTGTCCCACTGCAGGGCAAAGGCCTTCTCATACAGAGAAGGCACAAGCATTAATCACCACGCTTGCTCAAGACTGGTTGGCGATTACAGATTTATATTAATTATATAAGTCCAGGTTTCCTCACGATGTTTTCCTTCACCAATGTCTGTGATGTCCAAGATAAACTTAGAAACTACATATGAATTGAAAAAGTCACATTGGTACTTGCCCAGGTTTGAACCCACAACCTCGTGCACAAGAGGCGAAGCCTAAACCACTGGGCCATCATGACTCGAATATTACAGGTATATTATTCAGAAGTTTCAAGAGGCAGTAATAACCGTTTCGAGAGATTCCGATACTCGATACTATACCAGTTGAACGTTGGAAATATTACCCGGTTATTTGTATCGAAGAGCAATATCAACAGTATGAACTTTGAAAGGAGTATTGTTGGAATATCTTTATTACTTTTTCTTCCAGATTGTCATGTTGGAGCGTTAATCAAAGCGGCTGATGTCAGTTCTCATTTTTTGCATTCCAAGTTCAAACTTCCAGAGTTTTGTGAAAATATTTAAAAGTGTAATTCTTCCCAATTTTTTTCATATTTGTATTCTTCTTCTTCTTTCTTTTCTTTTTTTTTAAACATTGCTCTACACTGTGGTGCATTTACAAACATTCAAAGTCACATACACAAACAGCCAGACCCGGAACATCTACCTGTAGGCCATACAAATATTTGTTCCGTGCGGGGATTCAAAGACACGCAGCGCAGCAGTCAATCGCTCAGCCACTGCGCCAACCATGTCGTCATAACGTATTGTCCTATTAGACCTATTGTCTTATTGTCTGTCTACCAGTCTTTGATCTGATACTATACTAATACTATTATTGATCGAAGCTACCATTTAATCAAAATCGACGCCATTTTCATTGCTTACAGATCGTAATTAAAACAAAAATTCTAAATTCATGAATTTTGTTTGTGACTATGATACTATGTTGACAATCATAGTTTCACATTTATTGTTTTACTGTCAATCTCAATAACGTATCTAAATCCAAGTTTAGGGATCTATCTTTGTTTGTAACCAATCAATGGCTGAGTTTGCAATCAGTTACCTTGAGAGGGAAAACCAGTTGCAGCAGTTTTAGATCACGGACAGAGATTTGGATTGAGATACGCTATTGAAATTGGTCGTAGATTGATACAATGTCGATAAGTAGTAAAACTCAGTGCTTGCACCGCCGAGCGTGTACACTGAAGAAAAACATGGTTTAGCCTTTTCCAAACTATGTTGGGGTCAGCTTCCAGTCTAACCTGACGCAGCTGAATACCAGTGTTTTACATGGAGCGACTGCCAATCTGACCACCACAACTCAGTTAATGGGTTACACGTTACTCATTGGTAAGACTTTCGGGCTTCCGACTACCCGTAACGACTCTCAAAGATCTACAAATGACAGCCGGGACCTACTTTCCGAGGCTTTCTCGATATGTTACAAACGGTCACCCAGCCACGGTCTCACATCGGCAAGCGTAGCTTAACCTTCGCTCACCCCCTGCGGCTGTTTTTATTTAACCACGAGCTCTAGTTTCATCCGACTGTTATGGGAAAAAGGTGTGAGTTTACGTATGTATGTAAAAACAAAACTTACTGTGAATAATATTTGAATTTATTGACGAATTCAGATAATATTTTGTTTCATTTCATATCGGAATACGTGTAGCTGTCCAACTGTATTACCGGTTGATAAGGACAACTGAAAATGTAAAATGAATTTTCAGTAAGTAAACTGATTGACGAATATTAAAATTGCATACTTTTTTTATCTCCAAGTTGGATTTTTTTTGCTGGATAAGTTTTAATGATGATCGTATTTTAATATTTTACTGTTTAATTTGTACAGATTCTGGTCTATAGTAGTTCAAGTTATAGGTAGGTATGTATGTTGATCATATTAGGTATACCTTCAGTTGGAAAAGTAAAAAGGTATGAAATCATGATAAAGCAATACATATAAAACGATTTTCCTTGCTTTGTAGATATTACTGAACAATTAGGAAAACATGAATAACCCCGTTGGCCTTGTAGACGCGAGCACTACTGCTGAACTTGAGGTCCTGGGTTAACTTCCCAGGTTGGGCAAAGTTCTAGTTTCAATGAATATCTCGATAGCAGCCCTTTAGTCTGGATTTGTGTCCAGTTGATGACAATAGACTCGCCTCTATTGCATGGGACTTACACGAAACTCGCTAAAAGTGTGTGTACTATAGGTACAACTCTGCGTTATCCGTCAGGAAATACAGGCGTGATGGTATGTTAGAAAAACATGATCTATCCACATCCGCTATTCATATCGAGTTATTAAAAAAGCAAATGGCGCTCAATCTTTTATACAATAGTGTTCAACTAGTTAATAATATCATAAAATAGTCTTGGAACTTTGTGCGCTTGCAATATCCAGACGTTTTAGTCGAGATGTAGCCAAAGTTTTCAGACTGTCTGAGGCAGTGGTTTTCAAAGTTGCCCGTCTGTCATAATTTATTTTTATAGTTTGCGGTGCAAGCTTTTGAATCTTATTTTAGGGCAAGTGGTGAAGTTTGCGGGTAAACTATGTAGATGGTGGTGACGAATACCTTGTCCACAAACTTAACTTAAATTTAGAGAATTGAGTTCTCTTTTAGCTCGAGAAAAGGATGGCTACAGTGTAGTTTACTAATTGTTTTGTATTTGTAATTGTTTTTGCATGAATTACGTTTGCTGTTCGAAAAAATAACGAAAAGATTTTAAATAAATTTAATTACTGAATTAATATTACAAAAATTAAACCCATGAATGATGATTCTAGTAGTAGATGATTCTAGTTAGATTGAAATAGGACAGTAGAATAAACATTCTTACAATTTATTGAACAAAAACAACTTGCGAAATAGATTGATGTTAGAAGTGCAATTAATAAGTAAGTACGGCGCGGATGCAACATCAGCGATCTTTATATAGTAGCGTTATGTAGGTAATTCATGTGAGTTTGAATGTTTGTAAACGCACCCACGATACAGAAGAAATTTCTAGTGTACCCACACTAGGAACACACAAACACACACTGTTTTTTTCTAGAGCTGAAACAGAAGGCAATTCTCAAATTTAAGTTTAGTTTGTGAACAAAGAGGGAGGAAGGGGTAGTGGGGGGCGAGGGGAGGGGGAGGGGTGCAAGTTAACAAAACAATAAACGTCAGTGCGATTTTCTTTTTTTTTTCTTTTGTTTTGTTCGTATCCTTAATAATAAGCAGAAGTTATATTGAGATTTGTCACTTATTATAAAGGTGCTCAAAAGCCCGACAGAACCACAGGATTTACTGCCAACAGTCTATAGAAGCGAACATACTAACGTTAACCAAAATCAAACATTTTATTTTATTGCTTGCCTTCAGATAAACTAGTCTTAGGCGATTGGCATACTGAACCGTATCACGCAGCGGGGTGCGCGGCGACGAACGACGAACACTTTTCTGACACAAATATTTATTTATTATTTAAAGTTAATTAAAACGGTACAACACCAATTCAAATAGATAACATAGAAACATAAAACAAAACATACAGTCGACAGCATTCAATGGTTAAATGAACGATCGTTTGTTTCATACTTGCAAACAACGTAAGAACACGCACTCCCGCGCTACGCTTCTTGATACGGTACAGTGTGCCAATCGCCTTAGCTAAGATAGACAGAAACCATAAAAAAAATCAAAATGAAGAAAATACCCGAATCTTGCAGGTAATACGGCCAGCGCTTGAACGTTCAAGGTTTTCCAACTATTCTAGGTTATCCTAATTCAGATTACGTGCTCCGTAGATCTCAATCATGGCGGGCACTCCCACACTGTCTCATTAGTGCTGTCCCATTTCAAATAGGGTGAGGCCGTAACTAATACACGAGGATTTTTTACGTTAAAAATCGGTTTTTTGTTGAAAATGTAATATTTTTACCGGTATTATTTTTGTAATACTATAAAGATACTTATTCAAAATTTGAAAGCGATTTTCACGTATTGTGTTGATAGGATGTTGTTAATAACATCATCATCATCTGCTTATCCTTTTTCCAGTTTAACCGGTGGATAGGTAGTCGCTCCATGTAAAACACGGATATTCAGCGGCATCCAATTAGACTGGAATCCAACCTCAAGATATCTGGGAAAAGGTTAGACAGAAGTATGCCAATATAATAATAATTAATAATATTAATATAATAATAATTAATTATTAATAATTTTGATTATCACAGTTTTTATTCCTAGTTATCTAACATGATATCTCGTAAAAAGATTTCATTGCATTACTCTTTTTTCGCATCGGCACGGGCTAACGCTATCGGATAAGTACAGCTAGCAAGCCAGGAAGCTAGATTTTTTGTCACATATGAATCAGTGGAACAATACTAGTTGCAAAGATGATTTGTGGTCGGATATGACACAGTGGAAAACACTAGTTGAAAAGTAGATGTTTTGTCAGATATGACATAGTGGAAAACAACTACTTGCAAAGTAGATTTTTGTCAGATATGACACATTGGAACAAACATTTGCAAAGTAGATTTTTTGTCAGATATCACACAGTACAACAATAACAGTTGCATAATGGAATGTTTTGTCAGACATGATACGGTTGGCACAACACTAGTCGCAAAGTAGATGTTGTGTCAGATAAGACACAGTAGAACAACACAGGTAATTCCTTGCTGAAAATAAAACTCCCTACTAAAATTCGCACTTTATTACTTGTACCGTGAGCTCAAACACCTGTTTTCTCAGAATGATTTGTTAGAGGTATAACACGAAGCATTTTTAGCACTGAATTACGGAGAAAAATACCTAAGAGATCTTCCGACATACAATGAAACGTTCCCTTGGTATGAAAAATCCAAACCCCTATAATTTAACACAAGGTAAATTTATTTTATTTTGGTTCAAACGAGAGAAATGCCTATGTTTGCATTTACTAACGATTTATACTTGTTTCTACTCAGACATGAAAAGTCTTTTAGTAAATAGGGGTGGCACTGGCTTACAATATTTTGACTTTCAGGATATAGGTCTTTACCTATGAAATTGCCGTTCTGCAGTACTGGCCATTTCAAATCAAAATATTTTTTGTTTGGCTAAGAATTCTAATTTCAAATTAATTTTATTTTAAAAACATGGATTTTTTTTTCCAAAAGTAGTCATTTGTTTATTGATTAGTGTTACATTTTCATCGCATTTAAATCTTTTTCGTCATCATGGATACGTTAAAAATTCGAGTAATTATGGAATATGAGTACCGTCGTGGCAGCAACGCGGCACAAGCGGCACGCAACATCAACGACGTTTACGGAGCTAACACTACAAACCAACGCACTACCTGTTATTGGTTTGCTCGCTTCCGTTCTGGAAATTTCGACCTGAAAAATGAACCTCGCGGTCGTCCGAAGACTTTGGTCGACAATGACGAATTAAAGGCGATTGTGAAAGCTGATGATACACAATCTACGGCTGAATTAGCAGCAGCTTTCGACGTTAGCGTCAAAACAATATTGGTCCATTTGCGTCAAATTGGCAAGGTAAAAAAGCTTGACAAATGGGTGCCCCACGAACTCAATGATCGCCAGCGCGAAGTACGCGTCGAGACGTGCCTTGCACTGCTCAACAGACACACAAATGAAGGAATTTTGAACCGCATTGTTACCTGCGATGAAAAATGGATTCTGTTTGATAACCGCAAGCGCTCAGCAAGTTGGTTGGATCCTGGTTCAGCACCTAAACAATGCCCTAAACGAAAACTTACCCCAAGAAAAGTGATGGTCACTGTTTGGTGGTCTAGCGCCGGTGTGATTCAACACAGCTTCTTACCAAACGGGGTGAGCATTACTGAAGATGTGTACTGTGAAGAATTGAACACAATGATGGAGAAGCTGGCACATCTCCAACCAGCATTGGTCAATCGCTCGTCTCCGCTGCTCCTGCACGACAACGCGCGACCTCATACTGCACAGCAGACGGTCTCCAAGTTGCAAGAACTGGGGTTGGAAGCTCTCCGTCATCCGCCCTACTCACCAGACCTTGCGCCTACAGACTACTACTTTTTCCAGAATTTGGATAACTTCTTGGCGGGAAAAAAATTCAATACCCGAGAGGCAGTACAAAATGCCTTTGAAGAATTTGTTGCCTCCCGTCCAGCTGATTTCTTTAAGAAGGGCATCAATAAACTGCCACTGCGTTGGCAAAGATGCATTGATTGCATGGGTGATTACTTCGATTAATACAAATAAAAAATACATGAAAAAAATTCATTTAAATTTTTTCATACAAAACGGCAATTTCATAGGTAAAGACCTATTATATAGGTACATTTTTTTTATAGGAATAACAAACTGCAGTATATTATATCTACCTATCTTCTATATTAATACAAATAAGTAGCTGCATATATGAAAAATCATCACTTGAGAATGGTTCGACTGATTTAGCTGTTTTTAACCGACTTCAAAAAAGGAGGAGGTTCAGTATTCGACTGTATTGTGTTTTTGTGTTTTTTTTTGTTTGTTCACCGATTTCTCCGTCAGTTGCGAACCGATATTTTTTTTTTAAAGGGGGTATTCACGAGGTGGTCTCATTGTCACCAAATTAGGAGATCCTAATTTAGTGACAATGTGACCACTCAATTCCTCCAGGATCCCATCAGCATCTGTATATCAGCCTAACGTGCATCGTGTTGTTTACGTGTGTACTATGTATTAGTTATAAGAGGTATCACTCAAGTAGCAATCATTATCTAGTGATCTCGTATACACCAACCTTTACCGTCACTTACCAAGGATTCACTACAACTGCTGTCTTCGTAATTGAAAACGGCATGAAGATGAAGGTTCTATTACCGCGGGAGTTGGGCCGTAACTAATAGATATTTCGTTCCCGCAGGACCGACTTACTACTAAGTAGGTGCTTACACAACAGGGCTAAGTTTTGGGATGGGTATGGGCACGGTGGACGTGTGAGCGGATAGCGACAAAGTAGCCACAAAGAATCGCTTGACGCTAACGTTACGAATATCTTTTGAATATTTGTCTGGTATTTAGCGTATTTTAAGTGGACAAGCCAAATGCTCTTGGAAGGGGTGAACGAACAACGGCAGAGAGAAACGCCTGTCGAAAACGTGTCGTAAATTTAAAAGATTCTTCAATCTTTACCTTTTGAATCTAGTCTGGCAGTTGGAGTGCTTTATGTGGACTAGCCAAATGTTTTTGGGAGGAGTGAACGGACAGCGATAAAGTAGCCACAAAAAAATCTTGTCGTAATCGTAACGTAAAATATTTATGCACGTAAAGCCGTTGGCTGTCATTTGTAGATCTTTGACAGTCGTTACGGGTAGTCAGAAGTCCGAAAGTCTGAGAACCAGTCTTGTGTTGCCCAGTCACTGGCTTGTGGAGGTCAGATAGGCTGTCATCATCATCAGGCTATACTAATCCAATGCTGGATATAGCCCTCTCCTAATGAGCGCCATAGCGCCCTGTCTTCAGCTTGCCGCATCCAGCAACTGCCTGCAGTCGTTCGCAGATCGTCATCCCACCTGGTCAGAGGGCGTCCCACACTACGTTTGCCGAGGCTCGGTCTCCACTCAAGAACACGTTTACCCCAGCGGTTGTCGGTTCTTCGCGAGATATGGCCAGCCCACTGCCACTTCAGCTTGCTAATTCTTGATAGGCAGTCGCTTCTTGTAAAATAAAGCCCCATCATAGTTGGAGACAGGCTAGGCGGATAATGATGATATCTTGATGAGTTATTTATGTGACCTACCTAAATGTTGTTTTTTGGTACTGTTTGTCAAATCGTTCATTTCTATGGCTATTGACAAATGCATGCACTGGCTAGACAGCGAGCTTACTCTTGATTTTAATTCCGATCGATCGGCATTGGAATTTAGTCTTTAGACGCTTGAGTACGACGCTAGAGGCAAATTCGGCCACAAATAACAGCGGGACCAATGGCTTAATGTACTTTCCGAGACACGGAGGAGTCTCTTCACAAGGCCACCCATCCACAGACTGAACTTGGCAAGCGTAGCTTAACCTTCTATCGATCTGTGCGGCTGTTTTTATTTAGCCACGAGCTCCTCACTGTAACTTTTCATTAATTTTATGTTATTAATTCATCACAATTTGCCGAGTGCTTTCAACAAAGCTTCGTTGTTCGCTAACTCTGTCCAATCCTTGGAGATTACAAGGGGGTAGATTTGTTTTGTTTCATATTTATTATACCGACTTTATGAAGGTAACTGTTTCATATCCTTGTAAGGCTCAACCTAAATTTATGTCGATATAAATTACGACGCAATGTACTAAAAATAGGTACAAGTAGTTGCGGCCCAGAACTTTGATTAAGTAAAAAGTGTTTAAATGAAATGTTTTTGACTTAATACTTTTAACGCGTATTACTTATATCTAAAGTTGTGTGTGTGTTTTTCATGCAAAAAATATGTATAATATTCGATTCCCGCACGGAACAAATATTTGTATGGCCTACAGGTAGTTGTTCCGGGTCTGGCTATTCGTGTTTGTGACTTTAGATGTTTGTAAACGCACCCACGACACAGGAGAATTTCCTAGAGTAGGGAATCGTTTTCTTTCAATAAAAAAGAAAGACTTCTTCGATATTTTTTTTAGGTAAAAATTACGTACCTAAAAATTAAGTATCAGATTAAACAGCAAGGATTTATCTACCTATAACTTTCAATGATTATTTAGAGTCCAATACTCTTCCGCTAATTTTAAAACTGTATTTCCCTTAAATAAGTCAGTTTAAACTACTGATTTGCACCTATCGCTAATCGCCGTCATCGTTACCTCATCTTAATCAAGACCCTCGCCGACGTCAATTTGCACCCCCTTACATAGACACGTGAAGGGTTTAAATATCAAACATTATCTATGTCTATTTGTGACCCCCACTTCCATCAGATTTTCAACCCCTTACAACCCTCTTAGGGACGTTCAAAGCGTTCCTTTTTAAAGGGGTGTTGAAGATTGCTTTCTTCGGATTTCCTACGGTTTAGGAGTTTTGGAAACTTTGATCAGTTTGGTTGGAGTTATGGTTTAACTTTGTGAAGGCAGTTTTGAATCGGTAGAACTCGAGTGTGAACAACTTATTATTAAAGGAAATTCTGAACTGCTACAAGTGTATTTAATTAAACATTAATTGAAAGAGCAGGAGAGTTACAATCGTTATCTTGGTGGCGCTGCTGTTGATTCTGACTACCAGAGGATGCTGTAGATGAGAATAGGGATGTGTCCTAGGTAAAAATAAATAAATTTATATAATAAGTCTATTTGGTCCGTCAGTTAGATTACCAAAAAATATTGGACACGTATTTTTTTTGCTTAGTCGAATCAATAAAAAGTGACAAAAGATACGTATATTATATCAAAGTTCAGTGGAAGGTGCTTGTGACGTCACTTCTTCGTAAACATAGTAACAAGGCTTGACGTCATGCGAAATTTTTTGTTTACGTGACAAAAGAAAAAATATGTGTCCAGTATTTTTGAGTAATTAAACTATCGGACCAAACAGTTTTAAGGACACTACCCTATAGTGAGGCGGCCGTGTTACACAAAATAATGAAAAGAAGTCGTTATCCTGAAGGTATAATTATCTACTCTTGAACGTTAGTTTTTTTATGAAAATCGAATTAAGGTGTATTGTGTTTTTAGTTACAGGAAATAGGCCCACTTCTTGTTACAAGGGACTATATAATAATAAATATAATAAATATCGCAATCGGCGTGCCTATATGACTAGATGTATAAATAAATAATGCTGGACAATCCACACAACATCATCTAGCCCCAAGCTAAGCAGAGCTTGTGTTATGGGTACTAGACGACTGATATACTTAATACAATACATTACATATATAGATATTTTTTTTTTATACATAGGAAATACCCAGAACACCCGGAACAAATATTTGTAGATCGTACAAACATTTGTCCCAAGGCGGGAATCGAACCCGCAACCTCTTGCGTCGCAGGCGGACCTTCGCCCGCCGCGCCACATCAGTCGTCAAAAATGTATGAACGTAAACAAAGCAAAAGGAGTATATAGGGCTCGTAGCTGTAGTTTCTGCCTAGCCCATCGTATGTATTTATGTATTTATGTTAAATAAACGAGTAAAATGTTTGTGCCCACGCCTTCCGGGTAACAGGCGTAATGATTGTGATCCAAAAGGATAGAGTAACCAGGCAGCTTAACAAATACAAGGCTTGTGTAACAAACACAACTTCTAAAACGAAAAAAAATACGCCACAGAATATTTTTCAACCGAATCGTTCATCACACATGATTGGAAACGTCCCCCCTAAGGTAAACGCATTTAAATACACATAAGGACTTAAAACACCCAAATTTATTCCCCTTTCGTTGTAAGGATTAAAGTATTGCTTCGTTAGGAACGTGGGCCTTTGGATGGCTTACACAAGGAAACCCAAGATAGGCCCTTTACTGAATTTAATTTAAAATGTGATGAACGACTCATCTTAGATTCTGTGTTGTTAGCGGTACGGCAATACGGGCTCTGGTTGTCCCTATGGGGTAGCCAATTAGGGGAAAGAAAAGGTAGGAGTACGTCTTGACTTGATATTGTGTAAGAAACCATTTTGTTTGCCCGCATTTTTTTTTGACGTATGTTTTTTTTGTTGCATACAGTTCACGTTAGTTCAAGTTTCATTTCATCATGAATAAATTATTATTATACGATAAATACGTAATAAAAAATGTGGGACTTGGAAAAAATTATAAGGGACCACTCCTAACTAAGTACCAATAACAATATTATAAGCAGAACTGTCCCACTACTGGGCAAAGGCCTCCCTTCATTCCTTACATAGGTTGTGATTACGCGCCACCTCATTCCAATTCTTAAGGAAGACATCCGGGTTGTCCCACCATCTCCTTTTTGGTCTGCCGCGTGCCGTGGCCTTATGTCACTGTTCCAGGGCACCAATTCTGCACTCAACGGGCCCACACCCGCTATAATCCTCACGTACCTACTTGCTGCAAGTACTACGCACCTGACCTTTTTGTGGGTCATTCAAAATGTATTAACAATAATACATTTTTTTTATTTCATTATTATTGTTAATTAGTGAAACTAATTTAAAACCCTACGATGGGGCTGACATATCTCTCTTTTAAGCCTCTAATTAAAACAGATAAACTAAATTTTGCACGTCCAACAAGCAATTTTTCTTTTTTAATTTGTGAGGTCAGACGACAATTATTGCCAAAAAACTCTGACGAATGTAGAAACTTCTCCTTTTTTGAAGCCGGATAAAAAGGGTCAACGGTTATTTAATATCACGGTTTCCATCACGTGTTTGTTAATGGTTTACCCGCCTATGTCGCGAGTTAAACCAGGCGGGTACTATCAGCCGACAAGCCACGTGACGAGCTTACGGGTCATCCTTATGTGCTTAACCTTTTTCCAACTATGTTAGGGTTGGCTTCCAGCCTAACTGAATACGAATATTTGACATGGAGCCACTGCCTATCAGGCCTTCACAAACTGGTTAACAAGAAACCTCTCGTTAAGATTGGTTGTAAAACTTTAAATTGCCCGTAACGACTGTCAACGGTCTACAAATGACAGCTTGAACCAACGGCTTACCGAGGCACGGAAAAGTCGCGGTATGTAATGGGTGGTCACTCATCCACGGCCTGACCTAGGCCAGTGTTGCCTTACCTTGAATATCAACCCATGTGGCTGTTATTACTTAATCAATACTGACTCCCGAACTGGTCGGTCGAAATTATACAAAATACGTTTTAATTAACATTAAATAAAATAAATAGTTTTAGGTACAGAGGCCAGCACAACAAGCAATCTGTCAATCTGTATAACTGTCAAATTTCTTTGATAGTTTTTCAAGTCTATTACAAAAGAATAAGGTTCAAAATTTGACGGTTTGGGATAGCTTGATGTGCTGGCGTCTAGTCTGTACAACACTCAATAAACAAGAGTCACGTGCCCAAGTTGGAATTGGAAAACTTCGTATGATGAAGTGCATTAATAAGTTCGGTTTTACATTTAGTAAACATTTTGATTAGTTTCGACTTTACACCGGGATTTATAAACAAGTTATGTTATATTGCACGTCTCAACGCGAAGCGTTGAGTTGTGCTTTACTCTCACTCTCTCAAGGTCAAGCAATTATCTCGGCTTAAATTGCTTTTATCCGATCCTTTTGGACTTTGAGTATTAAATGAGTTGACAAATATCAACAATAACACTTTTTTATGACAGTAGATACTTTTAAAAAACACTATTTTTGCTAGATAGTAAATAAAAAACCGTTTTGAAAAACTATTTCAGTGGACGTCGGGTTGTCTGTATGTTCGGATGATGTATGTGGTCACGATATCGCCCAAAAACCTTCACTTTTTGAGTCATTTTTTTTTTCATCCGCTTCAGTATCATTCTGAGTAATAGCCTATTGAAAATTACCGTCTAATTCAATCAAGTCATTTTTGTCATAAAATGAGCGTTGAGACGTGCACTTTTGGATTTTCCAAATTTTTTATTTATTTTTATTTTATTTTTCCGTGCCTCGGAAACCACGTTAAGCCGTTGGTCCCGGCTGTCATTTGTAGCTCTTTGACAGTCGTTACGAGAAGTCAGAAGCCTGTAAGTCTGACAACCAGTCTTACCAAGGGGAATCGTGTTGCCCAGTAAACTGAGTTGTGGAGGTCAGATAGGCAGTCGATCGGTTAGACTGGAAGCCGACCCCAACATAGTTGGGAAAAGGCTAGACTAGGGGATGACCGAGATTTATAAATAGGAGATGATCAACAAGCCGTGCCCCAAGTTTTGTTTTTATTTATTTACTAGATGTGGAATTTAACATAACATGGGTGACAACTGATGTGGCGCGGCGGGCGAAGGTCCGCCTGCAACGTAGGAGGTTGCGGGTTCGTTTCCCGCCTATGGAAAAATGTATGTACGATCTATAATGATTTGTTCCGGGTGTTCTGGGTATTTACTTTGTATAATAAAAAAAATATCTATGTAATGTATTGTATTAAGTATATCAGTCATCTAGTAACCATAACACAAGCTCTGCTCAGCTTGGGGATAGGTGATGCTGTGTGGATTGTCCAGTATTATTTATTTCAATTTTTTTTTTTTTCGCAGCGCCCTACTTCTTTTTCTAAAATAGCCCAATTTACATCAGCCATCTGCTAGTGAAAGTCCTGTCAATATCTGTCCAGTCGTTTCAGAGATTACTTCAAACATACAGACATACAGACAGATAAAAATCAAAAGTTGATTTTTTGGTATAATTATCGTATTATACCTTCATATGCATTCAGTAAAAACTGTTATTTTAACATTACAAACAGACACTTCAATTTAACTCATTTGTACAGATTTGGGAATTTACAGGACTTAAACATAACTGGCGAAATGTCGGTGTAGCTCAAGTACAACTCTGCCTCCCCCTTTCGGGAATACAGGCGTAATGCTATAAAATTCACTTGTGCCAGTCTACCTCTCACAAACAACACTGTCCGTATTAATTATGGCGGTCCTCCCAAGGGACTCTCGGGAACATTAAATAGTACTAATTGCCTTCGCTCTCTAGACAAACTAACAATATTATCATTAAGAGTCTGTGTGTGAGTCTTTGCACTATAATTAGAATAATATTTGTCATGGAGACTCATTGCATTTTGATGGTCCTGTGGTTAAGGCCTCGTCTATCATGCATGAAGGCAATATAGAGCGTTAGATTCAAAATCAAAGTCCATTTTCTTTGTGTGAAAAGTGTCAGTAAAAATAAAAATAAATGTTAATACGAGTATGTAAAATAAAAGGTGATACGTCTGCCAACAAACTGCTTTGTAGTTTGGCGGAGGTAATATGTCATCATCATCATCTCATCATCTGCGTAGCCTTTTCCCAACTTTGTTGGGGTCGGTTATAAGTCTAACTGGATGCAGCTGAGTAACAGTGTTTTACATGGAACGACTGCCTGTCTGACCTCCACGACCCAGTTACTGGGCAACACGATAGCCCTTAGTAAGACTGGTTGTCAGACTATCGGGTTCCTGACTACCCGTAACGACAGTCAAAGATCTACAAATGACAACCGGGACGATAACTCACGAATGGTCACCCATCCACAGACTGATATCGGCAAGCGCAGCTTAACCTTCGATCAACCCGTGAGGCATTTTTTATGTAGCTCCTCAATGCAAATAAATGCATGTAAAAAAATATTTCTAGGGATACACACTTTTATTTTTCTAGTCTTGTTTGGTTTGTTGTAATGACTTTTCCTACCTACATTTTTGTATGCCACAAAGGCGGAACATGACAGATCTTTTTTGTTTATGAACACCCTGCCTGCCAGTATCTAATACCCAGGTGTCTGTCTTGTCTTGTCTTAAATTAGACCATTAAAAAGGCACTTTTAAACGAATCCAAATCGTGACAAGTCCCTAACATTGTGATCTTTTCAATTTATATGTACTTTCTAAGTTTCTCATCGGTAAAGAAAAATATTGTTATTGTTATTGTCGACCATACCATGACTTAAGTATCTTAATTTCTCGGATTATTATTTAACGTTAAGCGTATTTCTTAAAGTCCGCTTAGCATCGTTTCACCTACCAAAAAAACCATCGCGGGTTTTACAGTACCATGTCAGACAAGGTAACTCAGTATGTACTATTTAATACAGACAGAGAGATGTACAGATAATCTATTTGAATATGCGCACCCCTCCGCTAAATTGTCCACACAAACAATTCAAATGTATACGTAATATGTAGTGGAGGGGTCTGCCATTTTAAATTAGAATCTCTGTCCTCAATACAACTAAAAGCACTTTAAGCGTCTGTGGAGTGACTTGTAATTCGTTGGCTTTTCTGGGGGTGACAGCAGTCATGTTCCCTACATTTAGTTAAGTTATACTGACATTGATGTGCTGAATAGCAGTATGTACAGAGGCCAGCACATCAATCAATCCCAAACTGGCTAATTTTCCTCAAGTGTTTTTATCTATGTAGAGACAAAAAAACTATACATAAAAAGAGAAGGACGGAATCAATAAGTTCGTCTGCATAGCTGTCTACGGGAAAAGTGCCAAAAAGGCTAGCAACATTGCCATGTTGAATGGCAATGCTTGGCCCCGTGGTCACGTTAAGAGTCCACTGAACAGCTGTTTATTGTTTTCATCTTCAGGTTTCATCCCATTGCAAAATTAGTTCATATCAATGATAACTTTCATCTCCTTAAGGATTTCCATAGATAAAAAGTCACCTTGTATCTGGTAGTTCCTCCGCCAAGACCAACCTTTTATCGAAGCGCTTCGTCGTTTTTTTGAATCCTCAAATCTTGAGTTTGGCTTATACCAGATAAACAACATTCTCGGGTTAAGATATCATAGTAAAGCTTACTAAACAAAAATATGTGGTAATTTCTCTACATTCGCATGGGTGTAAGTTGAAAAATGTATTCACTTTTCTGATATACAATAGTTGTAGTAACGAAACGACGAAGCCACATATTTTGACGAAGGTGTAGAGCTTGTAAAGTTAGGGCGTGTAGGCTTGGCTTTAATAATAATAATAATAATAAAAATCTTTATTCATACAAGAACCTTTACAAAGCTTAAACACTAGGTTACATAAATTTCAGTGAAAAAAGGTACATATAGATAGAGTATCCCTGACTCCCAAACTAGGGGGATCCTGTGACTTAGGAGTCAGAGAGTCTTTACATGAGATCTGATAACTTTTTGTCAGTACGAGCCTCTTGGCAACATTTTACATGAATAGTCAAAGTCAGAGCACTTATTTCAAATAAACCAATTACAGGTACTTTTGAATTGTCAAAGAATCGGAAAAATGAAGCTAGTCGCCCATTCCAAGCGCAGGTATCTATGGAGAAGAACGGGCAAGAATCTCCATGGCCACTCTTTTTAAGTCATGATTTTGTTACCGATATTTGGTTACATCATTTATGTCCATATTATCAATGTGAGAACGATGCAAAAGACGTGCACATTAAAAGCTTCGAAAATTAAAACAGGCCGTGACAGCTAAGAGATGACCAGTCCCTACTGGCGGCGCCCGTTCACGAATATGACGTATGGATCAGCACCATTTAGCTCAACCATTTTGAAGGGATAAATCTGTCTAGTGAAATATTACAGTTTACTCTAAATTATACGTAATTGTCTTCAGTTTCATCGTTTCCTTTAAAAGGTTGTTTTACAATTTAAAACAGATAATAAATGAAACCTCGTAGTAGGTCGTGTTAAAGGCCCGGGCTAGGGTAGAGCGGGCAAATGATTCAATCAAGATAATTTGGGGCGACATCGTTACTTTTGCCCTCTCTCCTCTGAATTTCTTTGATGTTACTTACAAAGGCTGCTTGTTACACCCGTTTGTAAAAAAAAAGTATTGTTTTATTTTACGAGTAATACCGAATTTGTTGTATAATTTATTTTACTTTATTTATAATGTTTTTTATTTGAAGTGAAATTTCTTTAGGCAAGCTTGACTTGGGGAGTAAGCTGGTGAATGCGTGACGGGAGCGTTACGAAAAGTGTGATCGGGCGAGGCGAACGGAAGCGGAACGGATTCATGACTCTAATAATAAATTACTAAATTTACCAAACTAATACGTAGACGTACATACTTGTATATATTATACATATATAATATATAAATAAATATATATACAAAAATAAAACATACAGATGGAGCTAAAGAAGTTTTACTTCAGTTGTGTGGTCTGAAGCACACTCATTTTTTACAGTAGCCTATATTGTACCACTGCTGGGTGAAGGTCTCCCCCAAGTCCTTCCCGCGCCACCTCGTGCCAGCTCTCATTACCGGTTTAAAATAAAACGGAATTTCAATAATTAAATACACATACATAAATATACACACTACAGAACGTCTCCTGCTACGATCATAACATACTCCTTTTCACACATCTTGTTATGCACACATGCCGGTTGCGAGGACTTGACCTTTCGAAGAATATCATCAGTATGAAACAGTTTTACAATATCATCTGATCATCTGCTTAGCCTTTTTCCAATTATGTTAGGAACGGCTTCGAGTTTACAAGGATGAAGCTGAATACCAATACACTTCGACTGCCGAGCAGACTGCATAATATCGGGGAATACAGTCGTAATGTCACATTAGTTTTTTAAATATTTTTTTTATTAATGCCTTACGAAAACATGTTTTATACGCCCCCGCAACATTTCCGAAACGACCTATCCAACGACACACCATGGGATTTCACCATTCTCGTCTAAGAAAACAAAAACATCCCCAGTTTACGTGTTAAACTTAAAATATTTACAAACAGCGTCTTTGAAAGTCTTTTTGAAAACAAAGACTAAACTGGTTGATGAAAATAAATACGAACACAAAGTCTCCTGAGTAAAGAATAATGAAAAAGTAAAGAGCATTTATAACTTTTCTGTCTGAATTTTTGACTAATGATACTTTAACAAGTATAAGTATAACTTTCCGTGTATTTTATTATTTCATCCGAATGTAATTTAGAAGAAAAATAGATTTACGAGGTGTCAGATGGCTTTTTATTTATATTAAATATCTGAGCTCAAAGAGAGCGTGAACGATTGGCTGAAAGAGATTAATAGTACTGTTGAGGCTTTAAACCTCTTTGGATATTAAATAAGTCAATGGCATGTTATGAGATAACCACAAATTCATATTTGAAAACAGAATATCAGAATACACAGACGGCCGTTAGCTGTCAGGCAGTTTGGATGTAAAGCATAGATTATTTCGTGAGAATCTTCCGTACGAAGTATGTATGTGACGTGTACTGTTGAATGATCGATTGAGATATAAAACAACGTATTGGTTGAAAAGAAGATGTAGTGAGAAAAATTTAAAAGAGTATGATCAGATGGTTTGGTCACGTTGAGAGGATGAATGAAAGACGACTAACAAAAAGTGTTTATAAGGCAGATGTAACCGGAAGCGCCGGGAGGGGACGCCCTAGTAGCACATACACTGACCTCATTGGTATTGTTCTTTAAAAGGTCAGGTGCGCAGTACTCTGAAGCGGCGTGCGTGTATGACCAGATGTATGAACGTAAACGATGCAAAAAGACTATGTAAGGATCGTAGCAGGTAGCGTTCTGTAGTTTCTGCCTACCCCAATGGGAAAAAGCCGTGAGTTTATGTATGTGTGTAAGTTTCCGTACTCTCAACACAGATTTTCTTTGACTTACAAAACAAGATGGCCGATAATTCTCATAAAACTTGATACCAGTTCATTATTCACATAACAAACAGAGCAACCTACCCGTTATGGAGTACATTAATATCCGTTTTCACTAATACTATAGTGTATTCACAGAGACGAGTTAGTATAACGCCTTCTCTATCGCACATTATCATACAAATGACAAAGACAAAAAAAACTTTTTTATGGTCAGTGGGCGTTAACAATACCTTAGAAATGTAAATGTGCGTTCACAATGCGCTTCTTAAAAGTTCGCTTAGTTTATTCCTGCATTTATTTGATAGATTTTTTTTATGGGTGCCTACTTTTTTATATATCTGATGGATATGAAGGAAAGAAATAAAATTGAGAGTTAATGATTAAATTTTCTTTATTATATTATAATATCTACCTATACAAGTTTACAACATATCATCATCATCATCACTCTCCGTACTATCACTACTGTCGTCGTTTCCTACATTTATTATGAATCTTTCAGTCATTGCTTCCACATTTCTGTCCATGGCATCCATTTTGGGCTCAACTATTTCTATGACATGCTTTATACATTTTTTCCATTTCTCTGCGTCAATATTTTGAATTGATTCGTTTAATACAATTTTTAACTCTGCCATTTTGTGTGTTTTCATGCGTGAAGCTACATTTCCTTTAACTTGAGCCCACACTAGCTCAATTGGATTTAATTCGCAATGATACGGCGGCAGTCTCAATACAGTTTTGTTTTGTGATTTTGCCATTTCGTCTATAATGCAAGCGTCGTATCGCTGTCTATGATTTTTAACGATGTTTAATAATTCACGTTTCAACATTTCAGCGTTACAGCTAATATTTTTTTCGCGTAACCAATTAAATATTTCCTGTTTTTTACATTTGGCCGTTGGGAGTCGCTCTATTTTCCTAGAGTGATAAGAAGCGTTATCCATGACTATCACAGAATTATCATTTAGCTTATTTAAAACTTCTCTAAACCAATTTTCAAATTCCTCGGCATTCATCTCCTTGTGATAATCGCCTTGTTTCTTCGACTCAAACATATTTAGACCACATTCGACGAATCCATCCTCACTCCCGATGTGAGTAATAATTAGTCTTTTGCCTTTTCCTGTAACGAGAATATAAAACATGTTATAAAACACATGTTTCAACAATGAGAATATAACAATAACTTAATGATAATAATAACAATGGATCTAGCGCACCTGGGCCAGTTTACTATACAAAAATTGGGAAAAAGTATTTTATTATGATAATGCTCATTTATGACAAAAGAACAATAAACGGGTCATTAGCACACCTGCGCCACATTGGGCTTAAAAATTTTCATTGACCATTAAATAAAAAAAAATACACACCTGAAGGGGTTTTCAAGCCAGTCGTTAGTCCATTAATAAAAGCGTCTCGCCTGCTTTTCACTGTGGTATCGACCCAAGCTTTTGAGGTAGTGTGACCTTCATTCACCCAAGTTTCATCTAAATAGTAGATTTTTTGATGATTATCTCGTGCATTTTTGATAGCCCGCAGATAATTTCTTCTCCAAAAGAATATGTCATCGCGATCCAGCAATAAGCTATTTCTGCTTCTCTTACAGAATTTAAAACCAATTTTTTTCAATATTTTATGTAGCGTCGTTCTCTTTATAATGCCCAAAGTGCCATCATCACTGATTTTCTTTAAAATCTTATCTAGAGTAGGTATTTCATTCTGCGCGAAGAAATTGTGGACTATATTTCTGATGGCACATTTTGTAAAGTTATCAATCGTATCAACAATTGACAAACGTCGCGTTGCTTCAATTTCTTCGGAGATTTTAGCTCACCACTATCATTCTTCTCTTTTACAATTCTATGAACAGAAGCCCAGTGAACACCTAATGAAGACGCAACAGCTTTCAGAATGTCACCCTTGGAGGCCGAAGAGTCTGCATTTCTCATTGCGTGGTACATATTTAAAATCATAGTCTTCTCGGTAGACAAAAAAGCCCGCCGTTTTCTTTTCTCAGCAGGTTGTTCGATATCCGCCATTATCGCACTATTTCAGCTCACAATGAAAAGTCCTTTTCACAAGCCGCCAAGTCGTCAAGAAAGCAATCAATCATAAAATCCAATACACAAGCCGGTTCACAAGTTAAGCATATAGTCACAAGTAAGAGCACGTCTGCACAGTACGGGAAGTATGAGTAGACTAAAAAGTACTCGTACTGTGTACACCGCCTTAGCGTTTATCACTGACCAATCGCAGTTAAAAAATTGTGTGAGTGAGATAGCGCTCTACTAACTCGTCTCCGTGAATATACTATAGGCACTATTACTGCACTTGGATTTTTAACTCTCGCCGCTGAGCAGAGCGTCGAAAATCCAATAGCATTTTATTTAGGTGTCGTATAGTGTTGTGTGAAACAGGGATAAGTCATTGTTACAGCTAATACTCTGATAATGGCCATAATGTACGCCGTAACGGCTTAATTAAATATAAATGTGTTATATGGTCTGTTTAGGCGAATATTTTTGATGATGAATAAGCCTTGGTTATGAAGGAGAGGATGATTTAGATATTATAACATATATAATATCTAAATCATCCTCTCCTTCATAACCTAGTTGTTAGCTTAGGACGGCCTTTATCAGAATCAATCTTGCAACGTGGGTATTTAGGTAATCCAAACACGGTAATTTAAATTAAACGTCATCGAAACTTACGATTTTACTTCCATAACATTAAAATAATTCTACAATTGCGTAAATGGTAATCACTAATATTCAGATCAACACTTATCACTTAACACACTATGATTGCGATTTGTCGAAAACGTGGTGCGCTGGCGACCTCTCTCTAAGAAGGGGAATCCTAAGATGGCCGCCCCGCTACCGCTACTTGTCACTGTTGTCATTGTTTTGCTTATGTGCGCCGACATATACTATCTTCTTGCCTTGATCAAAATCAAAATCAAAATTATTTATTTAAATTAGTGCTGAGAAACAGCACTTTTTGAAGGCTTTACGAGTACTTAAGACAATCCTCCAAAACGCCAACTTTTCACCACTTTCTAGTGTTTTTACTGGGATGAAGAAGTGGTGCAACGTCAACTTTATACATCATTAAATTAAAAAAAATGCGATATGTAAGCTCTCTAATGTACAGAATAAAAGCTTGGATGGCCTACTGGTCGCATTTGCTACTGCTAAGCATGAGGTCCTGATTTCGATTCTCAGGACGGGCAAAGTGTTATTAGGTTTTTCCATTCGTGTTTCATCAGTAGCAGACTGGAGTATATGACAACACGCTCAACCCCTATTACATGGAACTGAAACAAAACTGAAAAATATAGTGTTTATTTTACATAGAAATACCACTGCCCATCCCTTTGGGGAATACAGGCGTTATGTTATACTCTGGGTATTAAGGGAGGCTCCTTTAGAATTAAATGTAATATGTACCTTTCATAAAAAGGTCGTATCAATATGAAATTGGGGTATTTAAATTATTAAATTACAGAAAGTTGTAACAAAATATTCCACCGCCTACACTTACGATAGGTTTGCAATTTCAAACCGTGGTCCGATACTCTCCCCCTTTTTACGATAAAAGCTTAAAAGGGTCTGTCTCCTTTGTGTTATAATGTATTAACATTATTTTACAACTGAAATTAATCAAAGACCTTTTTGTTAAGGATATTAAAGTTATTTTTTATTTTATAGTCTTTGGTATTTATAAACTTGGTCTTATGATATTGGAAGAATTCCTTTCTCTTCTGAATAATCGTTTTTTTATAACATACAATAACATTACATCACGCCTATATTTCCCAAAGGGTTAGGCAGAAGTGTTGCTATGCAACACCCACATTTTGCTAGTAAAAAATATGAATTAATTTCGGGCCTCGGCGGAGTCTCCATACGTAATGAACCCATCCACAGACTGACCTCGGCAGGCGTACTTTAACCATCGATTGACTTTGTTTCATTTTGTTTGAAAGGGGAATTAGTCAGAAGTGTTCTTAGCTATGTTTGATGAAAATCAGTTAAGCCGTTCAAGAGTTATCCTTATTTTAGTCTTTGAATCTGATTTTTTCGCAAAATAACGTGTTATAATTACGTGTTTCGAAAGATTGTCCATTGAAGCGTGCCTACTAGTAGGTACATTATATGTAGGTAGTAGTTAGTAAAAAACACTTAATTCAGACTATTTTTGCATGTCCATATGAGGTTAGTATTATTGTACTTAAAGTCTATGTTAGTCAAACTAATTAAAATTCAAAAGTATGTTCCAGTATCAATGTCAAAATTTATAATTAAATTCCATAAATTATTTATTCTATTCATAATCACATTATTACAAGTATTCAGACCTATTTGCAGTTTTATAAGCCTATTCCACACTGACTCTGGACTTTCAGTGATCATCTTTAGGATCCTGTTGCCACTACCCCTAATTCGACGCATTTGTGAGGCTGACTTTTTGCCTGGGTTGTTTTATTTAGCCACGAGCTCCTCAAGCGAGGCCTTCTGCCATAAATTTGTGTCGGTTAATTACTGCCTTACAGTTATTAGCACCCATCTCCAAAAAGCCAAGGGCCAACCATACCACATCACAAACCAAATACACAAGTATTACGGAGTAGCCTTAAACGCTTCCATTGTCTCCCATCCCACGCCATTACGTCCACACTCTAGGTCGAAACTGGCCGTCCATAGAATTTCCTCTTATCGTCACACAATAGGCGCTGGCGATAATAGGGGTGTCCCTAAAGCGGGTCAATCAACACAAACAAATGGGCGTACTTCAAAGTGACAGTCACACCTGGGTTCACGGTTCATACAATCAATGAAAGGCTGTATGTATGTGGCTCTTAGTTTTCCTTTTATAACGAAAACGAATAAAATAAAAAGTGAGGTTAATTATAAAAGAACAAAAGTTGCAATTACTCAAATCACAGTCAAATCATTTATTTTAAGTAGGTCATTAAAAACGTCAAATTCAAATTTCGAATTAAAATTCAAAAAATATGAATTAATTTCGGGCCTCGGCGGAGTCTCCATACGTAATGAACCCATCCACAGACTGACCTCGGCAGGCGTACTTTAACCATCGATTGACTTTGTTTCATTTTGTTTGAAAGGGGAATTAGTCAGAAGTGTTCTTAGCTATGTTTGATGAAAATCAGTTAAGCCGTTCAAGAGTTATCCTTATTTTAGTCTTTGAATCTGATTTTTTCGCAAAATAACGTGTTATAATTACGTGTTTCGAAAGATTGTCCATTGAAGCGTGCCTACTAGTAGGTACATTATATGTAGGTAGTAGTTAGTAAAAAACACTTAATTCAGACTATTTTTGCATGTCCATATGAGGTTAGTATTATTGTACTTAAAGTCTATGTTAGTCAAACTAATTAAAATTCAAAAGTATGTTCCAGTATCAATGTCAAAATTTATAATTAAATTCCATAAATTATTTATTCTATTCATAATCACATTATTACAAGTATTCAGACCTATTTGCAGTTTTATAAGCCTATTCCACACTGACTCTGGACTTTCAGTGATCATCTTTAGGATCCTGTTGCCACTACCCCTAATTCGACGCATTTGTGAGGCTGACTTTTTGCCTGGGTTGTTTTATTTAGCCACGAGCTCCTCAAGCGAGGCCTTCTGCCATAAATTTGTGTCGGTTAATTACTGCCTTACAGTTATTAGCACCCATCTCCAAAAAGCCAAGGGCCAACCATACCACATCACAAACCAAATACACAAGTATTACGGAGTAGCCTTAAACGCTTCCATTGTCTCCCATCCCACGCCATTACGTCCACACTCTAGGTCGAAACTGGCCGTCCATAGAATTTCCTCTTATCGTCACACAATAGGCGCTGGCGATAATAGGGGTGTCCCTAAAGCGGGTCAATCAACACAAACAAATGGGCGTACTTCAAAGTGACAGTCACACCTGGGTTCACGGTTCATACAATCAATGAAAGGCTGTATGTATGTGGCTCTTAGTTTTCCTTTTATAACGAAAACGAATAAAATAAAAAGTGAGGTTAATTATAAAAGAACAAAAGTTGCAATTACTCAAATCACAGTCAAATCATTTATTTTAAGTAGGTCATTAAAAACGTCAAATTCAAATTTCGAATTAAAATTCAAAAATTATTCTAGTTGCCCCTTCCATAGGGTAGTTTCATATGGAGAAGAATAGGCAAGGAACTCCATACTTACTCTTTTCAATAAGTGTTTTTTACAATATTTTGTATACATTAATCAGATAAATTTATGTGTCGACGACGTACAGACACCAGCACATCATGCTACCCCAAAGTATCAAATTTTCCCAATTGAATATGAACCTTATTTCTTTTGCGATAAAGTTGACAAACTATCAAAGAAACTTCACATATTGGGGTAGCTTGATGTGCTGGCCTCTGTACTTACTTACCTAGAATAAAAGCCACTTTACTTATGTAGTACAAATATGTTAGTGTGTGTGTTTTCTGCTTTACTCTTCAAACTAATTATAAATTCAATCTAAAGCCAATTCCGATTCCAATGTTAAATTACAGTAACGTGGTTTTAATATAATGTAGTGAAATACAGCCGTCGAAATAAACACCAGAGTAGCGCTTAGTGCGCGCCATGCCCGATCCCGATTTTGACACTTGTGTCGAACTAAAGAAACGTGTTAATTCCAATATCGATAGATCGTAATTAAAGTCAAGAGTACGCGCTTTTCCCCTCAACCCTAGTGAGCCTGTAGTTGATTAAATAAGTCCCTAAATAATATCTACCAGATCCATCCAGTCCGTTTGCTGTTCTCTCCCAGCGACGCCCTAAGGCGATTCTCGTACCCTGCAGGGTGCCCTTAGCGTGTGGTCGCTTAACTTTTAAGTTTTTTACTCCCTGGCTTGAGACCCTAATTTTTATTAAGTCCCCACAAGAGAGTTCGGTTAAGCAGTTAATAACCCTGTAGGTTATAGAAACTGTGTTACAGTAATAACGGGTTATATAAACTGCGAGATGCCAACTCTAAAAAAAAAGTAAGCGCGCTGATTAATTATTTTTGTATGCCTATAATAGGCTGATCATAGCGTACTTTAACCTAAAACATGTCCAACCACTGAACCTATGTATCACAAATAAAATATTTCTGATTTCTGAGTGTCACGGTCGTAAATCGGTTAGTCAGTGAAGACTGGGCATAGAACACATCTATTTAACACCATCTTCAGCAAAAACACAATTTATTTTTCTTCTCCACACAATTCCTGACATGTTCCATTCTTGCTTAGAACAATAGTACCTCATCATAAAGGTGTCAGCCTCACGACAGCGATATGTCCGGCCCATACAATGTAATACTTGTAGCGAACTTGGTTATGTGTGTCTCTCGTAATTTGTTGGGACTTGAGCGGATGTTTGAGATAGTCAAGTATGTTTGTATGTGTACATATACTGTTACGCAACGACATCATCATCTGCCAAGCCTTTTCCCAACAATGTTAGGGTCTTCTTCCAGTCTAACCGCATGCAGCTGAATACCAATGTTTAACATGGAGTGACTGCCTATCTGACCTCCACAACTCAGTTACTTGGCAACACGATACCTCTTGGTAAGACTGGTTGTCAGACTTTCAGGCAAGACCAAAGATCTACAAACGACAGTCTGGACCGACGACTTTACGCGCTTCCCGAGGCACAGAGGACTCTCGATATGTTACCAACGGTCACCCATCCACGGAATGACCTCGGAAAGCGTAGCTTAACCTTTGATCAACCCGTGCGGCTGTGTTTTTAACCAGCAAATTAGTTTACATCCGCGATAACCGACACACACACGAGCAAAAGCTAGTATACCATATTGTTAGATCTTCCAAAGGCTGTCTAACAATCTCATTTTCATTATTTACCATTAATAGAACCGGGATCCCATCAAGGGTCTAATTAAAACGCTACAGTAAAGTTAATTAACCGACCACGATGCCAAAACCACACCGTATTAAATGGCTTTTGTGACGTCACAGGTTGCCAAACTCTATTAAGTGTTATTGCAAATAATAAATGGGAGGTTTTATTCAGTTAACCTTTAGAGAAATGTGTAAATAAAAACGTACCTACATACTTTTGGCTTTATTTATTTCCTAGCTTTGCTTGCGACTTCGTTGGCGTTTGTTTTTTTTCTTTAAAACGTTTCCTCACACTAGGAATTTCTCCTGTACCGTGGGTGCGTTTACAAACATTTATAGTGACATACACAAACAGCCAGACCCAGAAAAACTACCTGAAGGCCATACAAATATTTGTTCTTTGCGTGAATCGAACCCACGGCACGCGGCGCAGCAGTCAATCGCTCAGCCACTGCGCGATCGTATTGCGTTTGTGTTGTTCATATTTAAATAGTACGCCACGAACTACCAACATATCATTTCGCCTTCTACATACATCAAGTCCATCCAAAGGTTGTCTGTAAGACATCGCTTTTAGCGATAAGGTTACGCATTGTAACACCATATGTAGCTCTTAAACTCATCATTTCTAAGTTTTCGTGGTGTGAGTATTCTATTCTATATCCATACCAAATTTCATGTTAACCGATTCAGTCGATTAAGCGTGTAAAAAGTAACAGATAGACAGAGTTAAATTCATATTCTAACATTTACACTAACATTTTGTTAGTGTAAATGTATGGATTGAATAAAACTATGTATATGCACGAGAAAAACTAACAAAGGTGGATAGTAATAATGCCTTAGGCATTTTCTACCAGTCTTCTTAGGCTTCTGCAGATGCTGAACATCTGATGATCATCATCTGCCTAGCTTTTTCCCAACTATGTTAGGGTTGGCTTCAAGTCTAACCGAATGCAGCTGAATACCAGTATTTTACATGAAGCGACTGCCTATCTGATCTCCACAACCCTGTCACTGGGCAACACGATACATCTTGGTAAGACTGGTTGTCTAAGAGTAAGACTATCAAATATTTACAAATGACAGCTGGGACCAACGGCTTAGCGTTCTTTCCGAGGCACGGAATAGTCTCGATATGTTACGTACGGCCACCCATCTACAGAGCCTTGATCAACCCGTGCGGCTGTTTTTATTTAGCCACGGGCTCCTCCGGGAACATCTTATTATATAACCATTTTATTCTTTGAACGGCAAAAGATCATTTAAGCGCCGATTCCTTTGTTAAAAATCGGCTAATTGCGTACCATGTCGAGCAAAAAAAACCCGAAGAAAAAATCACGTTTCTACTATGAAAACAGCGAACAGTACTTTGACGAAAATATCAAAATATTATGTCGCATAAATCGCCGTATTTTTTTCTTGAGTTGACTTAGAAGCCGGATTTTATGGCTCCAAGGGAACGTTGACTTACCTTTTTGGTATAATTTCAGTTTGATACCTTCTCGATCCTGAGAAAAAGGGACAGAATGACAACGAAGTGATCAGATAAGGGTTCCGTTATAATTTTGGGGTACAGAACCCTGAAAACCAACAGCTTCAACATCTAATATGTTGAAGCTGTTGGTTTTCAGGGTTCTGTTTAGATAACGCAAAATCGAAATAGGTATAGTGAGGAGGGGACGACCTAGAAGGACATATGTATACCTTATTGGCGATGTTTATGACCAGATGTATGAACGTAAACGAAGCAAAAGGAGTATGTAAGGATTGTAGCAGGTGGCGTTCTGTAGTTTCTGCCTACCCCATGGGAAAAAGGTTTGGTCTTATGTACAGTCGAAACTATAGCAACAAGCAAAGAGATCTTTGGATCATGATTGCCCAAACCACGGCAAAAGAATAATTTGTAAAATTTTCATGCACAAGTAATTGCTTGACTGTACTGTGAAAATTTCCAATACCACAGTTTTTAGGATAGTTGCGCAAAGATACGTCTAGTGGTAGCAATCGCTCCTGCTGAGCATGAGGTTATCACGCCTGTATTTCCAAAAGAGTTGGGCAGGGGTGTACCTAAATACACCCACATTTCGCCAGTTATAATAAAATAATAATAAATATTGCTGGACAATCCACACAGCATCATCTAGCCCCAAGCTAAGCAGAGCTTGTGTTATGGGTACTAGATGACTGATATACTTAATACAATACATTACATAGATAGATATTTTTATTATATATAGCAAATACCCAGAACACCCGGAACAAATATTTGTAGATCGTACAAACATTTGTCCCAAGGCGGGAATCGAACCCGCAACCTCTTGCGTCGCAGGCGGACCTTCGCCCGCCGCGCCACATCGGTCGTCAAATAGTCGTAGTTATGTTGTTAAGTCCCATATAATAGGAGACGAGCATGTTGTCGTCAAACTACTGAGCCACTGAGTAATTCCTAATGAACCATCCCCATAACACATTGCTCGACCCGGAAATGGAACCCATTACCTCATGCTTAACAACCAACACGAGGCAGTCATCAGAGTCTTTCATCTATGCAAATGTATAATCCTAATCCTCAACTTGTTTTAAACCCATTTAAAGCGTGCGTTAACATGTGAAGCACTGAATAGTTTGGCAGTAAAACACATAACGACTAGACACTGACTGAGTCACGACTAACTTGGAGCTATATCGTACAGCTTAGGTTTGGTATAGAGCTATCGACATACAGTTTAGCCCGCTTGTTTGTTGAGCCAAATAGAGAAGTTAATGGCTTGCATTCAGTGCCATATTGCAGTATCCTCGTAAAGCTAAACTTATATTTCGTCGCTAAATGATTTTAGAAACTGTATTGGGCCTTAAGAGGCCATATATAGCTCGTATATGCAGCCTATGCAGAGCGTTGCATTTCTGATACTCTGTGTTCAAATGTGAACGCTGTGAAACACTTTGTAAGTGATATAATTTATTAAAAATTACTATAATTTTGGAAGTCCTTGGTAAAAAATGAATCAAATGAAACAACTAAAGACTACTAAAATTATTTCTATTTTTCAGGTTTTAGTGTTTTTTATTGATCTAGCTAGACACTGAGATGCAATCATCTTTAACAATACGCGAATAGGCATGTGTCCTAAGTAAAAAAAGGAAGTGTATTTGATCCGTCAGTTAGGTTACGAAAAAATATTGGACACGTATTTTTGGCTTTATCCAATCAATTAAAATCAAATCAAATAAAAAAAAAAAAAAAAAAAAAAAAAGTGAAAAAGATATCCCGCATTCAGGAGAAGGTTCTTTTGACGTCACTTCTTCGTAAACACGTGAAGAAATTTCAACGCACCATATCGTAATCATTGTTTGGTAACGTGACAAAAGAAAAATTACATGTCCAATATTTTTTGGCTATCTCACTCACGGACCAAACAGTATTTTTAAGGACAGTACCCTATTGCCCTTCTTATCGCACGATGTGTTGTCTCGCTCCTTTGTTTTTATAGCAAGGGAATGTGTCTAAGCGAGCGAACTCCGTCCATCGACCTAACATCGCTTATCAACATAGATAATAACCAAAAGCGCGCCAAACCATTCAGCATGGTAGTACTTTATGTTATCTCAAGCAACATCATAACATCACACCTGTTTTTTCTAAGGATTGGACAGAGGTCTACCTATAGTACATCCACATTTCCATTCTTCTTTCTTTCTTTCTTTAAAAAAAAAAACGTTGCCTCACTAAGAAATTCTCCTATATCGTGAGTGCGTTTACAAACATTTAAACTCACATACATAAACCAACCAGACCCGGAACAACTACCTGTAGGCCATACAAATATTTGTTCCATGCGGGAATTGAACCCACGACACGCAGCGCAGCGGTCAATCGCTCAGCCACTGCGCCAACGGCCAACCGTGTCGTCGTGTACTGTTTTGCCAGTTACGTTTAAGTGTCATGTAAAGAGGGCGGGCCTACTGTCTACAACCGTGTAAAGATTCTGAAAGAAGAAATTATAGATAAAAAAATCCCAGTAACCCAGGACATGTCGTCCTGGGTTACCATTAGAGAAATGAGACAGTGAAAATATATACGATATCTTCTGCTTCTTCTAATATATAACATTCTCGTGTCACGGTTTTTGTAATTAAACTCCTCCAAAATGGCTCGACCCATCTTCGTGTTATTTTGTGTGCATATCAGTTAGGTCTGCGAATCAGACAACATCTATTTTCCATCCCCCTTAATGTTAAGGGTGGTCCATCCCATACATTTTATATGGCAAAACAACGTTTGCTGGGGTAGTTAGTTTAATATGATATCGATATTATTACAATCTAAAATATAACACAATCTAAAATATTATCTTTCCAGTAAAATATAACACATATCAGAATACAAAGGTAACCTCGTGATGGCAGACATATTAATAAATAAGCCCTATCGTGCGCCATTTGTCACTCGATCGAAATAAAGACATTACATAGATTTATATTGAACGTGAAGAATACATCACGATATTTATTAGATGTATTTCTTGACTTACAATACTGAAATTCGACTTTGTCTCTTTGTGATAAGATTGTTTATTCTATGGATATGCATTGATCTTGGGACTTTATGTAACAGCTGTTCGCTGTCTCTTACAGCATGTCAAGATTTTTAATTTTCCGTTGTCGAAAGTAGGTGCGCACGCTACTAGGCATGTCTTTCAAATCTCTTTGTATAGTCGACCTCTTAATTGCTTTCACACAAAAAGGTTGAATGTCACTTGCACGTCAGGCTACGTCAAGGTCTGACCAATGTAACAGTTACTGTGAGTTTTATCAAAAGTGGTAAAGTAATTACTGGGCCGACTAGAAACATAAGATAGTAGAAAATAAAGGTTCATATTATACCCTAACACAAGTTTTTTTTAATTACTTACTGACGCTGATTCATTCAAAAGTTGTAATTGTAATCGTTTGAGACCCTGTTAATAATTTTATTTATTACTTATTTATATTTTTATAATTTTGAGGAGCTCGTGGCTAAATAAATACAGCCGCACGGGTTGATCGAAGATTAAGCTACGATAGCCGAGGTCAGCCTGTGGATGGGTGACCCTTTGTAACATATCGAGACTCCTCCGTGCCTCGGAAAGTACGTTAAGCATTTGTAGATCTTTGCCAGTTGTTACGGGTAGTGCCTGCAAGTCTGACAACCAGTCTTACCAAAGGGTATCGTGTTGCCCAGTCAACTGGGTAGTAGCTCCATGTAAAACACTGGTATTCAGCTGCATCTGGTTAGACTGGAAGCCGACCCCCACATAGATGGGAAAAGGCTAGGCAGATGATGATTTATTTTTACTTTTACAGCTGCACGCTGCAGGATTTGATGGCACCAAACTCGTAGCTAAGTTCTGGATCGATTCTATGTAGATTGCCATCGCCTAAGAAGGAGTTAACGATTAATATTTAGTATAATTTCGAAGAAGGATTCATTACAATCAGATTCTAAGAGCTTCTGACAAATGACGTCTTCGGTTCTAAAAACAAAAAAAAAGTAATAAAAGAAAGGAATAAAAACAATTTTATTGTTACTTTTGTGAACGCGTTTCAAGTTCCTTTTTTAAAATTTTACGTTCGCACAGTTTCCATTTTTATTTATAACCTGCGTTAAGGTTATGAGTTGCGTAATTCTTAATTTAAATTCCTTTTTGTGTTCGTTTGAAATGAAGCACCCTGTAGCTCTTGGATGTCGTTAAAATTAAGTGATGTTATATGAGATGGAAGTAAAGATGTGGCTAAGCTGACGTAGATCGTCTACTTGACGTGACCTAGTGGCTAAAGCCTCGCTTACCACGTGTACTTACGGTATTTGTTGAATTGCATGCCTTATGGTAGAATATGGCTAATGGACCCTTTCTTTTGTACCCATATTCGCAAATTATTAAACGATTTTGATTTTAAGTTAAACTTACTTTAAATTATTTTAATTTTGGGGATTGGCATCTCGTAGTTCAACCTAGGAAATTGTCGACTGTTTAATCCTGTCGTAACCTTAAAATAATATTATTAATTGGCATTTTGGCATAAATACCGTATATATATTACGTGTATTTAGTATGAAGCTGTTACTTGGAAATTACAAACAGACACTTCAATTTAATTTATTTGTGTAGATAGACTAGCTATGCCCGCGACTACGTCCACTTACGTTTTAATTGTTTAATATTTTTCTAAAATAAAAGTAGCCGTTTTGGAGGGGTCTCCCTTGTTTTACCGAAAAGAAATTGCCAAATTATCACTTCCCAAACAAATTTTCGCATAATTTCATTTGCCAAATTATTACTTACCAAAAAATCTCTTTACAAATAATTGTTACGAAAACCTATGTTTGGCAAGTGTTTGAACAAGTGTTTGCACGTTTGAACAATAACTTGTTCACCAACTACTTAGTACTTTTTTAGTTAAATTTGATGTCATTTGCGTATTTCTTTGTAAGCTTATGTGCTTGAATTTGTCTGAAACATGTCAAATTTATGGTGACTAGACATTAGGTTATTTATGTAACTAGTTACAGTAGGTTATTAATTTAAAAAAAATGGTAAGGTTAGGTTAGGTTAAAACTGTGACCACCTACGCCAGAAACGACTAGATTATATAGAAAAAAAATATGGAAAAAAGAGCCTTACCTCTAACAGACAGACAGACAAAAAAAATTGTTTGTTTGGTATCACTACGATATAAACTTGAAGCATTTTGTAGAAAGCTATTATTTGGACGTTACAAACAGGCACTTAAATTTGGTTTATTTGCATAGATTAGTTATTGTTTGTAGATGTTAGTCTGGAGTCACCAACCCACCCTGATGGTGGTTAATACTCGTGCCTTCTCTATATAAGAAGAGGCTTTTGCCCTGCAATGGGACAATAAAGGCGCCCCCTAGCGGCACTGCATTTTAATTAGCGCATATAATTTTAGATCTTATTTAATTAGCGTTCACATTTCGGTATTTCACGGCATGCCAGAAGCTGCTGAAGGATGCCAAAGCAGGCTGTGACGTATCAATAAAATGTGAGCGTTACCAGTGTTAAATAAGATTCCAAATCATCTGTATTACAAAAATCCCTCGACGTGGCATGCCGCCATTAGACGCCGGCATTAATAGACTCGTATTACTATACTTAGTTCTATGTAAACGGACTTCACACAGGTCGGACCGTGCTTGCTAATGAGGAAAACAAAAGACCAACAAACGGGGAAAACGCTCTCGCGAACATAGTTTTCATTGTAGAAGTAAAAGTCAGACTGTGTGATAATGCAGTCGAGTTGCTCTGTGTTTGCGCTGTTCAGACTGCAATTATGAAAACGTATGAAGATTGTAGTTTATAGGTTTTAGTAGGTAGTGCTTTGTAGGGAAATTCTGTAAGAGAAAAGATCGTGTGCAAAGGGTGTTGTAAATTACGAGTTGGTACTTATGCAATGTCATGACGGCCCAGTGGTTTAGGCCTCGCCTCTTGTGTACGAGGTTGTGGGTTCAAACCTGGGCAAATACCAATGTGACTTTTTCAATTCATATGTTCTTTCTAAGTTTATCTTAGACATCAATGACATCGGTGAAGGTAAACATCGTGAGGAAACCTGGACTTATATAATTAATATAAGTCTGAAATCGCCAACCCGTCTTGAGCAAGCGTGGAGATTAATGCTCATGCCTTCTCTGTGTGAGAAGAGGCCTTTGCCCTGCAGTGGACAGTAATAGGCTGGTACTACTACTACTACTACTTATGCAATGTTTTAGCCGATGGTTCTATTTTAAAGTACATTATATGTATATGTCTGCTTACTCCTCCTTAATTAAAAATAAATACTTATCATCATCTGCCTGGCTTTTTCCTTATTATGTTGGGGCGGGCGTCCAGTCTACCCGGATGCAGGTGAATCAAACCTCTTTGATTTGATAACCTCTAAGTACGACTGGATGTCAGACTGTCGGGTTTCTGACTACCCGTAACGACTGTCAAAGATTTACAAACAGACATGACACATAATATGACAGCCACGACTATCAGCTTAACGTGCTTTTCGAGACACGACACGTGCTCGATATGTAACGAACGGTCACCTATCCACAGACTGACCTCGACAAACGTAGCGTACTAAATATTTCTTCCATCCTTGTCACCTAGAACGGCCTTTGTACTGAATGGTGCGAAGCGTTGGCGTTTCTCTCTAGTGACGTCAGATGCTAGCAGTGTTGTCTCTTTTCAGCATAGATTTTGAAACACATACGCTAATTTGTAAGATATTCCAAAGTTTGTTTCTACCGCGGCCTTCTTTTTCTTAGTCTCTGGAAATCTTGGAAAAAGAAACAAGTCAAACACCCTATTCTACTCGTATTTCGATCTCGGATCAATATTATCCGCTGTCAAATATGTAGTTAGTTCAAGTTTGTTGATTGATTCACCAAATGTCGAACTAGGAGCCTGTTCTGTAGATATCACTTAATATATTTTGTTCAGTCATTTACCTTCCTCAGTAATACCAGATTGTAATATATGTTTAACATATTTTATTTATTTACACAGTTGATTTATTTCATTAAAATGATACATCATCATCCTCTTGCCCTTATCCCAATTTCATTTGGGGTCGGCGCAGCATATCTTCTTCTTCCATACATCTCTATTTCCCGTCATCTCAGAAGTCACCTCCTTCTTAGCCATATCAACTTTCACACAATCCATCCATCGTTTCCTGGGTCTCCCTCTACTCTTGTAACCCTCTACATTCATACTCAAAACTTTCCTCACAACATGATCCTCATTCCTTCGCATCACGTGTCCATACCATGATAGCCGATTTCCACACAACTTCTCTGTCACAGGCGCCACTTTCAGACTTCCTCTTATATACTCATTTCTTATTCTGTCCATTCGCGTAACACCACACATCCCCCTTAGCATTCTCATCTCCGCTGCATGCAACTGCCTTTCATTCATTCCTTTTGTGGCCCAACACTCTGATCCATACAAGACAGCAGGTCTAATCATTGTCTTATAGATCTTCCCTTTAAGTTTAAGGGGAACGTGGGAATCGCAGGTTGTTCCCGTTACCTGCCGCCACTTCATCCACCCTGTGTTTATTCTGTGCTTGACAGTCCGATCTATTCCTCCGTCACTTTGCACTAATGAACCGAGATACCGAAAGTCGGAGCAGATCGGAAGGAGCACGCCATCAAGCGCAATGGCTTCAGGGCTGGCGAGACCGCCGAAATCGCAGAACATATACTCTGTCTTGGTTCTGCTGATTTTCAAGCCTACACTCTCCAGCTTCTGTTGCCATTTCTCCAATCTACCCTGGATCTCAGGTCCATCTTCACTGACAAGGACAATGTCGTCGGCAAATAGCATGCACCAGGGTGCCTCTTCCTGTATTTCCGACGTCAGTGCGTCCATTATTAACAGGAAGAGGTAAGGGCTTAAGGCCGACCCTTGGTGCAATCCTACAGCCACACTGAACTTGTCAGTGTTCCCAGCAGACGACCGGACATAGGTACTAGATCGGCTGTACATCGCACGAATCAACTCAACATACTTCCCAGGCACACCTTTCTCCTTCAAGGCCCACCACAACACTTCCCGAGGCACCCTATCATACGCTTTTTCTAGGTCAATGAACACCATATGCAAGTTTTTATGTGCACATCTATATTCATTAAAATGATACAATTATTAATATATGAAGAAATATAATAAAATAAATAATCACAGGGCATCGAAAAAATCATCCACATCGTTGTCAACCGGAAAAGTGCCCAGAAGGCTGGCAGCATTGCCACGTTGAATGGCAATGCTGATTCTTTGGCCAAAAAAAAGGCCAGCCCTCTGGTCACGTGAAGAGTCGACCAAACGCTTCGCGATTTCTCGAAAAACTAAATGGGCACACGGACCCCATGGCCCTAGTGTTTGAACCCCAAACGGCTCAAACATATAACTTCCAGTTAGGTTGTTGTATTTTCGCCGTTTGAGGTTTTCTGCACCTGCAGCAGCCGCACCTGCACAGTCCACCGTACTAGGAAGAAATTATATAAATTATAATATGAATCATTACTTGAATACGTACATAACTCATAACTTCACGCCTGTATTTACTGAAGGGTAAGACAGAGGTGTATCTTAACCACCTAAACTGCCAGAAAACGACACACAATAAAAAATGCATCGTTTGTCGGTCACTTGGCGTTTACCATGTTAAGCACCGTGTAATAAGGGGTGAGCCTATTGCCATATTGAGGTATAGATCCAGGAACTAGGCTGCTACTGATAGTACCTATAAGCACTTATGTTGAATTCTCCAGTTATGCTTAATGCTCATGTAAGGGTAAGCAAGGACCTCACGCTCAGCAGTAGCGTCTGTAACTAGAAGGCCAACGAGGCAATGAACTACTTGAATCTTGAATTCTTTACTAATATTAAAAAAATTGACGGCACGGTTGGCGCAGTGGCTGAGCGATCGACTGCTGCGCTGCGTGTCGTGGGTTCGATTCCCGCACGGGACAAATATTTGTATGGCCTACAGGTAGTTGTTCCGGGTCTGGCTGTTTGTGTATGTGAGTTTGAATGTTTGTAAAGGCACCCACGATACAGGAGAAATCCTAGTGTGGGGCAATGTTTAAAAGAAAAAAAAATGCAAATGTTACGAGTAGTTTGTTTGTCATGCTTTCACGGCTGAATAGCTTGACGTATATTGATGCAATTTGGCACAATTCGACATAAGATACTTTTTGTCCTGGTAGTACGTCCCGGGATAGCAACCGAGCTCCGTGGTTGCCGTTGGTCCGTGGCGTCGTATCGTTTTACCCAGTAACTGTTTTGTGGAGGTTGCATAGGCAATACTGGTAATTAGCTAGACTGGAAATCGACTCCAGCTTAGTGTGAAAAAGGTGACGGCATGGTTGGCTGAGCAATTGGTTCGCGTGTCGCGGGATTGATATCCGAACTGAAAAAATATTTATATGGCCTACAGGTAGTTGTTCCGGGTCTGGCTGTTTGTGTATGTGATTTTAAATGTTTATTAACGTACCCACGATACAGGAGAAATTCCTAGTGTTTGGCATGTTTATTTATTTATTTATTTGGGACAAATAAACAGTAACACATTATATCTGCGCAAATAATGTGTACAAAGATATTATATAAATGTGAAACTCAACACCGTTATCCACAGCATATCAAAATCGTATCGTATCATTTAAAAAAAATGCCGGATCTATTTAATTTAATTTAATATATCAGTCATTTAGTACCCATAACACAAGCTCTGCTTAGCTTGGGGCTAGATGATACTGTGTGGATTGTACAGCATTTTTTTTTATTATTTTATTTATTTCTAGCCATATCTTTCACTCAATCCACCCATCGTTCATCAGTTTTTCAGCCTCTAGGGGAGACAAATTATGCCGAGAAGCGACTTTTATCTGATCGTTATAAAAGTAATTATGATAAATCGATAAACATAAATTACAAAACCCCGATACCTAGTTATCTGGTAACTCCAAAATTAGTTGTCAATCGATACATTATCGCGTTTCATCGCATCCGTCACCTTCCCGATAACACGGGCGACATCCATCCCTCTTAATCTATGCAGATAAATTAAATTGAAGTGTCCGTTTGTAATGTCAAAATAACAGCTGTAATAACGCTGTTATTGGTTGTTATACCAAAAACTATTATAAATTATAAATTTAACAAAACATCCCCACCTACCTCTTTTTCTAAAGTAAAAGTAGCCTAAGTAATTTCTTAAAGTGATGTGTAAGTCCCGTCAAAATTGGTCTGGCGGTGTCGGAGATTAGCCAAAACAAACAGACATACAGTCAAAAAGTTTAAAAATGTTTTTTTGGTATAACTGTATACTTTCATATGCATTAACTAAAACGCTGTTATTTTGACGTTAAAAACAGACGCTTCTATTTTATTAATTCGTATAGTATTCGTATTTGATGTAAATCAGATCAAATGGTCGGTTTTGTTCGATCAGATGATGTAATTTGTTTTCTGTGGAGGAGTTCGTGGCTAAATAAAAACAGCTGCATTGATTGATCGAAGGTTTAGCTACGCTTGCTGAGGTCAGCCGCGGCCGTCATTTCTAGATCTTTGACAGTCGTTACGGGTAGTCAGAAGCCTGAAAGTCTGACAACCAGTCTTACTAAGGGGTATCGTTTTGCCCAGTAACTGGATAGTGGAAATCAGATAGGCAGTCGCTCTATTTAAAATACTGGTATTCAGCTGCATCCGGTATCCAATATAGTTGGGAAAAGGCTAGGCAGATGATACTGAGATTCGATGTAAATTTTCACTTTGGTAGAAATTGTTAGGAGAAAGCTTCTAAATCTTTAAAGATACTTGTCACAATAGTATGTTACGTAAAACGTTAGGTAGTATTTACTAACACAAGCCCCGTAAGGTTTGACGGATGGGCATGTCAGCTTGTCAATCGATGGGCTGTGCTCATCTTGAGAAGGTCGCGACCTTATCGTCAACCGATGGCTTCGTGTCTGAATTGATTTGGGTTTGAAATGTGTAGGCAGACTTGTTTACATTGGCGGTTATTGTGTTTTCTTTAGTAGTATGATATTTGAGGAAAGGGCTGGTCTTTTGCACAAGAGGCGAGGCCTCGAGTTCAAACCTGGGCAAGTACCAATGTGACTTTTTCAATTCATATGTACTTTCTAAGTTTATCTTGGAAAACATCGTGAGGAAACCTGGACTTATAATTAATATAAGTCTGAAATCGCCAACCCGTCTTGAGCAAGCGTGGTGATTAATGCTCGTGCATTCTCTGTATGAGAAGAAGCCTTTGCCCTGCAGTGGGATAGAAATAGGCTGGTATACCTGGTCTTTTATTTTTTTTCTTATTACTTCTGTCATCATTATTATTACTTCTTTCTTTGTTTTCGATATTTAGTATTGTCATTGTGTGCCCGAGTCTGTGCTAAATAAATGCTTTTTCTTTCTTTTTTTGTAATATTATTAAACTAGCTGCGCCCTGCGGTTTGACCCGCTCCTAAAAGTCGTAGCGTGATGTTAAATAGTAAAAATAATACCAACAGCAAAAACATTGCTATTTAATCAGTCAAAAAGTTCCAGAGAGTTCTATTACATTAGTATAAATGTAAAGTTGAAAATGTTTAGACTAGCTGCGACCGCGACTTCGTCCACGTGGAAATTGACAAAATTTCAAGGTTTTATTTATTTTGCGCGGAACCGTAATTCTTTCTCGACAATTAAAGTCGACTAAGTTACTCCTTAACTTACAAATCAGCAATCTACTAGCAAAAAATCCCGTCAAAATCAGTCCAGCCGTTTCGGAAATCACCTCAAACAAACAGACTGATAATTTTTTTATCGGTGTTTTGGTACAACGCCCGTATAATATTTCATATGAATTTAGTAAAAAGCCATTATTTTGACAATACAAATAGACACATCATTTTTATTTATTTGTATAGATGTATAGTTAATAAAGATAGACAGAGACAGAGCTAAAAAGTGAGCATGGTCTCTACTTACCACTTTGTCACTTTTAATTAAAAGCTTCATCATTCCCATTTTACATAATATCCCATCATGGACATTAATGAATCGCACCGCAGCTACTAAGGATTAAAACCACACGTCATAAAATATACAGGTGGAGCAAAATGAACGCTACGTTTTACAAAATCAAAAAAAAAAATCAAAATCAAAATTCATTTATTCAAATTAGGCTGAGAATCAGCACTTTTTGAACGTCAAAGACGTTTACATAAGACAGTCCCCCAAAACGCCCACCCTTCACCACTTCCTAGTGTTTTTGCTGGGAAGAAGAAGTGGAGGAACAAACTCCCCAGCAACACGTCTGTCTGATAGGTTTGAAGAACCTGAAGCTATACAACATATTATGTCAAAAATAATAATTATGTCAATCATCTTTATACGTCATTCAATTAAATAATTTGCTACATGTTAGCTAGCACACACCAATATGCCAAAATAAATAAATAAAAAGTTATATATACCAAAATCGACAATTAACTCAAGCAAAGCCTGCTAAACTGAATACATAAAAAGCCTCCAAGGCAGTCCAAGGGCGTGCCCGCTGACATGTGCAATGCTGAATTATATCAATACAACTCATTCATACAATGTAATGAGAGGATCATGTCAATAACATAAAAATAAGGATAGTAGAAGAAACATACACAAAAATAAAGAACTATTAAACAGTAAAAGAACATAGTAACATTGTCCTGCGTTCAACAAAGCGACCAACTATTCTTGTCTTCTAAATAGTCGTTGATCGAATAATATGCTTTAGAACACATGGTTACATTGTAGCAATGGGAACAAGCTTGAATCGGAAGGTTGATATTGCTAGAGGTCTAACTCAAAATAAATTCTTCATTTTATTCGTAGGTATTTAATTAATCCTCTATAATCTCTATTATAAATAGATACCGATACTTGAATCTAAATTCCACGCGAACGAAAAGCTAGTTCTAAATATAAATTATTATATACCTCAATCTGCTCTTAAAAGATATGATATCCTTGAAGGTATATTTATAATGTTTCTACAAATAAACCTTCACTGAATTTAAGAGAAAAATAAATCCTCCTTTCCAACCTAATGTCATATTTACACAACCTGTATGTTACGAAACACGACGTTAATTAATAGATAGTGCTAATAAAGGTACGCCAGACGTGTGTTAAAGGTTCGCTAGACGTGTATAAAGGTTCGCCAGACGCGTGTAAAATCGCTTTGAAAACTAATATGGGTGAAGCCGGGGATTGAAATCTGATAGGAAGATTGTAGGGTTAGACTGAGTTTAGGTTAAACGTAATTTTGTTTGGTTATACGTTGCAAGCTTTGTTTGTGCGGTCAGAGTATTTTTTTTTTTCGTAAGTTGTTACGTAGAATAGAATACTCTTTATTGTACAAATGGTAACCTTAAGAGCTACATAGGATGTTACAATGGGCGGTCTTATCGCTAGAGGCGTATATTAATAATTACGTTGGTACCTATTCCGTAATATTTAAAGGTTATGGGATAAACTTTACCCAGCAGTAAGGCAAATTTTATGTTTTGAAAATGATTTATTATAATATTTATTTATTTAATAGAACCTGGAAGACTTACAGCTAAAAACAAAATAGAAAGATAAACATGGTCGACGGGAAGCCAACAAGTCTTCACGTGTAGAAATAGACTGGATATTCTAAAACGATATTCCAATATGTTTTAGTTAGGATGTAATTAACAAGAATACTATAATGTTACAGGCCCTCATTGTATAAAGGCGGTTTATCTATTCATTCGCAATATTTCAGTGCAAACACAGTGTAGAAAAAAATAGGGGATGATTGATTTTTCACCAACTGATCTGTTGCTAAACGTGATGAACAGTTTACATAAGGCTATTGTGACTGAAATCAATCATTAACACACCCACTTTAACAGAAATTTAAGCGACTTAAAAAAATCACTATAATGTGCAAAATAACTACAATTTCGGAAGTCACTGGCCTTGAGTGTTTTGCCACAACTTGATAATAAGTTTAGAATAAGGGTGCTCTCCGAAATTGTAATAATTTTACACATTTTAGGGTTTTTTAATTCCGTTGAATTTGTTTTACAAATGGAAGAATGTAGTAAAAAAAAATTTCTACACTTCCACAAAACCAAACCAAACCCAAATAGAAAAGAAACAGATCTGCAATTCTTTCCCAACACATGGATGTCTCGCCCCTTCTACCAATAACTGTCTGCGTTAAGTCTAGACCGAGTCCTTTTGTTTAAATAGAAAATTACCTCCCTGGCGGCTCGAGGGAATCGATAGCGCGTATGTAGGATTGAAGTCAGTTCTTGTTAGAAGTTTTGTCTTCGTTATGTTGTTACTAATTGCTGATTTATCGAAGTTGAGAGTTTTCTTGATAACATATTGTTGAAGAGAAACTCAAAATCAAAAGCCATTTATTCAAATAAGGCTGAGAATCAACTTTTTTTTACTTTTTTTTTAATGAGGAGCTTGTGGCCTAATAAAAACAGCCGCACGGGTCGATCGAAGGTCAGTCCGTGGATGGGTGACAATTCATTACATATCGAGACTCCTCCGTGCCTCGGAAAGCACGTTAGGCCGCTGGTCCCGGCTGTCACAGAGGCCCGAAAGTTTGATGACCAGTCTTACCAAGGGTATCGAGTTCCCCAGTGACTGGGTTGTGGAGGTCAGATAGGCAGTCGCTCCATTTAAAATACTGGTATTCAACTGCATCCGATTAGACTGGAAGCCGACCCCAACATAGTTGGGAAAAGGCTAGGCAGATGAATCAACTTTTCTTAATAAGATGGTTTTTTTCTTGAGCATTGGATTTGTTTGTTAAGTTAGAATAACTTTAATGTGGACAAAGAAGGCTGGTCTGCCGCCCAGATATCATAAAAAAATGTATTACACATGTGTAGGAGTCATAAAGTTGTACGTAGTTCTAAATGTTACATGTCACCATTAAAATAAAACAGACGACCAACAGACACGTAAATATGTTGTACAAGTACAACACCCGTAAAAATGTAAAGGTATAAAGCTCTGGCAACACTCAGGCGAATACTGCGCGGACTGTTAAGGCTTCGAGTATAGGGATGTGTCCTAGGTAAAAATATATTAAGTGTATTTAGTCCGTCAGTAAGATTACCAAAAAACACACGTTGGTCACGTATTTTTTGCTTACTCAAATCAATAAAAGGTGACAATGATATAGCACAGTTCAGGAGAATGGGATTGTGACGTCACTGTTACATTAAAAGTGTAGCACGCCGTGACGTCACGCGCAATTTCAACGCACTATATCGTCGTCATTTTTGGTTTATGTGACAAAAGAAAAAATACGTGTCTAGTATTTTTGAGTAAACCAACATTCTTACCAATCAGAATTATTAAGGACACTACCCTATTCGGAGAACTCAAACCGTAGCGACTCGGATATTTGCTACGGCGTAGCCGCATGGCGTAGCAAAATTTCGTCAAGTTAGCTACGTCGTAGCTGTAGGTTTTATTAAGGAAACTACTACGATTAGCATAGTAGATCGATACGGCTGACCCATATCAAAACCCAGTAAAGGGTTTATAAAATCGTTTTAACACATAACTAGCAGACCAGACAGACGTTGACGACGACGCCGAGTCTGTGCTAAATAAATGCTGTCATTTATAAAAATACATACATACAAAGTAGAAAGGACAGCCACGCACAAACTAATATTATGGGTTCAGTAGTTAATTTTGGACCCCCCAGGGTAAGCGTTGTATTTTTCCTTATTTCTACGTTTTTTTCTAATGTTGTTTTTAACTCGATGCGATTTTTAATGAGAGACGTAAAGAAGTAACTTTTTTTATTAAAAAGCCCGATTAGACCGATATTATGCTTTTAAAATCAATCAAAAATGTTGACGCTAAGGGGTCCACAATGTTGCAGGATGTTCGTAAGAGTTACCGTGACCCTGGAACGTAAAGATTAAGGATGGAAGACGGATGAGTTTTAATCAGTAAAAGTCTGACACGCCCTCCCGTTCCACCCAGAACGGGAGAAGTCATTGGATGACGTCCCAACTTTAAAAAAAGAAGCGGGTCCAGGATCATATTCTGAACTCATGAAATCGGTATATGCGTCGATATCTCGCTAAAATACCACATATTTAAAAGTCTAACCTCGAGTAAATAACAACGTGTATGTAGACTTTCAAAACTACTAAAAACTAGCATAAAGCTGGGTATTAGAGACAGTTCCATTATCAATTCTATTCCACAGTCGCGTGACAAGGGCGCATAATGTGTCTACACTGTATCCTTATGGTTTCAAATAACTGTATCCAATCACTTTAGGCTTTAAATGCAACGTTAATAGAGTTCGATGCATCGTAACATAACATAACACCTATATTTCACGAAGGGTTAGGTAGAGGTGTTCCTATAGTACAGTAAAACGGGGTGAATCGAAACGCCAGGGTGTATCGGAACAAAACTTGATTTGAGAGTTTAACGTTGATTCAATATTATTTATCACTGACAAGATATCGGAAATTATTACTATTCCTTAGAAAATAAGAGTACTTATATTTAAGTTTCACTTTCATACAATGTTTAACCAATGCGAAAATCTTGTTCAAAGTTTTGTTTCTATTGACGACCGATGTGGCGCGGTGGGCGAAGGTCCGCCTGCAACGCAAGAGGTTGCGGGTTCAATTCCCGCCTTGGGACAAATGTTTGTACGATCTACAAATATTTGTTCCGGGTGTTCTGGGTATTTGCTATGTATAATAAAAAATATCTATCTATGTTATGTATTGTATTAAGTAAGTCATCTAGTACCCATAACACAAGCTCTGCTTAGCTTGGGGCTAGATGATGCTGTGTGGATTGTCCAGCAATATTTATTTATTTATTTTATTCACCCCTGCGTTTCTATTCACCCCGTTTTACGGTACACCAACATTTCGCCAGTTATGTTTAAATCCCATGTAATAGTAGGCAAGCATATTGTCATCAACCGGGAACAAATCCAGTTTCCGAGTAGCTACCGATAAATTCCAGTATTAGTAATATATTAAAAATAGGTATTTGGACAAACGATTATATGAAATACGATGCATCGATTTGACTGTCTAGTTGGTGTAGTGATCTTAAGCACTACTGTTGACTGCTGAGCATTAAGTTCGATTATCGAGTCGGGACAAATGTTGAGAACCTCGCGAAATCCGAGAAAGATAAGCAAATAAAAAATCTTGAATTGGCTCGCGAAATTGTCGATATGTGTGATGGTGAATAAGGTTTTCCGTTTGAATGTGGGTGATACCCACATTCTAAGTACTGTAAACATACAAGTGTGATTTTAGAGATTAGTTCATTTATTTGTCAGAAAGATGAGTATGCACACACAAAGCATGCAAGATGTTAATTTAATTGATATCTACATCGCAGAAAGGATCACAGTCAGGTTTTACCTTTACGGCGTACAAATATGTAGGCATTATAATAACATTCGATCAATATATTTAACTATACCTACTACTACTAGTTTTACTTTAGTTATGTGGGAAAGTTGTTATTGTTGTGGAGGCACGGTTGGCGCAGTGGCTGAGCGATTGACTGCTGTGTCGCGTGTCGTGGGTTCGATTCCCGCACGTAACAAATATTTGTACGGCCTACAGGTAGTTGTTCCAGGTCTGGCTGTTTGTGTTTGTGAGTTTGAATGTTTGTTTACGCACCTAAGATACAGGAGAAATTCCTAGTGTGGGGCAACAATTTTTTTTTTAACAAAAAATAAACAAAACATTATTATTTTTGTACCTTTCACATTTTTCTCTTTTTTACCGAACGTTCGACTGTTAGAGAATGCTTTGGGGCATTGAGCCTTACGTACGACCATTGTGCATAAATATAACAAAAGGTAACATTATTAGTGAGCTCCTCATACAACATTAACGAATTATTCACGAACCCTATTATAATACAAGGACCAGTTCATTGTACAGAAGCCAGCACATAAAGCTACACCAATCTGACCAATTTCTTTTACAGTTTTTCAACTTTATTACAAAAGTATATGGTTCATGTTCAATTGGGAAAAGTTGACAGTTTGGGATAGCTCGATGTGCTAGCGTCTGTACTTCATGAAAGAATTCATGAAAGGTATTTTTAGGTACATTTTTACCTGGTATACCCTAGAGGTCTTGGTTGAATAACAACCGGCCGTAACCTAGTTGGGTAAAGGCTAGGAATTATGATTATTTCTATAGGCATGTAGTGAGGGCACAACGCCTACATTCGTAGAAAGCTTAGGCAGAAGTGTTTTGTAATGTTGTTGTTGGCCTTTTCTATTTCATAATATATAGTGATAATAATCATTGCAGTCTATACCCAGTCTCACCAAGGGGTATCGTGTTACCCAGTAACTGGGTTGAATAGTTCATCTTTTCCTTCGCTGTATAAATGTAAATGACTGAATTGCTATTAATTATTATTAAGTAACTGGGTTGTGGTGGTCAGAAAGGGTTCTTACCTTTCTCCATGTAAAATACTGGTATTCAGATGCATAATTATAATTATATTATATTATAAAGATGCATCTAGTTAGACTGGAAGCCAACTCAAGCATGTGTGAAAATCAATTGTTGTGATATGGGCATGTGACACGGAGGAATGAGAAAAGTCTGTGAAGAACGTTTTGAATATAAATGAGAAAGGCTAGACCAAACAAACGATGGATGAACTGTGTGAAAGATGATATGGTTAGAAAGGAGGTGACTTCTGAGATGACGATTAAAAGACATGTATGGTAGACTATTACTTCGCCCGCACGTTCGTCAGCGTGGATGTTGACAAAATTTCATGGAGTTTTTTTCGTACGCCCTTCAAAATGTAACATCCCCTCCAACCCCTTAAAGCGTAGTTTTGTAAATAAAATATAGCCTATGCTAATTGCTGTTAATGCAGCCTACTATGGGTGACAGCATTTTTAAAATCGAATTAGGAGTATGCGAGTTTATCCATGGCAAACAAACATACATACAATTCAATCTTTTTTTATTTATAATACTAGCTTCCGCCCGCGTGGTTTGTTGATAAAAAGTAGCCTTTATCCTTTCCTGGGATGCTATCTATCTCTCTGCCAAATTTGATCGAAATCCATTCCGTAGTTTAGGCGGGAAAAGGAAATAAACAAACTTACTTTCGCATTTATAATATCATTAAGTTAAGATTAGGATTATTAGTTTAGAAGAAGAAATACTGCGTTAACTTTGATTAGTGATAATCAAGCGCTGTCATCGCTGCCTATAGACATTTGCAATACTTCACACGTGTTATGTTGCTTACTCTTTCACTCATTAGGGTTGTAGGGAAATAATCGATTAGTAGTGGGGTAAGTTTTCTTTAATAGATAATAGTTATGAAATATTATTTATTAAAACCGTGCAGGAGTATACACGATGAAAGGAACATCAACACATGTTCTGATACCATGACTTCAGTACCTACTTTCCTGGACCCCACAGCATTTAAATTTTTCGCCGGCTATTCCAAATTTTTACGGTTTTTTGTAATTTTTCAAAAAAGTAAATCATTTTGACGACCTATGTGGCACAGCGGGCGAAGGTCCGCTTGCGACGCAGGAGGTTGCAGGTTCGATTCCCGCCTTGGGACAAATATTTATTATGGATACAAAGATTTGTCCCAGGTGTTCTGGGTATTTGCTAATTATAATAAAAAAATAATAGATATTTTTTTAGAATGTATTGTATTAGGTATATCAGTCATCTAGTTCCCATAACACAAGCTCTGCTTAGCTTGGGGTTGGATGATGCTGTGTGGAATGTCCAGCATTATTTATTTATTTATTTTATTTACTTCTTACATTAAGAATCTCATCATCTTCTTGCCGTTATCCTAATTTATTTTAGGGTCGTCACAGCATGTCTTCTTCTTCCATACATTTCTATTTGCGACGGCAAATAGAAATGACAAGATGATATAGATCATCTTTCAAACAATCCAACCCTCGTTTCCTAGGTCTCCCTCTACTCTTGTAACCCTCTTCATCCACACTCAAAACTATCCTCACAACATGATCCTCATTCCTTCGCATCACATGTCCACACCATTACAACCGATTTCCACACAACTTCCCTCTCACAGGCGCCACTTTCAGACTTCCTCTTATATACTCATTTCTCATTCTATACATTCGCGTAACACTACCCATCCCCTATAGCATTCTCATCTCAACTGCCTTTATTTCATGAAAAATTTAAATATATTTTTTTAAAGGAAAAAGAAGATATCAGAAAAAACGGGAATCATAATAGTGAATTCATGGTATCAGGTCAGGTGTCCCTTCCAGTGGTGTGAGTTCTTAGGGGGCTCTTAGGGGACGTGACCCCCCCCCCCCCCTAAAATCATCACGTAATTCGAAAAACCTCCCATAATTGGCTCAAAAATAAATAGTTTTAGACGAGACTAACGTCTAAAATATTATAATTATCCCCATTTGCCAATAACGATACTAATAGAACATTTCCATTAATTTGTTTTGTCATTTCTGTCACTCAACTTATCTGCCCTCCCCCGTCACAGCAGGTAGCCCAGTACAGTAGTACACAATAGCCTCCCCATAACTGCTGTGACCGCAGTGAGTCCCTCCTGAAACCCTGTATATTATGCTACGCAGTCACCCTAGGCAGTATGCTGCTTCATTGCATCCCGAAATATGCCATATCGTTATAAAATAGGTTACACATGTATGCTTTTCAGTACAAGACCATTTCCTTAATGCGGAGCCTGGCAGTAGGCCGAGAAAAATACACTTAGAAGAATAATACATCCACTTGGCTCATAGTCTATGGTGGCTACTAAATCATACAGCTTATATGTCGCTTTATTTATTATTTGGAAGTGAGCGGAATGAACCGACCAAGTGTGAGTCAGACTCGTATGCGAACGGTTCCGTGCCATGCCGAGCAAATAAAACACCGAAAAGATTAAACCGTTACCATATTAAAGTGAACATATCGTAAGAAGTTGGAATACTCATTTCACAGTTGATTAGGTTTTCTCCATCAACGTACTATATTTATCTCTTTTGACGTCGATTTTTTTGATATATATGTTTCTCTGCGTATTTATTCTTGTATTTTAGCTAAATATATCCAATCTCAAGTATTTTTTACCTTGTTGCACCTATTACGTTTTGTCTCTGCATCACCTGGAAAAGAACGCCTAATGCATTAAGTCCACCTTTGTACGGCATTTTTTGCTTGTGCATAAAGTTTTAATAAATAAATAAATAATACAAAATCACGTTTGTTGTTTATATTTTTATTTTTCATTGTTATAGCGGCAATACTAATAATATAGTAATAAATAATATACACTCTGTGAAAATTCCAACTGTTTACCTATGACGGTTCATGACAGCGTAGGCTTAGTAATGGAGTCCCTTTGGCACTTTTGGGGGTACGGATCCCTAAAAACGAGGTTTTAAATATTCAGTAAGCGCCATAACCTCTTTGTTGTATTACGTAATAGTTCAAGCTTTCCAGACGTATAATGTTATGCAGTAACGTGAAGATATGCCAAGGATTCATAGCGTAACATCATGGCAATAATCCGCGAAAGACTAGGCAGAGTTGCCTATGGTTTATTCACATTTCGTCAAATATTTTTTAAGTTCCATGTAATAGGGGAAGAGTCTCTTGCCATTAACCGGGACCTAATTCTGACTCCAGACTGCTACTGAGCAATTTCAGATGGAAAAACGCAATAAAACTTTGCCCGATCCGGGAATGGAAATCAGCACATGCAGCTGTGGCGCTTGTAACCATTAAACCAACGAGGCATTCAAGGCCCTAGATTTTTAGTCTAGATATTATGGTTCAGTAACTCTGGTTTATGGAACCTTATAAGCGCCTGATTTTAAATAAGTTGCCGCGTGCCCAGCTCCCATCTTATAGATCGTCAGTACATTTATTATCTTGCCAATTATGACCTATTTTTGGGTTTCAAGTAAAGTAGAACGAAGAAATTAAATTGTACAAACAAGAGGATTTTTACACTCATGTAGCGACATCTATGTCGCCACATACGAACTAAATAAACGTGTCCTACATCGCGATATTAAAGTTATCCACGCGACTGAGTATATATTATAAACGAGCCCGGCATCAATTGTCGGGCAAAAGTTCGGTTGAGCAGTAAATATCCCTGAAGGATAAACTGCGAGATGCCCATTCCAAAAAAAAAAAAGAACTGTCGGGCAGTAGCCCACCAGGCACAACACTCGTCTGGTCGGAGGATCCTCCCTTTTCTATGGCGGATGAGGAACTTTACACACTGTTCCTCATACCCCCAAACTCACGTACACACACATAAACTCACGCCTTTTTCGTGGGGGTAGGCTAAAACAACAGAAGGCCACCCGCTGCGATCCTTACACACTCCTTTCGATGCGCTCACGTTTATTGTCGTATATATAAACACGACTAATAAAGCAGTAGGCAATAGGCTCGCCCCTATTCTCTCTCTATCTCTCTGTGCTCGGTCCCTAAGGGTCGTGGTCAGCATCAGGGTTGTATTTGGAGCGGGTGATCTGCCTCCACCGGTTTCTGTCTAGCGCGCCTCCTTGTAAAATTTGGAAGGAGGTCGTTCTTCGAGAAAATGGATCGACAAAATTAAAGACCCGTCGCCCTAAGTAAATGGTACTTAAACATAAGCAGTGAAATGTGGGTGTACCAAAGGTGCACTTCTGTCTAACCCTTTGGGGAATACAGGTGTGATGTTACGTATGTATGTAAATTCGACTCAGACGGAATGGACACGAAAATGTTTGTCGGATAAATCTGACTTGGTCGGTAAACGGGTTAAGTCCGTAAACAGTTTCCTTATGATTGGACCGCTCTTACGGTTACGATCAAGCTTTCCATTGTTATATCACTTATACAACCTATAGTTGTAGTAGTGCGAATTAGTCGAAAAATAGAACCAATAAAGGATTATAAATTAAGCTTAGTTCTTCTCTTACTTGACAGTCTCCAAAAACGCCCGTTCCTCACCACTTCCTAGTGTTTTTACTGGGATGAAGAAGTGGCGCAAGATACTCCTCAGTGTGTTGCTTGGAAGCATCTTGCGCTACTTCTTCATCTTCTATGAATATCGCAGTAGATAAAAAAGCCGAAAGATAAGTCGATTAAAGGTGTTAAATAATTTTAATTCCGGAAGTCTGTGTGTTTGGTTGTTTTATTTTTTACCACCGACTTCAGAAATTAAAATTTAACACCTTTTAGTGATTTTTTATTACATCGGATGAATTTTGAAGAAACAGACTTTTACAATGGATCGTTTTCACTACTACGTCAGTCAACCAGTAGGTAGGTAGGCATAGATATGATTTGTTCTGAAATTGTAATTCTGGACTAGTTGAGTCGTTGAGATGTTATATGAGATTTTTAATACATTTGGTCGACTCTTCATGTGACCAGAGGGCTGGCCTTTTATTGGCCTAAGAATCAGCATTGCCATTAAACGTGGCAATGCTGCCAGGCTTCTGGGCACTTTTCCCGTTGACACTGATGCAGATGAATTTTTCGATGCCCTGTGAATATTTATGAAAATATAAATAATTCATTTACTAAAATTTTCATTCGGTTAGATAAAAATCATGATTTAAACAGTTCAAAGTAACCAACTCTTGGGCGTCCAGAATTGACAAATTTTTGTGACGTCTTTAAGAATGCACACCCTTCGAACCTGTACCGACGCACATAAAATAACCTCACGACCCAAGTTCGTAGCTAAAAGAAAGTTAAATAAAACACACCTGAATACTTTTACGAGCCTGTTTGGGTAGGCGAATAAAATTTGTTACGGTGTAAAGAAAAACAAGGAGGGTTAACTGGCATTTTTATTTGTAGGTTAAGTGATGAGGCGCGCCAAACGGGTTAACGTTAGAATTGTATTAGTTTTAAGTTTATAGGTTCAGTGTTCGATTTCGGAGTCGACCAAGTGTTTTTTCATCTGGGATTTTTCAGTAGCAGCTCGGAGTCTGGACACTCTACCCTATGGCAATAGACTCACCCCCTGTGACATGGGACTTAAAATAAAACTGGCGAAATGTGGGTATGGTACACCAACATTCGATCCTTGAGTCGGGCACAGTTAAATAGAAAGTTTATATTTTCTGCGCCAATTAATCAGTAGCTGGATTTGTAGAATCTAAAATCAGAATTGTATTAGTTTTAAGTTTATAAGTTCAGTGTTCGATTTTCGAGTCGACCAAGTGTATTTCCATGTGGGATTTTTCAGTAGCAGCCCGGAGTCTGGATCCTCTGTACGGTCGATGGCAATAGGCTCGCCCCCCGTGACATGGGACTGAAAGTAAAACTGTGGGAACTGAATGTGGGTATAGTACACCCACATTCGATCCCTGAGTTGGGCAAAGTTTAATTGAATTTTTCCATTTTCTGTGCTAATTCATCAGTTGATGTAATAATAATAATAATACCAGCCTGTTACTGTCCCACTGCAGGGCAAAGGCCTCTTCTCATACAGATAAGGCACGAGCATTAATCACCACGCTTGCTCAACACGGGTTAGCGATTTCAGACTTATGTTAATTATAAGTCCAGGTTTCCTCACGATGTTTTCTTTCACCGATGTCAGTGATGTCCAAGATAAACTTAGAAAGTACAAATGAATTGAAAAAGTCACTTTAGTACTTGCCCAGGAACCCATAACCTCGTGCACAAGAGGCCTAAACCACTGGGCCATCATGACATTCATCAGTAGATAGATTTGTAAAAAACAAAATTTTAAAATCACTTGACTGTCCGAAAGCAGCCAGAACTAATATGAATTCCACCTGTATGCCATAAGGTTCCAATTGGCATAGCAACGTCTCAGTACACAACTCTGACTAAAACTTCAGGAAATACCATTGTAACGTAATGTTACATTGTAAAATATCTACTGTAAATTTCTTTGCACGTAAACTCGAGGTTGTATGACCTATAAACATGTTTTACACCACGTGAACAGTCTATCACTTTACTGATCTAGATAACTAAGTTCAACCTTCCAAAAACCCACCTATATAACACCTAACATCACGCCTGTATCCGCCTAGGATTAGGCAGAGATAACACAAGTATACCCCAGTAATACTAATACTGAGAAAGTACATAATTATGAATTGAAAAACATCAATTGAACTAGCGTCCGTGTATGACTAGATGTATGAACGTGAGAAAAGCGAAAGGAGTATGTAAGGATCAAGTAGCAAGAGGCATTCTATGGTTTCTGCCTAACCCCATGGGAAAAAGGCGTGAATTTATGTGTGTAAAAAAAAAAATCACTTTGATATTTGCCCGGACTTGAACATACAACCCCACGCACGAAAGGCGAGGCCTTAACCAATGGGCCATCCCGACATATCATAGTACAAATTACTACTCGCAATTTATCAAAATAAATGTCTTTACTGAGGTTATACTATGTAACAGGTGGCGTTACAAGCATTTGTAATTTATTATAGTTTGCAATAGGGTGAATGTCGAACCCAAGGGCTTTTTACACCCCTTGGGAATAAACATCTGGGTGCAAAGGGCGTAATAAAGGGTTATGGTAACGATTTTACCATTGAATTAAAAGCCTACTTTTAGTTCATTTTATTCGCTCTTTTGGGTAAATAGAGACTGGTAAGCTTGTAAAGCTACGTTATAACAGATATACGAGACTGTAATAAAGGTTAAGTAACGTTTCTTCGTTCGTGTTCTTGAGTGGAGATTGCGACTCAGCAAACGTAGTGCAGGACGCCCTCTGACCAGGTTGGATGACGATCTGCGAAAGAGTGCAGGCAGATGCTGGATGCGGCAAGCTGAAGACAGGGCGCTATGGCGCTCATTAGGAGAGGGCTATGTCCAGCAGTGGACTAATATAGCCTTGAAAACTTATACGGTACTTATTCCAAAAAACGCATTTTAAAATTTTGTCTGTCTATCTGTCTGCTATTTTAAGGTAAAATTCAAAATCGCTGGACCCATTTTGACGTGACTTTCACAGGCAGATAGCTCATGTTATATCGAGAAACTATGGCTGCTTTTATTCTAGAAAAATAATTTAAGTTTCTTGCAAAAACAGAAAACCATAAGAACACCCGACAATTAAAAATGATGTTTTACTTTGTCAGCTCTATATCTTATCTAACTTTGTTGTTCTACTTGATGAGTAGAATCTTATTATTAAAAATAAAATTATTAATTAATAATTTAATATTCTTAGTTTGTCAATAAGGATGCTTATTGACAAACTCAGAATACAGATATACCTACAAAGGATTAAGTTTGGCATAAAATTAAAGTATACTTACGTCAATGCCAAACTAAATTAGATCTTCGCAACCCTAATTACGTTTGGCATTGAGTTTACTAAAACTAAACATAGGTACACTCATTTGTTCAGACAGGTATGTTAGGCATGTACAGTCAAACAAGGAGATTGGTATACAGGTTTATTTTCAGCTACTGCTTAACAGAGTTAGTAGTGTTCGGAATAGTAAAGTTACCTATTTACAGCAATTATGTGAGTCTTAAGTGAAAAATGATTTTAAACATACTAGGCGCACAATAAAACTGAATATTAGCTGTGCAGGTATTTCTAATGGACAAGTAAAATGTTGTGAAGAAAGTTTTGGTACGAATAAGAGCTAGCCAATGAAACAATAATGGTGGCAAAGGTGATATATTAAGGGTGATTTCTAAGATAATAAACAAGTTGACGCTGACCTGTACTCCATACAAAGAAATAAAATTGAAGTGTCAAAATAACATAATGAAAGCTCATACGGTGGCTAAACGAATACAATAATAATATTTTGTCTGTCCGTCTGCTTGTTTGAGGTTATTATTATTCAGATGTTGACATATATCATGACTCCATGAATATCTTTAGAACCCACATATTAAATTCTAAAGTCCCAAAGGATACAACATAAGATTAATTGAATTAACTGTGTTAGTATATTATAATTATCTTGCAACCTTTTTCTTTGTAACTTTTACTTATTAGTGTTATTCGTTTTTTTTTTTTTCTTCTCTTATTTTTTTGATCTCATTAATTTACTTTTGAACTCATGATTGTTAATTTAATAATTTGTTTAATTAAGCATAATTGCAATTTTTGTTATTTCTCTGTATAGTTTATTACCACTTATATTATGTCCATTAATTTAAGCCTAAGTTATCACTATTATGTTTAAATGTTGGTTCACCTGTTATTGGCAACTGTATAAGCCTATTACTCATTACTATTTAATTCGATAATTTATATACAGAAGCTGTTGGTGTACCTTTATTAATAAATAAATAAATCTCCGAAACGGATTTTGATGTAAATTTCATTTGGAGATAGCTGATATGATAAGGAGTAACTGAGGCTAATTTATTTTAGAAAAATAATTAGGGTTCCTCCAACAATGAAACCCATAATTTTGACAAATTCGACGTGCACGAAGTGCGCGCACCTCTAGTCCCAAAATAAATTTGGATGAGATTAAGAGAATGATTTGATATTGATATTGAGATTATGATACTGATTTAGTTAAATAAATTGTTTTGCCTGTTGTTATGTCTTAGTTCGACTGTACACTACTTAAAAATGTGCTGCAAAGTAGATTATAAACTGTGTAAGGCCTTCACGTGAGCCTATTTTTGTACGTGGATCTAAACAGTTAGTGAACACGGAGATATCGTAGTACACGAATGTTTTTGTTACAATTACCGTTCATTTCGTACAGTTAAAAGTTTAACCTTCTATGAAGCAGCACTGTTGGGTTAAAGATTAGCCTAAGTTAAAAATGACGTTATGTTTTTGGGGTAGGAACTGTAAGGACTTGTGACCGGTTGATGGCAATAGGCTCACCCCCTATTTCATAGCCTATTGCCAATTGTAAGCTTACTGTTTAAGTCCCCAACCCTTTGGGGAATACAAGCGTGATATAATGATGCGCAGCGGGTGAAGGTCCGCCTGCGACGCAGGAGGTTGCGGGTTCGATTCCCGCCTTGGGACAAATGTTTGTACCAAATATTTGTTTCGGATTTTCGTATGTTCTGGGTATTTGCTATGTATAATAAAAAATATCTATCTATGTTATGTATTGTATTAAGTATATCAGTCATCTAGTACCCATAACACAAGCTCGGCTTAGCTTAGGGCTAGATGATGCGGTGTGGATTGTCCAGCATTATTTATTTATTTATTTATTAAAAACAAATGCCTATTACATATTCTTCTGTCATATTGCACGCTATAGTCAATAGACGATGGTGCTAATTCCTGTGTTCAAAAACTAACCAACTTAATTTAAGCTATTGCCATCTCTCTCCCTCACATAAAACACGAAAGGGACGAAAATTTATAAGAGATATCGGTTTAAGTTGAACTGAATCTCAAATTGGTGTTTAGTTTTGAAACACTCACCTCACTCATCTCAGTCACCTATTGAGGAAAGAATCTCTCTTTTTCCGGAAAATCCACCCAAAACCTAACACTACATGACAAAGGAATGGGTCATTAAATTTTAATACCTGTTGTATACAAAGTACAGACGCCAGCACATAAACCTACCCCAAAGTGACAAATTTTGCCAATTGAAAATGAACCTTATGCTTTGGAAATACAGTTGAAAAACAATAAAAAAAAATACAGATTGGGGTAGATTGATGTGCTGGCCTCTGTACCATCTAAATATAGCTGTTCATAATGCTTAACATGCAAACCGACCTCAAGGCCATCCACCTGTTAGCCTGTTAGTTCGATATACCACGGAAACTGGTTTTAACTAGTTCGACCCAGTTCTGACTCGTCTGATACGAAACTGTGATGAGTTTTGATGGGATAGTGGTGGCTTTCAGAGAAGCGATGGCTACGGAAGCTATGGTATGGGTTCTTTGAAAGTTTAATGGCAGTAACCTTGGAATTCGTAATATAGTAAGTTAGGTTAGGGTTTGAGTATGCTGTATAGCATAGAACTGTATAGAGCTGCCCTGTTGGTCTCGTGGTCATAAGTACACAGCATACTGAGTGTGGTCCTGGATTTTCTTTCAAGGTTGGATAAAATGTTGTTAGATTCTTACAGTAGGACTTTCTCGATACCAGCCTAGAGTTTGGAAGTGGCTGATATGACATCTCCATGCCTCGGAAAGCATGTAAAACCATTCGTCCTGCGGCTGATCTTTCCCTGGTCGTGTCGCATTGCCGTACCATCGGACTGAAGAACAGAGAGTCAAAGACAGCCGATATATTCTCCATCCTTCACCTCCAATAACACTGCCAAATAAGAAGTTGGCAGTGTTTTCGTCACAGCGCTAATGTTTACCTCCATTAACTGTTTATGTATAGTCGTATATGTATATTTAGTTGTATTTATTCAAATTAGGCTGAGAACTAGCACTTTCTGAACGTCAAAAATTACCTAAGATAGCCTCCAAATACGGCTGCCATATGTTATGTGGTAGGTGGCGAACCACCTAGTGCTTTTGCTGGGAAGACGAAGTGGCGCAACAATAGAGATGTGTCCTAAGTAACAATATATTTAGTCCGTCAGTAAGATTACCAAAAAGTATTGGATACATATTATTTGTTTACTCAGATCAATAAAAAGTGACAATGATATAGCACATTAAAGTTCAGGAGAAGGGACTTGTGACGTCACTGTTACGTTAAAAGTGTAGCACGGCGTGACATCACGCGCAATTTCAATGCACTATATCGTCGTCATTTTTGGTTTATGTGAAAAAACAAAAAATACGTGTCCAGTATATTTGAGTGATCCAACTTTCGGACTAATCAGAATTTTTAAGGACACTAGCCTAATCTCCAGCTAACATACACACACAGTAAAAAGAGCTCAAAAACCTTAATAGATTTTCTCTGCACTTCTTTCCACATGGATTAGTTCCAACAAAGGGATAGTCTCTCTCCAGGACTGATAAGGAAACTCTTAATTAAAACCCGAGTGCCCTAATTAAATAACTGAAACTCAATCTGCTGCCATTGTTCCGTATTAACGGTAACTGGACCCGACGTGATCGAGTTAAAAAATAATTTTCATCAAGAGAAATCTAGTACGTACCGGATGGATGATTAATGGAAACAGTGATGAAGTTTAGGGAAGATTTTGCCATTATTTGGGCGATTGTTTTCGCAGGTATTTTAGAATAAAATTGGGTTAATAGATATGCAAGAGGTCTTGCATATCTATTAACCCAATTTTACGTAAGCTACATTCATTGAAAATCATTATTGCTACAGTTAGAATGTATGTGTAGGAATGTATGTGTAGGTAGAATGAATGTATGTATTTCTTCTACATTTATAATTTAATTACTATATATATATTTTTTTATATTGCTGGACAATCCACACAGCATCATCTAGCCCCAAGCTAAGCAGAGCTTGTGTTACGGGTACTAGATGACTGATATACTTAATACAATACATTACATAAATAGATATTTTTTACCATACATAGAAAATACCCAGAACACGCGGAACAAATACCTATTTGTCAATCGTACAAACATTTGTCCCAAGGCGGGAATCGAAATCGTAACCCGCATCCTCTTGCGTTACAGGCGGACCTTCGCCCGCCGCGCCAAATCGGTCGTCGAATTATAAGCATGCATTTTTTTACAGACTGAACGTGTAATTCCACTTATGTCTTCCCCTTAAAATACAGTCAGCCCCTATAGTAACCATATTATGGTGGTCTAAACAACTAGCTACTAATTTAACATAGAAACAAATGACAACCTGACCTATCTGGTACTAGACCCTACCCTAGTTGGCCTCTATCAAAAGGTCTCTAATTACGTGTGAAGGTCGAGATAATTGCCATTGTCGGCACCAATTACGTGTAAGTGGACTGATTGTTAGTTGTGAGCTACAGTCAAGAGCATAAAAACGTATACACAAACTCTGACCAGTCTGAGGCGAATCCTGCGCGGGACGAGGGGTCAGACTGTGCGTGAAAATGTTTCTAATGACTAGGAAGTAACGTAGTATTCACCAATTTTAACAACATCTTGGTTGACAAGTACATGGTGAATTTCATCTTGCACACCACGTGGTATTCGCCTTTATTTTGGGTATCTGGTAGATAAACCTTAAGCTTAGGGATCCTCAGGTGTGCTTAACTAAATTTAACTGCGATTTTCATTCAAAAGATTTGAACAGTTTAATTATTCTTGCCATTAAAGGCAGACTCTGTACGTTCAATGTTTCACAATTTCAATATGACTTATAAAATTCTTTAAGTGTATATTTTTTTTGCCCTTGACTGTCTTACTAGCCAGTGTTGAAGAAAACATTTTTAATTTTTCGTAATTTATGTATTTTTTTAAGAAGTAGTTGCTTGAATTTTGATGGCACGGTTGGCGCAGTGGCTGGGCGATTTGCTGCTGCGATGCATGTCTCGGGTTCGATTCCCGCACGGAATAAATATTTGTGGCTGTTTGTGTATATGAGTTTTTATGTTTGTAAACGCACCCACGATACTGGCGAAATTCCTAGAGTGGGGCAACATTTAAATAAAAATTACATTAGCTCCCTCGAGACTTGAGATCGTCACTGTAGATTCTGGCTTCCAAGACTCGCTATGGTTGAAAATAGTGTGGAGGGTTATCTTACAGATAAAAAAAAGTTCCATCGTGAAAAGGAAAAAGAAAATGGCCTCTTTAGGTTACCCCGAAAAGATTGTCGGTTGGTATTAAATAGAATGCCTTCCGTTTAATAGTATGATGGGCCATTTTGTGTGGAAGTATTTGTAATATAATGACATTCCTTTCTGGTGGGTTGTACGATAAATGACATAATATTATATGGATTGAGCACAGAGGACGGGGGCAGCGACTAGACGCCAATATTAATAATTGATTTTCGTGATCGCTCAATTAGTTCCAAGCACTATATAGGTAGTTTCAGTGGTCTCAGGCAAAGATAGAATATATTTATTTATCACCTAAAAGTTCGACAGGGATTTGCACATACGGAGATAGGTTTTATTTTAAAACATATTAGGAAAATATCTCTAGAAGGACATACACTGACCTTAGTAGTGACTGAGGTGTGCTCGCGACGTCGCCCACGAGGGTTTGACAACATTTCATGCAGTGATTTTTTTTCTAAAATAAAAGTAGCCTAAGTTACTTCTTAATACGGCTATCTGCTGGTGGAATCCCGTAGAAAGCGGTCCAGACTATTCGGAGAATACCTCAAACAACAGATAGACGAAAAACAAAATTGATTTTTTCATATAACTATCGTATAAACTCTTATACACATTTACTAAAAAGCTGTTCTTTTTAAATTGAATCGAATTAGGGTTCCCCGCAATAAATAAAAACCCATATTCAATTAAATTCCACAAAGTAGAGGGCACAGCTGTTCTAAATAAACACTGAACAAGCAACCAATGAAATCACACTTCACAAGAACAAAAGATTTATTCAACCGTTTCGAACTACCCACCTGCTAAAACCATTTACGAGAAAATTCGCCGGAATCCCAAATAAAATCCGGCTCGTAATAGCCGGTAGTCCATCAGGTCCGGACCGCGGTTTGCCGTCCGGTGCGGTTCCGGCGAAATTATTTATTTTTTGAACGTACACCTTTGTAGGGTCAAAGGGTTTCAAAAGGCGGTAATTAGAATTTCGGACGCACGGTTGGTGGGTTCATTACTCGGGCGTAAATAGTTTGGGAGTGGATTTAGTTGTCCCAGAGTGTTTTTGAAGGGTTAAAGTAGAAAATTTTAAGGTTTAAACACGAATATTTGAAGTGTCTGAGTATATGTTTGCCTGTATTTAATTTGCAATGAGTCACGAAGTCCGTAATGGTATCAAATCAAATCATTTATCGGTTTGCAAGCATGGGTATTTAGTACATAGATGTTTTGGGCATGCAAAACATATTATGATTTCATTCGCAAACAATTTAAAGATTTTTTCGATTAATTAATAATTAATTTAAAGATTTTGACGGCACGGTTGGCGCAGTGGCTGAGCGATTGACTGCTGCGCCGCGTGTCGTGGGTTCGATTCCCGCACGGAACAAATATTTGTATGGCCTACAGGTAGTTGTTCCGGGTCTGGCTGTTTGTGTATGTGAGTTACGCACCCACGATACTGGAGAAATTCCTAGTGTGGGGCAACGTTTTCTAAAAAAAAAAAAAGATATCACAATTTTAAATAACAATTAGCAGGATTCAATAATACAAAGTACGAATTAATGTCAAATCGTGAGTAGTAGTAGTTGGTAGTTATTTTTGAATATGAATGTAGAGGGTTACTTAAGAAAAGGAAGAGCAAAGAAACGATGGATAGATTGTGTGAAAGATGATATGGCTAGAATGGAGGTGACTTTTGAGATGACGGCAAATAGAGATGTATGGAAGAAGAAGACATGCTGCGACAGCCTCAAATAAATTGGGATAAGGGTAAGAGGATGATAATGATAAGTTGGTTGTTTATTTCTTATTAAAAATACGAGTTTTGATCTTCCTGTGCCAGATGGACGGTCATGTTTTCCAACTAAGATTCATAATACTAAAGTCTATCCATACAATAAATCTAAATCGGATTTGAAAAAGCTCTTATTGCACTTGACAGCCCCATTCTTGAGGAAGGTATTACACGATACTATCACGCCACGGCCTTTAAAGCGGGTCAGAGCACGGAGCAAGTCTATGTTATAAAATTTAAACTAATATTTTAACTACCCATCACCACAAAACACAATTAATTCGTGTCCCATTAGATTAGTTTTGCTAATTACATTTTGTTTCAAGTCAATCATGGGACGCGCCTTCGCGGTGTTGAGGCAGCATGACGCAAATAGCCTGGTATGAGTCAGAAAATGGGGCTGGTTTGTAGGTTGAAGATTTGAAAGGTAAAAGTGGGATTACTGAGTGTTTAATAATAATAAATAAATAATGCTGGACAATCCACACAGCATCATCTAGTCCCAAGCTACGCAGATCTTGTGTTATGGGTACTAGATGACTGACATACTTAATACAATACATTACATAGATAGATATTTATAAAGGATGTCCTTACTTCACATTTAGAAGGAATCAGACAAGAAATCCTGCACTTCATAATGGCCTTTCCTCCAAATTCAAATATATCCTTGAAAGCATGAGCATCATCAATTTGCTTACGAAAGAAACGGCTATCAATCACAACGCCTTAAATATCGAATAACATATTATTAAATACCTAATCATCGAATTGAATCAGTATTAAATTAATTAGAAGGTAGTGTCGTAAAGAAGTCAAACGATCAATTGGTTCGAGTCAGTTGCGTGTTCGACACCCGTTTGATAAAGAACACGGTACCTACCTACAGCTTAAAATTATAGGCTGGATACACACATGACGACTCTATGAGGACCTTGTGGCAATTGTCTTCCCAGCCCTTGAGAAACTAATTCTATATCTATTCTACCAAGAATAGACAACGTTCTTTCTTTCCAACTTGACATCTTTTCCACCCGAGCACAGGGTACCCCGTAGTTTAGAGAATTGAAAACTTTCTTCTATTCAGTTATCCCCATGCTTAGGGCGGTAGAAATCTTTCAACAATCTGTTATGTATTTTTCCAACTCCTCCGCTGTTCTTTATTGATTAATTAAGTTGCGGGATCCAAGACAGTTGAATCGTTTATCCGGGACTCGTCGGGCTTCATTGTCTCGACGCTTTTCTGGTGGTCTTCATTGTTGATTGTGGTTTTCAGGAGTTGCAGTGGTTTGGGAATAGTGTGGCAGGGTTGAACCAAAAAAAAACTGTCATGATATCTATTCTTCCGTCGGCAAAACCCGTTTCCATGGTGGTCATGCTACGCGTGCTGGTATGCCATGTACTCTTACCCTATGGCCACGACATACAGATCAAGCAACACACGTATGGGAGACGGGGACCTGGATTGGGATGACTGGAGCTGGTCTCGATTTTCATTGGCTTCCCACCATAAAAGTCGCTACGTTCCGCATTTGAATTTATTATTTGTTTTATTTATTTGGTTCACCAACAATTGTTTACACAGGTTCTATACTAAGGGTAACATGCGAATGTATCTATGCAATAGTGCAACAATAACTTACAGGCAAACTCCGCATGCATAATGAAGTTGTACAAAAATTAAAAAAAATAAGTAGGTAATAATCTATTTTTAAATTACTTAGGTATCTAAAAGTGTAAATATTGAACAAATTGCTCCAGAAATGCAACAATATAGGTTACTTATTGTGTGTATCGATCATAAAACTATTTATCAAAATTATTTAGCAGATTTTAGACTACTGCGCTTGTTTCTTTTTTTTTAAGTTTATTGTTAACACAGATTGGTTTTTGATTTTTTTGGTTGAAGTTTTTGAAGGAAACTTCTGGAAGGTCAAAGCTCGCACTTTTTGTTTGTTTTTAACCAACTTCAATAAAGGAGGAGGTTCTATGTCCGACTGTATGTATAATCCTTTATTTTACTGAAACAATTATATCTGTTTTAAGGAAACTTTAAATACTTCCATGACCCCCTATACTGTATATGCACCCATAAGTACAATGTTTTGCATAAATTGCACGGTACCGTAAACGGAGATTTTTCAGACACCAAATATAAAACTCATTTCCAAGGAATTATTTTTCACTTAATTTGTTGTCAGAATGCGCAGATAACGGCTTTGTGATGGGTCTTTTAACCGACTAAAAAATAGGAGGAGGTTCTCAATTCGACACGTGTATTTTGTTTGTATTTTTGTGTTTGACCACGTATAACTTTTAACAGTGTTGTTTGATTTTAGTAACTATTTTCTTATTGTATAGAGTACCTCAAAATTAGACTCGTAAATCAAGATGACAATAATCTGCCCCTAACTATAGAAAATAGTGGATCATCGATTTTTCACCTACTGAATTTTGCAAGGGAGGACGAGCAGTTGACATTAGACTATTGTTTCGTGGATAAAATAAATAAAATAAAAATAAATAAATATTGCTGGACAATCCACACAGCATCATCTAGCCCCAAGTTAAGAGAGCTTGTGTTATGGGTACTAGATGACTGATATACTTAATACATACAATACATTACATAGATATATATTTTTATTATATATAGCAAATACCCAGAACACCCGGAACAAATATTTGTAGATCGTACAAACATTTGTCCCAAGGCGGGAATCGAACCCGCAACCTCTTGCGCAGGCTGACCTTCGCCCGCCGCGCCACATCGGTCGTCGGATAAACTATGTACCGACCCAGTGAAAAGCGAGAAATACCCCACCTAAGTAACCAACCATAGTATATTAATCAGTATTACCATCCACAAGAGAGCCCCCAGTCTATTTTCGGGGACACTTCATTACAATGATCGCCTGATTCTGATTTATGTGCAGTGCGTGACAGACGATCTTTAACTGTAGTGTTCCAACTGTTAGGAGTGCCCGCAATTATTTAGGGGGAGGGGCTCCGTTATTTGTAGGGGCTCGTGGCTCAATAGTAATAGCCACACGGATCGAAGCCCTGTCTGGAGGTCTTAATTTATTAAGTCCCTATAGGAAAGTCCAGTTCAGTGGACAACCTCAAGGTCGAACTGCGATATGCCTACTCATCATCACCATCACCTGCATAGTCTTTATCCAACTATGTAAGCGTCTAACCGGTACAGCTGGACACCAGTATCAAGATCGCCAATGATTGACAATTCACCCTGTATATTTCCCGAAGAGGTAGGCAGAGATTTAACGCATGCAGATAGTAGAATTAGGGGTAAGCCACTAATCTTTGAATAAGCATTAATCCAGACTTAAAACTGATCAGCATTACAGAGTACCTCGTTATCATTTGGGTAACCTTTTCCAACTGTGTTGGGAACTGCTTCCAGTCTAATAACAATTGTAGCTGTATTTATACTAGTAATTTAAATGGAGCGACTGCTTATCTGACATCCACAACCCAATTGACGACACGGTTGGCGCAGTGGTTGAGCCATCGGCTGCTGCGCCGCGTGTTGTAGGTTCGATCCCCGCACGGAACAAATATTTGTATGACCTACAGGTAGTTGTTCCGGGTCTGGCTGTTTGTGTATGTGAGTTTAAATGTTTGTAAACGCACCCACGATACAGGAGTATTCCTAGTGTGGGGCAACGTTTTATTAAAAAAAAAAAAAAAATTACCTTGTAATACTTGATTAACCCCTTGGTATGACTCGTTGTCAGACTTTCGGGCGAGATGCTCACTCCGAAAAAAAACAAAAGAAAAGGTCGATCGAAGATGACGCTTAGTGAAAAGCTACGATGGAGGACATTCTATTACCTGTCAAGACCCCCACGTGCCTCAGAATGCACGTTAAGCCGTTGGTCCCGGCTGTCATTTGTAGGTCTTTGAAAATCGTTACGGGTAGTCAGATGCCCGAAAGCCTGACTATCAGTCTTACTTAGGGGTACCATTTTGCATGGTAACTGGATAATGCTCAGATAGGCAGCTTCTCCATGTAAAGTACTAGTATAAGTAGTTATAGCTACATTTGTTATTAGACTGGAAGCCGTCCCCAACACAGTTGGAAAAAGGTAACCCGAATGATGACGAGGTATTCTGTCATGCTCATGAGTTTTACGTCTGGATTTGTGCTTATTTGCCCCTACAGTCTAGTCTATTCTATAGTCTAGCCCTTGTGTCTTGTCTAGTGTCTTGCCTTTAAAATAATAGGAATGAAATATACAGGGTGAATTGTCAGTCATTGGTGATCATTCAGGGGTGAAATTACTCATGCATATAAACACTTTCATGGGCCTAGCCTTGAAATCAAGAAAAAAAATGCAGCTGTTCCCTATACTCTTTGTAGTGCGATGCTTAATAATGCGAACATAATGTAGGTACTGAACAGCTGTTTATTTATGCGATTTAAGGGTTGGTTCATAAAAAAAGGTCTTAATATTAATAAATTAAAAACGATATTGATTTCTGTAAAGTAGTTTCAACAAAGACTTAAAATTCAAAGTTCCATATTACTTTCACCCCGTGAAAGGTTGGCCAGTTAAAATATTTACTCTATTGGTGATATTATGAGATGTTATAGCTTAGACCCTAAGAAGGATATCTTATATTGATGTAATTAATATTGCTCTTTAGTAATACAGTTACGTAATAATCAATACCGATGTATGAACGTGGACGATTCAAAAGAAGGGGATCATTAGACGAACTTCTTTTGTTTTTGTCTATCCCCATGTAATGAAAGAAATAAAAAAACACAATGGCCTGTGCCTAGGGTTGCCAACCATACTGTTTTAAACAGTATAATACTGCAGTAGTATAATAGTGTAGTAGTACGAGCCTATTGCTGTCCCACTGCAGGGCAACGGCTTCTTCTCATACAGAGAAGGCACGAGCATTAATCACCACGCTTGCTCAAGACGGGTTGGCGATTTCAGACTTATATTAATTATATAAGTCCAGGATTCCTCACGATGTTTTCCTTCACCGATGTCAGTGATGTCCAAGATAAACTTAGAAAGTACATATGAATAGAAAAACTCACATTGGTACTTGCCCAGATTTGAACCCACAACCTCGTGCACAAGAGGCGAAGCCTAAACCACTGGGCCATCATGGCATATAATACTGTTTTTCACTAAATTATACTTTTTACTGTTGAACAAAAATATACAAAATACTGTTTGCTGTATCAAAATGCTAACACATTATGTGTTATTAGATGCTCACACAAATTTGTTTTTGTTTAGTCAGAGGGCGCTCACTGCTCAGTGTAGCGCAGCCACAAACAAATCACTTTCGAGTTTCTGAACGAATCTGTCAATGTCAAATATTCAAGACTGTCACTCACTTACAGACGTGCGATAGTGTGCAAATGCGTTCTCAGAACATAACCTTTTTTCGTGTGGAACAATAAATAAATAAAATACTGTTAATTTTTCTGACCTGAATATACTTTATTTAATGTAAAAAAAGTTGGCAACCCTACCTGTGCCTGTACTCAGACGCACATTACTCATCAAAGAAAAAATACAAACCGGCGTGCGTGTATGACCAGAAGTATGAACGTAAACGAAGCAAAAGGAATTTGTAAGGATCGTAGGTAGGTGGCGCTCTGTAGTTTTATGTCTACGCTCATGGGAAAAAGGCGCGAGTTTCTGTATGTATGTCTGTTTGTTTATGTAAAAATAATAATGTTAAGCTTCCACACGTTAGCATAGTGGCATAATCCAGGATACGCAGAAAAAAAACACCCAAAAAATTACCCAGAAATCCCTTTCCGAATGCGATACAAAAAAAAATCATAAACCGTTGTTCACAAAAATTGTGACTGGCTATAAACAAAACGCTAGGGATGTCCATATGTAATTAACATTGGGATTACGTATGCATAGCGGCGCGTGCGAGGGATGTCCCCGCTAATTTTAATAATTACACTTGCGCATATTAATTTACCTTTCCGCTGGAACGTTCAGCGTGCATGAAATGTAGTTATTTATTTCAACTTGATACGAAATTCCAGTGCTTTTGAAGTAGGGGAATACTTTTGTGTAGAAATTTAACAAAATATGGGTTTCAATTTTTTGCGCGAAACCCCTTATCCTTTTTCTAAAATAAATGTAGCCTAAGTTACTTCTTATCACATCAAGTATTTGCCCGTGAAAGTCCTGTCAAAGTCGGTTCAGCTGTTTCGGAGATAACTCAAACAAAGACACAGACAGACGACCAACAACAAAACGTCGCGAAATTCTCGTTAAAAATAAATTAAAAATCCCCATCTTGTAAAAAGAACTTGATTGATTAAGTCTAGGGGATAAGAGACGACTCCCAGCGAGGCCCGAGCTTACCAAATAATTTTCAAGTCCAATTTTTAACTCCAAAGGATATTAATGGAGATGACCTAGTTTTAGTAGGTAAAGTCTTTGAGAATTTAAAAGTGTTTTAACTGGCTTAAATACCTAGTAAAAGCTGTTTTAGAATTTATAATCTTCTTAATATATATAAATTACGTGTCACGTTGTTTGTCCGCTATGGACTCCTTAACTACGGAAACGATTTTAGTAAAATTTTGCACACAGTGTGTTTTGGTCAATCTTAAAAGATAGGACAGTTTTTATTTCAATTTTTGACCTCAATATTTGTTCATTGCAAATTAAATGTTTTCCTAAAATCAGTTTCATACATTTCTCACAGATGGCAATGTAACTTAACTTTTGAGGTGGTACGAAGTTCTGTAGCTGTGAAGCTAGTAAGATATAAATTTTAGTAAGTACTAGCTGTTAGTACTGCCTGCGACTTCGTCCACGCGCAAATTAATAATAAATAAAATAAATAAATTTTCACACTTCACACAGCATCATCTAGCCCCAAGCTAAGCAGAGCTTGTGTTATAGGTACTAGATGACTGATATACTTAATACAATACATTACATAGATAGATATTTTTTATTATACATAGAAAATACCCAGAACATCCGGAGAAATCTTTGTAGATCGTAAAAACATTTGTCCCAAGGCGGTAATCGAACCGACAACCTCACCTGCTGCGCCACATAGGTCGTCAAAAATTTCATGGGTTTCATTTTTTTGCGCGGAAAACTAATTTTTTTTAAAAATAAACGTAGCATTACACACACATCAGCTATCTGGCAGTGAACGCCCCGTCAGAATCTGACCAGCCATCTTGGACGTTACTTCAAACAAACAGACAGACAGACATTTAAAAAACAATATAGTTTTCCGGTACTACTACCGTGTACACTTTCATATGCATTTCTTTAAAAGCTGTTGTTGCTGTTACAAACCGACACTTCAATTACATTTATATGTATAGATTTAAATAATAAACTTACTAAAATTACTCGGAACGTCTCGTTAGACTAGTGGTTACTAGCGCTACTGCTAACCATGAGGTTCTGGCGTTGATTCCCGGAACGAACAAAGTGTCATTGGGTTTCCCATGTGGAATTTCCCAGTAGCAGCCCGTAGTCCGGGTATTTGCCCGTTTGATGGCGACAGGCTAGCTTTTATTACATGGAACTTAAACATAATTGGTGAAATGTGGCTTTACTACATATATCAAAATCAAAATTAATTTATTCAAATTAGGCTGAGAATTAGCACTTTTTGAACGTCAAAACGTTTACAAAAGACAGTCCCCCAAAACGCCCACCCTTCGCCACTTCCTAGTGTTTTTGCTGGGAAGGAGAAGTGGCGGAACAAACTCCCCAGCAACATTATGTATTTGTTATATATTTCGGACTGCCTCGTTGGTCGGAAGCTCTACTGCTGAGCAAGACGTCCTGAGTGCAACTCCCGTGTCGGGCATAGTGATATTGGGTTTTTCCCATCTGGAATTCCTCAGCAGGAACTCGTCTGGTTTTGAGTTCGGTTGATGTCAATAGGCTCGTCACCTATAGGACTTGAACATGATTCGTGAAATGTGGATTTACTTTAGTTACACCTCTGTCTAACCCCCTGAATTCAGGTGTGATGTTATGTTAGTATACATAGACTAGATTTTTTTCAAACAAACCCTTTCTCCTTTTATTCGTATAATATATTTCGCTTCGAATCCTGATATTTATTAGGGTGTGTAACAAGCGGCATGGAAGCCTTCCGGCTCGATGCTTGTATCGATCATACCCCGTCTAGTCTAGGACGAGCAGGATGACACTGAATAAATGTATACAGAAGGTTCACTTAAAAGGATTTTTTTTATTTTATTTAATTATATTAGGGAAAACAAACAATTGCACATTTTTTCTTGCGTCTAAGTATACAATTAAGTAGGTTAACGTACAATCAACGACGTTTCCACATATTACTAGTATAATTAACTTACAGACAATATGGAAGAAAGTTTGGACTAATCATAACATTATACAGAATTAATAATTGGTTTTGAGTGCAGTAACCAGTTCTTTTTTAAATACATTGTGAGACAAAGCAAATATAGCTATTTTAACAAAATGTTGGTTGTAGATTTTGACTAATCTGTGGATGCCTTGAAGAGAATTCTCTTTTTTCACGTTCTTCAACGAACCCGGCGTCCTCCTGCCAGGATTTAAATAAGAACAGGACGCATCTAATTAATTTTTAACTATTTTTTAAATGCTGGCTGTTTTCTTTTTTTTTCAGTGGCTTCTTGCTGGTTACCACTTTTCCGGGCTATTCTGTGGATGCCTTAAAACCTTAACTACCAGAAAACGAGAGACATTATAAAATGTATTGTTTATCGGTCAGCTAAGGCTTCTTATAATCTTTCAAATTAAGTGAGTACTTGCTAAGTGCACCCCTGTGGGGTGCGGACCTCGGCTTAGGGCGTCGCGTCGTTGGGGAACGGTCGCAAAGGGACAGGCTGGATCGGATCGAGATTATTTAGGAATATAAAAAGTACATAGGCATTCATTCATGTACCTTTTTTTGTTGTATTTAGGGATTCGTACCAAAATGGTAAAAAGGAACGCTTACGGTGCGAGTCAGTCTGTCTGTCCGTCAGTCATAAGCTGGTTATCTCAAGAAGTACTAAGCAACTGGAATGGTTTCAATAAATAAATTTAATTTAAAACAACAATAGGTATAGTTCATTTTATTAGTAAAATACCTTATAACTAGTGTTAGTAGTACACAAACAAGGATAAAAAACAAGATAATGAGGTAGGTGTCTGAAGCAGGATGTGCAGAGAACGATAAAGCAAGAAATAATTTACTTTTTTTTTTATACAAATATTTGTTCCGTGCGGGGATCGAACCCACAACACGCGGCGCAGCAGTCGATGGCTCAACCACTGCGCCAACCGTGTCGTCAAATTGACCATTCTTCCCACCACTGTTTTTAGATACATGACATTGTCGCTGACCCTCGTTCTAAGCATTAGTGATGCGACTTTTCCCAATCACTGCATGGAAGCCGTCAGTTCAGACCTGAGCAAAACCTCTTTGATGCGCTACAGAAAAGGGATAAATTCAACAGCATTCTAAAATGTATAATAATTTTATTATATTTATATTTTGGATGACGTTTGCCCAACTATTTATTGATAATACTTTTTCTCTCAGTCGTTAAGTTTAACTTAAAATATGCTGCTATTGGTATTCGTAGTAAGTGTAACCAATAGTTTTTTAAAGAAGGTTCGTCCTTAAGGCAAAAGAGCCTACAAAGCCTGCCAAATTATTGTTTTTGTTTTGCTTTTTTTGCAACTTAGTAGGTATTAGGTAGCGTGGTAAAAGCAACTTAAAGTTAGTTAAGTGCATTTTTACTTACTTTATTAACATATACCTAGTAACATACAACGTATTAAATTTGAAGTACGCGGGCTAAACTAAAGTTTTGTCTATAGAAGATATGGCTAGGATGGAGGTGACTTTTAAGATGACGGCAAATAGAGAGATGTACGGAAAAAGAAGACATGCTGCGCCGACCCCAAATAAATTGGGATAAGGGCAGGAGGATGATGAACTTGTACTTTTGTCAGTGTAGTACGAATATTATAAAAATTAAAATTTGTTTGTTCGTAAGTTTGTATGTTTGTTTGTAATGGACATACTCAAAAACTGTTGGACCGATTTAAAAAATTGTTTCACCCGAAAAAATCTACACTGTCAGCAAGTAACATAGTTTATATTTTATTTTGAAAACTACTGTAGAAGGGGGTGGAGGGGATTTTGAAGTTTGAAAGGAAAAGTACGAAATCCACCCGGGTAAAGTGCCAGTACGAGAGACAGTTCATTATCCGTCTTTCGCCTTACACCTTACTCTAAAAATCTCGAGTCTACTTTACCCGAACGGGCGTTATGCAGCCGAGCGTGACGGCTGTCTGATTTAATACCCACCAAATATGGTACTTAACGCGCCTAAACCAGTATTCAATTCAAATAAATAAATAAATTAATGATGCTGTACAATCCACACAGCATCATCTAGCCCCAAGCTAAGCAGAGCTTGTGTTATGGGTACTAGATGACTGATATACTTAATACGATACATAACATAGATATTTTTTATTATACATAGCAAATACCCAGAACACCCGGAACAAATGTTTGTAGATCGTACAAACATTTGTCCCAGGGCGTGAATCGAACCCGCGACCTCCTGCGTCGCAAGCGGACCTTTGCCCGCTGCGCCACATAGGTCGTCAACACCACAAACCTGATGGGTACGTGAGTCGACGGAGGCGGCCGCTGCTGCTGTGGGTACCACCCGCTCGCACCAACCTGCTGAAGCGCGCGCTGCGTGCTATCAATATGGTATCATTTGTGACTCGGAGTCTCTATTAATATATAATATCTAATCTATCTGATATTGTTGTTGGGTGAACTTGTAACGATAAATGGAACTTCTGCATTTCTTTGTTAGTTCCATCCTTGTGTCTGATGCCTAGTTTTTTTATACCATTTTTTATCGTAGTTTGTTGAGTTTCAATGTGTTTCTTTTTAACGTTAAATTTTATTTTAAAAAGTTTTTACTGTCTGGCTTGTTAACAAAGAAGAAATGATTTAAAGTTCGTATATACGAGTAGGTACTTAAAAAGTAAACAGCAATCTTTTATTTTATAAAAATATTTTTAGTAAATATTTAAAAGTTTGTAGTTTTTTTTTCTTTTGGTGTTATAAGAGCTCAAACTATGAGCTTCATAACATCACGCCCGTATTCCTGGAAAGGTTGGGCAAAAGTTCACCTAAAGTTACAACACATTTCGCCTATTGTGTTTAAGTCCCATGTAATACAGGGCGAGCCTTTTGCCATCAACCGGGTACAACTACGTTAGGGTCGGCTTCCAGTCTCACCAGATGCAGCTGAATACCAGTATTTTACATGGAGTGACTGCCTATTTGACCTCCACAACCCAGTTACTGGGCAACACGATACCCCTTGGTAAGGCTCAGCTAGGGCTTCTGACTACCCGTAACGACTATCAAGGATCTACAAATGACAGCCAGGACCAACGGCTTAACGTACCTTGAACGTCAATGAACCCTCAAATTCGTTCCTATTCGAAAGACAAAACTGATCACACAGTTTTCCAATCGTCGTTACCCAACAGTAAGCGCTCACCTTTACCAATCACACTATAAAACTAAAACCTAAAAATCTTATATTAATATTTGCGTCACGTACCCCCAATTTCAGCTTATAGCTTTTGGGTTTCAACCTAACATCAAACACTTACGTGGAAACCCATTTTCCGTAAACCCAAGCAACAACCAATAAAATTTAAGGGCATTGTTGGAATTTCAACGCTTGGCTCAGCGCCTACAGTTGATAATCCAACAATGAAATTTATGTTTAGGTGTCGCCTGGTGTTAGTGAAACCGGGCATTAGACCTTTTCCAACGAAAGTGAAACGACTGGTTTACAATCGAAGGGGTTGAAGGTTAAGGTCTAAGACCCCTTGTTTCGATCGAATTTATGATGCCTAACTATAATGTCTTGTGAGAAGGGTTAAGGACGGTTCTGACTACACTATAATATTATACGATCTTAACTTAGACACGCTTTGCTGTGGGCTCAGTCTGACATAATGACAAACACTAAAGATAAATAATAAATAAATGACCTACAGGTAATTGTTCCGGGTCTGGCTATTTGTGTATGTGAGTTTAAATGTTTGTAAACGCACCCACGATACAGGAGAAATTCCTAGTGTGGGGCAAAGTTATTAAAAAAAATAAAAAAATAAACGTTGAGAAAATGTCATTTCATCGACTAGTTTTTTCTCTTTTGCTGACACAAACATACAAATATAGCAAATAGGCTACGTGAAAACAGTCACAGTTTATTTTTGAATGTTTTGTTTTCAGAATTATATATAAATCGTTTATTTTACTTTCTAAAAAACTCCATTTAAGTTGAAAATCCGGACAAATGGTCAGGTCGGACATAGTTCGGACGGGGGACCAAAAAGCTGGACAAATCCGGACGTAATTTCATCCTTTGTGTGATTGATGTGGATTAGATTCACTTGCGTCCATACAACTTACTTATAGTTTATCGTTTTTTTTCATAGCGACTCCAGCAAGTATTTTATAGAGGAAAGAATTTAAATGATTTTTTTCTGTTAATCCCTTCTTTGTTGTTTGAAAATGTGGGGTCACAAGCACACACATAATCTTTGTGTAGCGAGATAATCTAGTTTGACACGCTCCGCACCACAGCAATTGCCAATTTGCTATGCAAAACTATTCGCGTAATTTAGATTGTCATAACTTACTTGCATAATATATGAGAATTGTGATGTTACTATCATTACAATGATGAGATTGTAAAACATTGCGGCAGTCTACCCCCAGTTAAACTTTGCTGACTAGCTGGTCTAGGGAGTCTGACCCAACGATATCATAATAGGGTAGTGTCCTTAAAAATTCTAATTGGTCCGAAAGTTGGATTACTCAAAAATACTGGACATGTATTTCTTCTTTTGTCACGTAAACCAAAAATGACGACGATATAGTGTGTTGAAATTTCGCGTGACGTCACGTCGTGCTACACTTTTAACGTAACAGTGACGTCACAATCCCCTTCTCCTGAACTTTGAAGTGCTATATGATTGTCACTTTTTATTGATTTGAGTGAGCAAAAAATACGTGTGCAATATTCTTTGGTAATCTTACTGAAGGACTAAATAGACTTGATATATTTTTACCTAGGGCACATCCCTATTGTAAGAATCCGACTTTCCATTTCGATGATGCGAGCTGATAAATAATTTTACAACAAACATGCACATAGAAACGCGCGAAGAACAGAACCCTTCTTGGCAGTCGAGTAAATGAGAAGGCTCAATTCAGTCGAGCTCATGTCAAAGTAAACCATTGAGAGCCATTGCAGATCAAAAGTCGTACTAGAAGTAGATCTATTTAGTTAAGCAAATACCCGCTATCGCTCGCGATAAGAGCTATATTCCCGGCACTAACAATTTATAGCCCTCTACTTCCTGATATCATCCATCCCCAACAGTTTATGTTATCCGAAATACGATAAACAGTCTTACCAACATCAAAAACCAATAGTAAAACCGATTACAGTCATAAAAATAAACACAAAAGCGTCATCTATATGTATAGCGCATTTGTGCAAATCTACCCTGTCTCCCCACGATGAATAGGATTCATTAGTAGCTGCCAGTTCTCCCCTTTGTTTGAGTTCGTCCCTTGCTTCGAATGTCTCATTCAGAGGACATTGGACGCCTCTGATTGTGTGGTCTGTGCCAGGTGATATGTATTCGGTAGGTACTCTTAATATGTACATGCAAGAGCGTCAGACGGGGTCTCACAGCGTTCTTGGCTGTCACCATTCATCGTGGGCGTTATATCGGCAGGAATTTAAAAATAAAAGCTCCATTGTATTGTCGAACGTTCTTTTATTTGATTGGTACACAATTCACCACAAAATCACACACAATAAACAAGATGAAAATGGATTACATGCCAATATGTTAGGTGTGCACCTCGTGCGGCATCTGTCAACCGAATAACGACCGCCCTAACTCGTGACGACACCCAATACTGTATTCGGGGTTACCCGCTCTTGTTAAATAACTTTTAATATTTTTGATTTTAGAATAAACTGAAACAGTTAACAAATCAAGTTATGATTAATAATAAATTAAAATCGTAATTTGATAATCAGACCGCCCGCGCCGCCGTCATACTAATATACATACATGTATGTCATCATCAGCCTAGCTTTTTCCCAACTATGTTGTCGGATTCCAGTCTAACCGGATACAGCTGAATAGTGAATACCAGTATTTTACATGGAGCGACTGCCTATCTGACCTCCATAACCCAGTTACTGGGCAACACAATACCCCTAGGTAAGACTGGTTACTAGACTTGCGGGCTTCTGACTACCCGTAACGACTGCCAGAGATCTACAAATGACAGCCGGGACCAACGCCTTAACGTGCTTTCCGAGGCATGGAGGAGTCTCGATATGTTACAAATGGTCACCCATCCACAGACTGACCTCGGCTAGCGAAGGTTAAGACCTTCGATCAACCCGTGCGGCTGTTTTTGTTTAGCCATGAAGTCGGAAGCTCTACTGCTGCTCCAAACACGTGGTCCTGAGTACCACTCCCGTGTCGGGCATAGTGATATTCGGTTTTTCCCATCTGGAATTCCACAGCAGTAACTCGTCTGGATTTGAGTTCGGTTGATGGCAATAGGCTCGCCACCTATTACATGGGACTTGAGCATAACTAGCGAAATGTGGGTGTACTATAGTTACGCCTCTGCCTAACCTCTCGGGGATGACAGGCGTAAAGTTACAAAAAAGTGTTACGATAGCGATTTCCCTAGCAAAAGCAAAATCTGATTTCTTAAAACAAAACCTGTTTGCTGAGAAACTCCAAACTTGAAGGAAGTTTGGAAAAACTAAACGGATGTTTTCATAAAGGTTAAATAAATAAATTGATTGTGAAATATGAACGAAGAATTGGAAAATAATTACCTTCAGTCAATCAATCAATGAGTCCTGTACGCTGAACATTTTCGATTATTGCCCAAATTTTAGTAATACTTATAGAATGTCTCACAGTCGAGTGTGCCTCATAGAATAGACCTGTTCTAGCATCTTTCATTGCGTAATATCTCTCGCCACTATTCTCCAGCCCGTGTAGCATAGCTAACATAGCTAAGAAAACTCCCTACTAATTCACCTTTCAAACAAAAAAATCAAAATCTGTTCATCCGTTCGGGAGCTAAGATGTCACAGACAGACACACACACACACACAGAGACAAATCAAATCTGTTAAACCCCGTCGTTTTTGCGCCAGGGGTTAAAAAAAAGAATCACAGGGAATTATCGAACTCTATCCAACTCTTTTTTCAAAATATCAGTACCTACTCATACACAAATAAAATATTATACAAAAATCTCCATTTTTGCTACAGGCAATCCAAAGCCCACTAACAACTGTTTCAATACGTCTCTATTCATTATCTGTGCAATATCACCGTCACGGGAATATTTCCGAGAAATATCGGAATATTGGAAACTGGTTCACAATGAAAAAGCAATTCGACCAGATATTCACATTGTTCGCTTGAACTGCGTATGTTGGAATCTCAGGCGATATTGGCTCGATGAAATTGAATATTACAAAAGAAGTTTGAAATTATAATAATACCAGCCAGTCCTACTGGGGTAAAGCCCTTTTTCTCCTACAGAGAAGGCACCAGCATTAATCACCACGCTTGCTCAAGACGGGTTGGCGATTTCAGACTTATATTAATTATGTGAATGTGGAGGGTTACAAGAGTAGAGGGAGACCTAGGAAACGATGGATGGATTGTGTGAAAGATGATATGGCTAAGAAAGAGGTGACTTCTGAGATGACGGAAAATAGAGATGTATGGAAGAAGAAGACATGCTGCGGCGACCCCAAATAAATTGGGATAAGGGCAAGAGAATGATGATGATGATGATGATTAATTATAAGTTCAGGTTTCCCCGCGATGTTTTCCTTCACCGATGTCTGTGTTGTCTAAGATAAACTTAGAAAGTACATATGAATAATAAGTAAATGTAAATCTAGACATGAAGTAGAACTTAAGGAAATTTAAATAATTATTATTTTTGGGTAAATAAACGATTACAATAGACTGATACACATTGGTACTTGCCAGAATTTGATCCCACAACCTCTTGCATGAGAGGCGAGACCTCAACTGCTAGGCCATCAGGATAGCTCTTGAAACACTACTATCTTTAATACATTTTGTAAATGTAACCGTGAAATATTGTTGTTGAAGATGCCTACTAAAATATTTATCTTTCCAAACTCATTATGTCGTAAAATTTCATATCGATTGCTAAGTTCGAAACCCTTACTTGACCTTTTTAATATCTTTAGTATTGAGTTATATTTTTAACCGACTGACCCTAGAGGGAGGATAATGTTTTTAAAATTAAGGTAGACCTCCAGATTAGCCCCCGAAATTAAAATTTTATTCCGTTTGTTGGACTTGGCAATTCAGTATTACGCTGTACTTCAATCTGATTAGAAAACTTATTCATGAGTGTAGCAAATATGTAGATATATAAATATTTTTCTAACTCCTCCGCTGTTCTTTTAATTTCGTTGCGGGATCCAAGAGAGTTGACTCGTTTCTCTGGGACTCGTCGGGCTTCAATGTCTCGACGCTTTTCTGGTGGTCACCACTGTTGATTCTTGTTTTCAGGAGTTGAAGTGGTTTGGGAATAGGGTAGCGGGCTTGCCCCATTTAAATAAATGTACCAAATATGTAGTTGCCGAAGTATGATTAGTGTAATCATCAATGTAAATAATCATTCAAATCGGGAAATTTGAAATAAAAGACTTGCCTTAGTTCAAATTACCCGACTTAATTACTAATGAAATCAAGTTATTTGAGGACAACTCTAACTTGTTGTACAAGTATGTGTGTGTGTGATTTTTATGCATCAATTTGGATAAACACTGTCAACGTAGCTCGCCAAAAAACCACCGCCTTGGTTTGTATGGACTGTTCACTTTAGGCAGATTTATTAAAGTAACCGGGCACTAACGCAGTCTCCAGACTGGTACAATGAAATCCTTACAAGAACATATCATATTATGCGTGAACTGGCAAACAAACCAAAGATCACACCAATAAGATAAGGTAAATCGTAAAAAAATGCTTATCTATGTTTTTCTTTGTTTCAGATTTACCTACTTTAACGAGAGCTTCACCAGACTGCTAACTAACTATGTTATAGTGGAAAGTTTGTTCCTAAACCTTAGTCAAGTGCAGTGTTCCTAAAAAATTAGAATTTTTGACGCTAATTTACATTAGTTTACTAATAAGTGCGAAAATGGGATGCAACACGAGTTCCGAAGCCAAAACTGCCAAAGATGAGAAGAACAATGCCCAAGAAAACCAGACAAATACTGCCACAGGTATGTTTAGTAGTTTCAATACGATAAACCCTAACTTTGCAACCAGTTTACTTTCATTGGAACGAGTTTCAATAAATGTGAAACAACGCCATCTATCGGAATTTTCCGACAATTCTACAAACTCTAGCCAGCTGAAAGTCATGGAACTTTGAAATTGTCAGATGCGGGGCCAAAGGTTTTAATAGTCGTTGTATAGATGGCGCTCTTTCGTATGGTGAGTTTTCGTTTTCCGGCGTTTGACAATAGAGAGCGCTTTTCCAATTTGTTTCCTGTTTTAATTAGTTCGGAATATCCAATGTTATAAAACGTTAGTGCCAATTAGTGTGCTTGAGTTAAACAACTGTAATCATCTTTTTATTTTGTATTAACGTTATTAAAGATGTTACAAAACCTATGTCTTATGAAGAAGAAAACTATAATTGTGTATGAAAAGATCTCAAAAACATGAGAGAACAACGTACTACAATATGATGAGGAGCATCATTCCTATCTTACATGTACTAAGAAACTTATCCTCGACTTAATAGGCAAGGCATGTTTTCTTGTAGGTAACTGCGACATGTCTTAGAAAATAGTGATGTAGAGAAAATGTCTAGTGTAGTCTTGAAAATCTGTGTCATCCTTCAAATTGGGCTGCCAGGGTAGTGTTTTGGACTGTCTATTTTTGCCTGTGTTACTTACATAAGAGGCCTTTAGGCGTTTTGGTTTATTTTAGTGCTTAGTACTGACATGTTTCCCATATAACTAGTATGTTTGGTTTAAATCAGCTGTAAATACAAGTTGATTTTTAATAAACATATAGGCAAGTGCCATTCATCATCAGAATCTGATATATTCGGAACAAAAACGATCCGCCGAATGTGTGGTGCGCTCGCCGCTGACATTTCTGGAATGATTCCTCGTTCAACATGGCCGCGCTGACCATCGCCTCGACGCTCCGCCAGATTGACAGCTGTCAAATCTCGTTCCGACCCCTTTGTCTATGCGCCGTCAAATATATAAAACGTTTTTATTGCTGTTAAACAACACTGCCTTCGTTTGCTAAATGACATTCAAGGTTTATGAGGATTCAAAATATTACAATGCAGTATGTATACAGGGTGGAAAGAACACCGATGCACAAATTGATCCCATGAGTTCGTGCAGTGATTCTGGACCCTCCAGCGTTGAAATTTTTCATCAACTTTTTCTTCTTTTTTGATATTTTTCGGATGAGTTCTTAATTTAAAAGCAGAAAAAAGTCATAAGAAATCATCATTTATATCTAACACAATGGGATTTATTATAGAAAAGCCCTAACGATCCCTAAATCTACTTCATGTCTGTCATTAAAAACCTCATTGGGTTAGTTAGAAATCATGATATTTTACATTTACATTTTAAATAAAACAATAGATAAGAAATAAAAATAAACCAAAAAAAAATTTCAACGCTGGGCTTCAGAACCATGTAAGTACTGAAGTGAACGAAGTATCAGGTTGTGGGGATTGTACCTTGTATAATGTTTTCTGGGTTTCCGTGTCCATCGCTTGGCGTCGCAGGTGTTCGTGTGAAAGGATGGGAACAGCATCCACTACTTGGGTCAAAGCATTAATCATTAAATTATTTATTCATGAACAATAAGTATATTGTATCTGAAATTACATGGAAAATTTAAATTTTTAGTTTTTTCTCCCTATGTTATGTATAAGGAGAAAAAACTAAAACAAAAACACTCTAAAATATTAAAACAATGCATCAATACAACAACAAAATTGGCAAAATCTTAGGACTTATATTCACAATTTGATAACTTTATTCATAATCAAATCGATTTACTCGTAGTATAACAAAAAGGTCTCATTACTCAGCAGCCAGATTGATTAATATTTGAAGACAAAGAGAAAGTTAACATGATAAAAAATAAATTCCGAAAATAAATTTTACTTGTTTTTTCCACCGTTTACAAAACGTTGCAACTAAATAATTTCTGAAAGCAGGCAGGAAACTGGTTCCCATTCACATAATAAAATATTTACCAGTCCCCGCTACTCGCCCGCGGCTCCGGGTTTTTTCCCTCCATAAATAATATCTACTTGAATAATCCGCCATTTTGTGTACGCATCCCTGTCAAGTATTTCTTTTTTTTTACGTTCAAGTTATTCTTTAAGGTCCGATGAATCTCTGCAAGAATTTGTTCCTTGTAAGTGTTGGGGCTCAGAATTGTGTTACGTTATCGGTATTTTTTGTGTGTTTCAAGTTATTTGAGAAAAGAATGTTGAAAGAAATTAAAGACTGAATATTTTGAGGCTAAAACAGTTGAGATGTGATCTGTCGCATTATGTGATACTAGAAATATAATAATTTACTTATCTGCCGCATTCATTTATTTAGTACAGTAGTTTTTATTTCAGGCTAGATTTTTTTTTTATATTTTATTTAACTGCCTTTTCTAATGGATTTTGTTTTACTGTATCGTAGGTACGAGCTTTACTAGAATACCCTTGCCGGGGTCGGTCGGATGGGCGACCATTGACCATCCATACTATATATTATTAATATTATAAATAGGCAAGTGTGTGTGCCTGTTTGTCCTTCTTTCACGGAAAAACTACTGAACGGATTTCGATAAAATTGAAGAGAGATAGATAGCAGCCCGAGGAATGACATAGACTTCTTTTGATCAGCAAACCACTCGGTCAAAGCCGCAGGCGGATGCTAGTTCGGAATATTATACACATTTTTACTAACACTACGCGACGAATTGAAGATTAGGTAACTTATTTTATACTTAGCATATATATACCCTCAACTTCTCAAAGCTAAAGTAGGGATTCTCAAATGGTATTATCTGCAACAGTTTTGCCAACTATCTGGGCAGTCTTTGAAACTTTAACCGCAATAAGATTACCCCTTCAGAGACTGGTGCCTAGTTTGAAACAGAATTAGTGAAATTAAATAACCCTTTAGTCTGTGGTACTGTCTGCATTGTGGCCTGTGGTGGACTTGGATATAGGCATCTAGGATTGTTTATGGAATGTGTGAAGTGATCTTTACTAAGCAACTATCATTTGTCTAATACTTTTGCGTCATCTATGAAGTACCTATTAACTAACACTACCACTAAAGTTACGTGTTTTCAGTTTTTTATTATCTTCTTGCGATAAGTAAGAATAGTCACAGAAAACTTTCTGTGGCTCATAAATAAAACTAAAGTAAAAACGAATCTATCAACTTCCTAAAATACAGTTATGTTTTTCTTTTATATGTTTTTTTGAAGTTGGTTGGATTTTTTTGTAACACTTTTTGTTTGAAGTCAATGATGTTGAAGATGAAGATATCGTGGCTAAATAAAAACGCCAGCACGGGTTGATCGGATCCTGGAGTTCGGTCGTGGAGGTCAGATAGGTAGTTGCTCCATGTAAAATACTGGTATTCAGATGCATCCAGTTAGACTGGAAGCCGACCCCAACACAGTTGGGAAAAGGCTAGGCAGATGATGACTCAAGTTTGGTATGATAGTAAGTTTGTTTATTTTACTCTTTCTTTCCTCTAGCTTTTTTATCAGATTCACCGTCTTTCTTCCGTGTACCAAAGTTACAATTCACATAAAATATATCACTAGTGTCGATTACGTGTACCTACCGTGAAAGGCAGTCCTTTTGTAAGTGTTTGTGAAAAAAGCCTTTTTTGTAACGCTTTTTTCATGATAACAAATTGCTGGTGAATTCAGGGTGAGTTATGGTAAAGATTACAGATAGTAAGTACGTGAAAACATTTCGTGTAAAAGGAATTTTGGATTTGGGTATGTTCCAAACTGAAGTTGAGAGATATTTTTAATCTTAACTAACTTTATAAAGAGGAAAGATTTGATTGTTTGTAGGTATGTGAGTCCGTTTATTTATATGTTTCTTTGTAATGGAAAAACTCAAAAACTACTTGACCAATGTAAAAAATTTTTTACTTCGATAATATCAGGTAGTAACATAGGTAGATTTTTATTTTCAAAACTACTCTTTAAGGGGGGTGGAGGGTTTTTAAAGTTAGAAGGGAAAAGCACGAATATCTAATAGAACCCCAATATATGCTGGGGTCAGCTTCCAGTCTAACGTAAGACAGCTGCGGACGGCGAGCAACGGGTGGCTCGTCGTCCGACCGTCCGGTAACCATCCGGACCAAGCCCAAGTCGTCGACAGCGCGTACTGTTTCACGCGCGCCTCAAGGAGATGTCAGCAACTGTAGGGACCCAGCAGGGTCGAAGCCTACCGGGGCCAAGAGTCTGATTCTGAAAGGAAGACTTGGCCCTGGTACGAAAGGCAACGAAGGAACAGGAGTGGGTTTTTAGTCAGTAAAAGTCTGACTCTATCTCCTGCCCCACCCAAGAGCGGGGGATGTCATAAGATGATTTTCCCACCACAAAAAAAAAAAAAAAAGTAAGACAGCTGAATACCAGTATTCAACATCGAGCGATTGCCTATCGGATCTCCGCAACCTGAGTACTTGGAAAACACGTTAGGTAAATTTTAGTAAGACTGGTTGACTGATTTTAAGGCTTCTGACTTTCTGTAACGACCACCAAAGATCTTCGCATTACAATTGGGACTACTGGGGCCTCACAAGTAACAAGGGTCACCGGTGGTAAGACTGGTAATACAGCAATACAATAAAACAATCTACGAAGACTTGCGTACTTCATAATAACTTATGATTAATTTGTAAAAACATGGTTTGGTTACGTTGAGAGGATGAATGAAAGACGAGTAACAAAAGGTACTATAAGGCGGATATAAGTAGACATACCGGGAGGGAACGCCCTAGAAGGACATACACTGACCTCATTGGTGATGTTCTTTATAAAAGTCAGGTGCGTAGTACCCCCGTTACCGGCGTGTGTGTATGACCAGACGTATGATCATAAACGAAGCAAAAGGAGTTAGTAAGGATCGTAGCTGGTGGAATTCTTAAGCTTCTGCCTACCCCCATGGGAAAAAGGCGAGAGGTTTATGTATGTATGTTGTAAGTATACTGACCCATTTACATTGTTATGCATTATTAATCATGTAAATTGAACAAAACGCTGATATTACAAGGTTTTAACGAAAACATTCCGACATTATTTAAAGTATGCGCGATAAATATTCCCGTGTATGCAAACACGACACATCTCATTATAACACTATGACCACAGTGCAAGTTAAACAGAGACGTAATAATGAATAGTTGCTTTTCCAGGCAAAATAATATTTTTGACGGGGCCCACACTAGGGGCCCGAAGCCTGCCAGTGTTGCAGAATGTTCGAAAGAGTTACCGAGGCCCCGGAACGTAAAGGAAATGACGGAATACGGATGGGTTTTAGTCAGTCAGTAAAAGTCTGATACCCCCTTTTTTTAACGGGAGATGTCATTGGAATGTTGCCTATACTTAAAAAAAAGGACGACTATATTTAAGAGGTAATTCTAGTAGTAGTGTTATTGTTAGTGTTTTGTGGTTATTTCAAGCACTTTTCCCTAATTAATGTGGGGTCGTTGCAGCATGTTTTCTTCTTCTATATATGCTACACGGCACGGATCTTGAGCGATGAACGCAGTAGTGAGGGAAAGTTCGCGCATAAGCACTTTCTACGCTACTCATGGTCAGCGCTCGATATCTCAGCCATCATTTCGGTAGTCACACCCTTTCGAGGGAGGTTCATCTATCACAGAATCCTTCCAACGTATCTACGACTTTCTCTAACTCTTAACATATCTTTTGCGACATTCAAAAGCTAAACTTCCCTCAAGACATGTTCCTCATTTCTCCTCATCATACGCCACACAATGACAACAGATTTCCACAAAAATATTTTGTAGGTACAACGAATATAATATATATAATACTTTCTAAGTTTATCTTGGACATCATTGACATCGGTGAAGGAAAACATCGTGAGGAAACCTGGACTTATATAATTAATAAAAGTCTGAAATCGCCAACCCGTCTTGAGCAAGCGTGGTGATTAATGCTTGTGCCTTCTCTGTATGAGAAGAGGCCTTTGCCCTGCAGTGGGACAGTAATAGGCTGGTACTGGTACAACGAATATATCAACTTTATTTCAAAAATAATTTGTCTTAGATACAGTCAAGAGCATAAATACCTTATCATAATTATTAGTTTAACTTTAAGAATAGACTTATTTAAACAAAGTATGGTATTGCAAAAACACTATGTGAATCATCATTCAGCCAATAGAAGTCCGCTGCTGGACGTTATAAATAATGTTATAAATAAATAATGCTGGACAATCCACACAGCATCATCTAGACCTAAGCTAAGCAGAGCTTGTGTTATGGGTACTAGATGACTGATATACTTAATACAATACATTACATGGATAAATATTATACATAGCAAATACCCAGAACACCCGGGACAAATCTTTTTAGATCGTTTAAACATTTTGTCCCAGGGCAACATAGTTGAGAAAAGGCAAGGCACGTGATGATGATGACTTAAGTAGAAAGTTTTAAATCTTATGTAAGTGTAAGGTATTTACGCCCGTGATTGTACACCAAGTCAGTTTTAATAGAAACGATAATTCTCAAGGATGAACAAAACTCCGAAGGCTCCCATCAAATTTCGCTCAATCCATCTTGTATTTAATTGTAAAGTGGCAATCTTCTCACTGACGGTACTTGCTAACTTTGTTATTCTAACTGAAGATAATTAAAAAGCTTGTTACACGTTATCTTTCGCGTTTGTTGTTATCGAAGTGGCTCTTGTTTGTTATTAAGTTATTATACATAACATCACACCTGTATTCCCTGAATGGCTGGGCAGAGGAACACCTATAGTTAGTGACACCTACATTTCGCCAGTTATGTTTAAGTCCCACGTAATAGGGGGCGAGCCTATTGCCATTCACCGGGCACAAATTCAGACTCCGGGCTGCTAATATCTAAATTCCTTTTGTAAAAATTCAATAGCTATTTGCCCGACCTGGGAATTGAACGCAGGACCTCACGCTCAACAGTCGAACTTGGGACCAGTAGGCCAACGAGGCAGTATATTCGGTTCGATATACATTTTTTATATTTTGTACGTCTCTTTTAACATTAAATAACCGATGTTTAAGGTAAGAAAAAAAGAAAGAAAAAATGATCATTTAAAAAAGAAATTGTTGAATTAAGGACCACTCTAAAGCAAGAGGAATACCCTGTAATGTTAGTAGTGTTTGTGATAAATAAATAAATACAGAGGTTGTTGTGATAAGAATTTTACTTAGTTTTAAAGTTAAACATACAATATTAAACCGTTATCATTTAACTCAACACAGACTCACTTAACGTCATAAAAATACTGGCAACATTTCAATTACTCAAACCAAAATACACACATTGTTAACTCACTGTTTTTCTTCAACTACCAACACCAACGAGAGCTCTACACATCTCGTAGACACGCTACGCTGCTACGCCTGCTACGAACACTCGTACCAGTTGTTTAGCCTTATTTTTATAGACTTCGAACGAAGTTCTACGGTTCGTAGAGGCTTGTATAAAAAAACCATTTTTTTTTTTAAATTCAATTTAGAAGAATAATTAATTCGTTGCGCTTGTTTCCCGTAGTGGGATAAGCAGACACACGTTATGTGTCTAACTTGGTTACCTGTAAATTATAAATTCTACTCTATCACCTTTGTAATAACCGATACAAGAACATAAATTAAATAAATGACGTCTTAGATGATGGCAATGGCCCTAATGCTTGTCCTCTATGACATAGGACTTAATGATCACTAGTAAATGTGCATAGGTGATACTATACTTACACCTCTGCCTAACACTTCGTTGAATACATGCGTGATGCTATATTACATAGAAAGAAAAAATATTTATTTAGTACAGGCACACAATGATACATTACTAAACATAGGATTTTTTTGACATGTTAAATATTTTGGACTTAGGTAAAATAATCCCTTATTTAGGTTCAAGTGATAGATAATGTTTTAAATGTTAATGATTAAATTTTATACTATATTATACTATAATTATGCAGGATTCTCAAATATATGCCTAATTTTGTTATCTTGAACTGGATGTTCATCATATTTGTACGTCTTCTGGCATAACATAGCGCTCTCTTTATCAAATATAAGATCTGTATTTCTGTACCTGTGTTAACAAAAAAAAGTGATTTGATTTGATTTGAACAGTTAAAACAAAAAACAAATATCGAAACAAAAGTAAGTAATAAAAAAACTCATTTTGAAATTGTATAAAGGACCCTTATCAGACAATTATTACAGATATAAAATAACAGTTGGACAAGTCTAGTCATTTATTTCAATTAGACTTGTCAATTACTCTTGCTAGATAGTTGCTCTCAAATTAGTGTCATGGAGAAGATCGGACAAGAAACTACATGGTTTCTCGTTTAAAATATTTTCATTACATTTCTATAATATCGTCATTACATCACGACTGTTTTCCTAGATGGGTTAGGCAGAGGCATGCGTACGAGTATCACCTACTTGGCACCCACATTTCACGAGTTTTGATTTAATCCTAAGTGATAGTGGCGAGCCTATTGCCACCAATTGAGCACAAATCCAGACTCCAAGATGATAGTGAAATATTCCAAATATAATTTTACGTGACCCAGGAATCGATCCCAGGACCTCATGTTCAGCAGTAGGGTTTGAGACCAGTATCAACGGTGAAGTCAGACATATTGTATACAATAAATATTTAATTTTATATCTTGCGCCAATTCTCCAAGGTATATACAAATCCCAAAATAGACTCGAACAGAATATTAAAACGTAAATATTTAATAAGCACGAATATATATCTTGAAAGTAAAACTATTTTTCGCGAAAATAAAATTATTTAGCATCGGGATAAAATGTAATTACTTTCAGTCAGATAATTGCTTTATAAAGTTTTAATCGTAACTTTTAGTGAAGCTTAATCGTTTGCCGTCAGGATTATACATTAACCAAATGTAATTAACTTTTAGTAAAACTGTATTATAATTACTTTCTATTTTAAGAGAATTAACGTTGTCATCATCTGCCTTGTTTTTTCCAACTATGTTTGGGTCGTCTTCCAGTTGAGTCTGGATGCCGACGTGGTGAGCCACGTGCAGTTTAACACTAGTATTTTACATAGAGAGACTGCCTATCTGACCTTTACAACCCAGTTACTGAGTAACGCATATCTTATCTTATCACACATCTTCAAAAAAGTTCTTAAGTTAGCCCTCTCAGAGGGAGAGGGCTAACTTAAGAACTTTTTTCTCTGTGTTATCAAACCGTCATCTCAATAGTCACTTCCTTTCCAGCAATATCATTTCGCACACATTCCATCCATCTTTTTTTTTATGTTCCTCTACTCTTGCTAACTTTCCTCACAACATGCTCCTCATTCCTCCGCATCACATGCCCGTCTTATCCGATTTTCACTCCGTTCCTCGGTTACCAGTGTCACTTTCAGCCTTCCTCTTCAAAATAAGAAATGAGGATGTATACTCATTTCTTATTTTGTCAATTTGTGAGCTCCAATAAACTTTAATATGTAGATGGCCACTGAAAACCAGCACTATGCTGTGGGCCACCATGGCACAGTATTATCATCTGCCTATACTTTTCCCAACTATGTTAGGGTCGGCTTCCAGTCTAACCGGATGCAGCTGAATACCAGTATTTAACATGGAGTGACTGCCTCTTCTCCACAATCCAGTTATTGGGCAACAGGATACCCCTTGGTTAGACTGGTTGTCAGACTTTCGGGCTTCTGTCTACCCGTAACGACAGTCAAAGATCCACAAATGACAACCGGGACCAACGGCTTAATGAGCTTTCCGAGGCACGGAGAAGTCTCGATATGTTACGAACGGTCACCCATCCACAGACAGACCTCGGCAAGCGTAGCTTAACCTTCGACCAACCCGTGCGGCTGTTTTTATTTAGCCACGAGGTTCTACTTACTTTACTTACTTCATCATCTTCTAATAATATTTACTAACTTATTCATCAGGATCTCCTAGTTTGGAGTCAGGATTTTCTCTTCTTATATGACATTTAACTCACTGAAATTCATGTGACCTAGTCTTTAAGCAATTTCGAAGGTTTTTGTTTAAATAAAGATAATATATAACAAAATAATACAACAATCTAGATCAGTTCCTGTAATACAGGTCAACTGTGTAAGTTTATTGAGTACAACTTGCAAGTTCGTGCTTATTCCACGGGCAGTTATGAATTTTAGCTCATAAAATGCTCTCGACAACGTGATATTTCTATCTAACTGACTCGAACTTTGTAGAATTAATCAAATAAAGGAATGAGATTGTTTTCCTACTTCGCGGAGGGACGACTTTGTTTGTAGCTAGATATTCTATAAATGGAACACAAATGTTTGTTATTTTGCTCGACTGCGACTGAGCGCAATAAGGAAGGAAAGGTTTTTATAATTATACTGAATGTTTGTAAAGGGATATTTGACTATCATTCATCAACAATATACTCGTATAAGTTTTTAGAAAATTGGATTAATAAAATAATAATTTAATGAACTAATCGAATAGTTACACGTCTTGAAGTTGTTCTACCATCCTTGTCACGCAAAACGGTCCTTGTGCAACGTCATTATGGCGTTACTGTCTAGTGACGTCAGATGATAGCAGTGTTGTCTCTTTTCAGCATTGATTTTAAAACACTTAAAACTTCGCCATTTTGCGAGGTTTGTTAAACATTTCTTTTTTTCCGTGGCTCTACTACTATTTTGAGTTTGAGAAATCTTAAAAAAAAACCTGTCCAACACCATATTGACCTTTTCCGTGTCTGCGTTTTTGTTTCCTTGTGAACAAATGAGTTAACTCTTGTCTGTACACAAAAGAGCAAAATAGATACTTGATTCGAAACTCTAGAACGTAATCGCGGGCAGAAGCTAGTCACCAATCAAATCAAGCCAGTAATATTATAGAATTACAAACATCCCGCTATTCGTAAATGAAAGCTTGCGAAACAACAATGCATCTCAATCATTTATAAATAATCCACGGACTAAACTAATATCTCCATGTCTTTGTTAAAATGAAAGAAAAACATTCCTAACAAAGAGGCCAACGAATGAATAGTTGCAATGGAAAACTTAATTAACAACCAACAATAAACAAGATAGACTAATTGTGCATTTAATATAACAAAGGAGAAATTTATAATCAACATGTACCTATTTCATAACATCACGCCTGTTTTCCCAAAGGTTTAGGCAGAGTTGTACCTTTAGGCTTGCTCCTATAACATGAAGTCATGATGGCCCAGTGGTTTAGGCCTCGCCTCTTGTGCACGAGGTTGTGGGTTCAAAACTGGGCAAGTACCAATGTGAGTTTTTCAATTCATATGTACTTTCTAAGTTTATCTTGGACATCATTGACATCGGTGAAGGAAAACATCGTGAGGAAACCTGGACTTATAATTAATATAAGTCTGAAATCGCCAACCCGTCTTGAGCAAGCGTGGTGATTAATGCTCGTGCCTTCTCTGTATGAGAAGAGGCCTTTGCCCTGCAGTGGGACAGTAATAGGCTGGTACTGGTACTATAACATGGAATTTCTAAATAACTGTCAAATTGTGAGTTCACTACTTTATAGGTTTACTTATATAAGAGGAAGTCTGAAAGTGGCGCCTGTGACCGAGGTGTTGTGTGGAAATCGGTTGTCATGGCATGGGCATGTGATGCGGAGGAATGAGGACCATGTTGTGAGGAAAATTTCGAGTATAAATGTGGAGGGTTACAAAAGTACAGGGAGACCAAAGATGGATGGATTGTGTGAAAGATGATATGGCTAGAAAGGAGGTTACTCTTGAGATGACGGCAAATAGAGATGTATGGAAGAAGAAGACATCCTGCGTCGACCCCAAATAAATTGGGATAAGGGCAGGAGGATGATGTTGATGACTATACATACGTTCACTTCTGCCTAACCCTTCTCGAAATACAGGCGTGATGTTATGCATGTCTGAAGTAATGTTTTAACAAACAACGAAGTAAAAATTAATTTCCTCACGCCAATTACTGAAAAGGCAGGAAATTATTTTATTTGATCAATGTGGTGACAGCACGCATCGTCGGCCATTGATACGATTTATAATTAACTCATTGGACGATAGCGTTCGCTGGTGTGTTGATTTGTTTGCTTTTATCGTGGTTAACTTTGATTGGTTAGATTGGATTTTTACTGTTTGTAATGCTCACTGAAATGTCTCGCAGGTGGTGGCGTGTGTGTTGGATCATTAAGTTTCCTTCAAAATGATTGAGCTAAAAGTGCTGATCCACACGTCATGTTCGTGAACGGGCGCCGCCAGTAGGGGCTAGTCTTTTTCTGGACTTTTAGTTTGTGTTTCGCCTTTACTAACAACATTTAACACGTTGAACATCAAATGACTGAGAAATAAATAAATAGTTAAATAATACATTAAATAAATAAATAGATAAAGCTTGACAATCCACACAGCATCATCTAGCCCCAAGCTAAGCAGAGCTTGTGTTATGGGTACTAGATAACTGATATACTTTTTTGTTTTTTTTTTTTTTGTGGTGGGAAAATCATCTTACGACATCCCCCGCTCTTGGGCGGGGCGGAAGATAGTGTCAGACTTTTACTGACTAAAAACCCACTCCTGTTCCTTCGTTGCCTTTCGTACCAGGGCCGAGTCTTCCTTAACTGATATACTTAATACAATACATAGATAGATATTTTTTATTATAATAGGTCTTTACCTATGAAATTGCCGTTTTGTATGAAAAAATTTAAATGATTTTTTTTCATGTATTTTTTATTTGTATTAATCGAAGTAATCACCCATGCAATCAATGCATCTTTGCCAACGCAGTGGCAGTTTATTGATTCCCTTCTTAAAGAAATCAGCTGGACGGGAGGCAACAAATTCTTCAAAGGCATTTTGTACTGCCTCTCGGGTATTGAATTTTTTTCCCGCCAAGAAGTTATCCAAATTCTGGAAAAAGTAGTAGTCTGTAGGCGTAAGGTCTGGTGAGTAGGGCGGATGACGGAGAGCTTCCAACCCCAGTTCTTGCAACTTGGAGACCGTCTGCTGTGCAGTATGAGGTCGCGCGTTGTCGTGCAGGAGCAGTGGAGACGAGCGATTGACCAATGCTGGTTAGAGATGTGCCAGCTTCTCCGTCATTGTGTTCAATTCTTCACAGTACACATCTGCAGTAATGCTCACCCCGTTTGGTAAGAAGCTGTGTTTAATCACACCGGCGCTAGACCACCAAACAGTGACCATCACTTTTCTTGGGGTAAGTTTTCGTTTAGGGCATTGTTTAGGTGCTGAACCAGGATCCAACCAACTTGCTGAGCGCTTGCGGTTATCAAACAGAATCCATTTTTCATCGCAGGTAACAATGCGGTTCAAAATTCCTTCATTTGTGTGTCTGTTGAGCAGTGCAAGGCACGTCTCGACGCGTACTTCGCGCTGGCGATCATTGAGTTCGTGGGGCACCCATTTGTCAAGCTTTTTTACCTTGCCAATTTGACGCAAATGGACCAATATTGTTTTGACGCTAACGTCGAAAGCTGCTGCTAATTCAGCCGTAGATTGTGTATCATCAGCTTCCACAATCGCCTTTAATTCGTCATTGTCGACCAAAGTCTTCGGACGACCGCGAGGTTCATTTTTCAGGTCGAAATTTCCAGAAGGGAAGCGAGCAAACCAATAACAGGTAGTGCGTTGGTTTGTAGTGTTAGCTCCGTAAACGTCGTTGATGTTGCGTGCCGCTTGTGCCGCGTTGCTGCCACGACGGTACTCATATTCCATAATTACTCGAATTTTTAACGTATCCATGATGACGAAAAAGATTTAAATGCGATGAAAATGTAACACTAATCAATAAACAAATGACTACTTTTGGAAAAAAAAATCCATGTTTTTAAAATAAAATTAATTTGAAATTAGAATTCTTAGCCCAACAAAAAATATTTTGATTTGAAATGGCCAGTACTGCAGAACGGCAATTTCATAGGTAAAGACCTAATATATAGCAAATACCCAGAACACCCCGAACAAATCTTTGAAGATCGTACAAACATTTGTTCCTGGGCGGGAATCGAACCAGCAACCTCCTGCGTCGCAGCCTTTTCCCGCCGCGCCACAACGCTCGTCAATCATTCCATTATCTATTCTGTCTCGTTGTTTGATAGTTAAGGTTTTAAATGTTTAGTAAAGCTATCATTGGAATTACCTTTTTTAATTGTACAGATACACACATACATTAACTAATACCTATTTGTCAGGGTAGGCTGGAACTACGGAACCCCACCTACTACGATCCTTACATACTCCTTTTGCTTCGTTTACGTTCTTACGTCGTCCCCTCAACGTGACCAAACCATCTTTTACGTTTATCGTTCGTTTTTCAATTGTGTTTATATCTTTTAATATAATTTCTTTCTTTTTCTGTCTTTCTTTGTTTTCAACCTCACAGATTAAAGGTTCTATAGATTTCAGTAGAAATGAGGTGGTTTATTAAATGGTGATATCGATTTCATATTTTTTCCACATTGCGTTTATTAACACCTTAACTGCCAAACAACGAGAGACAATAGACAATGTATTGTTTGTCGGTCATTTGGCGTTCAACGTGTAAAAGATCTAGTGTTCGCAAGGGCTATTGTTAAGCATGAGGACCTGGGTTTGATTCCCGGGTAGGGCAATGCGTTATTAGATTTTTTCATCGGAAATTTCTCAGTAGCAGCCCGGGGTCTGGATTCGTCGGGAATTATAAACATAATGTCATGTTATGAGGAAATTTTCCGTATGAATTCCCTTATCAGTGAAGGAAGCTCGCGTTATTCAAATATTCCGAATAATATCACCAATAATATCAGTGTAAGTCCCTTTAAGAGCGCGCATCCTGATACCAAAGATGAGATACAAAAGTCATGATGGCCCAGTGGTATAGGTCTCGCCTATTGTGCACGAGGTTGTGGGTTCAAACCTGGGCAACTACCAATGTGAGTTTTTCAATTCATACATGTACTTTCTAAGTTTTTCTTGGACATCACTGACATCGGTGAAGGAAAACATAGTGAGAAAACCTGGACTTATATAATTAATATAAGTCTGAAATCGCCAACCCGTCTTGAGCAAGCGTGGTGATTAATGCTCGTGCCTTCTCTGTATGGGAAGAGACCTTTGCCCTGCAGTGGGACAGTAATAGGCTGGTACTTTACTTTTACTTTTTTATCCTGATACCATGAATTCAGTATATGCTTCTAGGCTCACCAGCGTTGATATGGCTCGTCAGCTTTTTCGTATTTTTGTTAATTTCCCTGCCAACCTAAAAATAATAATCAATGGGTATATCAATACAGCTTCACATTTATAAAATACTGCACTCAGTCAAGTAAACAAAAGCGAACGTTGATAAATTTAAAAGCTGTCAGTGACGAGCGACCATAAAGTTCAATTTTCAATGTGGTGGATAACGATGTGTGCTTCTACCACAATGTTTGGTTATTCTTTGGTGTGTTATTTAAAAATATGAAATCTTGGGTATCTATTTCTAGAGAAAGCTAGTTCAATGCTGGGAGTAAGATGGAAAGTAGCTCTCGCTACTTACTCATTAAAGATTATACGTGTTAACACTTTGAGCTGAGCAACGTTATATGTCTTTCGTTTTCGTTATAAAAATATGTCTTTCTCAACGTCGTTAGACGCTGTGCTTTATTTATGTACTATACGTGGATTGCATATGACACAACGTAGATAAACGTCGACGTGTAGTAACGGTTGTGTCACATTTCATGTTATCTTTGGTTGTATGAAAAACAGAACGTCACTAATTGTCATTTACTTTGTATTAGAAAATAGTGCGCAGCGCAACAAACTTGAATACCCAGATGCTCAGCAGAAAGTGTTAAAATACACAACCCACGCGTACTAAGCACGGTTGGGTTGTGTATACCTAATAAATAAATAATAATAAATAATGCTGGATAATCCACACATCATCATCTAGCCCCAAGCTAAGCAGAGCTTGTGTTATGGGTACTAGATGACTGATATACTTAATACAATACATTACATAGATATATATTTTTTATTATACATAACAAATACCCAGAACACCCGGAACAAACATTTGTAGATCGTAAAAACATTTGTCCCAAGGCGGGAATCGAACCCGCAACCTCCTGCGTCGCAGGCGGACCTTCGCCCGCTGCGCCACATAGGTCGTCAACACCACAAACCTGATGGGTACGTGAGTCGACGGAGGCGGCCGCTGCTGCTGTGGTTACCACCCGCTCGCACCAACCTGCTGAAGCGCGCGCTGCGTGCTATCAATATGGTATCATTTGTGACTCGGAGTACAATTGAAGCAGTCAATCTGTTCAGATTGACTGCTTCCATTCTACTCTGAGTGAATTCACAAGGGTCGGATTTTGTAAAATTACTCTTGGTTGTTGAAATAATGTAATTGTAAGTTAAAGATTAGTAAGACAATAACTATAAGTACACTATTGAATTAGGTAAGCCTGTGATGGTAGTGGTTTGTGTGTTAAATGAATAAATACATATATAAATAAATAAATAAATCTATACTTAATATTATAAATGGGAAAGTTTGTGTGTCTGTTGGTCCGTCTTTCACGCCAAAACCACTAAACGGATTTCGATAAAATTTTGCAGAGAGATAGATTGCACCCCGGGAAAGGACATAGGCTACTTTTTTTATCAACAGACTACGCGGACGACGCCGCGGGCGGAAGCTAGGAAGTAAATAAATAATAAAATTAAATGGTAAAATAGAGTTCTCCTCGCAAATTCTTGCAAGTGATACCAGTTGCTTGCGAGAAGTTTAACAATCAAAAACGTCAAATTACCTAGTTATAAGTCAAACGAAATTAGTTTCACGTAGGTACGAGTACGTATTAGTTTTTCGTGATGTAGAGGCGCTGTTTCAATCTTGGCACAAATTGTTGACGTTTTCGGTTGGTATGCTTCTCTCAAGAAATGTGTGCTAGGGCTACCGATGTATGACAACATGACATGATGTAAACGAAGCAAGAGGTGTACAGTCACGAGCGTAAATATCTTACCCTGACACAAAATACAAAAGCGATTTCCTCGTGCAATAACGATTAAAACTTTGAGTAAAGCCCTATTTCATAATAGCATGGTTTCGAGAATACTGTGTTCATAACACTTTAGTATTAAAGTGCTATGAACACGGTATTCTCGAAACCATACCGTTCTATCGATACTTTAGTAAAAAATCTCTTTTCAATTGTGTGTTAATGTAAGGTATTTATGCTCGTGGCTGTACATCAGGATCGATGGTGATAGGGTAGAAACGAAGCAAAATGAGTATGTAAGGATCGTAGCAGGTGATATTACGTAGTTTTAGCCTACCCCCATGGGGAGAAGGCGTGAGTGTATCAATATAGATAAATAGGTTTTATTATTGTCGTTAAGATCCTTGTTGAAGAAAATATTGAAATGTGGTTACTAAGCTAAGTTATAAAAGCTTATCCCCGCTTGGCGTGGAAATAATCTGTAGCCCTGAAGGGAATTAACATTGGCTTCTTTTTGCTCTGCCCCTACAAAAAACGAATCTTTTCTAAACAAAATAAGTACTCATCATCATCTGCATAGCCTTTTCCCAACTATTAACCGGGTGCATTTGAATACCAGCATTTTACATGGAGCGACTCCACAACCCAGCTACTGGGCAACAGTATAACCAATGATAAGACTGGGTGTCAGAATTTTGGGCTTTTGACAATCCATAACGATTGTCAAAGATTTACAAATGTCCGCTGGGTCTTGGTATGTAATTAATGGTCACCCATCGTCAAAAAGACCTCGGCAAGCGTTGCTTAACGCTGTAAGTACTTAACCACGAGCCAAAGTGAAAACTTAAACCTTTGAAATAACTGTCAGTCTGGCGCAGTACGTCACATTAGCATGTCCGTGACGCGAAACTATAAGTTTTGCACGTATCAAAAATCGCTAAACTGGGCTTCCAAAGTTCGTTTTTACTTAAATAAATTAAGTTCTAATCTCGTTTAACAACAAAACGAACTTATTACCTTTTGCTTTCAAGCGTTTATTGAACGGGTGAGGTGAAAGCACGCATCGTCGGCCACCGCCATCCGATTTATAATTAACTGAACGTCGATAGCGGATGGATTTGTCAACTGGGTTAGTCGGTTTAGTTAGATCGAGTTGAATAAATAAAGAGGGGTTTGGATTTTATCATTTATTTAAGCTTTAACTGTGTGTGAAAGTACAGTGTACTCTGGGGGATTCACGGTTGTTATTTGGATTTGTATGGTAGATTTTGGGGGTGTTCAGGGGATTAATACACGCCTCTTTTCGCCTAAGGATTATTCAGGGGTGTGTCTCTATAGTAATATAATAAGAATATGATAGTGCCATCAACTAGTCGTAAATCCAGGGAACGGGAAAATCCCACATGGAAAAACCTAAGAAAAAAACCGACCCCAGGAGATCACATTACATTAAAATCGTATTACACTATAAAGGAATTCGTTGAAGATGAGTAATTTTGATATTACATTTTTTTACTTATCACCTACCTTTTTTTTTTTTTTTGCTAACGGGGGGAAACCTTCAAAAGGCGCCTGGACTTTTGGGGAAAAGACCAGGGAGTGTGGGATTCTTACCTCACTAAAACCACCCCGGTGATCACCATCAGCACATGGAAGGGGCCCCGTTACCTCTTAAGAGACCACTCCGGGACCCCCTCTGTGCAACGCCTGTTAGGCACATCCCATCCACGGCGACACGTGATCACTATGCCGCCGTCCTTCCCTAAGGTCATTCGTTGGGCAATCAGAGTCCCCACTCTGAGCACCCGTGACCCGAGAATCCCACCTGCGTTAAATGATGCAGGTGGGGTTTCGGCATGTTAGGCGTTAAGGCGGTTGCCTCCTCGACGCCTTCTTCTCCGAGCGGGATCGGCCCGCTCACGATCCCGCTCGGCGGCCTCCTTCTGGACCATCACGGTCTCACAGAAGGAGGCAACTTCCCTCCAGTTTTCTCTCTCCGCCAGCATAGCCCTCACTACTGCTGGCAGAGACAGGTCTCGCCCGATCCTGGTGACCAAGAACTGCCGCTCGGAGGCCCACGCAGGGCACTTCTCTAGCACTTATCACCTACCTATGTTATTTTATTTTATAATTATTATTGTTTTTTGTTTTATTGTATTTTATTTAATTTGTGAATGGAAATGATGACCAATTAATTGTTCTTGCCCTATCCTATATTATATCGTGACATTGACTTATTTAATTAAAAAATTATGTTAATATTGCGCAGGGTTCATGTATGAAACCGATATTTATTTGTAAATGATGATTATGATTATGATCATGATCAGCAGTAGTGCTTGCGATCGCTAGACCAACGTGGCAGACAATTAAAGATTTATCTGTGTGTGAAAATACAGTACTTTTTGGAGGAACCTAGTATTTGGTGCTGATCCATACGTCATGTTCGTGAACGGGCGCCGCCAGTAGGGACTGGTCATCTCTTAGTTGCCACGGCCTGTTTTAATTTCTAAATTGTCAGTTGGTTTTTGTTTTAAATACGGAAGCTTTTAATGGGCACGTCTTTTACATCGTTCTCATATTGATAGTTTGAACATAAATGATGTAACCAAATATCTGTAGCAAAATCATGACTTAAAAAGAGTGGCCATGGAGTTTTATGCCCGTTCTTCTCCATAGATACCTGCGTTTTGGAATGGGCGACTAGCTTCATTTTTCCGATTCTTTGACAATTCAAAAGTACCTGTAATTGGTTTATTTGAAATAAATGCTTTGACTTTTGTATTTCTATGCTACATTTTAAGAGTGTACGGAGGATTAGGAGAAAAATGTGTTCTTTAGAAATGTAAGGTGCGTAGTACTCGCGATCTGCCTGTATGACCAAATGTATGAACGTAAATGAAGCAAAAACGGGAGGATACGTTTTAATCTGAAATCACCAATCCACCTTGCAAATGCGATGGTTGATTCTCGTACCTTCTCTGTATGGGAAGAGGCCTTTGCCCTGCAGTAGGTCATCATGGTATCATTTTTTATTTTTACTAACGAAGCAATAGGAATATTGACGACCGCGACATGGTTGGCGCAGAGGCTGAGCGATTGGCTGCTGCGCTGCGCGTCGCGGGTTCAATCCCCGCACGGCGCAAATGTTTGTATGGCCTACAGGTAGTTGTTCCTGATCTGGCTGTTGTATATGTGAGTTTATATGTTTGTAAACACACCCACGATACAGGAAAAATTCCTAGTGTGGGGCAACGTTTAAAAAAAAAATGTATAGTGTGCTCTGTAGTTCCTACCTATGTATAGTTCCTACCCCATGACAAAAGGCGTGTGTTTATGCTAGTAAAATGAATAAAACTGGTATATACTGAGAATATTGCGCTGTCGAGAGTAGATATTGAATGTTTCTTAAAAACAAAACTGGCAGTTTGTTAAGACCTCAAAATAGCTACAAAAAGTCTAAGTGAATTTGAATATAAAAAAACATTTTAGTATGAAAAGACAAGTCTTTCTTAAAAAACAAATCTTGTACTCTGATTAGACTCAAAGGGGAATCAGAATAACAACAAACGAGCTAGGTAAATTAAATTTAATAAAAAAAGACATTTTTTTTAATTTCAACATAATAAAAAAAAAACAATCCATCGCTTAGTAATCACTTACAATCTCATTTCGTTAACAGAATACTCAGCAAATTGTTTTCACAGCAAATGTATTGTATGTAAAACCTCCTAATACCCATTATTGCCATTAGGATCCGCACATTTACATACAACCTGTTTAATTATAATTATTAACTTGACAATAACGAACGAGGTGTGAAACAAAAAACATTTAAGAGATTTTATACCTGAGAATAATCTCTTTTACTTTATACCTTAATCGGAATTAGGTAGAGTAATTTATGTACTTGCATTGAAATGTTGATATTAATATGGATCTTCCCGGGCTTTCCCGGGATTTATAATACAATCCCGTGTGGCCAACAATATTACAAATAATAATAAAAACCTCAGAGATAGATAAGACATTCGGAAATCCGATGTCGGATGGTTTAAATTGTTTAAAAGTAAATAGCTTTTTTATTTAATAAATCACAGGATTTTTCTGGTCTTTGTAATTAATCCCGGGATTTGAGGCATATCCACTTTATTCTTTCGCTGTGTGTAAGTACATAAATAACTCTACCTAATTCCGACCTCTGCTTATAAGTTTAAATAAAGAACTCATAAACAATTTGACGGTGTACCTAACCATAATCATTTACCAACATAATCATGTTTACTACCAACATGATAAAGATAAGAAAAAAAAAAACCCATATTTGCCACAGAGGATATACGTGGATATTGTTAGAAGAAAAATAAACCTAATACAAGGTATGTCTGAAATTAGTGTTGAATTATGTTATGAAAGACAAAATACAAACTTTGGGTATAACATAGAAAATTGTCTTCAGTTGTATATTGTGACTTGTGACTATGGCTAGAAGGATATCCCTCAGTATCATGATGATCTTAGTATTTACTTAATAATGCAAAATATAAATCGGATGGTGATCACATTCATGAGTGACCCGTTTGAAATCATTTTGAAGATGTCAAAAGGCTGGCGGCATTCGGCATTGCCACGTTGTATGGCAATGCTTATCCCCATGCACAGGTAGAAGTCAGCAGTTGGGGCATCGAAAGTGTAAACCAAACGTTTCAAGAGCTGTTTAATCAAAATATGAGCACTCGTGCCTCACCGCCCGAGAGTTTCAACTTCAAACACACAAAAAATTCCTTTGTCTAATAAAATCAGTCTATCTCACGAAAACAATTCACAAGAAAACATCCATCCAAATAAAAATTACGAACAAAAGGCTGCCAAACAAACGGTAAATCCATAAAACTTATTGATATGCCGCGGAGTACGGTGGTTCAGTACAAGAGTCCGTTGGCTTACTTCACACCGCACGGCATAGTCCCACGGGCAGCCGACTTGGCCGCACGCGTTCTGATTCTCCTACAGTAGTACTTACCACCTTTCAACTCCCCGACCGCGGGCGGACCAATCGAAATTGTGAATTTTGAATTCGGATCGCGATCTCCTGCTTAAACAGAGGTAAGTTGGAATTTTAAAAAAAACTGTCAAATTTATTTTTAATTTAATTTTTTACGGTTGATTTCTTTTTTTTTTCTTTTTTCTACAGATATATTTAATTATGTTTAATATTTAATTGTTCGACGTTTAGGTGAAGTGTTGTCAGTCATAATTAAAGGTCGGCCGAAGAAGGGCACGCTAATTAGGTTAGAACTAATTAGAAGGGGAGGTTTCCCTTCTCTTGTTTATATTTATACTACGTACGTGTGAAGGGTACGGCTATTCTAGCGGCCTTTATGGTTAACCTGAGAACAGAGGGGTTATGGTTATACAGGTTTAATAAATTGACGGTGTTTTATAATATTTTTGGAGAAATAACTGAATTAAATTTGAAAGGCTTGAATAATTCAAGTTAAAAATTCGCGTGAGATGAACCTAATTAAAAAACAGGCTAGTTTTAATTACATTTTAATTATACTTATAAAAGTGTAGTCAAATTAAAAAGAAAAAAAAGAAAGTGCGTTTATTTCGCACGAGTACACATAATTCTAAGAAAAGAAAAAACTTAATAACGTTAAAAAATATAAATGAATAATTATGTGACTTGCTTTATTTAATTTAAATTTAACTTAAATGCGGCCGTTATAGTAAAAATAAAATTAAATCAAGCACTTTCATTTAAGCACTTCACCGAAAAAATTCCTTGACAAAAGCCAGTGTTTGAACTTAACCAAAAAACTGCAATTACCAATTATTTCACGAACTACCCATCAGGTGATCGTTAAATATTAACAAATCTGTAACACTAGACACCACTTCCCGTGCGTGTTACCGTCTAAGTGTAAATAATTAATGACATTACCCGGCCATTGTGCATTAATAGTTAAGTAATATTGATTTTTCGCTTCTATCTGTATAATGTTGGTTATTTTTATCAGTTAGACTTTGTTTAGGACAGTTGAATAGAGAATAGTTCTTAATCAAACCTTTTTTTTTAAGTTTGTCTGTAGAGGCAGTCAGAATTTGATTCTAAAGCCGATAGGTACGTAGGGTCATCATTTGCCCAGCCTTTTCCCAACTGCGTTGAGGTCGGCTTCCAGTCTAACGGGATGCAGCTGAATACTAGTATTTTTCATGGAGCGATTATCTTTCTGACATCCGTAGTAACTGGATAATACAACACCCGTTGGTAAGACTGGTAGTCAGACTGTTGGGTTTCTGACTACCGCGTCGCGTCTAGTTAAGGAATAAATGGATAAACCCTTGTAGGGCGGCCTAAATTCTTTAACAAAAAACCTTGTTTTTTGCTAATAATTCTTACATGCCCGAGCAAGAATTCGAAAAAGTTTACTCAAACAAGATTGTATGAGTAACTACAACTTAGCCTAACTACTTACAAGCTAATAAATACAAGTACTATGGGACTACTCAGTATGAGGTCCCGGGTTCGATTCCCGAGTCAGGCTAAGTGTCATTGGGTTTTTCCATCTGGAATTTTTCAGTGACAGCCCGGAGTCAGGATCTTTGTGTTGCTGGCAATAGGCTCAGGAGAATATAAGTGGCGGTATGTGGGGGTGTCCTTTGCCAAATCCTTCTCTCTAATCAAATAGAGGTCGCTATAATATTAATACTTTGATTGAGGTCAGAGAGGTATCTTAATGCAAACAAGTGAGAAGTCTGCTGCAGCCAGTGGATCCTGTAGAAATCTTGGGTAAAGTGAGCGTGAAGAGAACTGGCAATCCCTAGCATTAGTATGGGATGGCAGCTCACTCCACCTTCACTTCACCTACATTTTCACAGGGAGATTTTTACGGAATAGCACTGCGGGTGAGCTAAGAAATAATCTCTTTTAGAGGAAATTGCTTTGAAAAACGAAACACAAAGGCAAAGGTATAGGGCCTTTGTATTTATAGCCCAATTAATGTTCTTATTTTTTATTTTTACGATATGTTGTTTTTTTTTAAAGAGTTTTGTTTAGTAAAATAAGACCTTTATCCCCGACTGTACCGTTCAACTGTCTATTGTACGCACAGCTAAGAAAAATAAAGAAAACCGTCTATTTATCACAAAACACTGGCACTTGATACTGAAAAAAATAATACAAAAATTGTGCCTTGCACCTAGGTTCTCTTTCGAAAAAATGCCAGACCAGCTGCAAGTGCCTGACGCTTGTTTTTAACCTTGGCTGGTATTTTTTTTTCTTTCTTTCTTTCTATTTAACTCAGGTATCGCATATTTATCAACCGCCATACATAGGTGGAGTACCATATGCTTAACCTTTTCCCTACTATATTGAGATCGGCTTTCATTTAACCATGATGCAGCTGAATTTTATTTTACTTGAAGTGACTGCCTATCTGACCTCCACGACCCAGTTACTGGGAAACACAATAGCCCTAGGCAACTGGTTGTCAGACTTTCGGGCTTCTGACTACCCGTAACGACTATCCACAATATAACATAGGGCAACACTTTTACTAACTGTAGAGGTTTTTAAATTACTTATCGTTCGCTGTAGATGAATAAAATTAATACTCGAATCAGCTATTTGTATGCCTCGAGTTTATGCAAATTACAAAATTGGGGAAACAATATTACAATTCGCAAATCGTTTGTCGTGTATCCCGCTTTTGATTAAATATTCAAAATCAGCAATACAAACGAAGAGTTAGGTCAGAAATTAAAAATAAAATGGCTGCCGCAGGGATTACGCAAATAGACGGAACGGTTTAGAGGAGAAAGGGTATGCAGCCTTTATTATGTAGGTTATAAAATAAAAAATAGCCAGTCATGGGCACTGCCGATAGAAGTGAAAACATTATACTTAGTTAAAAAACTGTCAGGCAGTGCATTGGCATGTCGGTGACGCGGTCACATTAGCATGTCGGTGACGCAGTCACATTAGCATGTCGGTGACGCGAACCCATAATTTTTGCTCCTGACAAAATTCACCTGACGCGACTTCAGAAGTTTTTACTTGTTTTGTAATACCAGCCAACTATTTTCAGGGTAAAGGTCTCTTCTCATACAGAGAAGGCATGAGGACCGTTCACGAAACTTGCTCAGTGAGTGCAAAGTGGAATGACAAATTTCAGAGTAATACTAATTATAAGACCAGGTTTACTCACGATGTTTTTTATTCAATGATACTGATATCATTGATGTCCAAGATAGACTTAGAAAGTACTTAATGTATTGTCAAAATCACACTGGTACTGTTATACCATAAAGGTTTTACTGTAGTTAATTTTATAAAGATGTTAGTACTGTTCTTTGTGATCAGGGTATACGGATCATAATCGGCATAGTGAGTGTTTCATACCATCCTCCTGGCCTTATCCCAATAGGGTATTTGACGCCTATCAAAAAGATATGAGAACATGAACAAGTAATATATTTAAAAAAGTTTTCTAGAAAATTAGATTAGCCAAATAGTAAAAAAATGGTGGATAAATGGAATAATCTCCTCGTCACCTAGAACGGCCTTTGTACTGAATGGTGTGAAGTCACTATGGCGTTTCTGCCTTGTGACGTCAGATGATAGCAGTGTGGTCTCTTTTCAGCATAGATTTTAAAACACAACTTCACCATTTTGGAAGATATTTCAAAATTTATTTTTTCTGTCTTTTTATGTTTTTTAGTTTCAATAAATTTAAAAAAAAATGAAGTCACATACATATTTTCTATACAGTTGTCTTCGCATAATGTCTATTTCTTCCATACATTTTTACTGGTCCTCATGGCAATAGCAACCTCCTTTCCAATTAATATTTCAATTCTAAAATATTTGATCGACCTTCACAATATATATAATCGTAAAAACAAACAATCCTCGTAAAAAAAACTCGTGTTGAGCTTAAAAATAAATTTCACACTAAATAAAAATTGCTTTTTTTTGCCTCGCGTTCCTGAAAAATTGTTTGCTCACGTTATTTTGGGACAGTTTTTTTCGGGGTTACACGGTTTTTAACGTAAACTGGTAGTGTTTACCCTTTGACTCCGCACAACCCTAGGTTCAGGTGGAAACCCGCGTCAAGCACGCACTAGTTGTCTGGTATTTATTGCTGAACTGGAACTATTTGGGGTAGGCCCGAAGTACCTATACAATTTTTTTTTTTCAATAATTATTATTTATTTTGTTTTCTTTTTTTGTATTGTGTGCCTGAATCTTTGTGTTTTTCGTACTTCCTTTCTTTTAACACTGAACGGAATTTTGGTTTTACACCCTCAAAAATGATCATAAGGTTTTCCTAGTCGTTCGAAATAGGCAAAATCGCTCTGAATAGTTGTCATGATGGCCCAGTGGTTTAGGCCTCGCCTCTTGTACACGAGGTTGTGGGTTCAAACCTGGGTAACCAATGTGACTTTTTCAATTCATATGTACTTTCTAAGTTTATCTTGGACATCACTGACATCGGTAAAGGAAAACATCGTGTGGAAACCTGGACTTATTATTAATATGAGTCTGAAATCGCCAAACCGTCTTGAGCAAGCGTGGTGACTTTTGTCGGTATGAGAAGAGGCCTTTGCCCTGCAGTGGGGCAGCAACAGGCTGGCATACATACTCTGAATAGTAAAAAAAGTATTTCAACCAGTCGTCTTACCTTTCCAAATAGGATATATACAAATAGGATACAGTACTGTTTCTCTTTACTACATTACTCTTTACTACTATTATATAGCCTATCTAAGAGGACAGTACCCCAACCATTTATGTTGTATTCCAGTGTCCATTTGGAAAGTGCAACTTTTTTTTTTATACTGTGGGAGACTGGTGCCTAAACTAGGCTCAAGGCCTGTATTACAGGTCACCAAGACTCCACCATTTAAATTTAACAAATGATGTCATGTACTCGTACAAACGGTTTTTTATTTTTTTTTCTTAACTTGTTGTATAAAGTTGTTTATTTTTAGTTAGTATGGTTAGTATCAAGGTGGGAGAGAGGTTGGATGTGTACTGCATGTGTGTGTGATTTGAGTTGTTAGAGAAGTGTGGGCAATGGTTGTGTGTGAGTGTGTGGGGGGGAGGTGTATTGTGTGATTATGAGTTTTTTTTTTCTTGTTTTTCTCAATAAAGTTTTATTATTTATTTAAATGCCTTTGCCGTCTACCCTCTGAGCAACCCCCTGAGCCCATATCATTATAACTACCAACAATACAGCTGAACACCTTGTTAAACCGAAAATCAATCGCCAGCCCTCAAGAAAGTGGATCACGACGTCTTTACAAGTGCTTAGCAACCTGTTACTACCCCATGAACAATGTACAGTGAAATAAATAGATAAGTATACGGCACCCCAATTCCGTAACATACTGAATTTCAAGTTTACAATGAAACACAATTTTTTGCTAAATATTATGTTTGCAAAAATGATCATATGATTAGCCTTTTCCAAACTATCGGGGACGTCTTCTAGTCTAACCGGATACAGCTAAATACCATTATTTTACATGGAGCGACTGCCTATCTGACCACCACAACCCAGTTACTGGGCAATACGATAGGTACCTCTTGGTGAGAATGGTTGTCAGACTTTCGGGCTTTTGAATACCCGTAACGACTGTCAAAGATCTACAAATGACTGCTAGGACCAACGGCTTAACGTCCCTTGCGAGGCATGGAGGAGTCTCGATCTGTTACGAACGGTCACCCATCCTCAGACTGACCTCGGCAAGCGTAGTTTAACCTTCTTACTTTGTGAGTAGAATATCATCATATGCTTATTCCTAATTATATTGGGGTCGGATTCTAGTCTAATTGGATGTAGCTGAATAATAGCATTTTACACAAAGCGACTACCGTCCTATCTGACCTCCGCAAACCAGTTACTGGACGACACAATATTCCTTGGTAAAATTAGTTGTCTGAATTTCGGGACTGTAATAATAATGTGCATAATGCAATGAATATGTTGCAGAGTTAAAATGTTAATTTTGAAACAAATTAGTATCCAAGTCACTCTTTAATGTGCGTTAAGCTTGAGTACTAATTAGGTACAGCATAAAAAGTAAATTGGATTTTGTTTCTTTTTTCATGTATGTACGTACTACCTTGTACACTAATCCGTTTCGTTGAATGTACCAGTACATATCTTGCCTATTACCTAGTCTTTATACGTACCCGATATTTTATTGCAGTGCGTGGCTTTGGATTCCGTCGTAAATGCGGAGTATTCTACTTATTTCATGGTAAATGTTGGTATTCTTTCATATCGGTATGAATATGAGTATAGCCGGGGTAAGCTGTGGTAAAAATATTATCCAGTTAAAAATATGTCACCTCATAATTCATTTATCAGAACTTTTAAGGACACTACCCTATTGTTCAGAACTTACTAGGTTTTGAGTGATTAATTGGCAGTGTTAATTCGACTCAATAGGTTTTTGAAATCATTTACGAACATCGAGTAAGGGATTAATGAAAACAGTCCGTCCGCGTATATTTCGTACTTCTCCTTCGAACTTTGACATACCCTCCACTCCCTTTAAAACGTAGTTTAAGAAAATAAAATATAGCCTATGTTACTTGCTGATAATGCAGCTTTATAAAGGCGAAAGAATTTTTAAAATCAGTTACTTTATTAATACATGAAGAAATAAAGTAAAATAAATAATCACAGGGCATCGAAAAATTCATCCGCATCGCTGTCAACGGGAAAAGTGCCCAGAAGGCTGGCAGCATTGCCACGTTGAATGGCAATGCTGATTCTTTGGCCAAAAAAAAGGCCAGCCCTCTGGTCACGTGAAGAGTCGACCAAACGCTTCGCGATTTCTCGAAAAAGTACTTTTGAGTTTATCCATCACAAAAAAAGCATACAAACCTTCAAAATCTTTCCTCTTTCTAATATTCTCTCTCTCTCTCATACTCACCGACTCCTTAACAATTTATTCAAAAGAGCCAGTAAATTACTTGAATTTCAATTTGATCTAATACTCAATGCACGTCGCGTGACAAAACGAACAGCGTGATCGACGGAACCATTGAATCTATTATTCCTTCATAGCATTGTGTTCTTAAATAAGTAGAGCAAGGCAGCTCAAATGCCATACGTTATAGTTGTAGCCTAAGGTAACCTTAATCGATTTTCTTTGTTTGTCTAAACAAGGCATGAATATGCATTATTTGTATGTTAGTTTTATAACGGGGGCTCGTGGCTAGTTCATAATAGTCGCACGGGTCGATACTGAAGGTACAACAACTCTTAACGAGGTCGATGATTAAATATCGAAGCGTCTAGGTATGTGCCTCGGGAAGCACGTTGAGCTGTTAGTGCCGGCTGTTATTTTTAGATCTTTGACAGTCGTTACGGGTAGTCAGAAGCCCAAAAACGTGACAACCAGTGTTACCTAGGTTTATCATATCATGCCCTCCGTGCCTCGGAAAGCACGTTAAGCTGTTAGCCCCGGCTGTCATTTATAGATCTTTGACAGTCGTAACGGGTACTCCAAAAATATGACTATCGGTCTTACCTAGAGGTATCGTGTCCAGCAACAGAAATTGAGGTCAGATGGCTGTCACGCCTTGTAAAATACCTACTTAAATTCGCTTGCATCATTGGTTAGACTAAAGCAGACCTCAATATATTAAGTAAAATGCTAGTCAGACTATGATGGTTTTGTAACTAAGGGCGTAGAGGATGCCGTACCCCTCAGGGATTAGAGGCGTGATGTTATAGATATTCCCAGTAATATTCATCATAACACAAAGGCTATAATTTGTAAAGATACACTTGTAGAGAAAATGCCAGGCTGTTTCTATGATAATGGTCACTCCACACCAGTTTCTATTTATATAATGGACACATTCTTACATACATCTATCTATAAATTCTCGAAATATTATATTATATTTTTCTATTTTCCACATTTTTCGGTACGAGCCCATTTAAATCCATCACAGCCTAGTAACACTCTACCGACATACATCATATTTAGACCGGAATATCACGATAATACATTTTCCTACATATATAATTTGTTGGTACGCCAGAAATAGGGAATAAATATCGTGGAAAGAGGACGGAAAAATAACGCCGATGCGAGCCATTGAGCGCTGAAGTCGTTTCAACAACAACACACATAAATAAAGTTGTAAAAGGACGAGTTTGAATATAAATTACTTGTAAAAATGATTTTATTTTCATAATGGAGTGGGCAAAAAAATATAATTTTGTTTTAGCGACATCTATCTCGCCATATAAGAACTAAAACTGACGTATCCTACATCGCGATATTAAAGTTATCCGCGTAATTGGACCCGACAAAACGGTCGGATAGTAGAAGACTAGACACAACACCCGTCTGTTCGGAGTACCTCCCTCTTCAATGGTGGACAATTTTACACCCTGTTCCTCATACCACCAAATTCTAATTAGGTAGGTACTTTAGACAAGGTTATATAACTGTTGTAAATAATAGGGCTCTGCTAATTAAATTGCGTTTATGAAGACGAGTACCTATATATCACTATTTCATAATCAATAATCCTTGAAGACGAGTGACCCCTTCTATCTTCTAAACGATTGTGAACTATTTTTGGTGATTGAAACCAGAGAGATCTAATGTTCCACCAGCCTGTATACAAATAGGGGCTGTTATTGTTTACAACCTCTACCCCCAAATTGTAATTAGTTAGGTACTGTGGGAGCCTCATGTGTCTGAGGTACCGCGTTATTATATACTGGCTGTGCCCCGCGGTTTTACCCACTCCTAAGGGTCGTAACGTGATGTAAAATAGTCTATAACCTTCTTCAAGAATTGGGCCACAAAATGCAAAAGTATTTGTTCAAATCTGTCTGGTAATTCCAAAGATAAGCTTGTTCGAATAATAAAACTCACTTTAGCTTTATTTTGTTAGTTTAGATAATAGGATTCATATCTTTATGTTAACTTTTATATTATACGCACGCCGCCTGCCAGGCAGCGGCTGTCAGTCTATCTTCTTTTTTTATTCTAAATATAAATTAAAGATTATTTCATAAACTTATAAATATCCATGAAGGTTTTATAGTACGTTGCAAGTTATAGAAATTTATGTAATAACCGGAAGGGTCGATAAACATAATATTACATCATACTCGTTTACCCCAAAGGGTTGGGCAGTATCATATCTCGTAGTGAACCCACATTTCGCCAGTTATATTTAAGTCCCATGCAATAGATGGCGGGGGCGTCCCATGTAATTAACATAAACCAGGGACAAATTCAGACTCCGGGATGCTACGAAGAAATTCCTGATGGAAAAACTCAATATCACTTCGCTCGATTCGGGATTTGAATCGTCACTAGACAAACGAAGTAGTCAGGCGCGTGTTCTTCGTTATTCTTCGGCTTCTAGAATGATGTAGAAGATTCTACGCACTCTATTTTGTGCTCGCATATTATGGCGAGAGCGCTACGAGCCGTTCCAAATTCAAAATTATAGTCGCGCCATTTATAACCCCTCTATTTTATTGAATAAACTAGTATCATTATTATCTGCTTAGAGTTTTCCCAGCGATGATTGGTTTGGCTTCCAGTCTGACTAGACGCAACTGACATGGAGCGACTGCGTATCTGACTTCCACAACCCAGTAGTTGGGTAACACGATACCCATTGGTAAGACTGGTTGCACGACTTACGGGATTCTGAGTACCCGTAACGACTGTCAAATAAGTACAAATAACAGCAGGAACCAACAATTGTACATCCTCAAAACATTATAAAACTGCAGCAAAATGTATTTCTATGCCTGCCTGTTACTGCTACACTGCAAGGCAGATGCCCCTGTTAAAAAAATAAGTACACACGAATTGTTAAATTATTCGAAACGATTAATTATACAAATTAGAACACTTGTGTCATTCATCCTCATTTCTAATTTTGTTTCGACTCTCCCCTGTATTTCTATTCGGCCCGTTTTATCGGTACTTATTTTTCCCTTTAACTGATCACCTTACTTGACATGCCATCCGCACAAGGTATCTCCCCTCGCCAATGTCATAAAGATTGAATTAGAAATTGTGTTAGGTGGACGGGACGGTCACTGTCCTGGACGTTGATCAGATTAGGTCTCTTTACTGGGAAATTCTAGGTCTATTTTATTTATAGCTGGAAAAGGTAAACGTTTTGTGTTGAATTTTTCAGTGCCTTCATTTGTTTGTGCATGTGTAAATAGTATACTTGGAAAGTTTTGTGTATGAGTGTGGATAAGAGTTCAAATCAAAATAAATTTATTCAAATTAAGCTGAGAATTAGCAGTCATAACATAAGTCAAAAATGTAGGCCTTGGAAAAAGGCTAGGCAGATGCTGATAATCATTTTTAAATTTCAAAGGTAGTAAATGATTTTTCATTTAAATTTTGATCCTTATAAAACTTATAACCTAGAACAAAAGTCTTCAATGGAAGTCCTTTCAAATCGGAACCATCCATAACTCTTCAATTTTCTTTTATCCAACATTTCTTTATCCTTTGAAAAAGTTATGGATGAAAAGCTATTTTAATAAAAGATTCTGGGTTTTTGTCTCAAGTTATATTAAATTTGGTTTTTAAATGTCAGTCTCCAAAGAGTTATCATTTGTGAACCTCGCAATCTCTTACTAGTAAAGAACTATAATGTTATATTGAATATCACATACTATAACATCCGTATTTCCCGAAAGGTTTGGCAGAGGTGAACAGTATCGCTCACCCACTATACTGTACACACATCTCTGCCACTACAGTTCATTACAGTACAATTCGCCATGTTTAAGTTGGGGTCAGCACAGCATAAGTTCTTCTTCTATACATCTCTATCCACCGTCATCTCAACAGTCACCTATTTCTTGGCCACTCCATCTTTCACACAATCCATCCATCGTTTCTTTGGTCCTCCTCTAATCTTGTACACTCCACATTCATACTCCGACGACACGGTTGGCGCAGTGGTTGAGCCATCGGCTGCTGCGCCGCGTGTTGTGGGTTCGATCCCCGCACGGAACAAATATTTGTAGGACCTACAGGTAGTTGTTCCGGGTCTGGCTGTTTGTGTATGTGAGTTTAAATGTTTGTAAACGCACCCACGATACAGGAGAAATTCCTAGTGTGGGGCAACGTTTTTAAAAACAAAAAAAAAAAAAACCTTCTACATTATACAAAAACAAAAATTCCTCCACATCACATCACAACTTCCAGTTCCATGCGGCCTTACCATAAAATAGCAGAATATCTTAACATGTTTCCAGTTTCAAAGAAAAATATTTGCCTGCCACCGCAAAACCAACTTTATTTGTAAAAGGTTACATTTGATTGCTAAAAAACTGTGCTCTGAGAGATCGTGTTTTTTATCCTGTTACATATACGGAAACCTCATTAACTATATTATTTTATTGTGTCAATTTTTAGTTCTCTCATCATTATCTGCCTAGCCTTTTCCCAACTATGTTGGGGTCGGCTTCCAGTCTAACCGGATGCAGCTGAATGCTAGTGTTTTACATGGAGCGACTGCCTATCTGACCTCCACAACCCACACGATACCCCTTGGTAAGACTGGTTGTCAGACTTTCGGGCTTCTGACTACCCGTAACGACTGTCAAAGATCTACAAATGACAACCGGAACCAACGGTTTAACGTGCTTTCCGATTCACGGAGGAGCCTCGATATGTCACGAGTGGTCGCCCATCTACAGACTGACCTCGGCAAGCGTAGCTTAACCTTCGATCAACCCGTGCTGCTATTTTTATTTAGCCACGAGCTCCTCACTTGTTCTCTCACTTGTTATAATATTTGTGGACTAGCATTATTTATAATTAAAACAATGATTTATTGGTATAAACTATCGTATACACTTTCATATACGTTTAGTAAAAAGCTGTTATTTGGAAATTACTAACGGACGCTTCAGTTTTATTTAGTTGTATGGAAATATATGATAAGCCCACTCTACATCAGCCATCATTGCCGTGCCGCATTCGCAATTTATCAATTTAACATCAATTGACCTCATTGCGAATCAACAACGAATCGACAATTGAGTCATTTGCATATGTATATTGTAGTTCTATGATTTTGGCATTGACCATGAGATGCAAGAACGGTTGTATGAAGTAGTTTATCTCAAGAAATAATGTTATAGTATCTATTTCTGTCTCTAAGCGGCATGCTGGTTTTCACGGTCTAAGAGTGCCCTCGGTCACTTGGGAAGGAGTTGGCCCCGGCTGACGTTCGTGAATCTTTGACAGTCGTGATGGTTTGTCAGGAAGCCACAGTCCGACCACCAGTCTTTCCATGGGCTATCCTGTTGCCCAGTAGCTGGGTTGTAGACGCCAGATAGGCAGTCGCTTCATGTAACTCCTCCGCTGGTCTTTGCTGATTTTTTTTCGTTGCGGAATTCAAGACCGTTGATTCGTTTCTCCGGGATTCCTCGGGGTTTATAGACTCGACGCTTTTCTGGTGCTCACTGTGATACTAGCTTTTAGCAGTTGCAGTGGTTTGGGGATGAGGTCTTGTTTTAAAAACAAAAGTCGCTCCATGCAATATACAGGAATTCAGCTGCATCAGAATTGACTGGAAGCCGACCCGAGATACGCCTAGGCAGATGTTTATTTTTATTCATTAGAACAATACTGGCTGCCTAGTTAGTCTAGTGGTTGTAAGTGGTACTGGTAAGCAGAAGATCTTGGATTCGATTGACGGGTGGGGCAAAGTGTTATTGGGTTTTTTCCGTGTGTCAACCACAACAGCCTGGAGTCCAAATTTGTGACTGGTTGATGGCGTTAGGCTCGCTCCCTATTACATGGAACTTAAACATAACTGGCGAAACGTGGAAGTATTATTGGTAGGTACACATATGTGTAACTCCTATAATACACGAAAACAAAAAGCTGACCAAAATAACGAATTTAAACTTCTTAATAGCAAGCGATACAATTTAAACTAGATAAAATTAGCATCTGCCAATTTGACTAGAGTGGATACGTAATGAAAACTGTCAGATTATTTTAGAACAGTATATTTATTAGCAAGCTTGAAACATTTTCTGTTTTCGAATACAGTCTGGCTGATGAGTTAGGCAGACCGAATTTAGTTTCAGCCCGAATGCCTAGAGAATTTGAAAGCACTGAATATTTTATTGCGTTTGTTGATTCGTTTTTGTTTGTAAAACAATTACAGAGAATTGTTTTAAAGTCTTTACAGAAGCAGACTTTTTTTTGTTACGTTTTTTTATTTACAGCAATCGAATTTTAGTTCAGGTTATCTGTAATATGCTTGCTATCTGGTTCAATATGGTGATACCAAATTGTGCGCCATTGTACTTTAATGATTATTTTATACAAGCTTCTGCTCGCGATTTTGCCCGCGTGGAAAAAACATGGAATGGCACTCGGTAATAGTACTGTAGGTTTTCATTAGTTAATGTTATATGAAATCGAATGAGTAATATAACATACCATCAGGCCTGTATTCACTGTAGGATTAGGCAGATGGAGGTACACCTATATTTTGACCACATTTCGTCAGTTATTTTTCAAGTCCCATGTAATAGGCGGCGAGTGTATTGCTACAAATCCAAACCCCGGGCAGCTTTTAAGAAATTTCAGGTAAGAAAAACAAATAACACTTTGCCCTACCCGGGAATCGAACCCAGGACTTGCTGCAGCAGTGCTAGGCCACTAGATCACCGAGGTCAATCGGATCGGATGAGTAGCTTCGGATATTAACTCCTACATCCAAACTTGGAAATTTTACGGGTAATGTTAGATGTAGATCATGTGCAATTTATATATTTTTTAATTTTTATTGGATTAGAGATACAAAATGCTTATTTTCTGCATCCGTAAAAACTGTGTCGAGGAGAAAGAATGCCCAAGGTACTCCGGGTGTAGGTATATTAATGTGCTAAGTACCAATTCATAAATGATCTTCTAAATTTATTTCTTCGTAAGGCTAATGTTCAGCCACAATTCATAGTGTAGCTACAATGTTGTATTCGAATCGATAAACGATAATTTAGTTCCGCGTGTCTCGATAGATGGCGTTGTACATTTTGTACTGAGCTGAATCGCAGTGTTAAGATTTTCCGTAAGAATAAAATTGTGTATTAGTTGGTCAGAGTATAAACTCGTTTTTATTCACGTATTCACATACCTCACCAACAAAATAATAGCACCTCGGGAAATACAAATCTGATTCGAACAGCAAACCAGGAACCCACCGGAAGAAATAAATCGAATTTTTACTCTCTCTACTCGGGCGCCATATTTGATTTTAAAACTAGGTTGTGGCGTGAAATGTTTCGTTATTTTCAAAGGTATGTTGGTTGTGCGAATCGAGTTTGTTTATTGTCACAGGCTATTTCAGCAATTTTATTTGTAACTACATTTTAACTATTTGTTTACACTTTGCTGTGAATATTTTATAGGAGCTACACGAGTTCGGTTGGGACTTTCTACCGGTTATAGCAAAATGACAAGCAGTATCGAAATTCACATCAGCCCAGACTGCGGTAGATACGATTGGTCGCAAAACAAAACCAGTATATTTAACCAGAAAAAATCTTCCGTATCGCTGTCGACTGGTATACTCCCCCAAAAACACTGGCGATGTAGTCCCGTTACAGGCAATTCTTAGCCTCCGGCCAATATCACGGAAAATGTCAACCAACCGTTTCCAGATTTATACAGGGTGGAAGGGACAACGATAATATAAGAATGGTTCTGGTAGACCCAGAGCTAAAATCTTTGTTTCGGCTTGTCTCGATTTTCAGGTATTTTTTCCATCCCCCTAAATGTTAAGGGTGGTCCACCCCAAACATTTTATATGGCAAAACAACGTTTGCCCGTTCAGCTAGTACATTATATAAAATCACGTCTTTATTCTCCGGTAACTGGCAAAACCAGTTATATTATACCGCCTAGGAAGCAAACCCATTACTTTAAAGCTCTAATAAGAAAATCCAGATGAAAAAAGCCAAGATGGCACTTTCCCCGATCCGGGAATCTAATCCAAGATCTCTTCCTCTGCAGCAACTCTTCCAACCACTATATCAAAATGGCAGTTCTATGACTTAAAACTTGAATACCGCTACACCTACAGAATGTATACCACGTCTCATTACAACTTAATCGCCATTATTATGAATCGACCAAAAATTCTACCTACGATATTAAAATACAAATCTCAAGAACTATTTTTCCCCTTGAAATAGCAATTTCCCTGTACACAAGTAACTGAACTTTCAGACAATAGTTGCTCCGAAGTTGGTCCATACGAACCGAGTCAGAAGTCTGTGACTGCGACAAACTCATGTATCAATTATATACAAAATATAGTCGTTTGTCTCACAAGTTTAAATGAAGACAGATTCATGTTTCAGTGTGGTTATAGTTAGTAGTTTTGTTTCAGGTAAAAAATAGTCATTCATTTTTTATTTTTGTTAAAATTTATGCTGCTATTTTTCTGAATAATGTTTCCACATTATTATTAGTTGTAGTCTATGGAGTTGGGTTTATAGTAGGATCAAGATGTTTATCTAATACCTTTACGACCAATTCTTGTATATGTATATGTACATATGTATATATATAATCTGAATCTCGGAAACGGGTCCAACGACTTTCATGAAATTTACTATGCAGGGGGATTCGGTGGCGATACATCAATCTAGCTTGGTTTCATTTTTAGTAAACGACTTTTTATCCGAGCAAAGCTCGGTCATCCAGGTACTATAATATCTAACCAGCTAAAAGCTTATAATATAAGCTCACGTCTTTTTCCCACGAGGGAAGGGATTAACTACAGAAACTCACCTACAATCCTTAATACTAAGTTAGTAAGGATAAACAAAATGTATCCAATTGTAAATGTATCCCTCGGCTACCAAACCATTATAGGCAGACACTTTATGTAATTTAATCCATTGTCGCTGCTCTTATAATGGTAGAGAAGCCATTACTCGTTAAGAAATATCCTAGTCTAGTACCAAACATTCTAAAACATGTTCTCTTTGGTAAGTTGCAAAAAAACCCAGCCAAAATAAATATTCTGCCAGCTTCTATGTTGAAAGGTGGCCTTACTGAGCATGGCCTATTTCCTTTATACAACTATCTACATGCATACAGCTAGAAAGTTCACCAACACTATTTTCAGAAGTAGTCGGGTTAACCAACCTTTCTTTTGAGCCCCACAACACAATCGCGAGAGAAAGAGGTATACAAGTAAAGCCATTTAAATAATTCACACATTTACCTCTGACATGCACGTGAGAAATTTTCCGGTAGCGAGATGTATGTTAATAAGTAGGCAGGTTTGTATGTATGTATAAAAAAAGTAAAGTAAAGTACCAGCCTATTATTGTCCCACTGCAGGGCAAAGGCCTCTTCTTATACAGAGAAGGCACGAGCATAAATCACCACGCTTGCTCAAGACGGGTTGGCGATTTCAGATTTATATTAATTATATAAGTCCAGGTTTCCTCACGATGTTTTCCTTCACCGATGTCAGTGATGTCCAAGATAAACTTAGAAAGTACATATGAATTGAAAAACTCACATTGGTACTTGCCCAGGTTTGAACCCACAACCTCGTGCACAAGAGGCGAGGCCTAAACCACTAGGCCATCATGACATTTTTATGCCATGTATATATACCTCATGTTTATTTTGTCTCAGAGGGCTTCGTAGGGATAGAGTTTTCTGGCCAAATATTTTGTAACTGAAACGTTTTAACCGTACCAGTTGCAAAACATTTGCCAAAAACAGCGTCAGGAGTATTGTGCCCGTTTTACTAATACGAAGTGTCACCCATATGACATGCATATGTAGATACATATAATCACGAATTGTTCCTATAGTAACACCCACATTTTACCAGCTACCTTTGTTTTAAGTCTGATGAAATAAGGGCAAGCGTATTGATATTACACGAAAAATTCAGTTCGAAACACTAAACACTGCCTGAAGACTGAGCTCAAGTTCCAGGGTTCGATTGCCGGGATGGGAAAAGTGTTTTTAGGTTTTTCCATCTAGAATTTCTCGGTAGCAGCCTGGAGCCTGGATTTGTGCCCGGTTGATGGCAATATTTGTCAATATTTGGTATTGCCATCACCAAATCCCATGTAACCAATACATAACGGGTGAAATGTGGGTGTATAGCTACGTATAAGTACGTCTCTGCCTAACCCTTCGGGTATTACAAGCGTGATGTTTTTTTATCTAAACGAAAAATAAAAGACAATCTAGCTATCTATTTTACTGTAACTTTACCTAGTTTTATCTTGTCTTACCGCAACCTCATGATAGTCATCTCTATCCTACGTTGTGTGTATAACAGAATTCAGGTCAGTGTACAGTTCTGCAAGAAAGCGTGGTCTTAATTAACTCTTTTGTTGCTCGTCTTGATAAACTGGGTAAGTATATCCGGATGTGCTAACTCAAGGAAGTAAGGGGAGTCTTAGATTGGGGTTTGGAAATAAGATTGGTTTCAAGTTACAAATTAATCTACCTTGCACTCGGTTTATGAGTAAATAAGTAATGTATTTTCCTAGTAGATTGGTTACTTAATAACAATTAGGTACTAATGAATATGGTTGGATCAAGGAACCGATTTAGAATGTCTTCGATATAGCTCGCATTGAAATTAAATGATATTAATTTCTGTAAAATAAAACGAAAAAAAAGGATTTTAAGGAGGTTGCTGTCTGAAGCTGAACTGTGGGTGTACTATTCTTTGATTGGCTGAGGAGTACCTACACACCAGAGATGTATTGGTTACATGAGATTTGGTGATGGCAATAGCAAATATTGCCACGAACAGGGCATTAATCCAGGTTCTGGAGCCTGGATTGTGTCGAAATGTAGGCGTACTAAGCACCTCTGCACCACTTCTGTCTATAGTGTGGGGGGCCTACCCACGCTATCTCTTTCACTCCAACGTTCATCGCTTCTGCGACCAATAGACTTAATAAATATGAAGAAAATTGAAACAGTTTGATGAAAAAGTAGGATTAGTTTTCCTTTAATAGCCAATGAGAATATTGATTTACAACACACTGCCCATATGGTCCCAAAAAGTTACGAGGGTCGAAAGTAATATCTAAAGTTCTGAACAAATATGGTTTAATAATGAACTTTATTATTAATATTGTTTGTTAACCCTTGAGTGTTTATGCCCACGATGGATTAAAGGATGTTCAAGTCATAAAATTTAGGGTTATGTACCTATTATAAACTAAACAAAAGGCACGCATAAATCTTGAAATATGTTGGGATTAGTGAGAAATATTATGACTTCCCTGTTGGTCCGCTAATCATGATACGTAAAAGTAAGGTCCGAAGTTCAAGAGTAATATAACCAGGTCGGGTAGTAAGTGACTCAGATTTTCTGTATAGGTTTTTTTCGCTTGAAGCACTGGGTTTGGATTTGCGCTCTATTACCGCCAACATACGACATATAACTACATATAGAAAACAGAAAAAAGAACAAAAATCTAAATCTAAATGAAACAGAAGTAAAAAAAATAATATTATCAATACCTTAACTGCCAAACAACGAGCCACAATAGATAATGTATTGTTTGTCGGTCATTTGGCGTTCTAATTCATCTTCTTGAAAACAAACTCAAGGCAACCATAATTCAGCCTAAAAAAATATATTTATTAAATTTTAAGTATTTACATATATATATACTCGTACAATTATGCTATAAAACTAACTATATACATATTTACAAAAATAAAATAAAGTAAAAAGCCGACAAAGACACTCAGGCGTCAAAGTACTCCTTCGCATCACTGTCATCTGCAAACTAGTCCATAAGACTGGCAGCATTGCCACGTTGAATGGCAATACTAATTCTTTGGGCAAAGAATGAGCCATTCCTCTGGTCACGCGAAGTGTCGATCGATTTAGCCTTAAATAAAACCTATTCATCCATACTCTAAGTAAATGCTCGGACAACAGACTCCATTTACTACACTTAAAGCATCTTATCGTCTAACTAATCTGTCTAAATATAGCACCCCTTTTGTCGCCTACGAGTAAGTCCCACGTCATCGTCCCACGTTGAGATGCAAGGCGACGCGCCGTCTGAGACTATCTGGAATAAAATGTTACACGACATACCTACAGATAAGTCAAAATAACTAAAGTCAGCGCCGTAAGGAGGAACATTTGAGTAGTTGTGTTTGAAATATCTATAATACATAGCCTACTGCATATTTTACACAAAACATAACATCACGCCTGTGTTCCCTGAAGGGTTGGGCAGAGCTGCACCTATAGTAACACTCACATTTCGCCAGTTATGTTTAATTCCCATGTAAAAGGGGCGAGCTACTGCATAAAAGATATTATAAAGAAGTAAATTAATTACTTTTTATTTAAAAATCTCGTTGGGTTAAATAGAAGTGATGATTTTTTAAAGTTTAAAGTATGAAAGAAAATCGGAAAAACCGTAAAAATTGGGATTATAATCCAACAGATAAATTGCACGCTGGGGCGCTCAGCATCATGTACTGAACGCATGTGATCAAGTTCTGCGTCCATACTGAATTGCTTTCAAAGAAGTCTCTTCTAGTTGTGAAGATGAAAAAAAATCCTTTTCAAGAGACTTCTATGTCTATATAAGCATCTTGCAGACTCACTAAACAATCTCTATACTTACAACACATCAAATTTGAAGAGCAAGCGATCAAGGACATACTCTGTCCTTAGTATTCGTCCCACGTTAAGATGCAAGGCGACACGCCGTCTGAGACTATCTAGGACAAAACGTCTTTCTCGTGAAGATAAGTAAAGATAGATCGAGTTGTTGATATTATTATGTACATAAATTAACACGTGAAGTAAAATGTCTGATCCCTTTTGACGGAGGAGTGAGAGAATTAGCATAGCTAAAGTTTATATGGAAAATGAGTGCAGACGGTAAAATGACCGAAATTCGACCACTAGTCTAAACATGAATCTTTGAGAAACAGATGAGATTTTAATGACTTTTTGATTTGCGTCTATTGTGTTGATTATTTTTTTAATTTTAAATTAAATAGATTTCGATTTTTTTTAATTGATGTTTAATTCTTTTAGTTTGAATTTGTTTGATTGGATTTGCTCTTATTTGGCTTTTATATGATTTTATTTAGTATGTTTTATAATGATTTGTGTGTGGCAATACCTGAAACAAATACATTTATTTTGTACTGGTTTTGGGGTGGTTAGAGCGATTCGAAAACACGCAGGCACGCATTGTATGACGAATGATTTTTGATCAGTCGTCATCCTCATTGTCCTTTTATTCCAAATGAAATCATTTATTTCAATGAAATCACTAAAAAGACACTTTTAAAATTTTTCGTCGAGTTTTTCTGAATTCTACCTTTTTTTTTTACTTTGAACTGTAAAATAAAAAATCTGTCTCACCCAGTGAGATTATTAATAAAATAAGTGATTTTTATTTAAAATAAATCTCATTGGGTTAGATAGAAAGATTATTTTCTAATGATTAGGTAGGATAATGTATCAACTTTCGTTGATAGTTTTTCAAACTTTACCTATCGCAAAAGAAATAAGGTTCAAATTCAATAATCTCACAGTTGAAGGTAGCTTGATGTGCTGGCATCTGTACATCCCTTCCACCCTGTATAGAGATGTCTATTGCTCAGCAAACGTTTCCATTTGTTGTCTTTCGTTTAACGACTGGCGCGGCGCTGTGTGCTTGTTTATACAATAGAGATACAACGTACACTATATATATATATATTCTATCTCTACAAATAAATGAAATTGAAGTGTCTGTTTGTAATGTTAAAGTAACAGATTTTGAATGCATGCATATTGCATATGAAAGTAGGTATACACGGTAGTTATACCACAAAAAAACAAAAATTGTTTGTCTCTCCGTCTGTTTGTTGTATACTCATTTATATTTCCTGTCCGCGAAGAATACCTTGAATTCTCGGAAACAACTCGACCGATTTTCACAATGACATTAAAAAAAAAATTGGGTTACTACATTAAAAAATTAAACCTCTATATTTTGTTAAATTTCACGCGGACAATGTCGCATTCAAAGCCAGTATAATATAAATGCGTATACATTACTTTACCTATGTGTCTGCGCCTAAGGTAGACGCCCATCACTCAGGGGTATATTGGATATTGACAAGCTGACACACACATATTGCCACGCGCAAAAATGTGAATCTATCCATCATTGTTTATGGTAAAGTGAAATTATTTCAAACATTCTATTCTCTTTGTGCGTAGTCATATTTTATTTTCTATATATTCAAAGACGTTTTTAAATTTGGAATAATCTGTTGTCTATGATAAGACGGGAGTTGCAATAGCTAAGAAAGAGTTCTAAGTTTAAATTTCAGGAGTTATTACGACAATATTTTCTGGAAAACGTTCAATCAAGAAAGGCAGTTTATCTCATAAGATAGATGAGGCTTAAATACTGCCTCAACTTTATCATCTTAAGTCCCCAATTTCTAATAAACTGCCACGATTATCACCTAGCCTTTTAACATTCCCCGCTAGACCTCTATAAATTCCACCTAGCAAGGACAGCCACAGATAAAAAAGAACGTCTTTGAAAATTCAAATTCAAGGCAGCCGTTCCATATTTTTCTGTTATAAACTCGCCCTTAGCTGCATTCCGGTCGAGCGCGCTCGTCGACTGGCGAGCCACTGGAGCGAGTAAATCGGGCGAGGACAGAGCTTTAGCTAGTCAGCTAGTCAGCGCTGGATGGTGATTTGCGATCTGCTGCGAGATTGTGATTGGACAGTTGGATATGTGCTCTACTTTGGTACTGTTTATTGATATTTAAATTCGATACTAGAGAGCTGGTTTTAATAGTAAGTTTGACATTTATATTTGTTTAAAAATACTCAAAATATAATCACGATGTATTGTGACTGTCATTGATTTTATGTCAAAACTCGTTCTTTACCTGAAAAGGGAACCTTATAGTATACAAGCTGGAAAAAAAGAGTACTACCTGGTTTGAAACATTCAAGCGAATTAAGAACGGTTTAAAAAATGGAACTCGCGATTTATTTAGGGCGGAGCAGATTTATTTAAGACACGCTAACGTAAAGATGGATCCTAAATAAATATAATTGAATCAGCGGATCCCTATAATGTATAGTAGTATGTTCTCGACAGTCCCGTGAGGCAATGCTGCCCAATAAACTGCCAAACAGTACCTACCATTGGAAAATAACCGAAATTATTCAGCCAAGATCATTTGGAGGGCACCAAAGTCAGTGGTTTTGTCGATTAGTGAATTTCCGAAGTGAATAAATTATCCGTCCCTTTGGAGGGTAGTTCGAACAAGAACAATAATAACAACGGACTACCCGTGTCTTGGTGACTTGTCAATTTGGAACTTGGCTTCGAATTATGAATTAATGATGTTCGGAACTTGAAAATAGATTTGTTCTTTTATTCCAATTTTCGATTTTGTTTTGTTTCTGATTTATAATTTAAATATGGATTGCTTTTAGGGTGTGTATTGTTTCATGTAGGATCGATTTCAATCCTAACCCCGCGATTACACAAAGAAACAAGTTGTGAAACATGTTACCAACAAGTCTCGAAAAAGACTTGTCAATAAGATGTTGTATATATAAATGATCTTACATATCTTACATTATATTGAGCACATCTGTTCTGTGATATTGAGGATGTTTCAGGCATGTACTGTTAAGTATTATGTTAACTATTTTGTAATGTTGGACAAGTTATATGTAAAAGTAATCTTTACAACTCGTTTTAAGTGTAGGTAAATGATAAACGGAAAACCACCTTTGGAATTCATAGTTACATACTATGGTGTAACCGATCACACATTCTTATCTTTTTCTTCAAACAAAATTTTACTAAGTACATATTGTTTTGTGCGAACTAAATTTTGTTTGTTATTCAAACATTCGAAAATTCTTTTTATTATCACACAAACAATAAAGTTAAAAACCATAAATTAAGAAAGGAGAATGATTAAGTTCAATAAAACCTTACTCATTACTTATACAATTAAATTTAAAACAAAATCAAATAGTACCTACCCAGCGAACCAGTTGGTATTTTAATTTAGTCAAAATAATAATTAACACCGCTTTACACCGAGCGAATTAGTGTGGTGGCAGTGGTCAAACGCAGACCTAAATTTAATATTGTCCCACAATAATTATTTTGGCAACATTTCTGTCGAGAATAAATTACTTCCTATCTAATGGACTAGTGGTTAAGGCTTCGCCTGTCATGGACGATGTTGTGGTTTCAAATCCCGGCCAGTAACAATATGTACTTTCTAAGTTTATCTTAGACATCAATGACATAGGTGAGGGATAAATTTACTTTACACTGCCATCTGTTAGAAACTAATGGAACTTATAATAGGAAATAATTGAATTTGCAGTTTAAAAAATTGAGGTCAATAATCGTGAGAAAAACTATCTTATCTTTTTTACGTTTGACAAAATTACACACAGTAAGCGAAATTCCATAAATATGAGTTAAGGAGTTCCGTAATTTATCCAAATATCGTGACGCGAGACTTTTCATCATCATCATCATCAGGCTATACCTACTAGTCCACTGCTGGACATAGCCCTCTCCTAATGAGCGCCATAGCTCCCTGTCTTCAGCTTGTCTTTCGTAGATCGTCATCCCACCTGGTCAGAGGGCGTCCTACACTAAGTTTGCCGAGTCGCGGTCTCCACTCAAGAACACGTTTACCCCAGCGGTTGTCGGTTCTTCGCGAGACTTTTGTATACATACATATATACAACTAAATAAAATAGAATTATCCATTCGTAATGTCAAAATAACAGCTCTTTCAGAACTAAATGCGTATGAAAGTTAACTAAAGTTGCGCTGAGCCTTGATTCTAAGGCTAAGTTACTCCGTATCACATCAGCTATCTAGCCAGTGAAAGTCCTATCAAAATCAGTGCAGCCGTTTCGGTGATTACCTCAAACAAACAGACAAAAATGTTTAAAATCCGTTTTTAGGATAACTAATGTGATCCGGATTTTATATGCATTTAGCAAAAAGCTGTTGCCCGATAGGGTCCATGATTGTTTCTATTAAAATTTCTTATTTTTATTTTGCCACCTGTAAGTGTACATCATGGATTGTTAATGATTTTGTTAGATTTGAAAAAAAAAACAATTCGAAACGAGCAATTCTTGTATATTGAAACAGCTCCAACGATTTTTATGAAAATTAGTTTCGGGCGCGATAAATAGATCTAGCGAGGTCACATTTTTAAGAAAAGTCGTTTTATCTGAGTAACGCTCAGTCATCCAGGTACTTTTATTTATTTTGTATCTAAATATCCAAAGATTATTATAATAAATAAATAAATAATGCTGGACAATCCACACAGCATCATCTAGCCCCAAGCTAAGCAGAGCTTGTGTTATGGGTACTAGATGACTGATATACTTAATACGATACATTACATAGATAGATATTTTTTATTATACATAGCAAATACCCAGAACACCCGGAACAAATGTTTGTAGATCGTACAAACATTTGTCCCAAGGCGGTAATCGAACGCACTACCTCCATTGCCCCCTACGCCACATAGGTTCTCAAATATCTGTGCTTTTAACCGTTGTAGATCAGCCGGGTACAATTTGATCGATTCTACAAAGGTACATATCTTGCCATCTTCCCTATCCCGAAAGGGCGAGGACATCGACTATTGTACCACGCAGGGGAATAAATTAGGGTAATGCGTGTCCCTTTTGTGAGCTTTCAATGCCACGAGAACGTCAATTTGTTGCCAATAAGAGTAAAAAAAAGATCGGACGCGTTGAGTGGGGTTGCCAGTTGTTTTATTGTTTGTTTTATATCTATTATATTGGAATCTTAGAGGAGCTCGCGGCTAAACAAAAGCAGCTGCGCGGGTTGATCGAAGGGTTAAGCTGCGCTTTCCGAGGTCAGTTTGTGGATGGGTGGCTATTCGTAACGTATCGAGACTTCTCCGTGCTTTGGAAAGCAAGCTAAATCGTTAGTACCGGCTGTCGTTTGAAGATATTTGACCGTCGTTACGGGAAGTCAGAAGCCCGAAAGTCCGAAAACCAGTCTTACCAAGGGGTATTTGTTGCCACGTTACTGGGTTGTGGCGGTCAGGTAGGCAGTCCTTTCATGTATAATACTGGTCCAGCTGCATCCGGTTAGACTGGAAGCCGACCCCAACACAGTTGGGAATAGGCTAGGCAGATGATGATGATATTGGAATCTAAGACATTGAGAAACGGGCTGAGCGTTCCCAATACAGCGGTGAAATAAATACGGGCAAGAAAGTGTGAGAAAGACAAAGCGTACTTGCAGCCAGGCTTGCCTATCAAATCAATATACCCAATATAACAGCCCAGCGTCGATTCAAGACCTCAAAGATGGAATTCGTGAGGCTATTGAGGACATATGGCAGGCACTTTGTGATTTGGTTATGGAAAATTTCATGAAAAGGATATGGTCCTGTAAGCGTGGTCGTGGTGGTCATTTGCCTGACGTTATTTATATTATATAAAAAAATGGCTTTTTTCTTTGTATATCAAAATAAATCCTCTTATTGGAAAACCCTGTATATTTATTATTAATCTTTTCTTTAGGTCCAAAAATAAACACACATCGCTCGCATTTACCCATATATAAAATACTTATCACATAATTTTCTTTTTTTTCAGGTAAGTTCAACTGCAGAATATTAATTAAAGGGGTGAACGTTTATTTGAATCTTTACGAATTACGTCAGTAAACACATTTGCTTGATAAGGAAGTACAAAACAATCTACTAATGTTTTTCATTAAAAAAACAATTGAAATCAACTGATTCCATATTGTATTCTTTTTTAAACGGAGCCCCACCCTTGGATTTTCTCCTGTATCGTGGGTGCGTTTACAAACAAATAAACTTACAAACACAAGCAGCAAAACCCGGAACAACTAACTACAAACCATACGAATATTTGTTCCATGCGGGAATCAGACCCGCGACACGGAGTACAGCAGCCAATCGCACAGCCACTGCGCCAAACGTTCCGAAAAGATAATTCAAATAACGAAACAAAAACAAATGCAGAACCAAAAATTCGTTACAACTGAAAAAACATAATAAAACTTTTGGGTCAAAATAAATGTGATTTATGTCTCTGGTACAAAAACCCATATATTTTCCTCAAGGGATAGATTCCAAAGGTAGGGTAAGGCTTCAGTACGTAACTATGGTAAAATTGATAGACCCATGTAAATAGATCGGTTACCCTCGAAGGGTACATCTTACTTTTACCCTTTTTTTACAGTGAAATTAAATTTAACGTTGCCATTTGTTTTCTTTGATAAACACTTCTTTCTAGTGGTACGCTCAATTTGGTCCGTATTAATAATAATAATAAATGTTTTATTGGCATAAAAATGAGGTACAATTATATTGGAAGCCCTGGCTCCTGAGCTAGGTGAGACCTGTGTTACAGGAGCCAGTGTCTTCACCCGTTTTTGGAACAACAGTTTGAATGTAGTAGAATCTAAGTGCAAAATGGTTAACTATAGGTAAAATTAAATAGAGAAAAAATATAAATGAAATATGAAATACATGCTTGCTCTTTTGTCGTCGTGAGTGGTCTGAGTGGTGTGGTGAGAGACTGAGCGTAAATATGTATGGGTTGTGTTGTTTGTGTGTATGTATGTGTGTGTGTGTGTGTGTGTATTATATTGGTAATGTTGAAACACCTGGAGGGGACGCTCTAGAAGGATATAAACTGACATTATTGGTGGTGTTCTTCAAAAAGGTCAGGTGCTTTGTAGTACTCGCAACAGGCGTGCGTGTATGACTAGTATGAACGTAAACGAAGCTAAATGAGTATGTAAAGATATAAATGAGTATGTAGAGCGGCTCTTAGGGCTATTTTTTGGGTTCCTTGTTTCAAAATCATGTTTTACCTTGTGGAATGCATGTTCCACAAGGTAAATGATGATGAATAAATGAATATGAATGAACATGAATAATTTTTACGTTGTCAGGCAGTGGCATTGCTAATTAGACAAGAATTCCGTAACTAACTCAAGTTTATTAGCTTTAAAAAACAGTCAACTTAGAAGTTCTTCCTGTGTGACTTTTGCCAACTCAGGACTAATTAACTGAATCAATGAGTTTATTAAGTTAAAGTTTGAATTTGCTGAGATAGATAGTTCTAGAAGTTAATTTGTTTGTAGACTGCGAATAAATTAGCCTGCGGATGCTGGACTCATCATGAATGGATCATGAGATTTATAAAAGTACTGACCTCATTGGTGATGTTCTTCAAAAAGGTAAATAGATATAATTTATCATTTAATGAAAAGTTCTCCAATCGTGCATTGCAGTCAATGATTGGGAAGACGGACAAGTATCGCAAAATCCATCAAAACTTTACGTGATAACATATGTATTTTTCATCTTAGCCCAGTGGCGGGTAACAGCAACTTTGAATTAGGCAGCTTCGTGAGATAATGTCATCGATTTCCTTGTTCACGAACTAAATTTCAATGTGAGAATAGACATCTCTCACTGTCAGGCTCGAGCACAGCTCGAGGAATGGATGGTGACAGATAAGAACTCGTAAGTAAGAAATGTTAAATTAGTTTAAATTTACCTTAAACTTCGAATAACTAAGTATGTATGTAAGCTTTAGTTCTATTAAAATTTACAGCTCTTACGCAATATGTAACATAATTAACGTACATCCTGAAAGTAGTTTGATCAAAATCGTTTACTGAATCGATTATATTAGATTTACTGAATCGTTTTATGAATTTTTAATATAGGTAATTTTTTATCCCAAAAATAATTAAAACTACGAAAATTACAGTCACACTACCCCTGTACAGTCAAAGAAACTGAAATAGACCGTGTCTCAAAGCTATAAGACTTCTAAAACTGAAGTTTTATTGTTATCAATATAAATTCCGCAAATTCAGTACAAAATAAAGAATAATTAGTATAATTAGTAAAACTATATATGAATTGGGGTGTCTGAGGGTGTGCGTTAATTACGTTACATGTTGTATAGGTATACAGGGTGTACCTAAGGGACATTGACGCAGAAACTGATTCCATGAGTTTAGTGCATAATGTAGAGCCCATTAATACCATTCGGTCGAATAAATAAATAAATATTGCTGGACAATCCACACAGCATCATCTAGCCCCAAGCTAAGCAGACCTTGTGTTATGGGATATTATATTGTACTAGATGAGTGATATACTTAATGCAATACATTACATGGATAGATATTTTTTATTATACATAGCAAATACCCAGAACACCCATAACAAATCTTTGTAGATTGTACAATCATTTGTCCCAGGGCGGGAATCGAACCCGCAACTTCTTGCGTCGCAGGCGGACCTTCGCCCGCCGCGCCACATCGGTCGTCAATAATTCTAATTTTGCCGATTATTCTGTTTTTTTTACTTTTAACTGTAAAAATCATTCCTATCTAACCCAATGAGAATTTTAATGAAAGAAGTGTACTATTTACTTTCTAATTAAAAACACACACCTTTTTTTTATATCGGGGGGAACCTTCAAAGGGCGCCCGGCCTTTGGGGACAAGACCGTGTGGGATTCTTACCTCACTAAAACCACCCCGGTGGTCACCATCAGCACGCGGATGGAGGCAACGTGTCCTAAAAAAATGAGTGTGCTTTAGACCACACAATTGAAGTGAAACTTCTTTAGCTCCATAAGTTTGTTTTGTATATATATATCATAAGTTGTATATGTTTATATATGTACATATATATAATATATACATGTACGTATACATATTTTTTGGTAAATTATTATTAGAGTCGGACGGAGAACGGCTTCATAGCCGTTCCGCTTCCGTTCGCCTCGCCCGATCACACTTTTTGTAACGCTCCCGTCACGCATTCACCAGCTTACTCCCCAAGTCGAGCGTGCCTAAAGAAGTTTCACTTCAAAAACATATACCTTCGCCTCTGCCCAAACCGGGAATACAGGCGTCATTTTGATATAATAAAGAAACTTTCACCTATAAAGGAATTCCGGTATATGTCAACTAAGCACATGACAACGTTCTTGTACTAAGCTGTTTTGCGTGGAGGTCTTTTCTTTCAAACGGATCAAAGCGATCAAAGTCTGTGTACAAAGCAAGATTGTAAAACAAAAGAAATCGCTGCTTTGTGACACTACAGGCCGTTTATGCAAAGTGAAAATAAGGGCGGCTGTTGGTAAATAGGAGTTGATTTTTTTATGGCAAAAACCGTGATGGCCCAGTGCTTAAGCCATCGCCTCTCATGCTTAAGATGAGACCCGCTCAACTAGTCTATTACAAAAAAATCAAATTGATTGTCTGTTTGTAATCTCCAAATAATAGCTTTTAATGCACATGAAAATGTATACGGTAGATATCCAAAAAATAATTTTTTTTTTTGTCTATTTGGTTAAGGTAATCTCCACAACGGATGAACCTATTTCGACAGGATTTTCACCGTCAGATAGCTAATGTTATAAGAAGTAACTTAAGCTACTCTTATTTTAGAAAAATGTTTAGGGTTCCGCACAAAAAATAAAACCCCAGTTTTATTAAATTCTACGCGGACAAAATCGCAAGCCCAGCTAGTTCTAATTTTGACGTTTTTATTAAAAAAATATGCTGCCCCACACAAGGAATTTCTCCGGTTTCGTGGGTGCATTTACAAACAATCAAACTCACATACACAAACAGCCAGACCCGGAATAACTAACTGTAGGTCATACAAATATTTGTTTCGTGCGGGGATCGAACCCACGAAACTGCCAATCGCTTAGCCACTGCGCCAACCGTGCCATATAAATACAAACCGACCAATACTATGAACATAATCTTTGACTGATAAACATTTAAAATCTGTTGCCCACAAAATTACAATTTGCGTGGGAACGTTACATCTGATTCAATCCGAGAACAGCTTTCATCGGCCCAAATTAGCAATGAAAATAAATAAATGTTAATTTTGTTTGAAATTTAAATAAACATACCATTTCGAGTTCAAAACAAGGTTATTTTATATGTAAACTGAGGTGTAATGGGTCTGGGTAGCGAACCAGTAAAGGTAGAAACTGTTAAGGTCCTCCCTACTGTAAATGTTACATTACGGGTTACAGGTGTCTGTAAGAGATCGCTTTTATCGATAAGGCCGCCCATTGTATCAACCTACGTAGCTCTTAAACTCATTATTTGTAAGTTTTCATGGTGTACAATTAAGAATATTCTATTCTATTATTTCAGATTTGATTTTGAGTATGTATTATATTACAACTAGTGTTTGCCCGAGGCTTCGCTCGCGTTCATTTAGAATTTGACAGTCAATTCGGCTTGTAATTAATTCAACAATGATTAAAAATACTTTTCTTCTTTCTTTTCTTTTTTTATAAAACGTAACCCCAGACTAGGAATGTCTCCTGTATCTTTGGTGCTCTTACAAACCTTCAAACTTACAGACATAAACAGCCAGACCCGGAACAACTACCTGTAGGTCATACAAGTGTCGTGAAAATCAATTCAATTATGAGTCGATACACTATTGTCTAAAGAACGTATTGTTTGTTTTCCTCTTGAACTGTACTTTTTTTTGGGATGAAAACAATGAACACACACAACATATTTATTTCATCAAAATATTTCATACTTGCGTCTCCTCACTCACTGATGTAATGCTCGGGTCTGCAACGTTACATTACAAGTGAATGTTCTCGGTGTGATAGCACCTTTACATTGAAACTTAAACATAGATTATATGGATCGTAGACGTCTTCGCGTACACCTGGGTTCTTTTCATAGATAAATGGTTTGCTTATGGAACACTCCCGCCTGATATAAGGAACGGCCAATCTGTCGCCGCCTTTATAAGTAGAGTAAAAGAACACTCTCATTCCCTTCAGAATTGATATATATTTTATTTAGTTATTAGTCTTATTTAGTCAGTATGTGTCTGTTTTTAATGTCGAAATACCAGGTGTTTACTGTTTAAATGCATATAAAAGGATGTACGGTAGTTTTACCAAAATATTTACCATTTTATTTTGCTTTTAATGCTGATTCTTTTGACAAAAAAAAGACCAGCCCTCTGGTCACGTGAAGAGTCCAAAAAAGGAAGAAAAACTAATTTTCTTTCTTTCATTATTCAGCCACAAACTTACTTAATTTGCATTCGTTAGTTTTATCTTTATAACGACATCAGAACTTCAAATAACTATGTAGGTAAGCCATATTACATCCAGTTAAACTTTCGAGGTTATAATGGAACGTTCTAACCGGTTTATGAACCTCTGATGTCATACGGGTGATAACAATGTGGGGTGATTACGAGACTAACTGGGTATCTGATTTTGGGGCATACGGGTAGCTGACGTCATTGTCGTGTATTTTAGAAGCTGCTTTTGGATAGATCTTGGTGTGATTACGTGTGGAGCGAGTAGGGGGGCGGTTTTGTGAATTGGTTTTTATAAACACGTAAATTTAATCGTCTAGTGGTCGCAAGTGGTATTACTAAGCATGAGTACCTGGGTTTGATTACCGCGTCGGGCAAAGCGTTATTGGATTTTTTTATCTTGAGATATATTGAGTTTTATAAGGTATAAATATAAAAAATAAAATAAAGTTGAGTGCTTATAAAGTGTTTGAAATTATAATTAATAAAAATAAAATATGTAACAAATAAGATTATATCACGCCTGTATTTTTTCGAAAAGTACTACACCCACTATTTGAATGCCATTTTATAGTAGGCGAGCCTATTGTCACCAACCGGGCACAAATCCAGACTCCGGGCTACTGAGATCATTAATTTTAAAGTTATCCTTCTCTCGTATGAGATCTCGGTTAACCAAACCGACGTTGATAATTTGGTAAAGAAAATTAATGGGATTTCTTTGCTGATCTATCTGTGTCTATGTAAACTGTGTGGTGAGCGATGTTGTCTGCACTGCCCTTTAAATGAATGGATTCTCAAAATACTAGTGATTGACGAGTAAGTTATTAGTCTTAATTTATGTACACTGAAATGTAGATAGAATAGATAAATCGTTTATTTGATGTACACAAAAAACTCAGGTCAGGCGCGTAGTTCTCGTACAACCGGCGTGCTTGTATGACCAGTTGTTGACGAAGCGAAAGGAGTATGTAAGGATCGCAGCAGATAGCGTTTTGTAGCTGTATATTTAGTATTTAGCCCTGGCTGGGGGTCTTTGGGAATACTCGTACATAGTGTGGCGAGCTTGTCGCATAAAAAAAAATACCCACGCGACTTACAAAATATTATCCTATTATTTTGATGGATTGGTGCAACGAAAACACACAGGTGTTTTCTATCTCTCATTTGAAATGGTTTCACCAGCAAACACATCGAATGCTTCCTTTTAAATGAATTGGTAGCATCAATATTTAGTATACTCCAAGCCTGTTTCAACTTTCAACCTTATATTATGAAGGCTTAACTCTAAAAATAGCTTACTGTCTGCGTGGGATTAGGTAACAAAACGCCTGAGGGATTATGAGGACGGAGGGTATGAAGATAGAGTGACTGAATCTCAAAATAGTTTTGTCCTATTTTGGAATTCATTTAGAAACGGTTCGAGTTACATAAGCAACAATATATGTTTATTCCAGGCGGGTTAGCAGCCAATAATTCTAACTAATATTAGTATCTTATATCATTATTATGTGCCCTGCGGTTTCACTTGCTTCTAAGAGGTATTTAATATTTAAACTCACATACTCAAACAGCTTGTCCCAGACTCAAACATTCTGGCGATATAAGGGTGTACTATAGATACAACTCTGCCTGACCCTCCGGGAACAGAAACAGAAGTCACAAAGAACAACATTATAAAATATATAACAAATGATTAAGATAATTACTTACATAAATTTAAAACATACTTATTCGTATATACAAAAAAATGCCTAAAGTACTCCTCCGCATCGCAGTCATATGGAAACAGGCCTAAAAGAGGCCCCTGGCAGCAATGCCACGTTGGATGGCAACACTAATTCTATGGGAAAAAAAATGAGCCAGCCGTAAAAGGTCCTGTAAAATGTCGATCAGTCGTCGAAAAATTGCCTTGTGAAGGAGAAGTGATTTATATATTAATACCCATATTCATTAAATATGACTTAGTTTATTTGTGTCGTTTGAACAAATCTCCGTAGGTTTTGCCCAAATATATCTTCCGATGCCATCGATTAAAATCGATTTAATACCTTTAAACGAGTAATTCTTGTAAATATGTACATATCTATATAATGTGAATCTTGCAAACGGCTCCAACGATTTTCATGTAATTTACTATGTAGTGGGTTTCAGGGGCGATAAATCGATCTAGCCAGGTTTCATTTTTAGAAAACGTCGTTTAATTCGAGCAAAGCTCGGTCATCCAGGTACTATTAATAATGTGTGCCGCTCGCGACATAGGGAAAAACTTGAGAAGGTTGGTCCTAGCCGCTGGTACAGTCACGATCCATTTCACTATCGTGTCTTGTGTACAATGTGTACATAGCTTCAACGCGAACCAGTGCCTTGGAATGTATCCGTCAACTCCATGTTCGATTTCGCGACTCGTGACAATGGTTATGTACGTTCATGCAATAACATCTGACGATCGACAACGACAGCGTTCCGATGTGACAATATTGATTTTGAAGGGGGAATTTACGTTTACGTATGTTTAGTTGGCCTCGTTATTGATTTACCAGTTTTGACAGAAGCCGATAGATATACACTTCAGTAAGATTCAAACTGTCTAACATTCGGTTTCTGGTAAGAAATCATACACGGGTAACAATTTAAACGCAAGTTAAATACTGCGATTGTCAGTTGAAAGTTTACATAATCAATCGTTAGGGAATTTGTCAAAATAATTTTGAGAATGATATCGTCTCAGACCTTGGGTATAAGTCACATTAAAACTTGTCTGAAATTTTGACGTTTTATGACGTGTGGGTGTAATTTAACCTCGGAGTGGTAATTCAATTATGAGGTCGACTGTACACAATGTAGTACCGTAAAATGATGTCCCGTATTCTAAAATATTGGTGTATTTAAGAACATGTTGTAAGGAAAATTATTGATTATCATAAGAGTAGAGAATACTATAAGAGATAATGAAAGGATGCAGCGATGGTTGGATGAGATGACAATTTAGATGATAGCAAATAGAGATGAATGGAAGAAAAGCTGCTGCGCCAAACCAAGATAAATAGGGATAAAAGCAGGAGAATGATGGTGATTTCTTTAAAAATAGAATACTGTCTTTGATCTTTGATCTTTGATCTTGTAATGACTAAAGCAGCTACGAAAGATAGGGATGGAAATTCTACCGCCAAAAGTAACCAAAATAAATCAACAGCTAATTAATTTCCTTTGAACCTTTTTACTTATCTACCTGATAATCTAAATTTACTTTAGATACACCGACAAAATAGTCCATTTATTATTGCAACGCCATTTTGAATAAAACCACCTCAAAGCATTTTCAAATACGATATTTAATCTTACAGTTTACACAGAGTCGCTCTACAAAGACTTAAGATTAAATTTTACTCCACAGTAGAGCTTGCTATAAAGAAACTTTATGCAAGAAAGGGTAGTAATAAGCACGGGGGTTGGTTGTAGAGTTTGTAAATAATTACGTAGAAGCCTCTACCTCTGCACTGCACCTCCACATGTAGAGTCACTTTGTTGGGTTTCAGTTTTTATTGTGTTTTGAAACTTGGTGTGTCACTGGTGAATATAATGGAACTAAGTTCTGTTTTGAAACTCATTTTCTTATCTGAAATTACACCGTTTCCTATTTAAGTGGCAAGATAGGACCTAAATAAATGATAAGAGTGTAAAATAAGTGAACGAATTTGTATATTTGGGAGTCTGTTCACAAGATATGGAAATATTGATGATGATGTGGAAAAGGAGAGTAAATGCGAGAAGTTAGTAAATAAATAATGCTGGACTATCCATACAGCATCATCTAGCCCCAAGCTAAGCAGAGCTTGTGTTATGGGTACTAGATGACTGATATACTTAATACAATACATTACATAGATAGATATTTTTATTATACATAGTAAATACCCAGAACACCTGGAACAAATATTTGTAGATCGTACAAACATTTGTCCCAAGGCGGGAATCGAACCCGCAACCTCTTGCGTCGCAGGCGGACCTTCGCCCACCGCGTCACATCGGTCGTCAAATGCGAGAAGTCAGTAAATAAATAATACTGGACTATCCATACAGCATCATCTAGCCCCAAGCTAAGCAGAGCTTGTGTTATGGGTACTAGATGACTGATATACTTAATACAATACATCACATACATATATATTTTTATTATACATAGCAAATACCGAGAACACCCGGAACAAATATTTGTAGATCGTACAAACATTTCTCCCAAGGCAGGAATCGAACCCGCAACCTCGCACATCGGTCGTCGACAACAAAAAATCAATATTTTGAAATAGTCTGATGCAGTTGGTGGCAGTTATTAAAGTTCAACCTTAGATATAGTAAAGTATAGTTTTTTGCTGTTTTTGCAATTAGGTTTTTTAACGTTTTCAATTTCTTAACAACAAAATTTCTTGACAAATGACATTTAGTAGTATTTCAAATCATGAACTATGTCGTTGGTGTGTAATCTAGACAACACAAAGTGGAAGCTGTTATCAACGGGACGGATAACTTATCATCTATCACGTCTATCACATAATAGCCACTTCAAAATATAAGTGACATGTTCACATAGAAACAGTAATGTGATTAAAGGTTCGTGATTTACTAACGGAATTAGTATGAAGAATAAAAAAAAACAAAAATAGAATCACCATCATCTGCCTAGCCTTTTCCCAACTATGTTGAAGTCAGCTTCCAGTCTATCCAGATGCAGCTGAATACCAGTTTTACATGGAGCGACTGCCTATCTGAACGCCACAACCCAGTTACTGGGCAACACGATACCCCTTGGTAAGAGAGGTTGTCAGACTTTCGGGCTTTTGACTTCCCGTAACGACTGTCAAAGAACTACAAATGACAACCTGGACCAACGGCTTAGCGTGCTTTACGAGGCACGGAGGAGTCTCGTTATGTTACGAACGGTCACCCATCCACAGACTGACCTCGGCAAGCGTAACTTAGCCTTCGATCAACCCATGCGGCTGTTTTTAATTTAGCCACGAGCTCAAAAACAAAAAAAGAACGTAAAGAAAAATTTAAAAACCGGGACCGAATACCCTAGAACAGGGGTAGGGATTCTTTTTTCATCAGGGACGAGAAAAACGTAGAAAATTCTACAGCGGGCCTGAATAAAATAAAATAGATTTTGTTTTTATTTTGCCAGTAACTCAATGTAAGTTAAGAGGTTAATGTTGTTCTGGGGTGATTGCAAAGATTATGTTTAAGAATTTTGCTCGTCCTCCGAAAGCCAGTCATGACGGTGGGCCGGATCAAAACCTCAAAAACTCAGTTTCAATCTGTCAAAATTATATCTAATTAACCTACATCTTTGACAAGTTCTTCTCATTCACTGTCGCATAAATGACATTGCGACTAGATTTTGAACGTTTCTCAATTACAGGAATTGGCTTTCAGAGTTTCTCATATTCGTTTGGTCTATACCTTTACATGAAACGCCCAATTTAGGTGACGTAGCGGGAAGCGTGCTTCATAACTCTCAGACCGCAACCTCATTATTATACAAACAGAAGCCTTGTGAAATACCTTCAAAATTTAATTAGTCACGTGCTTGGTATAGATTATCGACGCGCATAATTAGGATCTGACAGGTGGGACATCGTTAGCAGGGACCGTAATAACTTGTAGTTTATTAACTGTGGGGTTACTTATGCTAGAGGGGCTTGTGGCTAAATAACAATGGCCCCATGGGTCAATCTTTAAGGTTAAGTTACGCTTGTCGCGGTCGGTCTGTAGATCAGGGACCATCCATAACGTACCGAGGTCCTCCGTGTTTTGCAAAGCACGTTAAGCCGCTGGTCCCAGCTGTTATGTCGAAATCGTTAACAATAGTGACGGGTTCTCAGAGGCCCGAAAGTCTGGAACTAGTTCAAACTAGTTACCAGACTTGTTGTTGTTATCAGGAAACACGATATCCATTGGCTTACCAAGGTGTATCATGTTTCCTGTAAAAGCAGCTTCACGGGTTGATCGAAGGTTAAGCTACGCTTGCCGAGGTCAGTCTGTGGATGGGTGACCATTCGTCACAAATAGAGAGTCCTCCGTGCCTCGGAAAGCACGTTAAGCCTTTGACAGTCGTTACTAAAGGGTATCGTGTTGCCCAGTAATTGGGTTGTGGAGATCAGATAGGCAGTCTCTCCTCTTACATCACTGGTACTCAGCTGCTTCCAGTTAGTATGGAAGTGCTGTCCCATGTCAGCAAAGATTTTAAAACACTTACAACATTTTGTGAGATATTTCAACATTTCTTGTTTATCGTGGATTTTCGTGGTTTCAAGGAATCTTTAAAAAAAGTTGCTATTTCTAAATGATCGATATAACAGAGACATCCAAACAACAACCTACCTTTTTTACGTATGGGAAATCATACAATGACTTCTCCCTTTCTGGGTGGAACGGGAGGACGTATCAGACTTTTACTGACTAAAACCCATCTGTGTTCCGTCCTTGCCATTTACGTTCCGGGGTCACGGTAGCTCTTTCGAACATCGCGTAACCCCGGCAATACAACAAAATACCTTTATTCACCTCATAATGTACCTACACTCGAAAAAACCTACTTTACTGCACATAATACAAACTGGTATATTACGTAGTACTTTAAAACCCGGTTCTCACCTTATCCTCTATAAAGCGATTTCCCTTTGAAGGCAAAGCTTACCTAATTAATTAAAAATAACATACAGGCACAAAAGGCTGTAACTGAAAGGCATCATTGCAGGATCAAAGTAATAAGGTAGAATTTTCACTTATGCCTTTACTGTTCTGGGCAAAACGGTGAGCTACGAATTTTCTACGGGATCATAGTATGACAGAATGAGACGGCGCTTTTTGGCAGCAAAGAGTTGAAAAGAGAGGACAAAAGAATGAAACGCTTCTGCCTGTGCGCGTGTTTGTGTGCTTGACGTATTTTGCTCACCTATTTTGTAACTTGACAATTAATGGATACCTTCTAGTTTCTGACAGCAGAAACTCAAGTGAAAGTAATGAAGAAAGAGTGAGTAAAATTGAATGAATTTAAACTTCTAAACTCATTATTTTCATTATGACATAACTTAATCAATGAGTGTCCTGTTTTAGCGTAGTTGTTTTTTTTTCACGTTTAACCATGGTCTTGTTAGGCTAGTGGCAAGCGCTACTGCTGCTGAGTGTGGGCTCGATTCCCGGGCTGGGCAAAGTTTTATGGAATTTCTCATAGCTGCCTAGAGTTTGGATTTGTGCCCGGTTGCTTGCAATAGGGTCACATGGGAATTAAACATAACTAGCAAAGTATAGCTGTGTTATAGGTATACCTTTGCCTAGCCCTTTAGGGTATACAGGCGTGATGTTCGGTGTATAACTCAAAAAAAAAAAATGACCTATGCTATGTATAAGTTGAAAAAGTTAGTTAGGTAATATTATTTTGCTTTAAACTATCAAGTTACTGAACACGATTAAAAGTCGAAGTTTTATATCTTAATAATCTGCAGCTCAAATTTCCAATCTCCATAATATCGATACTAAAATCGATACACCTCCAAATAAACTTCGATGTCCCAGTATCGATAAAACTGCTCGTTCAATCGAGTTAATATCGTAAAAATCGCGTCCCCCATGACGCAATGTCCACGAATGGCCGATTTACCTTGTTTTATGGACACCCAGGATTAGGAGGCCATGTTCATTCTCTAAAATGGATGGCGAGAGCTAAAGTCATTGATATTGCTTAGTGAATGATATGGGTATGGATGGTTGAGTAAGTGAATCTTTACAAGGCGATTTTTTTATCACTTTCCAATTTTCCACGTGATAATTTAGAAATTTATAAAGAAACCACCGTGTATAAATAAAGATTTATAGACCTTGCCCACAGAACTCATGAAACGTTAACATTATGGTCAAATTATAAGACAGTATGTAAAAAATTAGGCAAGACTAACCGCTTGGTGTGTGCCAGAAATTGAGTCCCACTTTCATTTTATGTTTTCAGTCATTCTCGGCTTTATTTTGACAGTAAAACTTCTCTGTACATACGAAAGCACGTTAAACCTTTGATCCCAGCTGTCATTTGTAATATTTGACCGTTCTTACGGTAAATCTAAAGCCTTAAAGTCTGACCGCCTAGTCTCACCAGTTACTGGATTGTGGAAGTCAGATAGTCGCACCATGTAAAATAATAGTATTTATCTGCATCCAATTAGACTGGTAACCGACTCCAAGATAACTGGAAAAAGTCTAGCCAGATTATACCATAGTAACTCAACCCTTTTCCAAACCGACACTAATCCATGAATCTCCCGAAATACGACAATGACCAAAGAATTGGTAGACCATATATTTAACTCCCTTTTTTGGTTAAACCTTTATACCTTAACAGCGTGGCTTTACCAGCGCAACCTTGTACGCGATCTATAATGGTTTAACCAATAGTGTGTGATGTTACCTTGCGGCCATTATTAGCTAAGTTATTACCGAAGTCTTTTTTTATGTAATAGGTTCTATAAAAGGAAAGGAGGAGCTCGTGGTTAAACAGCCGCACGGGTCGATCGAAGGTTAAGCTACGCTTGCTGAGTGCGATTATATATAGAGACTCCTTCGTGCCTCGGAAAGCCGTTGGTCCTGGCTGACATTTGCAGGTCTTTGACAGTCGTTACAAATTACAGAAGCCCGAAAGTCTGACAATCGACGACCAATGGTCCGCCTGCGACGCAGGAGGTTGCGGGTTCGATTCCCGCCCTGGGACAAATGTTTGTACAATCTACAAAGATTTGTTATGGGTGTTCTGGGTATTTGCTATGTATAATAAAAAAATATCTATCCATGTAATGTATTGCATTAAGTATATCACTCATCTAGTACAATATAATATCCCATAACACAAGGTCTGCTTAGCTTGGGGCTAGATGATGCTGTGTGGATTGTCCAGCATTATTTATTTATATTTATTCAATCAGTCTTACCAAGGGATATCGTGTTACCTAGTAACTGGGTTGTGGAGGTAAGATAGGCAGTCGCTCCATGTAAATCACTGGTATTCAGCTGCATCTAGTTAGTTACATATAAAGTCGGGAAAAGGCTCGGCAGATGATGATGATGAGATTATATTAAAATACCGTAGGTAAACCCGTGATTGAAAGTTATTTGAGCAATCATCTTGCATGACTATATACTGCATTATTGTTCTGTGTCTAGTTGGCGCAAGCGCTACTGCTAGGTGGTCCTGGATTTGAGTCCCGGGCCGGGTAAAGTGTTGCCAACCAGCAACATTAATAAAAGGCAATTCTCTAATTCCTTTATAACCCTTTTATAGTTACCTATCGTAACTATGAAAGGAGTCTTACAAAGATGATAAAATTTTGCTAATGAAAAAACTTACCTATATTAATTGTCTTTGAAAATGTTAGTTCAAGCTTTATTTTACTCAAGTTTTCACTTCTAAATGAATATTTTTCACTTAAGTCAAGTTAATAAGCAAAAGGAAATACCGTTTTACTCTGAGGCAATTTTAAAATGACCGTCTTTCTTTTAAACAAGCTTCATTGTGAATGAGAACGGTTAACTTAAGTGGGTATTGCATAAATCTCTGTCCATTTTCTTATAAAAAAAAACCATTTGCGGTCGGAGGACCCCGTCAGGAACGAAGTTTATCACACATAAATACTCATCTCTGAAACCGAGAGACTGATTTGGCAGGAATTTTCTGACAGCTGATAGCTGATGTTATAAGGAGAAACTAAGGCTACTTTTATTTCAGAACATAATTGGGAAGTAATTTCGTTTCAAAACCTAACCAAGTGTCACTTATCCATGTATGCCCAAACATGTGTTGCTTAACCCAGATTGGTCACCCACCATTTTCTAGATCTCGGCAAGTGTCGCATAACGCGTTTTCCTTACGTGACAATTTCTACCATACAACTTCTACCGCAAGCCGCATAATATGACTTCTTTTAAAAAATAACAAAAATACTTTCTCTAATTTCTTGTTCCAAAATTTTCCGAGAAACACTAACCTCCCAAGAAAATAAAAGCAATTACGTACGAAAGGCAGAATGTTTTCAACTAAATGCCTCAATAAATCTGTGTAGGTATCCGAACGAAACATGCCAGTCATCCACCATTTTACTAAATTATCTGTGGCACAAAATGGCGGCCGTAATGGACGCGTAGTTTCCCACCAAAAGATTGAAACTTTATTGACGGCCATTAATTTTCCTTTGGAAGGTGACGGAGGTTAATTTTGCTTGTTTCAGGCTTGATTGATACGAAACAAAACAACGCTTAGGGGTGAAATATTAACTGGTGTGAGTTTAATTACTTATAACGGGAAATTCATTTGCATTTTATGGATTTGTGTAGAAAGGGTTAGATATAATTTAATATCCTTTGTTCTCTCTCTTACACACGAAATTATGATGAAGAAATATTAATGTGGATTTCGTGATATTGAATTTAATTTCATAAAGGTAATACGTTAAATTTTATAGAAAACGAAATTTAATACGGGATAAAACAGCTTACAGCAAGGATTATTGTTAAAAATCGTCACTTTTTAAATAATGCTGGTGATTTATACAGAAATTCTACCACAGATAAAAGACTTATAGCTGTGTAGATAATAAATAAACGTGAACAGACTATCGCGCCATAACAATTCGACCATGTAATCGTAAAACGGGTCAGTTGACTAACACCTGTATAGTATAGGGTATCGTCGCTTTTATTAACACTTTATTGGAATACCAAGAGAAGGGGTGCCGTTGATTAAATATGTTAAAAATAGTTTATCCCGGCTACCGTGAAGATGGTTAATAGATAAATATGAAAGAACAAGCGTGTGTTGTGCTCACCCCAAATACATTGGGCAGGAGAATACAATCTCCTCGTAAAAACTAAGGTGAAATGAGCGATGAAGTGACCTGTCCGAATCTTACTTAAGTTGGCTACCAGCTAATTTAATCGCACCTAAGTAAGAATATCACTAGTCCTTTTTGATGTAAAACATCTATAGATTGGCCTCGTGTCGTCATGCCCCCTCTACACCACCGTTCTTGACTGCCTTGGGTGTGTGCGCACGTATACACTCCATATGAGCTGCTTACTGTATGCCTATGACCTACCATCCGACCGACCGACCGAGCGGCCGACCAACCGAGTGACTGACCAATAATTTTGATATCTCACATCTGCTTGGCATTCAAACTGGCATTTTAGCCCACTTGATGATATCGCAAACAAGACTCACTTACCGAGTTCTTAAATTACCTGCTAACTATCATAACTCATAATTACAGTTTAAACTGGGGATATTAATCACTAAGAAGTCTTGCCCCGACTACTTCTTACAAAGCTCTATTGAAGATCCCGAGCCGGGCTCTAATACAACCTCGAGCGCGAAACTATTTTAATTAGCAAAAGTGACATTTGACTAATCTGAGTTGTCAAGTCGATTGGGGCCACGAAATGCGCGTTCAGATGACAAGGGAAGGCTTAGGTACTTAAGTAGTCTATTTAAAATGTAGCATTTATGAATTACAGCCAGTTAAATTCAGTGTGGTGAGATGATATAATAAGATGTTTTATTAAGTGGTTGTCGTGTGAGTTGGGTTCGATTTCCAAGTAGGATAATATTATGGATTAGGATGACAGCACGGTTGGTGCAGTGGCTAAGCGATTGACTGCTGCGCTACTTGTTGTGGGTTCGATTCCCGCATGGAACAAATATTTGTATGGCCTAAAGGTTGTTCCAGGTCTGGATGTATTATCTGCTATCGGTTTGAATGTTTGTAAACGCACACGATATAGGAGAAATTCCTAGTGTAGGCCAACGTTTTTAACATAAAAATATGTGTTGTCTTATTTCGTGAGAAATGTACTTTTCTAAATTCCGTGCTAAGGAAACTCCTTTCTAACTTGTTTTGTCGGCAAAATTCCTGCAAATACCTTACCTTAGGGGTGTGGAATTTGCTAGGTCATTCAACAATTTCCCGGTAGGAAGTTGCTTTCTCCAAACCCAAGGTAAGGTGTGATAACACAGCTATTATAGTAAATGTAAACTTTCCGTTTAACAACCAAGTATTCGTTTACCATTTTTGGTAACAGCTCTAAAGAATTAAAAAAAATATGCCTGATAGTATTAATGTTTCTGACTATGATCGAATTGTTTTTGATTATGTGTGAATGTTCTGACTATGATTCGATTTGATTATTTATACTAAAATTCGTTGCCTACTAACATAGTTTTTAAGCTCGATTGTTACTAACCATTTTGGATCATGTTATCTGGCAAATAAATGAATTAATGTAGAGGGTTACAAGAGTAGAGGGGATCCAGGAAACGATGGATGGATTGTGTGAAAGATGATATGGCTAAGAAGGAGGTGGCTTCTGAGATGACGGCAAATAGAAATGTATGGAAGAAGAAGACATGCTGTGTCGATTCCAAATAAATTTGAGATAAGGGCAAGAGGATGATGATGACAGTAGGATCATATAGTTCAATAATGCTTTCAATAATAACTCACTTAATATATACATATATATATATATATATATATATATATATATATATTATTTATTTTCGAGATCCTGGAAGACTAACAGTTAAAAACAAAATAAAAAGGTAAACATAGACGACAGGAAGCTAATTACAAGTTCTCACGTGTAGAAATAGACTGGATATTCAAAAGCGAGCATACAACTGACAGTACATAGTGTTGTTACAAAGGTTAGTATATTTTTCTAAGACTACTTAAATAAAAAGTAGAAAACAAACTATTTGGTTTACATTTTTCATTCGAACGTGTCTATGGTTTAGTGGGTATTTGAAAAAAGAAAACTTTCGTACGTAAACTGACGCTTTTTTCCCATAGGGTTAAGTAGAAACTACAGAACGCCACCTGGTACGATTCCTAAATACTCCTTTTGTTTCATCTGTGTTCATACAAATCGTCATAAACGCACGCTTGTTGGGAGTACTATGCTCCTGAACGTCCTGAAAAACATCAGCAATATTTTCAGTGTATGATCTTCTCTAGGACGGGGATATCCTCGAGAAGGTCCTAGCGTTTCCACTTATATCTGCCATATAAATGCCTTTTATTAGCCGTCTTTGATTCATCACACTCAAAATCAAAGTAAAATCATTTATTTAAAAAATGCCATCAAAAAAGCACTTTTGAAAGTCAAACTTAAAAATAAAATTACCTTCTAGAAGGTAGTTTCGTGTGGAGACATCCTCTCAACGTGACCAGACCATCAGATACCCTTTTCAATATCTTCTTAACCTAATACCATTACTTATCTAATATCATTTTACCCTTATATCGTCAACATAACATAATACCGTCCATCAATCTCCGCTGTCTTCAGGGCCACACACTGGCACTCCGCTCCAAAGGTACTCCGTCTTTTGTTTACATAATTAATCTCTCCAGTATAATGCAATGACGTTATCCATTTACTTGTATATAAGATTTAGGCGGTACTTATCCGGAAAGAGGTAAAAAGGGGTAGGGACCGGTGACAGGTACTTACAACACGCGGTTTAAAAAGTAAAACATTTGTTTAAAGGATTGAGCGCTTTCATTGGCTAATCCACAAAGAAAGTTACTTTCATTTATGTTGAGTTAAGCCGATCCATGATATAATATTATTAATGTGAAAGCAACTCTTGACTGTCTGTTTTCTTTTATCTTTTTAACACACAAATTAATAACTTAAATATTAAAAAGATTTTGTCAATTTTCATGCATCACGTTAGGAAAGAAAATATTAATATAATATTTAAATATAAATTTATTCAAAAATATAAGAGAAAGATACAAAAACATTTATTTGGGACAGCCACAGGAAACATAAACGCTGAAAATATAAATTAACTACTACAGAAGTACAAAAAGGCTCGTATCTCGTCATAATGCTGCGAAATATAAAAATAAATACCGCAGCGCTCACACGTAGAAGCCAAATGGAACTAGCGAGCCTACGTCAGTTCGGGCTGATCGAATGCGTGCGTATACTCGAAACAATCGTATCTGTTTCATGTAAGTAACGATTTGTTTTAAGTAATGGGCTTTTCGGCCATCGTATGAACGAGGCTTTGAGATCTTATTTATTTGTTGAAGATTTTGTAGACGCACAACTTGTAGAACAGGTCAAACCAAGAAGTCTACAAACAAGTTACATTTAGTTGTTTACGCGTACAGTTGTTTGTTAATTTACAGATACTTTAAATATTAAATACTACTGCTTAGCTACTAACTTAAAGTGAAAACAGCTTGGCCTAGCTACGTAAAAGACGAATATTCTAAAAGATGAATAATCAAGTTATCTTTTAAAAAGTTAACTTTACAAATGGATTACCTACATGAAAGAAGAAAGAAAGAAAAGAAAGAATAAACATTTATTCAGTATAGACTCAAGCACACAACGACACAACGCTTAACGTAGAAAACATAAAAAAGAACAAAATAGAAAAGTTCATTGAAACAGAAGTAATAAAAACAATATTAAGAATGTGCCTTACAATATAAACATAATCTAAAACTTTCACACGTTATGTTGATTAATCAATCTAATTTAACATAGATTTTCATTTTTCTCAGTAGCAGCCCGGAGTTTGGATTGGACCCCTATTACATGGGAATTGAAGATAGCTGGTCAAATTTTGGTGTACTGAAGGTAGACCTCTGTCTAACCCTTCGAGGACTACAGACGTCAACATGATATTCATATATTTTGGCTTTCTTCCGCTATCCACATTTTCAACCGAAACACAGCCATGCTGTGCGGTGATATAACTGCTAGTAATATTTCTGTACAGCAAAGCTCGTTGTTGTTACAATCGCTAGCCATTTTGTACACTCAATTTCAGCCATAGCTCTTTGAAATGGATGGCACTATTCGAAACGTGTGTAAACTATTGATTGCACAAGGATTTTTGCACCAAATTGCAAAAGAGAACTGCCCTGGCGTATTCTATTTGAACGTTGCAAGCGAAAATAAACTCTAATAAACGCCCCGATACGGTTCCATTTATAAGAAACATAAGGTGTGCTGAAATGAACCGCCTTAGTCTATTGTTTAGGATTTTACATCGCGAGCTTAAATAAACTCTAAGGTATAAAAAATAAGGTGCTATTTGTAACAGTAAATATACGTAGGTTCGCTGATTCAGCAACATTCTCAAATATCGCGTGTTAACAACACATTATTATAATTATGTACAAAATACTTACTTTGAATAAATGCAGTGGTTTAGTAAAATGGTAGTTCATTGTACTTTTTCAAAGGAATAATGTCGTTATTTTCGGCCAGTATTCTGGAATGGTGGCCAGTTATTAATCTAGATTTTAAAATGTCAGGCTTGAAGGTTAATCTCGACTTAAGTTTTGTTTTAAATTGCTCTGAGCGGCGTTCTAGAATATGGTCTCAGTTGTGCCACAGTTTAAAAAAGGAATGAGAAAATGTGATGCGTTCTGAAGGTTTATATAGTTATTTTTATGTTTATTTATTGTAAAATAAACGTTATAGGTGCGTAGTATATGTAACCGGCGTGTGTATGGTTAGATGTATGACCATAAACGAAGTATAAGGAGGATGATAGATAGCGGGTGGAGTTCCGTTGCTTTTGCATACCCCTATGTGAAAAGGGTGTGTAGAATGTAAATACCTATATTTTAACCACAAATAATTGTTAAAATTAAACATGTCAAATACTTTTCGGCAATTGGCTCGAATCAGATTTGTTGCTGAATATGCCAATATATCATGCCCCCGCCTATGGACCACCCACTTACGTTGTAGAAATACATCGTACAGCTTCTATGATCTTCGATTTTCTCATCACATAAAACCAAAGATCAGTCACTTTGAACTACTACCAAATATTTATCCTTGGTTTGTTTATTATTCTAGCGCTCTATTACTGTTTGCTATGACCTAAACCCTCTTCCACACACACACACAACTGTTCGTCCGAAGAGTCAAGCTGCGATATTTCTTATCTCTCTCTCTCTTTTTCTCAAACTTCCCCCATTGTCATGAGTTGCCTTGACTGACCTGGAAATCTCATATCGGACTCCAGACACAGGTTGGTCGAAGCCAGGAGAATCCGCTCAGGTGGAGATTAGTAGACGAGTCCAGCTTGGTGTGCAAAGGTGGTGCTGCTCCACAAACGATGAGACACTTGATGAAGTGTCCTGCGTGCCCTGCACGCTGCAGGATTCATTTAGACGCTAGCTATGGCGCCAAACCCATAGCTAATTTCTAGCCCGACTCTTTATACGTTGCCATCAACACGCTAAGAAGGAGATTCTATTCCTACAACGTTGTCTATGAAGACACGCACGTCACGCGCCATTTAACCCAGGTGCGAACTGAGTCTAAGCCGAATCGCGGTGTCTCAGAATTTTGTTAATGTCGCGCGACTTGTCACGGCAGTGTGTGACAGCCTTAACGGCCTACTCACATCAAAGGTGTGGCAGTAATGTGCCTAAAATCCATATTTATATAACCAAAGAGTATCAGTTTCTTAGTAAAACCTATATAGTGTATTGGAAGTCTATTTTTGGATTTTTACGTAAGTATTTTTAGATGTGTGTGTGCGGAACGTGTTTGTTGTAACACGGATTTGAATGTGTGTGTTATCGGTGTTACCCAAGTAAATATTGTTAGTGTATTTTGTTAGGTTCTATTTTAGGTTGAGCCTTGAACTTTGAAACAAAAATAGTACATCCCGTTAGTTCATTAGTTTCAGTTTCTTTGGTTAAAGTTTGTTGTACATCTTCAGCTAGTTTACTTTCGTGTTTTGAACACGTTGTAAAATTTGTACACGGCATAGTAGTACCTAACAGTTTAAGAATAACTTGTTTGAAGAAGTCCTGTGCTATGTAAGCAATACAAACAATATTTACAAGTTGTCAGTAGACATGAAGAAGAAAGTGAAAGAAGTGGAAATAATGTACTTCTCTTACTCCTCTGCTGTTCTTTACAGACATAGATCTGCAGAATCCAAGACTGTTCTATCGTTTCTCCGGGACTCGTCAAGCTTCATTGGCTAGACGCTATTCTGGTGGTCGCCACTTTTGATTCTGGCTTTCAGTAATTGCAGTAGTTAGGAAAAGTGTGGAAGATTTGTTCCAAAAAGTACATTGAATACAGATTATATTTTTCTGAAAATATAATCTGTATTCAATGTACTTTTTTAGAAACGTTACACACAGAAATAACTTCAGAAATGGACTTCACGCCACATAAAACAAAGTCCCACGAAACCTTATTTAAAAATGAAATTCACACTCAATTAATCGAGCCTAACTTTGCACAAACAATGCGTAACACAGCATAGAGAAAAAAACAACTGAAAAAGCGAAACAATAGACTTTTTTGACTGAAGCATAAAAGCGAATGAATCCTGAAAAAACCCCCAAAAGCAACGAACATGGAACAGCGAAACAATTCATTGAAAATACCAACCCCCACCTAACAATGGCGGACGCATTAAACAGGGGCTTATCTGTGACGTCATAAGCCCACCTGACACCCCCCTTTACCTCCCCTTATAGGAAACCCTTGGAGGGTGAACTCACACGGGGCGATTTTGGTGGAGTTCTGAAACTCGCGCGGTTGATTATCCAGGAAGACAAAAGAAAGGTTACAAACTAATTTTGTTTTTTTTTTCAAACGTCATTGTAAAGGGTATATGCACCAACGCGCAGCGTTACAACTAATTTATTCTCTTTCACAAGTATGTACTATGTATATAGAGTATTCCTAGTGCTCTTTTAGACTAGAATCCCTAGTATAAAATACGTAAAATAGTGAAGGTCCAAAAATCGCATAAAAACTTCGATTACCAATTTATAAGGTTAAACGCGATTTTTTTTTATTTTGAGAAGCCAGAAAAACGCCAGCTATCGTAAAATGCGTAGTGTGTTCACACCTTGAAATACACAGTGGAATTTGGTAAAATATTTATGACGTACAAAATTTTTCAATTATTTAGGATCTTCAGGTTAAACGTTCAGAATGACTTCGTTAATTTTATAGCGACTTTTCGCCTGAAAAAGCCTTTTGTGCCGTTTTATTAGCATTCAAATTGATTGATATCGTTTTTGTTCTTTGGACCGATTTTTTTATAATAATGTTGCTGGTACAATCTTGGAAATTTGTAATATAAATATAAATAAATAATGCGGGACAATCCACACAGCATCATCTAGCCCCAAGCTAAGCAAAGCTTGTGTTATGGGTACTAGATGACCGATATACTTAATACAATACATTACATAGATAGATATGTTTTATTATACATAGCAAATACAAAGAACACCCGTAACAAATCTTTGTAGATCGTACAAACATTTGTCCCAATGCGGGAATCGAACCCGCAACCTCCTGCGTTGCAGACAGACCTTCGCCCGCCGCGCCACATCGGTCTTCATAGGTGGATAATACGTTGCGGTTCTATGGGAAAGCATAAGTGTAATGTAATATAAAGGTGACCAATGAAAACCCGCGCTATATTGTGGGCCAACCATACCACAGCATCATGCTGAGTGGTATCCCTACTGCATAGTCCCGACTTGGCTTTAGTTTGTGCTTCGTCTTTACGAAGCAACATTTATTTACTAATACTCATCATCTGCCTAGCTTTTTCCCAAGTATGTTGGGGTCGGCTTCAAGTCTAACCGGATGCTGCTGAATACCAGTATTTTACATGGAGCGACTGCCTATCAGACCTCAACAACCCAGTTACCGGGCAACACGATACCCCTTGGCAAGACTGGTTGTCAGACTTTCGGTATTCTGACTTCTCGTAACGACTGTTAAAGATCTAAACATGACAGCCAGGACCAACGGCTTAGCGTGCTATGAGGCTTCGAGGCATGGAGGTATCTTGATGTGTCGGAGGTATCTTGAACGGTCACCCATCCACAGACTGACCTCGACAGGCGAAGCTTCACCTTCGATTAACCAGTGCGGTGGTTGTTATCTAGCCACGAGCTCCTCTTGTGTACTAATACCATCACTAGAGTTGCCTTTTTAAAGTTTATGTTTGTCGTTATTAATATCCTCTGTGGCCTAAAAATACATATTTTTTCTCTTTCTTTTTCTTTCTTTGTTGTTACGATATATCCACTCAAAACACTTCAAAAACAAATATTCGTTGTACCAATATCCATTCAAAACACTTCCAAAACAAATATGAATCCTATCCAATGAGATTACAATAACAATTGCAAGAACCTGCATTATAAAAACAAAACACTGCTCACAAAAACAAAAGCAAATCGATATTGTTATACGTTCTTAAGCAAGCTAGCGCTGTAAAACTGAACCCTTTCAAAAGCAGCAACTTTATGAATAGTTTGAAAACCGTTCAGCATCGTTTGGCTCGGCTAATTTGAACTTAAGCAATATCACACCAAGTTGGCGGAGTAAGGAAAATGGAGGCGGTAGTTTTATGTTGATCATTGATTTGTCTTTAATTTTTAAATTGGTGATACCCGAAGAGTACTGTAATCTTTTTTAATATAGCTAAGTTTAATCTTGTCTTAAGGTCATCTAAACGTAACGTCATGCTTGTATTCTTGAAGGGTTTGGTAGAGGTGTAGTACGCCCACATTTCACCAGTCATGTTTAAGTCCCATATTATTCCCTTGGAACTTTAACATCCCCTCCACTCCCTTTAAGCCGTCGTTTAGAAAACTAATAATAGCCTATAGCACTCAGAAATAATGTAGCATTCTAACAGATATTTTGACGTGACAACGTCTTCTAATTCGAAGAAGCTGGCTGCACGCACGAAAAAACATGACTCATGCGGCGTTACCTCGCTCTGAGGCGTTCCATTTAAGGCTTGAAGTGCAAGCGAGAGCGCGGACCGAGCGACAAAGAGGCACAATCGGCCTCAGCGTTCGGCAGCGTTCGACATCTGTCTCTCTCCTACTTGAGTGAGCGATGCGTCCGCGTGGACAGTTGCTATACAATAATACATCATACAAAATATCTATCAAACAAATAAAATTAAAATTTTCTTTTGAAAAATGCTACCATTCCATCAGTATTTTCTTATGACGTTGTCACGTTCAACTATCGTCAGTAAACCGACTTTACAGACAACCGATTTTTTTTTGGGTCATCAGTTCCGGAGATTACTACTTGGATATAAACTTACAAACGAAAATATGTCTTTGTAATATTAGTATTGAAGTGTACAAGATCTTGAAGTGGTACAATTACTGACTGGCACCTATAAAACAAACGTGTTTGGGTTTTGCTTTTTGATAGCTAAATGTGCTAAATGCTCCTAAGTCGAGATGTTAAATATCTTATCCATTACCTTCCTTAATAATTGGGCTATCAAATGCTAAAATAACCAACTGCTCGCGTCTGGAACTGCTTCAAGACAAAAACGAGTACTAAGACAACACAGCTATACTGTGACATTCAATATTGTAAATCCACACAAACACACACATACAGTCCACGTTGTGTGTTGTGTTGTATAGGTATAAGTAAAATTATTGCTAATTAATTAAATTAATTAAACTCCCGCCCGCGGCTTCACCCGCGTGGTTTGTTGATAAAAAAGTAGCTTATATCCTTTCCCGGGTTGCAATCTATCTTTCTGCCCAATTTCATCAAAATCAGTTCAGTGGTTTAGGCGTGAAAGACGGACAAACAGACACACACACTTTCCCATTTATAATATTAATAATAATAGTATGGATACTATGACTAATGTTACTTGAATCAATTATAAATTAATTAATTAAGCGTTCTTTTGAAAGTGAAAAGACGTATATGTTACAAAAAACCGTCGATATATTGGCGCTTCAAGAGACATGGTTGCTCCCACACGATATACCATTGCTGGGAACAGTTGATAAGCAGTTTAAGTTAACAATTTTCAGGTAACAATTTTATTTTTTGTTCTTGTGCCTTCTTTTTGCTTACTACAGCAGCTTTAAAGAACTATATTACTAATAAATGGACTTAGTTGCCATAAATAAATAAATAAACTATTAGTATATAGATTTATCTGTAAAGTTGCACAGCTGAAAATATGCTTTTCACGTAACAAATAAGACCGCAGCACAATACAGTTTCTGAAGAAAGGTACCCTTTTTAACCGGGTACCGTGAAGCCAAAAAGGTAGGGTGTTTTGTTACGTATGGTTCACGAGAATATGTAACCTTTTCCTATCCGTTGCCGCATTTGTAAGAAACGGTGAAGGTGACGTCAAAAGGCGAGAGCGATGGATGGAACCACGTTGCCTTTTGTCTCATGACGTCTGCTAATAAAAACAAACTTTGATTTTCAATTTGTCAGCCAGACATGATTTATTACCATTCGATTAGACTGTTCATTGAAGTGTTAATGGGAAACCCATCCATGTTCATTCAGGGGCAGTACAATGACGTGCATAAATACACTTTGGCAAAGATAAAACAAATATCAATTTGATCGTGATATAATAATTATCACTATCAAATTTATAAATACACTTGGAGGAAATTGCTTTTGAATATTGCGTGATGCATGTGTCAAAGAAATAACTGTATTGTTGCAAAAAAGAGATGGTGCTATTCCTCCTGTTTTGCTTCATCTCTTTCTCACATTTTTTTCGAGAAATCGCGAAGCGATTGGTCGACTCTTCACGTGACCAGAGGGCTCGCCTTTTTTTTGGCCCAAGAATCAGCATTGCCATTCAATGTGGCAATGCTGCCAGCCTTCTGGGCACTTTTCCCGTAGACAGTGATGCGGATGAATTTATCGATGCCCTGTAATTTTTTTTCTTTTCTTTTTTCATGTACTAATAGTTGTATCCTTGTTAAAGAAAAAAAAAAATGAAATTTCTCACAGTGTTTCTCTGATTTAAATTCTAAGTCTCTAGTAGGTTCCGTGTTACCTGTTCCTTGCTGGCGTTCCACCAGCGATGCCCTAAACCCGTACCCCTAGGTGCCTTTAGCACTTTTGCGCTAAGATTACAAGTTATTACGCTCTGGCTTAAGCAGTTGACAACCTCCTCAGTTGACCTGCGACATAGTATTAAAAAAGAAAAGACTTTTAGGTACTCAACATCACTTTGAAATTCGAATGCTGTTGATGTGTGAATCCGCCATGTTTTACTAGTAAATCCAAGCGTATTCGCTTTCAAATTGTTTTTGAACTTCGAACATGTGTGAAACTTTGGAGTTCCAGTAACCGATTTGAATATCGAAGTCGAGTTTTGGGGTGAATAGTACAGCGGCGACCATACGGGTATGTCATGACAAAATGACGTAACTCTAAGCTCCATGATTTTCAGTAATAAGTCTTAAGTAACTGCGATAGAGCTCTTTTATGGTGTCATTTTGTCATGCCACCTATGTACATAATGAGTTGGACATGTGATACGATAGATAACTAGTGGTAGCAAGTGCTACTACTCAGCATGAGGTCTAGGGTTTGATTCCCGAGTCCGAGGGAAAAGTGTTATTGGATTTTTCTATCAGGAATTTTGCGAGTGGTAATATGCTCGCTTCCCATTACATGGGACTCAAAACATAACTGATAAAATGTGGGTGTTCTAAACGTAGACCTCTGCCTCACACATCGGGGATACAGGCGTGGTGTTATGATATGAACAAGTATTGTTAACGATCAAGATCCCTACATATTTAATAGACTTTTAAAAAACGGTCTCGCTTTCCTCAACCAAGACCTGTAAGTTAATATTTTATGAGTGCTTCTGTTCTTTCATAGAGCAGAATGGAGTAATACAATTATGGTAAACAAAAACATGTAATGTATACCGCTATTTTCCTAAATAACAGCCTGAACAATGATAAGAATCAACATTACTATGCATTTTGCAGCTAATTACAATCCAAATGGGAACCATCATACATTATTACTGGTTACCAAACAACAAAGTTTGCTCACCAATTATAACATCCCCACGCAATTTCCAACTTTATCACCCAGCCTTTAAGTAAGATTTCCCCTAGCAAAATGTTACTTCGTTCCCTTATGTACATACGGGCATGTTTTCATTGTATATGCTGTGGTTATACGATAAAAACGGACAACTGAATGTCAACTTTATATGTATTGTTGATTACGGGCGATATTTGGTCAACAAGACATGCTGATGAAATATGTTGTTGGTAGCATTTTTCGTATGAAATGCTTGACCTGACCGCCTTTTTGGACCCGTAAGTCGGTCAAGGACTTTTAGGGGAAACAGAATAATGTAGGTACTATAGAGTCTTTGGACCTCCATGGATATTTTTATAAGTTAGTAACATGTTATGAAACACATATTCGTATTTAGAAGAAGAAGAGACTGCCTCGATGGTCTTGTCATCGCAAGCGCGACTGCTAAGCATGAACTCCTGGGTTCGAGTCCCGGGTCTAGCAATGAGTTATTGGGATTTTCGTTAGGTTTTTCGCAGTAGCATTTTGGAGTTTATTACATGGGATTTAAACATAACTGTGGGTGTACTGTAGGTTCACCTCTGCCCAATCCTTCGTGGAATATGTGTGAATAACACGCAGGAAATTACCGGAAAGGTGGTATCCTCAAAGGAGTTCCCAAAGGAAGATACGTAATATTTTCCACGAGTTTGTTCTACGTTTCGCTTGCAATAAATTAGGTAGACACCAGACAGCTGCCTGCAATGCTTTACTTACATTTGTAAGTTTGTGCAAGAAGGATTTAACTACCCTTCTTCTTCGTATATGCAGATGAGACTTTAAGCTAAAGTTTTAAAATGTATTTTTCATTCGAGCATAAACATACTTTCTTTTGTTTTGTTTTTTTTTAATGTTGCCCCACACTAGGCATTTCTCCTGTGTTCTGTTTGTTGTTGTAGGTAGACACTATAGAACGCCATCTGCTACGATCCGTACATAGTCCTTTTGATTCATTTACGTTTATACAAATCCCTGTGTGTCTAGCACGATTTCTAAAAAACTTAACGTCAATTCGAATGATTTTTTAATTCAAAATGCAGCTTTCTGCTGTAGAATGTAGGTTTACATTTACTTGGCTAGTTTTTTACAAATTTAAGCGTCACAGTTTGACATGACGAAAGTTAAAAAATAATATTATTTTATATTTCGATCGAGTATTTTCAATTTTGAAATCATTCGAATTGACGGTTTCGTTAACACTGGCCATACTTGCACGGTGGTTGCGAGTACTTAGTATCTGACCTTTCTGTACATCACATGCGGAAAAACATTTCATAAATTAATTTACTGACCGAGCGACTGTCGGTCACAGGTCAAGTACCGTGAGTGCACGTGTACCACGTACCCAAAATGTTTTACGCACTATTCGTATTTGATTATGGTTTAATTTAGTGTGTGAGATTATTATATTCGAGGGAGACACTTAAAGTGTTGTAATATAAAAAAAAAAAATAATATTATTTCATATTTCGATCGACTATTTTCAATTTTAAAATCATTCGAATTGACGTTTTTGTTCACACTGGCCATACTTGCACGGTGGTTGCGAGTACTTAGTATCTGACCTTTCTGTACATCACATGCGGAAAAACATTTCATAAATTAATTTACTGACCGAGCGACTGTCGGTCACAGGTCAAGTACCGTGAGTGCACGTGTACCACGTACCCAAAATGTTTTACGCTCTATTCGTATTTGATTATGGTTTAATTTAGTGTGTGAGATTATTATATTCGAGGGAGACACTTAAAGTGTTGTAATAATCTGCCTAGACTTCTCCCAATTATATTTGGGTCGGCTTCCAGTCTACCCGGATGCTGCTGAATATTAGTAATTTTCATGGAGCGACTACTAGCTATCTCATCTCCAAAGTTCAGTAACTTAGTAACGCCATTCTTTTTTTATAAAAAATGTTGCCTCACACTAGGATTTTCTCCTGTGTCGTGGGTGCATTTACAAACATTCAAATTCACATACACAAACAGCCAGACCCGAAGCAACTACCTGTAGGCCATAAAAATATTTGTCCCGTGTGGGAATCGAACCCAGGACACGCGGCGCAGCAGTCAATCGCTCAGCCACTTCGCCAACCGTGCCGTCAAATTGATGAAATAAATAAATAATAAATAATGCTGGACAATCCACACAGCATCATCTAGCCCCAAGCTAAGCAGAGCTTGTGTTATGGGTACTAGATGACTGATATACTTAATACAATACATTACATAGATAGATATTTTTATTATACATAGGAAATACCCAGAACACCCGGAACAAATATTTGTAGATCGTACAAACATTTGTCCCAAGGCGGGAATCGAACCCACAACCTCTTGCGTCGCAGGCGGACCTTCGCCCGCCGCGCCACATCGGTCGTCAGAATAGAAAATAGAATCGATAACTCTTTATTTTACACTATGAAAACTGATAAGACTTGTTGTAACGACTGTCAAGAATTACAAATGGCAACCGAGACCAACGCCTTGAAGGACTCCGAAGTTTTTGCTTCACGTATTTAATATATAAAACTAGCACTTCGACCGCGACTTCGTCCGCGTGGATTCCGTACCTTTCCCTTCGAGTTTTGACATCTACTCCAACCCCTATAAAGCGTAGTTTTCAATATCAAATATGGTCTATGTTACTCGCTGGTAATGTAACTTTACATAGTTTTTTTCTTACTATAGCTTTTTTTTTGTGTGTGGTGCGTTTACAAACTTTTAAACTCACATACACAAACAACCAGACTCGGAACAACTATCTGTAGGCCATACAAATATATTTTGTTCCGTGCGGGGATCGAACCCGCGACACGCAGCGCAACAGCCAATCGCTTAACTACTGCGCCAACCGTGTCGTCAAATAGCTATTGTTTATATGTAGTTTATCCAATAGTGTAGTTTATATAGAAATAAATAAAATATAAATAAATAAATAAAATATAACTGGAAAACAATAAATAATCATTATAAATTATAATTACAATCAAACATGATAAAATATTAAATTTCTATATAAATTAATGACATCTACCTAATTTTGTTGTTTTAGTGTTACGGAAATATCGATAAAAACGCTCTTCCTCTCTCCAACCATATCCAAACTTTGCAGTGCCCGACAGGGTCCATAATTGTTTCTCTAATTGTATCTTTACCACCTGTATGTACATTATGGATTGCAATAAATCATTTGAATTGAATTGAATTGAATTGAATCCATTACAAAAAAAAACATACAAACTGCCGACAAACAGTCCCGTAGTTTGGCAGATGATTTGTAATTTTTTTATTAGATTTCTCAACAAAAATGGTGTTTCCGAATTAAACCAAAAATGCTTATTTTTTTAAACGGATTTCATATTAATGAGTAATTTGAAACTGTCAAATATTTATTTCTATATAACTATTAATACATGAAGAAATAAAATAAAATAAACAATCACTGGGCATCGAAAAATAATAATAATAAATTTCTTATTAATAGGTTTAAAGAACTTTATTTCTCATAAGAACTTACAGTTCGCTTCAATAATAAATCTTTTCTTTTTTCTTATTATAATATTAGTTCAGATGATTCCAGTCAATATTTATTTCTATACTTAATAACTATTAATACATTAAGAAATAAAATAAAATAAAGAATCACCGGGCATCGAAAAATAATAATAATAAATTTCTTATTAATAATAAATCTTTTCTTTTTTCTTATTATCATATTAGTTCAGATGATTCCCGTCAAACGTATGTTGTCCTGTTTATAAATCAAACCATTCCTCATAACTAACTCATAACTTGACAAACAAAACAACCAGAAAGTTCAACATAGTTAAACTTCTACAACTATTCTGTTATCGGACAGTTTCCCTAACTTTGTGTGGTTGGTATGCTTGTATGTGTAGACTAGGTACATAATTCAGTAACTTTCAGTGTATGAATACACCCCATACATAAAGGAACTAGTGTTGTTATTTTTTATCGTGTGAAATGTTCCGTATTTAAATATTTTTGTGTCAAGTTTGCGAATTGAAATGGAAGGTTGCGTCCATTGTTTTCTACCAAATGTTGAATACATGTTTAAAAATATATTTTTGTTCATTGTGAAATATATACTTGAACAAGATGGCTACGGATCGCTTTTAGCGATAAGGCCGCGCATTGTAACACCCTATGTAGCTCTTAAAGTCATTATCTGCACGTTTTCATGGTGTACAATAAAGAGTTTTTTATACTATTTTATTCTACAGATCTCATGAGTCAAGATGACTGCATCAGGAGACTAAAAAGACTCACTTCTAAGCCTAACATAGATTTCCCATATAACGGTGGATGGGCCACTGGATCCTCCCAGAAATACGATTTTACAAATCTTATGAGTCAAAATGACTGCATCAAGAGACTCGAACGCAGAACACCTCTGAGTCTAGCATAGATTTTACATGCAACGGTCACTGTATCCTCCAATAATTCGTATAAAAAAGTCACGCATAGGCTCGCCCCCTATTAGTTAGTAGTAGTTAGTTAGTACCAGCCTATTACTGTCCCACTGCAGGGCAAATGCCTCTTCTCATACAGAGAAGGCACGAGCATTAATCACCACGCTTGCTCAAGACGGGTTGGTGATTTCAGACTTATATTAATTATATATGTCTGTGATGTCCAAGATAAACTGGGCCATCATGACATACGCCCCCTATTACGTGGAACTTATACATAACTGGCGAAACGTAGGTGTACTCTAGGTACATCTCTGCCTAACCCTTTGGGGAATACAAGGGAATACAAGCGTGATGATGTTATGTTATATTTTAATCATCATATTTGTTTTAGTGTTTGGTCTGCTACTAGAATCTTTTTTTTTTTAAACGTATCCCCACGCTAGGATTTTCTCTTATATCTTGAGTGCATTTACAAACATTCAACTAACATTCACAAATTCCCGGAACAATTACCTGTAGGCCATACAAATATTTGTTCAGTGCGGGAATCGAATCCGCGACTAGCAGCGCAGCAGCCAGTACGCTGTAGTTTCAATCAACCTTACCCTATATAAATAACAAACCACGTTCCTATACTTTTCATAGGTCTTCTATAAATACTCTATGTCCGTATTAAGGAAGACATACTATATAATCTATAGATTGTTTTTATTACGGAAGCGTGGTACCCAATGTTTTCTTTCGCCCTGGGGTCAGACTTACGGCGTCACTCAAGTTGGCATTTAACACCGATATTACTTTTTCCTGTTTTGTTAAAAAAAAAACTTCCTTCTATTTTTGTTGTAACCCGTGTGCAGACTTTTGTTATGGATAAACCCATTAGTTCTGACCAACCCTGGAATTGAATGTAGTTACCCAGGAGACACGCCTGAGAGCACTAGGCTAATATGACAGGTGTTCAGACAGCAGCACATCAAGCTACCCCAATGTGTCAAATTTCTGTGATAGGTTTTCAACTTTTTTTCAAAAGGATAAGTTTCATGTTCAATTGGGAAAATCTGGGGTACCTTGATGTGCTGGCGACTAAGTACCTAAGTCTAACCTTGAAAAAAAATTAAAACAATACATTTATGTATTTTTTTCAAGTTTTAATAGTATTTCGTTTGTCAAAACATGAGCACGCCCGAAACACAGGATTTGCAATATTACTTAAGAAAAGTAAAAAAATCACTAACTTTTTCGATTTATTCTAACTAAACTCTGCATTTTGCAATTAACTTAACACGAACATCTAGCTTAGATTTAAATTCGATTTTCAAACTGTACACGTATAAAAAAAGTTTGAGCACGTGATGCAGCTGCACTAACAATAAAAACAAAAGAAATTGCACGAAATACCCGCATCGCGTGTGTCATGATGGCCTAGTGGTTTAGACCTCGCCTCTTGAGCTCGAGGTTGTGGGTTCAAAACCTGGGCAAGTAACAATGTGACTTTTTCAATTCATATATACTTTCTAAGTTTATCTTGGACATGACTGACATCGATGAAGGATGGCATCGTGAACAAAAACCTAAAAACTAGGGGGATATTTTTATGTTTTAGCGACAAATACCTTAACCAACCTTTTTTTTTTTATACGAGGTGGAATATCCTCATGGATGTCCTCCGTTCTGGGGGGGCGATGGGGTCTGTCAGACTCTTACTGACTAAAAACCACCCCGGTGTTCCATCTCACACTTATCCAACCCAACCTGTACCCCTAGACTAATAAACGTATTGCCTTCCTATGCGGGACGCAGTTGAGTAAGAACGGGCAGAGCCGCCTTGTCATGTTGACAACGTAGCTACAGTAACACTTTTGTTCCTTTATTACTATTTCGTAACGTACGTGACCAGGTTACCAGTGCACTCAGTGGACGTCGGACATACAACCCCACCGTGAATGGTAACGAAGGGGTATGTTTCATATTTCTTGTTTACTAATGTTGTTTTTAGCTTTCCGGGTCGGCCTTGTTACGTTAGGGGGGTGGGTTTGCAATGTTACTATTTTATGTTTTAAATTTCAGTACTTTATTTGGGAAGATAATTTGTTTTTTTTTGTATGTTGATCTGATTGCATCAAAATGATTTATAAGGTAGGTTCCAGGTGTAGGTTCCAGGTTCATAAGTTCAAAATATATTTTACTTGTCCACTTGTAAAAACCTATTTACAATATAAATATAATTTATCTCTGACATCAGTTAAAGAAAACATTCTGCGGAAACTTGGACTAATATTATTATGTCTGTCGTCACCAAGCCGCCTTGAGCATTCGTGGTGATTGGCGCTCGTATCTTCTCTGTATAAGAAGAGGTTTTGTTCTTTGCAGTGGGCCAGTAACATTCTGGCATTACTTTTATTATGTGAGGGCTCAAATAAAGTGTTTTTCTGCTGTGTCGCCACGAACTATATATTTCAAACCAGCTCATCATCATCTGCCTGTTCTTTTCCCAAGTATTGGGTGGGGTTCCTGTTTAACTGTAACCAGCTGAATATTAGGATTAGACTCTGGGGAGTATCTTAAAATAATATATCACAAAACAATTTGGAGAATTCAATTCTTACTGGCAAAGGGGGTGATAATATTTCAGACGTCTGTCTGTCCGTCTATTTTTCAATTTGACGTGACCATTGGGCGATGGGGGACTGGGTCCGGACCTCTACGACCTAGGTTACCTACACTCACAGTAAATATAAATATTCTATTCTGTTCTAATTTATATTTTAGCTAGTCAGACAGGGCCGACTGGCCAGACGATGAGACTGTGGTCTCACAATGGCTGAAATTCAACGATTTCAGCTTCCTCGCCTCTTTTTCCATATAATCTTTAACTACGCCAAATCTTATACTCCTCCAGAGCCAAAACCACTTAGTTTTAAAAGGAATTCAATCCAAAACTAAAGTTTCCTCCGAAGCTTATCTTAAAGCTTGTTACTGAAACCAATCTAATACGAACTGCTTACCATACATCGCTTCATTGTTGAAAACCCACTTACAAGACTCCTGTCCTTACCACTAACGATATTTAATATAGTCACCAGCACCAAATTAATAATAAATAATGCTGGACAATCCAAATGAGTTATAAGTACACCTAGATTCCGCCAGTTATTTTATGTTCCAAGTACAGTCAATAAAGCTATTTGGTATACAGGCAAGAATACTTATCTTTCCACTACTACACCAATTTACATGAAACAAAACATAACATCATGCCTGTATTCCCCGAAGGGTTAGGCAGAAGTGTACCGTACCTTATACCCACATTTTGGCAACCGATGTGGCGCGGTGGGCGAAAGTCCGCCTGCGACGCAGGAGTTGCGGGTTAGATTCCCGCCCCGGGACAAATGTTTGTATTGTACGATATACAAAGATTTGTCCCGGGTGTTCTGGGTATTTGCTATGTATAATAAACAATGTATATCTATCTAATGTATTGTTGTTGTGTGCGTTTAAGTTTTTCACCCTTAAAACACTCTTATAAACGTAATATAGAAATCTTGACTACTCAGCACACTTGATACACTGTTTACAAATACTTTCAAGAATATATATTTTGGTCTTTATCAAAACGTAAGATGATAGATCCTTTAAGCTCAACAACCTACACACTTGTACCGTAACTGTAACATTTTTTTTCCCAAAATATTTAGAATAATATGAAACCCGAAGATCTCAAGAATACTTGTGTACGGTCGAATGAATAATTCAGATTTGGGATGACGGCTTGACATTGCCTGAATGTCAGATACAGTCTTACGTAATGTCTGCGGCTTTGTGGCACGAGGTATACTCCAAAATATAGGAATTATAATATTGTATATTAAAAATCATAAAGGTCAGTTCAGGCTATACTATATTATATAGTACAACAATATCACTCATCGTTTATTTTATTTGGATACGTTCACACAACGCTATGCTATGAAGTATTTATTCAGCAACAAAGAAATGACGCAAGATGCTATACTATATAGAGAAATAGTATGTTGTAGTCTGAATTGCGCTTAAAGAACTACAAATAACTTTTTTTGAAAACAATAAAAAAGAATAGGTTCGGTCAAACTACGTTACTGACAGTGCCATTATGTTTCACCAGTTATGTATAAGAGCCTATTGCCATCAACCGGGCACACGTCCATACTCTGGGCTGCTACTGAGTAATTCCTAATGAAAAGTCCCAATGACAAATAGCTCGATCCAGGACCTCATGCTTAGCAGTTGCATTTGCAACTACTCAAGCAAGACAGTCAAGCTTAGAGAACTGCCTATCTCAAATCTCTTAAAAGAATAATATTAAGAAAAAAAAACAGTGGTTTCCACATATTTCCGGGTAGCCATTAAAAATGGCGATCAGGAATTGGCTCCTATGGTCACTGAGACATGAAAACCCCTCCTTCACCCGCGAACTATGTTTGACCTTCCTCCTCCTCAAGTCTTTTCCTCACTGATGAGGGTTGTGATCTCTACTCATCACTATCTTGTAGACCAAGTTCTGCCATTTTGTTCTGTTCACTGCCTCATGGATCAATATCGTCGCTGACCTTTGTGTCAACCGTCGAACGACTCTTTTTTTTTACTAAGATCGCACTACACACTAGGATTTTTATCCTGTAGGTATTGTGGGTGCGATTACAAACATTCAAAGTCACCAACACAAACAGCCAGATCCGGAACAACTACCTGTAGGCTAAAGCCACGACGTGCTGTCAAAAATTTGACCTTACCAACGCATTGGGCTTCGTCCCTGAGGTCTCTTGCCTATGTTCGATAGACCAATGAAAATCGTAAGACCTACTATTTCTAGCAAAAAATATTTATGTGCTTGAGTATGATGAAAAAGTCACGGATCCGAAGGATTTCGTAGTTATTTATATCTTTATTATCTCGTGTAAGTCGTAAATGTCGATAGAAGAAAATACGTTCTCAAGCACTATGGATGCTGACAACCTATCGTTAAGTTCGTATTGGATATAATTTTCGCTTTCATATTAGTACCGATTGTATCGAATATATACTGAGTTAGACTCCGAAAGAATTATGACTCTTCTTTATAGCGTCATCATTATCCTCCTGCCCTTATCTCAATTTATTTGAGGTTGGCGCAGCATGTCTTCTTCTTCCATACATCTCTATTTGCCGTCATCACAAAAGTCACATCCTTTCTAACTATATCATCTTTCACACAATCCAACCATCTTTTCTTTGGTCTCCCTCTACTTTTATAACCTTGCACATTCATGCTAAACACTTTCCTCACAACATGGTCCTCATTCCTTGGCATCACATGCCCATACCATGACATCGGATTTCCACACAACTTCTCGGCAACGCATAACTAGAAGAGAGATGTTCAGCAAGTGGAACTAATAAGGTGGGCAGGGAAGCGGTATCTCGCCAAAGCTGGAGTCTCTTCTGATATTTCTGCTGCTTTTCAGCCTTGGGTGTTATCATGCAAAAGGTGTAGCTTAGAACTATTATTATTACATAACGTATTGGTAGACTTTAGCAGTGCTGTGACATTTGAATGCCAAAAAGAACCTTATGGCATACAGACAAGAACAATATTAGTTCTGGCTGGATTCGAATACTCCAGTGATTCTAGAATCGTTTAAAATTTAGAACTTTTTGGGCGTAACTGTTTTATTTTAGACCCGGCAATGCAAAGACGTACGCTAAGTGAATATATTAACATTAGAGGAGCCAAATTATTATAGTTTTAAGCTCTGAATCCGGTGCTGCGAGGCTGCCAAGTGTGAACTGCCTCATAGTAACTGCTTTGTTCCAACCAATGTGTTTGTTTTAACAGTAATCATCATCTGCCTTGTCGGTTTCCAACTTTGATGGGATCGGCTTCCAGTCTAATCGGATGCAGTTGCTGTGCTTTTCGTGGAGCTTCTGCTTTTCTAACCTCTCCAATCCAGTAACTGGGAAACACAATACCTCTTGGTATAATTGGTTGTCCGTAACAGTATGGTTGTCAATAAATTGGGTACCTACGCTTTTAACACCTTAAACGCCAAGTGACCGACAAACAACACTTTTTCTATTGTGTCTCGTTTTCTGGCAGTTCAGGTGTTTATAGGTGTAACCCGTTAAGGTTCCCGGTGACAATGACCCCTTACAGGAGTTGCACAGGATAGGTTCTAGGATGATCTTTTAAAGTACCCGGTCTTTTTGTAAGTGTGGTAACCACCGGGGTGGTTTAGGGACATAAGAAACCCATATTCCCTGATCGTAAGTCCGAGAGCCTTTTAAAGGCCCGCGAAAACAAATATCCTATTAATCAGTCGAAATGCTAGCAATGTTTCATCAGTTTGTAGTTTCAGGAACCGAGCAATATGCAAATCATAAATCACTCCTGAAACACACAACAATACAAAACACATAACTCTCAAACACCATCTCTTGCCACTGTTTCATCACTTTCCGCAATTAGTACCCTTTAAGGAATTCTAGACCATGTTGTTTATGTACTAAGTACGTCTATATTGTGCATGGCACTTAGAATTCTCCCTGCTTTCAAAGCTACCGGTTGCCTTCATTAAAGGCTCGTTTAGACGAGGAGCAGTTCTTCCTTATCGAGTGGCAGTTTGTCCGTACTAGTATTTTTGAAGACACACACACTTCACAGTATATCGTCTTCCTAGTCTTTTCCCAACTACGTTGGGGTCGGCTTCAAGTCTAACTGGATGAAGTATTATAATGGAAACAAATCCATGCAGAATACCAGTATTTTACATGGAGTGACAGCCTATCTCTCCTCGACAATCCATTTACTAGGTAAAACGATGCACCTTAGAATCGAATCCAAATCTTCTTTTATTTCAGAACTAGTCCATATATTGTGAAGTTGATTTTAAATTTATTTATTTTTAAAAGAGTTCGATATAATATTATTAATTCAATATGTTTTGTATGATTCTTTTAAAATTAAATTAATTAAAAATGAGTTAATTATTATATACCGCAATATTGGGAATCCAAATCCATACTCCATGCAAACAAATATCCATATAATGAATCGCCTTCGAGACGAGTAATAGTCTCCTCGTGTAAACGCGACTTTACAATGAATTATTCAGGGCTTTCGCTTTGAAACGATCCGGGAACATTGCTAGTAACAAGTTAATGTGTATCCGATTCTGTAACATGAAGTGGCTGTAATTTTGTACGGGAATGCATTTAATGGATATGGCAATAATATTAAAATGCTTTTCATTATCAGTTCAGTCTAAACTATAGATACCTATAATATTATAGAAAGGAAAGATTTGTTTGTTTGCATGTTTGTTTGCAATGGATCAATTCTAAAAAAAATATCTAGAGAAAGCTACATACTATATACTTTTCAAAACTACGCTTTAATGGGGGAATGTTAAAGTTGGAAGGGAAAAGTACCAATACCGGTAATCGCAGGCAAAGTGCTTGTTATTTTTAGAAAGTGGCCTAGTCAGATCCCTACTCTTCATTAGAGATTTGATTAAGCCACTTGATAAACTATTTTATGCATATGTTACATCTCACGAAGGAGGGATGCCTTTGAATATTTTTGTAGGAACTTAGATGCACGAACTCATTTTTTCTTTGTGCGTACTGAGCGCTCCCAAGAGCATTGTGTGCGTGAAACAAACACACACAACGATAGCCTACCCGCCTTCCTGAGATTAAACATTTATACAAGATTTCGTTGATGGATGGAAAATTAAAATAAGATTTCGCTTAAGTAAATGCTAAACTGGGCGTATGTACTGTACGCCCTAAAATTATAAGCTTATATCTCAAGATGGAACACGTTCTGAGCATCAGTGTCTGTATCAAGAGCCTTTACAGATTTTCAGATATCGGTAGTATTTGAAAGTGAACATACTTTCTTTGAGTCGCATATTCCAAGTAAGCAATAAGCTAGCCATGAATTTAATAAATAAGATAATGTTGACAAAGATCCACTTACAAAGTAATATATAATAATAGTGCATATCTACCTGGTTTCATATTAAATGACTACGCCTTTTCATTTTGTGGAAGCATCGCGATATAATACCGCTTCGATTTCAACAATGAGCCCGCTACGTTGCTACGATCGCTACGCCGTAGCAGATCCGCTACGCATCGCCATTGTTCCTGAAGTTATTGTGCATTTGACGGGTAGTTTGTCGCAGATGATTTATTACTATAGTTACATTATTTTATATTATGTTACAGGAGAGCAAGTTTCTGTAGAATATAATTATGTTTTCTAAGACATTATATTTATGGCTTACTTTAACAGGGGCTCGTGGCAAAATTCAAAACAGCCAGACGGTTTGGTCGAAAGATCCATTACATTACGGGACCCATCTGTGCCTCAGACAACATGTTAAGCCGTGGGTCTCGGATGACCTTTGTAGATTTTTGATAGTCGTTTATACGGGTAGTCAGAAACCAGTCTAAAAACCAATTTTACCATGAGGTTTCGTATTACTCAGTAATTGGGCTCTTTGCAAAATATTCAGCTGCATCCGGTTAGACTTGAAGACGACCCCAATATAATTGTTCAAAATACTTCAGAAAATTGGTCAAATTATCAAACAAAATTACTCTGCTGCCCACCTTAAAATCTCAATCCAGTTTCCAGATATATCGCACACCCAGATCAAAACAGAGACAACTCAAAAATAAAGATTTTCAATGCTATGATGAAAAAAACAATTATTACCCATTTTTTTGTCAGTAAAGTTATGAAACAGGACCTTAAATCATGTCATAAACATGTTGTAGAATGTAAGTGTAATTTAACTGGACTGGGAATAAATACTTTTTATTGATGCAACATTACTTTTTAGTTGTTATTGAACATTCTTGAATTTTGAGTTGTCATAGTTTTGATCTAGCAGTGCGATATATAATATATATGACGGCGCTTTAATATTTGAATTGGTTTTAATTCAATTTCATAGATGTCGCTGTTAGATTAAGAGTGTCGTGAACATGATTTATCTGTGTCTGCTACGTCACACCCAAAGACACGACACTCTGACACAACACCGAGCGCCAGTGGGCAGTGAGGCGACGAGAGACAGTCAGGAAGATTCGAGAAGGCGTCGGGATCGCACAGGCGTGCTACGCGTTCGGTGGAGTGTCTTACATCTTACATGCTATTTGGTTATTTCGTTTGAATAGTGTCTAGTGCTTCTATTTTCTTCGCCCAACAATCCTCGCCTACCGACAAAAGTAGTAAATAAGATAATGGATTTAAGTAATACCGCTTATGAGGGCCAAGTTCCTACATATATGTAAATGAAACCATTTAAGATATGTCGTGAAGGATTGATAGACAACGCATAATCCTGCATACCGATATACTGCCTCAACTTTTTTTGGGGTTTCGTACCAAAATGAAAAAAGAAACAAACAACCCTTAGGGTAGAATTTCGTCTGTCTATCAAATACCCAGTCCTTTCATACTCTGTTCAATTAAGAACGTCGTATATTCCTATTTTGAACCAGTAACTTAGTTTTGTGGTAGCTAGTAATTCGATAACTTGCACTGCCGGTGCATTTATAAGGACATATTCTTGTTAACTTGGTTACTGACGTTCTAACTTGATTTAGCGTTGAAAGGAACAAGCTCTTCCACTAAAGTAATTAGATTATTTTGAACTGAGTAAAACCAAACACCTTAGTTTTTGTTTTTGTGTGTGGACGGTGATAAAGAAACAAACTTCGTACTTCGTATACCTGGATGTATTTCTTTGGAATTGGAACGATGTAGCATTTCACAATTTTTAATATTAAACAAGTAATTAGACTGCCTCACTGGTCGGAAGCACTACTGCTGAGCACGAGGTCCTGGGTTCGATTTCCAGGTCGGGCAGATTGTTATGGAGATTTTCTAATGGGAATTTTCTCATAAGCAGCTTGGACTCTGGATTTGAATCCGGTTGATGGCAATAGGCTCGTCCCCTGTAACATGGGACTTAAATAAAATGGCGAAATGTGCAACTCTGCCCAACGCTTCAGGGAATACAAACGTGACTTTATGTTATTAGCATTAATAGTTCCTGAAATAATACATCCTTCTATGAAAAATAAAAAAGTGGAGGTCAAATAATAATAATAAATAATGCTGGACAATCCACACAGCATCATTTAGCCCCAAGCTAAGCAGAGCTTGTCAAATAGGCAGTCGCTCCATGTAAAATACTGATCCGGTCAGACTGGAAGCCGACCCCAACACAGTTGGGAAAAGGTTAAGCAGATGATGATGTTCCTGAAATATAAAACTATGATAGACAGATAGACAAAATTGCACCGTAAGAGTTATTTTTTTACCTCCTTTTGCGAAAGAGTAATGCTAGCGAAGGAGGTGGTGAAGCAAGCCTCACGCCCCAGCCACCGCAGGAGACGCCCTGGAAGTCGGGGAGAAGTCATAGGATGATTTCCCATCCTTAACAAAAAAAAAACCTTTTTTCTTCCGTTTTGGGATGAAACCCTAAAAATAGGTCCAGATGACGGTATGCAGTATTATGCTATACCTATTAATACTTCACTTAATATCTTAAATGGCTTACTAAGAGCTTCCAATATACCAAACTAAGCTCATAACAAGCTGGATCAAGTGCTTACAAGTTCACAACTATGGAACTTTGTGGGTAGTTGCAAAACTGTTATTGGAAACCAATTCTGCCTACTTATATGTATATCTATAGGCTTATTATATGACTTTAAGCAGTTTTGCTGTAGCCTGAGAAATAAGTTAAGGACTTTAATGGGTTAACTATAATTAATTTGATTATTTGTCGTAGTGGCCCAGTGGTTAGGGACTCATCTCTTATGCTCAATTCATCGGCCACGTCCCCGTCAAGTTTTTACGGGGAGTTTTTTTGACAGCATGGTTGACGCAGTGGCTGAACGATTGACTGCTGCGCCGCGTGTCGTGAGTTCGATTCCCGCATGGAACAAATATTTGTATGGCCTGTAGATAGTTGTTCCGAGTCTGGCTGTTTGTGTATGTGAGTATGAATTTTTGTAAGCGCACCCACGATACAGGAACAATTCCTAGTGTGGGGCAACGTATAAAACAAAAAAGAATAGCGCTGCAGGTGAGCAATATTTACGTAGAAATTTGTTTATTTATTATTAAGTTGATACTTTAAGCATACAAATTTACACAGGCAGACTTAATGCCATAGGCATTATCTATCAGGAAATATACCAATGGAATTCTTCAGGCAGATTTTGTGAGCACATGATACCGTGAATGTCACTGCAAACATAATACCGGAAGAATTATACCAAAAATCCTTCACTACCAAAATTCCAGATACATTTACCGCCCTCTCAATAACAGAAGATAGTCGCTCAAGAACAATCGAGTATTAAAACCCTCTCCAACCCTGTAGATAACGTGGGACAATCGGTCACTCAACCGGTGGATAATGGTCCCAAGTAGCGACACTCAACCCAAGTGCGGCTAACGAGGTCTCTTCACGATAAAAATGTTGGTACCTACATTGTTTATCCAATGTCCCTTTTAGGCGATGTTTTTGTCAGTTTCTAGTTTTTTGGCATTTTTGCAGGACTGAACCTATCTGGCAAAACAAATGATTATTCCTATTTTTTAACTATTGCCTAACTTTTTCACAACTTTGTTGGGGTGTGCTTCTAGTCTAATCGGATGCAGCTGAATACCAAAATTTTACATGAAGCGACTGCTTATCTGACCTCCACAACTCATTCACTGGGCAACAAGATACCCCTAGGTAGTACTGGTTGTCAGAACAGCTTCTCAGCGAACTTCAAAAGTTAAGTTACACTGCCATCTGTTAGAAATGTATGGAACTTATTATAGGAAAACATTTAATTTGCATTAAAAAAATACTAAGGTCAATAATCGAAATAAAAAGTATCCAATGTGCACAACACACTGTGTGCAACATTTAATTATAATAGGCTCAGTAGTTTAGGAGTTCATAGCGGACAAACTACGTGACACCTTATTTATACATATTAAGATTTGGGCTTTTATTCATACGGATATAGTCATATTTTACCTTATTGACTAGTTAAAACATACCTTATATACCTATATGTTATCTTAGTAAAATGAATGATTGATTAGGCATCTTCACTAGGCCACATAGCAACTTTGCAATCGCCGAATTCGGGTTTTCCAAAATGAATTGAATTAGCCCGACATCCAAAATGTTTAAATTAAATTCCCTGACTGCCTCATTGGTCTTGTGGACAGAAGCGCTACTGTCAGCAGTAGCGCCATCGGCACTATGCCGAACCCTCGTGCCCAGGCACGAGGGTTCGGCATAGTGCTACTGGGTTTATGCATCTGGACTTTTGCCCGGTTGGTGGCAAATATGGAAACAGGCTCGCCTCCTGTTACATGGGACTTAAACATAACTGGCGAAATGTGGGTGGTACGAAAGTTACGTCTCTGCCTAAGCTTTTGGTAATCACGGGCGTGATGTTATGTAATGTTAAATCCCTAGATCTATGATATTAACCTTTCAAACTTGTTCCTAACACACTCCATCAGCAGATGTTGCAAGTCTTCAATTTGTTGCAAATCTCACAGTTAGAGATGCATAATATTGTTCCGGGTCTGGCTGTTTGTCTACGTGAGTTTAAATGTTTGTAAACGCACCCACGATACAGGAGAAGTTCCTAGTGTGGGGCAAAGTTCTTAAAAAATAATAATAATATGCAAACTACAATATATTATGAAATATTGTATGCAAGGTGCCAAATTATCCTACAGCAAATTAATTCGTTTATACAAATGTCCCATGTCTGCAAAACGAAACATTAAAAATATGAAAAAAGTTTTTTGATCACCGTGCAAAGAGCACAGATTACCCCAAGTAAAAATAAACGCAAAGAATATCCGCACTATAAAAAATAACGTAGGTACTGAATGTGAACAGGCCACAGGTTGCAAGTGCAGAGAGACTTATACAGAAGGCTGGGTTGGTCAAACTAGGGGTTTGCACATATAGACGCGTACATACAGAGATCTTACATGCTGATGAGCGCGCAATGTATTTAAAAATCCAGCATGTTATCATAATTTGCCTAAGAATTTAAATACGTATTTTTTATGAACATTTGGGGAGCAAGTTACAATCGAATGACACAACTTGGACACTCGTAACAATAGCCAATGAAGATGTTAAGAATACGTATCCACAGACCCATTATTATTGACCTTTTTGAAGATCATCTCAGTAGCACACGTATATACGTGTGCTACTGAGATGATCTTCAAAAAGGTCAGGTACGTTTGAACGCAGACGAAGCGTGTAAGGATCGTAGCAGATGGCGTTCTATAGTTTCTGCCTACCTCCATTGGAAAAAGGCGTGAGTTTATGTATGCACGTATGTATGTACATTATACGAGGATTCGAATTTGAACAACTTTACTCCGTGATTATTAAATAAGGGGTTATGTAAAGAATACGTACGTTGTATCCAATATAATGATCATCTTGACCTAGTCCTACCAAGACGCGTGTCTACACGTGTGTGCGCGTTTCGCTCGTTGTATGGACCTACCTATGGTGCGTAGCACGAATGGTTGACGTGAATGTTACGTTAATTCGAACGATATTTAATATTCAAAATACTCGTTTCTAATCATCTGCCTAGCCTTTTCCTAATTATGCTGGGGTCGGCATCCAGTCTAACCGGATGCAGCTCAATACAAGTATTTTACATGAAGCGACTGCCTATCATCCACAGCCCAGTTACTGGGCATGGATGGGACTGGGATGGGCAGGACATGAATTTCCACGGGCCTTCTGTTTCTATCTGTTCTGTGTTGCAAGCTTATCCGTTGCCTAGTGACCCATTTCTTATAATTGACTCTTGCAACTTCGCGTGGAAACCATCTGAAACTGTTTGGAATATTTTTTATTTTTATCTCAAAATGTTTGTCTTTATGTGGATTTGCCTGCGTTATGTTGACGCTCGCTTTTGGAGGGTTAAATGGGCTCCATCTATCGCGAAACTGAGGACGGTTTTAAATAAAATGTGTTGTCAAGGAACGTTTAAAGTAAAGGTTTCTTTAAAGACATTTTTTTGTACTTTTATGTTGACTGGTAGATCAAGAAGTGAATATGTTAGAGGAACTCTGAAAGTGGCATCGGTTGTTATGGTATGGCCATACGGAAGAATGAGGATCATGCCGTGAGGAAAGTTTTGAGGAACAATATGGAGGGTTACAAGTATAGAAGAATACCAAAGGAACGATGGATGGTTTGTTGCAAAGATCGAATGGCTAGAAATGAGGTGACAGCAAATAGACATTTTCGGAAGAAGAATACATGCTTCACCGATCCCAAATAAATAACGATACGGATAAGACGACACGGTTGGCGCGGTGGTTGAGCTATCGACTGCTGCGCCGCGTGTTGTGAGTTCGATCCCCACACGGAACAAATATTTGTATGACCTACAAGTAGTTGTTCCGGGTCTGGCTGTTTGTGTATGTGAGTTTAAATGTTTGTAAACGCACCCACGATACAGGAGAAATTCCTAGTGTGGGTCACCGTTTTTTTTAAGAAAAAAAAGAAAAAGAAGGAGGGTGATGGCCAGTTTCGAGGTTGATATGTTTTAATTTAGTACGTATTGTTTACTTGTGTTAATAGTGTTTCTCTTTTCCAGGTAAATACGACTTCTTATCGGTGTCGACAAATACTCTCGAAACTGTATGTATGGTTTACAATTAAGTTTAATAAAAATAATGTGGGTCAGACTCTTTACTGTCTGAAGTGATTAGTATACTCTTTATGGCGTGCTTCAGTTAAAAAAACCAACTTAATACTTTGATGGCGTTAGTAAATAAATATTTTGGCTTTTGCAATATATCTACTTTTAAGGAATTTCCTCGTTAAAACTGCCTTGTTGGTCAGTGGTCCCAAGCACGACTGCTGAGCGTGTGGTCTTTGGGTTCAAGCAGGTCGAGGTCGAGCAAAGTGTTACTGCGTTTTTCCAATAGGAATTTAATCTTTAGCAGCCCGGAGTCTTTATTTGTGCCTGGTTGAAAGCAATAGGCACGCCCCCTATTACATGGGACTTAAACGTAACTGGCAAAATGCGGGTGTTGCTGTAGGTACACCTCTGCCCAACACTTCGGGCATTACAGGCGTGATGTTATGGAATTTCCATTGATTGTAAAATAAATATTTTAGACGGACATATACTGACCTCATTGGTGATGTTTTCCAAAAAGGTCAGGTGCGTAGTACTGGCAACGGGCGTGCATGTATGATCCTAAACGAATTAAAAGGGGTATGTAAGGATCGTAGCACGTGGCGTTTTGTACTTTCTGCCTACCCCTATAGGAAAAGGCGTGGGTTTATTTATGCATGGGTACATCATGTTACTAAAGACAATATATAAATAAAAGGACGTATATATTACTCTTATAAATACGATTCTTATTAAACTTATATACATATATAACTTCGTAAAAAAAGCATTCCAATTATTCGATTATCTTCTAAACTCAACTCAAACTGTTTTATTTGTGATTGCCATCTTGCAGTTTATCCTTCAGGGATATCTACTGCTTAACCGAACTTTCCTATGGGGACTTAATTAGAAATTAAGGCCTCCAGCCAGGGCGTAAAAACTTATAAGCTAAGTGACCAATCGCTAAGGGCACCCCCTGCGTGGTACGAGCCTCGGCTTAGGCCGTCGCTGGGAGACTAGATTAAACAACTATAGGCTCAGCTCCGCGGGCTGGCTCGAGCCCAGCAAAAACACTAGGAAGTGGTGAAGGGTGGGCGTTTTTGGGGACTGTCTTTTGTAAACGTTTTGACGTTCAAAAAGTGCGTTCAAATGAATTTTGATTTTGATTTTTTGCAAAGGATCGGGGCATTGACGGTGTTGTCGCGACGGGCCTCGACGGCGAGGACGGAATGAGTGATATCAAACCCTATTGTTGGCGCATTTCAATCTCTGGGTTCTTTAGCGACATCCTCAGGAAATTACTAGCCGACGCCGACATAGGCCCGATTGTAAACGAGCCATTACGACCGATTTTTAATATTTTCGATTTATTATTACCTAATCTTCGCCGTGATTCGGCTTTTAAGAACAAGTAAAGTATATATAATATATACCTTTATGCAAGTAAATTTTTTGTTTGACAGCAAACGTCTTAATTGCGGAGAATGAGGTCTTGAGTTCGATTCCCAGATCTGGTAAAAATATTGTAGGTTTTCCGTTACTATTTTTTTAGTACCAGCAAGGTCTTGTGCCCAGTTGATGGCAAAATGCTCACCTCTATTACATGGGACTTAAACTTAACTGGCGAAACTTGGGTGTATTAGGCAGGTACACCTCTACCCACTTTTGGTCACCGGTCGGAGACAATAGGCTTGATGTTTATTTTTATTATTGTGTACTTTTTAATCATTTTCATTGACTACTGAGGAGTTATATTTAGTAAGTTTCCTGATTATATAATAGGTACATTTGTGGAATTTCAGCCTGTTGAAACGACATTGACTATCACTACAATTATGTATAACTAGCTTCCGGCCGCGACTTCGCCGGCGTGGTTTGTTGATAAAAAAAGTAGTCCTTTCCCGGGGTGCAATATATCTCTCTGCCAAATTTTATCGAAATCCGTTCAGTGGTTTAGGCGTGAAAGACGGACAAACAGATAAACACACTTTCCCATTTATAATATTATAAAGTATGGATATGGATTCTACCTTCTACAACTTTATTTTTTGTTGCTCTGCAAAACTCTTCAAGGAATAAAAGCGTGATATTATGTTATGTTTTATATTTTACTGATTTCACTAAAAACCTACTGACATGTAATTAGCCTCATAAGCATTTTAACCACAGACTACGGGATGGCTTAGTTTGTACAGCGCACTTATACGACTTGCGTGAGCATGTAAGTAGCAATTACTTGTGTGTCAGGCAAAAGTAAATAAATTATAAATACACGAGTACAGAGACTAGCACATCAAGCTACCCCAATCCGTTTAATTTCTTTGTTAGTTTTTCTACTTTATTACAAAATAATAAAGTTCATGTTCGATTGGGAAAATTTGGAAAATGGCGTCTGAATGTCGCATAGTATATAGGAAATTAATGATACTAGTTCATGGGGTTCAATGTTTATCGATCGATTTAATAATGTTTGTTTTACTGTAGGTAATGACCTAATATCAGTTAACTACTAGCTTTTGATCACCATTCCGTTCGCGTAGAGTTTTTTTTTGTACAGGGTTAGTAATATCAACGATTGTTGACATAACGGTCCCGCATGATGGGAAGCTCGTGAAAGCTGAGAAAGATACCAAGTATAAAGAAATCAAGTAACTTGATTTGAATTGACTTGGCTAGCGAGGATTTTGTCGTGTGGGATCTGGACCCAGCAATCGTTGTAATCGATAGTCGTATCAGCCAATGGTTGAATAGCTAAGATCTTCAACCAACACCTAAGGAGAGTCTCGTGAGGCAGGTAGATCAAGGACTTGATTCAGAAAGCAGTACTTCTGGACACTGCTCGTATTTTTAGGCGATTTCTCTCCCTGGAGTCCTGACCCGACTGTTCCCGAAACGGGCGGCTTACTATTTTCTAATGTTTTTCTTACATAATGAAATTTTTAATACTATAATTTATTTATTTATTTATTTGGTTCACCAACAATTGTATACACTGAAACAAGCAAATTAAAAATAAGCAGAAAACAGGATAAAGTGTAGCCATCACTTACAGGTAAACTCTGCATGCACACATAACGTCGGTATTTCTCACAAAGGCAGTAAACAAAAATACTATTTTATAAAGTTGCACTGAAATTAATAAAATATTTTAACTAAGTTAGAGCAAAATTAAAACAAACAATTTAAAACAATGTTATAGAAAAATTGCAACAGATTTAAATAAGTGTAAATAGGTAATACAGGAGATAAGTAAAGTGTAGCCCATATTTATCGATCCAGTCAGATAATACAGGGCTATGAAATTTAATGTTCGGGGAGATACTTATAAAAACTAGCTTTCAATTTGCCTAAATTTTCAAAGTGGAGGTCGATCTGATCACTGCAATCGGTCACCACCTTGCAAAATCTCGCAAAAGGAGAATTAGCACCCAAAACTGTTCTTCTCTGCGGAGGGCAAAGTGGTGTTAATGGCGTTATATAATTAGTGAGCAAGTAAAATTAATAAAGGAGAATACACATGTCACAGAATAATTGTGTCATATTGTACCTAATATAAGAAAAGAAAGAAAGAAAAAACATTTATTCAGCACAGGTTCAGGCACACAAAGACAATACTAAACATAGAAAAACAAAAAAACGAGTAACAAGAAACACATTAAAAACATATAATATAAGTATATATTATTTAGTGTGTGCCTTCAGCTGCGCTAAAAGGGTCCAGTTCAGCAAAAAATGCCAGACAACTAGTGCCTGACGCTGGTTTTCAACTGTACCTGAGATTGTGAGATGTCACGGACGTAAAACAGTTCTATAGTATGGTACGATTATAATATCACATTATCATAGTACCTTAAAAATCTTTTCTAACGTCCTCTGAACCTGTGTTACTCGTGTATTAATAAATGATTTGTATTCGTATTTGTCTTTGTACACGAGGAGCTCGTGGCAAAAATAAAAACAGTTGCACGGGTGGATCGAAGGTTAATCGACGCGTGCCGGCCAGTCTTACCAAGGGGTATCATGTTCTTCTGCCTCGCCTTTAGCCAACTATGTTGGGGTCGGCTTCCAGTCTAACCGGATGCAGCTGAATGTTAGTATTTCACATTTAGCGACTGCCTATCTGACCTCCACTACCCAGTCACTGGGCAGCAATATTCTGTACATACACAGCGCATACACATATAATACACAGTATTACCAAGAGGTATCCCTCTTGGTAAGATTGTGTATCATTATAAAAGGTATTACTTGTCAACAATTTTTTTTTAAACTTTGCTCCCCAACATTAAGAATTTCCTTTGTATTTTGGGAGCGTTTACAAACATTTCATTCATTTCACTCATATACACAAACAGCGAAACCCGGAACTGTGCTGGGATCGAACCCGCGACACGCAGCGTAGCAGCAGCCAATCGCTCAGCTACTGCGCCATCCGTGTCGTCAAATTTTTTCGTTGTTCAATTTCTATAACATGTACAAATATGTACCAACCTAGCATATGTTCGTAAACATAGTTATCAACTGATTGGAACCTGAAGCGACTTGAAATTAGAGTGAATAATACATGGAATGAACTTCGCTTCTTGTGAGTTAACGCGGTTACTACATAATGTACGGGCAACCTTGATTTGATGGTGCTATCATTTATGTAAACATTCATTTGCAGTCTGTCTGTTTAGGTTTGTTTTCCTTGCTCGAAACGGAAAAGGTCGCTGTATAGTTTATTCAAGCATCTAAATATTTGTTCTAGTATAGGAGGGAAATTGTCGTGATGGACTGTGATAGACGCCTTGCTTCTATGCAGGAGGTTCCTCATCATCATCATCATCATCCTCCTATTTGCAGCATATTGTCTTGTCTTAAATGAATTGCTTTTAAGTTCGGGAATACTAATCTGGACATTTGTCTGGTAGATTACCAAGGTGATGAAGGAATGGTCGGAGCTTGAGGACCGGTACCAGCAGATGATAAGCAACGACCCCGGTGCCGCTTAGGCTTTCCGCCAACGCACATGTCTTCCTCTTCCACACATTCAAATTTGTCTTTATCTCAATAGTCAACTCCTTTCTTGCCATATCCTCTTTCACACAATCCATACATCGTTTTTTTGGTATTTCTTGATTCTTGTGGTCTGTCTCTCTGCTCGCATGGATGTGGGTAAAAATATAACCAAGCACTTATGTGACTTTGTCAATTTATACGTACTTTTTAAAACATTATCATCATCACCATCATCCTCCTGCCCCTATCCCAATTTATTTGGGGTCGGCGCAGCATGTTTTCTTCTTCCATACTCGTCAAGTCATCTCAAGAGTCACCTCTTTTCTAGCCATATCATCTCTCACACAATCCATCCATCTTTTCTTTGTACTCTTGTAACCGTGCACATTCATACTCAAAACTTACCTCACAACTCTTTCCTTCGTGAGGAAATCAGGATTTATGAATAACATAATATGTTAGAAATCACCAATCTACCGTGATGAAGCGTGGTCTTTAATGCTCGTGGCTTCTCTATATGAGAAGAGCGCAAAGGGCCCTTCTTTGGGACAGTAATTTGACTGATATTACCTCATGTATATTCAATGTTGAAATATTACTTGATTCGACCTCTATGCCCTCTATACTGATATAGGCGTCATCTTACTGTGAAATTCAATTTATTTGGAGTCATACATCTCTGTTTACCGTCAATCTAATAGTTACTTCCCTTCTAGCCACACATCTTTCATATCATCTTTCACACAATCCAGCCATTGTTTCTTTGGTGTTCACTCTTAGAACCCTCTACATTCACACTCAAAACTTTCCTCAGATCATGATCCTCACTCCTCCGCAACACTATAGATACTCCAGTAAAATGTTACTATCACCGTTTGTTCGTTCCATTAATACCTACTTACCTAGGTAGATATGTATATGTGTTGATATTAAAAGGTTAGAGTACCTAGCAGGCCATCGTGCTAATGAAGACTTATAAAGCCTTTGATACATGCTCGTGTACACTAGAAGCCGTTGTCTGACCTACAGACAGCTGTTTCAGGTATTAGTACTTGTATGTGTCGGATTTGTGTCATTAAAAGCGACCAAGTGATATAGAAAAACTCGTACGCTCACATCAAAATTACTTTGCACTATGTGAGCAAAATTAAGAATTTACCTATATTTTTGTAAGGAGACTATGTGTTATTTTGTGGCGAGTGTTAGCACAATATTCAATAATACTGTTACACCGATTTTATTTTTATTCTGTTTTTTTTCCGTTTTTCAAATAACCTTACCCCCCACTAAAAACATTCAAACTGACATACACAAACCGCAAGACTCGGAACTATTACCTGCAGGCCATAGAGATATTTGTTCCGTGCGGTAATCGAACCCACGGCACGCTTCGCAACAGTCAATCGCTCAGCCACTGCGTCAACCGTGCCTTCAAATTAATTGATGTAATTTAAAGGAATTTCTTGCACGTTCTTCTCCGTTTAGAACCATTTCTTAAAGAAGCATCTAGAATTTATTTTATGATATAAGTATCTTATAAAATTGACGTCCAAAAATACCTTTTAATAGTCTTATTGAAATAAATTACTTGATTTGATTTGGAAGCTGAGAGATTGCATCTATACTCATATAAAGCTATGTACCTGTGATGTAGTCGTATCTCCAAAAAGGAATATCAGATAAACCATTTTGAGGAACAGCGTACTATCCTGTACACTTAGGGGAAATATATATGCACTATAAGTTCGTTAAACGGCAGGTACGTATACATCTTTCAACGCTCGGCAGTGTAATAGAGTTTCATAGAGAACCCCGTATCGTCCGAGGTCATTGACTTGCCTGAGGCACTCCATCTCAAGACTAAAGCCTTTGAGATAGTGTAGCTCTTTAGAGGACATTATTGCGGCTAGGTGGGTAAGGCCGGTATTAATAAGAATTCTTAGAATACTTTTTGTGCTTATCTTAAGGTTTCTTTTCAAATAGCCTGCAAATTTTAACGTTATTCTTAAGTTTACTTAACATTCAAGAGTTATTTTATGATGCAAATAAATTATAGTAGTAATTATAAGTAGTGCTTATGAAATGCTAAGACAACTATGCGATTTAGCATATTGCCTTTTAATGTTGTCACCACCAAACCAAATGACGTTTTAAAAGCTACAGTTTTGCACAAAATGGCCGCAACTACACATTGGATGCAGCCTGCAACATTATCATTGCAAGCTCTAATTACCACTAGCGAACGTGCAGAGACAGTCGTTTGTTTTCATTAGCATTGTCCAAGCTGTATTTAATTGGAATATACAGGCTGGTAGGTAAAACAATGGACGTACTTGAAGGGAGTGCTGTACCTATGAGATTGAAACCTGAGACTATGGGGCAAATCATACAATCGCGAAATAACTATCTGTTACTCCATACATTTATGTTCGCAAAATGAATAAAAAAAAAACAAAAAATATCAGCTTGTTACTGTCCCACTGCAGGGCAAAGGCGTCTTCTCATACAGTGAAGGCATGTTCATTAATCACCACGCTTGCTCATAACTTAACATATTCGTATAACTTAACCAAATGTAGGGAACCACTGATTGTTGTGTGTTCCCGATTTCAGATATGGTTCATAGTAAAAAGTTGTTAGAACACGTCACTCCCATGACGTGTGTCTATCGATCGACCTACCATTCTGCATATAGGGTTTTTGGGCCCCGTGTCCTAGGACTTCTTCTTAAACTATTGATAGACATTTTTTGGTGTTAAGAACATATAACCACAGGTCATGTACACACACGGGTTACGAGTACTACGCACCTGAAGACCAATTCCCATAATTAAAAGCGGTTAAAATTTAGTCGTCATCTCATCTCAGCGACAGTCAATATCAAAAACTTGTCAATAATAATATTATATTTTTGGCAATTATTGTGTTAGCACAAAAACATATTATTTTGGTTATGATAGACGCTCCTTTTGCAAACCAGTTACAAATGAAGACTCCGGGCTGCTACCGAGAAAATTCCCAGTGAAAAAACTCAATAACGTTTTGTCCGACCTGTAAATAGATCCCAGGATCTCTTTCTTAGCAATAACGCTTCCGACCACAAGACCAACGCCAGTCAATTAAAACAATAATATCATCATCATTCTCTTGTCCTTGTCCCAATTTATTTAGGGTCGGCGCAGCATGTCTTCTTCTTCTTCCATACATCTCTATTTTCCGTCATCTCAGAAGTCACCTCTTTCTTAGCCATGTCATCTTTCACACAATCTTTTCTTTCTTTTTCTTTATTTTTAAAAAGAAAAACGTTGCCCCACACTAGGAATTTCTCCTGTGTCGTGGGTGCGTTTACAAACATTCAAACTCACATACACAAACAGCCAGACCCGGAACAACTACCTGTAGGCCATACAAATATTTGTTCCGTGCGGGAATCGAACCCGCGACACGCGGCGCAGCAGTCGATCGCTCAGCCACTGCGCCAACCGTGCCGTCAAATCCATCCATCGTTTCCTAGGTCTCCCTCTACTCTTGTTACCGTCTACATTCATACTCAAAACTAATTAAAACAATTATATTCGGTCAAAATTCAGTCGCAAACTCATCTCAACGACAGAAATTATCAAAAACTTGTCAAAAATATAAGTAAATCAGACGTATTTTTGACGGATTGAGAACGGGATTAGAATACGAACACTCTCAAATTAGAACTGCCCCTGTGATATTTCTGAAGAACAATTTAATTAAAATTCAATCAAAGAATTCTATGACTAACCTCTTATTATCTTCTTATTTTAAACTCCGTTCACAAGAAGCACAAGTTCTAGGTACATGGAACACAATACAAAGCAAGTTCACACCACATAATCCACACCCTGTTACCTCACATCATGTGTCCAAAACTAGGACAAAACAATAAACAATTTAGGAGCATGATATACATAATCATGTACACAACAGCGAGTAAACTATGTGTATATAAGTTGTACATACCTGAACACGGCTTCTGTACATAACACAACTTATCTGTGTACCTATATCAGCGGGAAACTGACGAACTGGTCTTGGAACAAAGGGATTTGTATACACACTCCGATAGTTTGATCGTTCTGATGTTAAAATTTAGCAGAGCAAACAGGATAGATAGATTGAAGGATTCTTGCGTACCTACTCCATATTTTCATTTTTGTACATGGAGCCAAATAAAACCAATAATTAGCCAGTTCCAATTCTAGTTGATATTATTTGTTAGTATTTTAGTATTTATTTGATTGAACTAGGTAATTAAATTAAAAACACCAACTGACCAAAACGACGGAAACAATGTACATTTTTTAAAACGTCATAATATGACAAGTGCACAATATTCATAATAGATGGCGTTCAGTGTTGCAATTAATCATTTCAACACTAGTTCTTAGCGTATGGACAAAAATACCTAGTAGGTATCTTATCCCAATTTATTAGGGGTCGGCGCAGCATGTGTTCTTCTTCCATACTCTATTCATATCTCTATTGCCGTCATCTCAAGAGTCGCCTCTTTTCTAGCCATATTATCTTTTACACAATCCATTCATCTTTTCTTTGGTCTCTACTCTTGTAACCCTGCAAATTCATACTCAAAACTTTCCTCACAACATGATCCTCATTCCTTCGCATCACATTACTATGACCACCGATTTCCACACAATTTCTCTGTAACAGGCGCCACTTTCAGACTTGCTCTTACATACTCATTTCTTGTTCTATCAATTCGCGTAACACCACACATCCCCCTCAGCATTCTTAACTCAAATAAACAATCTTTAATCAAATTCCCATACGTCAGGAACTTGTCGGAAAACAGACTATGTCAACATCCAGGAGAGCCACATGCTTGCGGTCGCCTGCAATGGCCACACATTCCGAATGCCTGTGGCCGGAACACCCTGTAATGCCGACATTTTCTGGACAGTTTGACGTAATGCCGCCATTTTGGGTTGGCACTGAATGCGGACATTAGGAAGATGGAAATTGAATTCTTAAGGGGTAAAATTTAGTAATTAACTTCCGAAAGTTATGTTGTGAATATTTTATAAAGGTTGTACTGAAAAAAATATGTTTGCTTTTGATCATCGAGATTTGCATCATATTGGTGCCGATTCCCTAGTACACAAATTAAAGTTAAATTAATGACTTGATTTCTCTTTCTCTCTGACAGACAACTTGAGAAAATGACGGTGATTTAATAAAACTTATTAAGGGACGTCAAATTAGTTTATGCCTTGAATACTGCCATACTGAATGTGAACTTTGTTTGTACGGGAGATTTAGTTCCACTAAAATCAACAGTTCTAAAATAGATTGTAAAAACAGGCATAAGGATCTGCCCTAATGCCCGTTTCTGCAAATTACATCTTAGCCTAGTACGCAGCAAAACAAACAAACGTTTTTTTTTTAATATACGTATGTAACACTTTTAAAAAGGTTGCAACTTGTTTGATATTGCCCGCCCTGTCACACCCACGTTTCAACCGTCCCCCATATATAGCCCTGCTTAACCTGGACAAAAAACCAAAGCAAAATATAAATATTTATCAAAGTGTTATTAGCTGATCATAATTCTTAAAAGGGTTTGTTTTGGCCGACAAAAAATCCAAAAAATAATGGCTTTTTGAATTAATTGTTTCCAGCTGTTTGGTTAAATTTAGACTCTCTTGCAATTGTTTTAGAAATCCAATTCGCTGGTTGTCTAATTTAGGGATGTCGGAAATGTTAAAAGGTATTGATATTCCAATAAAACATATATTTTGGACAAACCGTTAGCTTGTGTTCGATAGGTACAAAAATATTTCGGTTTGTGTCTTAAGGATCGTTTTTAATAGGTTTTTGTTAGTCGTTAATTTTTATGGATGAATGTATCTCATTTACTATCGATACTTATGTATGTAACGAATGAGAAATATCGATATTTTTCCGTCATACGTAGTCTGATAAATATTAAAATAGTTCAACGCTTACAATATATTTTCACTCAAAACTAATTCAAATTAATAGTTTGCTCATAAAATATATTAACCCCATACTCCATAACTCTAACTCTAACTCTCTCTCCAACTCCTTTCCGTTCACAAAGCTTTAAATCTGCTGATTTTTACGTTATTTTAACCTACTACTGATAGAATGTTTATTTAACACATATATAACAAACTAACTACTAACACAGACTCAAGGCCCGGTGACCAGTCGCAACAAGGCGCGGTAAGGGATTTTTAGGTGACAGTTAATAATATAACTTAAAGTTATGGAATTAAAGTTGATATTTCAATTATATAAAATGGCCGTGGTATTCTCAGGTATGCCAACTTTTACAACGCCTCCACCAAATTTCTTTCAACTACCTACAATATCATTAAAATAAGGTGACTTCTAATTTTGTTTCGGTGTTATTTCTAAAAAAAAACAAATAGGAATTGCGCCGACTTCATCTATATAAAATGGTTTCTTTATTGTTTCTTGTAAAAATGATTATTAAAACCAATTTACAGAAAAAAATTGTGCCTGTCGCCTCCGACTTGCTGTCGTTTGCTGACGCCAATATTGTCGACAAGCATTGGCTTTGCCAATATTGGTGAAAAAACACATTTTATAAAATTCACTCCTCATTAAATTTAAATACTAGGGGAGTCTAGTATAAAAATCGATTCTTAGGAAGTAAACTAAAAATATAATTGATCATTTTACTTAAAACGAAATGTATTTATCATAAACGGTCCCAAGGGCGACTGCTGGGCGTGAGGTCCTGGGTTCTATTCCCAGGTCAAACAAAGTGTTATTGAGTTGTTCCAACAGGAATTTTCTTATTAGCAGCCCGGAGTCTGGGCTTGTGCCCGTTGATGGCAAATAGGCTCGCCCCTAATACATGGGACTTCAATAATATTAGCGAAATGTCAGTGTTACTATGCCTAGGTGCATTTCTGCCAAACCCTTCAGGGCAGGCAGGCGTGATATTATGTTTATATTACTTTAAAATGCCCCGCCGTGTCGTCACGCCAGTGTATGCTGTGCCCTATACTTTATCCACACAGTACATTACAATCGTCCACGCAAATCTAGGCTACTCATGTGGACGCCTATCTTAGCAACTTCTTACTTCGTTACAGCCTCCTCGACACCGCTGAGAGCACTCTACTCGAGTGTCCGCTAGCTTTGTCAGCTCTACGTGAGACACGCTGATAGACACTCACTACACTTGACACTTGGGAATAAATACTGTTATGTTGAGACTGCAGTTTTTCTAGGCGGCGCGGCGGCGCGTGGTGATTGGTCGGCTTCAATATGAGTGAATTTAGTCATTTTCTTAACTCTGATATAGACACATACCGGTTTTATTTTTGTGTAATTTTTTTTCCAAAGGGGAGGAAGGTTGTAGGGGTTAGATAGCACATACACTGTAATAGCGTAAGCTTATAAATATGTAATCGCAAAGCGCGCGATACACACTCGTTGCCAGTACATCTTAGTGTCAATATAATATCAGTGCAGTCCAGTGACTATCTCTTTTATTTATCTCCGATTACCACACCCTCTTAGATACCTTTTCCTGAATGTTAAATGTTAGTATTAACAAGGTTTAAAGAAAGACTAACTTTTTAGATAAAAAAATTACTACCGAATTCGAAAATTATAAACCGTGATACTAAAACATACTAATGGTTTATGTATGTACTTTTTAACATTTGCATTGACTAGTCAGGAGTAATACTAAGATTACTAAGTGCGCTTCTTAATGACATAATAGGTAGGTACACAGGTGAAAATTCAGCTTTTTGTAAAGTCATAAATAATAAAATAAATAAATAATGCTGGACAATCCACACAGCATTATCTAGCCCCAAGCTAAGCAGAGCTTGTGTTATGGGTACTAGATGATTGATATACTTAATACAATACATTAAATAGATAGATAATTTTTATTATACATAGAAAATACCCAGAACACCCGGAACAAATCTTTGTAGATCGTACAAACATTTGTCCCAAGGCGGGAATCGAACCCGCAACCTCCTGCGTCGCAGGCGAACTTTCGCCCGCTGCGCCACATAGGTCGTCATACGTGAGTAGTCAGCCTTAACATAAAAGTATTGTTATATAAGATATCTAGCGACACGGCCCGGCTTCGCAAGGCTGCAATTTTTTTTGTTGGAATTAGTCATAGATTAAGATTTTTTTATCGTTGCCCCACCAAAGGAACTTCTCTTGTGACGACAAATACGTTAAATGCGGCAATGATGGCAAATAGATGCATAGAAGAAGAAGAGATGCTGCACCGACTACAAATAAATTGGGATAAGGGCAGGAGTGTGATGATGATGACGATTTCAATCACAATTGTCATTCTTTGGCGTATGTCTAATGGTTATAACACAGAAAAATTACGTCATAAGTCAATTCATTTCCCTGACTGTACGTTGCTGTAAAATCAGCCTTGTAGCAGGCAAGTTCATTGACTCATATACCAGATCAAATACCGATATTATTTATGTTTAGATTCGGGCGGCAAAATTACGCTTCTTGTATAAAAAATGTCGTATCTTTGATGTTCAAGTATTCCTACGGTTTTTTTTTTATCTTACGTCTTGTAACAAGTATACTTGACTTGGAAAATAATTGGATGGTTGTCAATATAATTAACACTTAGTCTTTTATGAACTCAATTTGTTTAACATGCTTGTTTACATCTCGACATTGTGTTTCTTGAAGGGTTTTGTTACAAAAACAACCATTATATTATATTATTATGATCATAACTCAGTCTTTTTCCAAACTATGTTGGAGTCGGCTTCCAGTCTAACCAGATTTTCAGATTATCTACTCTAAAGAATTTCTTGTTTCTCGTATAAGTACCTATACTAATCTCACAAGGAACACGAATCATTTTCTTTTAGTGCAAGAACGTTAAAAACATCTCTTTATATCATAAAAATGTTGTCTCCTTTTCTTATCCTAGCTCCCTTGCACAATTCAGTGCACATAGTGACGTGCGCCCAGCACCCGCAATGCCTTTGTGTGCACATCAGCCTTCGTGTTTCAGCACATTTTAGCACCCCTTTGTTTGATACCAGCCACGCTTGTACTGGCCATTACGATTTCTCAGTTTGTGTAGTGTATTTTGGTGAGCAGAGTGGAACGGACATCGACGGACGCTTTTTCTAGTGTTTTTTTTACTTGAGACTGTATAAAAAATCAAGACTTCTATCTAACCCAATGAGATTTTTAATGAAAGAAGTATTTTTTTTTCTTTTAAAGTAAAAATCACATTTTATCAAACACAACTTGTGAAATGTGGATGCACTATAGTTTCACCTATGCCTTACCTTTTGAGGAATACAGGCGAAAGGTTTTGTGAACATTAACATATTACTTAACACGTTCACTGTCGAATGACTCCAAAGGAGTCACATTTGTACCAAACTCATATGTCCATGACTCAAATTGGAGTCATAATCCAAGAGTAAATTTGATGTTTTTTATTTGACTATTTTCATAGACGTATGGTTAAATAACAAGGCTACCGAAAATTTCCAAGAGCCGCCTTAAAATGTTGTCAAGTAAGGGCGAGATTGTAGGTGGACGTACAAATACATTTTATAACATTGTACTTACTTACTGGGATAAGGGACAAAAGTTGTCAGAAACTTAGATTTCCACTTAAAGACCACATCAGTATCACCCGTGCTTATAGCTACCCAGCTGTCCAGCTAGTACCGTATAAAACAAATGCAATCGGGTAAAAAGCAAAACTGTAATTGAGAATGGTTGCTAACAAACTTGAAACCATTAAAGAACATTTGAAATGGAATATGATAAGAGAAACCTATTCAATAATACCCCACTTAAAAATTTAAACGCCAGGTGATTGACAAACAATATTTATTTTGTCTCGATGACTTGCAGTTAAGGTGTTAATCTATTACGAAAACTTTTTGTGTCTTCTTTTTCACAATATGGCGTCTGTTTGCGGCTATTTTGAAGCTAGCTTACTTTCATTAAGATACGAGTATATCGGTTGATAAGAATCATCGAAATCAGCGTACGGGTTTGATCTCTAGAGCGCCACAAAGGAATACACATAATGTATGTATCTATGTGTAGGCATGTTGTCTACTGAGATTATTCTGCAAGGCATATACAGAAACTACGAAAAAATAAGCAAAATTGGTTATAAAGTTCCTTGAACCAGATTGCGAAGAATAGAAAAATTGCATTTTGAACTCTTCCTTCAAAGGCACCTTTAGCCTGAAAACGAATTCAATCTTTTCAGTAAAAATAGACCAACCTGTATTGCTGCTTTGAGCAATTGCGGTGCTGATCCAAATCGAACAGAATAAGTATGAGGCAAATCAAAGAAAATGGTTCTGATCACAATTTCATTTACTTTAACGTTTCAAAACTGTTTAATATTTTTCAATTGGCCGGAGTTTTCTCCCTGAAAAACATAAATAGGGTGGATAGGGACGCAGGGTTGAACTTGAAGAAAACGTTTTACTAAGACTGTCACTTAAATTCAATATTATTTGTGACAATGTATTGAGATCCTTGTGTACATTTTACAAAGAATGCTGCTAGTCTTATGAGGATGAATTTTTGGATGCCTGATGACTCTTTACTTTTCTTTTTCACATAAACAAAATACTAATTGTATAACTATTGTTCTGTAAGTGTAAATAATAATTTTACGTCTAACTAATGTGAAGAAAATGTACGACATCCACAGGGATGAAGTCTAGCACTTCACATTTTGTCCAACCACTTTAAAGCGTAGTGTTAATATGCGAATAAAATATAAGCAACAACTAGCAGATATCTAGGATAGGTGAAAGAATTTTTTAAATCGGTTTAGGTAAGTTTTTGAGTTTATCCATTACAAACCAACATACAAACATATGTAAGCTCAGGACGGCCTTCATCACAATCCATCTTGCAACGTGGGTATGTAAGTAATCCAAAGACGGTAATTTAAATTAAACGTCTTTGATACTTAAACGATTTTACTTCCATAACATTAAAATAATTATTCTACAATCGCGTAAATGGTAATCACTAATATTCTGATCAACACTAATCAATTTAAAATACACTATGTTTAAAGCGATAGATAGGTTGTTGTGCGCTGGCGACCGCTCCCCAAAAAAGGAATCCTAAGATGGCCGCCCCGCTACCATCGACTCGACGCTCCGCTAGAGTGACGTTGACAACCTGTCACTCTTGACAATGCATTTCTTATGTGCACCGACACATATAATATTAAAATAATATTAATAAAATCTTTACAATTAACAAAATCAATTAATTTTAATGTTATATAAACTTACTTAAAAGCAAACAAACAATCTTTTCTTCTTTAGACTATTAGTTTAGAAGATATACGGTACCTGTCGTACATAAAATGAGTAGTTCGTCACTAAAGTGGAAACAAAAATGTTCCCATCTGACTATTAAGTCAATTCTCTTACTGTAATTCCATACCTCTGACATCCAATGCGGCCACAGAGCCTGGAATGCCCCTGCAGTGTCTAGAGACGGCAGAACTTATTATACTCGTATCACCGAATTGATTCATCAAATTGTACAACATGATAAACCATATCAGGTTGGACGGTGACATCCAAACTAGGCATTGGCCAGTATCTTGGGGTCAGTGATGGAGCAGTTTTGTGTTTTTAAAATACAGTCCGCTGACAGAGATACCGATGACCAGCGAAGGCTTAGTCATAGAGTCCCATTCGCCCACCTAGGCACCCATCAGGTATTTTTTTTTTTTTTTTTTAAACAAACGTTGCCCCACACTAGGATTTTCTCCTGTATCGTGGGTGCGTTTACAAACATTAAACTCACATACACAAACAGCCAGACCCGGAACAACTACCTGGGTCATACAAATATTTGTTCCGTGCGGGGATCGAACCCACAACACGCGGCGCAGCAGCCGATGGCTCAACCACTGCGCCAACCGTGTCGTCGAAATCGTCTAATCGTCGGCTTAAAGCTGGGTACATAAATATGGACCCTAGGTCACAACTTCTGTCACTGTTTCGATATGTCATTAGTGTCATAATGCGGTGGCACACTTGGTTCGTATAGAAAGTGTTCACAATGCCGCCTCTAGCAGCGACCAACGAGGCTTCTCTCTGCTCTGAGAATACGCCAGTAATCTACGAAGTAGACAACTGTTTGGATTGCCATTTTATCTGAAAGTAAACAGCATTAGGACATATTAATGGAAAACGAAAGATCTTTTTTCCATTTTCCCTAAAAAAAAATATATGAAATCGTTTTCCCGTATTTTTGTGGAAAAAGATACCTATTTGTTTTAATGAGTGTCATTTTATGCGTGACTCTGGGTGATCTATAAAATATTATGGCGACGTTTTTTGAATATTGAATGGAACCAGATGTTTTGAGGGGATTCGGATGAACATTAAAAATATTCTACGTCAATTCTTTTTACTGTTTGAGATTTTGTTTTTAAATGACTTTAAAGCGATGTTGTGCTAAGAAATCCGTTCGTTTTGCGAGTAAGATTACAACGAACATTGACAGACAATCGAAAATAATGGTTGTCTAACATAGATCTTCGATTTTGATTGGGACCACAAAATAAGTTATAAACACACACACTTATCTGATTTATTTGTGACTGTGAGATTCAATTTCTATTTACCTATTCTGCATCAAGGCTAGCAGTGCGAGAAAGCTCACAGCAAAGCCATTTTTGAACAAGAAGCGCCTGCTAGCATTCACTAGCACTTAAACTGTATTTAGTCATTGAATTAAACTTTCTAATTAATAAAACTGAGTTACTATCGCGTTAAAAGGTAACAATCAAACAAACAGCGTTACATTCACATTTATAATATTGAAAAAAAAAAGAAGTATGGATGAGGTGTTGTGGTTATCAAATATTCATATCCTTTATATGCATAATAAGAGAATAAATCATGACCATACAGCAAAAAAGTAAAAATGAATTGAAATTCGAAATGTCGAATTTTCACTTTACAAAATTGATTTAAATTTTATTTTCGTTGCGGGAATTTTTCCGCCGCATATTCACACTGCTCGTAATACTGCTACAGAATTTGGGGTAAATTTGAAAAAAATACTAGGTACCTATTATATGTATTTTTAATTCCTTGTTTTCTTTTGAAAACAAGGAATTCTAGGCATGTAAATGCCACAGATCTGCGAAAGACTGCAGGCAGATGCTGGATGCGGCAAGCTGAAGACAGGGCGCCATGGCGCTCATTAGGAGAGGGCTATGTCCAGCAGTGGACTAGTATAGCCTGATGATGATGATGATGATGATGATGAAATGCCACAGGTTAAGTTTGTCGTGCCTCGGAAAGCACATTAAGCTGCTGGTTCCGGGTGACATTCGTAGATCGTGAAATAGACGCCAAAAACCGACAACTAGTCTTACCAACAGGTATCGTTTTAACCAGTTACTGGGTTTAAAAGGTCAGATAAGCAGTCGCTCCATGTAATATACTGTCAGCTGCATCTGGCTAGACTGGAATCCTACCCCAACTTAGTTGGAACTTGATACTAGGTATAGATGCCAGCATAGCCACCTATCCCAAACTGTATTTTTTTTTCAAATGAGTATGAATTTTTCTTTTGAAATAAAGCTGAAAAACTATCAGACAAATTTGACAGATTGGAGTAGCTTGATGTGCTGGCCGCTGTACTACTATACTTATTTTTTCTTCTAATGCTAAGATCGGCAATTTTTTAGAGTATATAGGTACGAGGTAGATATTACGGAACCCTAAAAACCGTAAAAAACCGTCACATGAGCAAAACCCGAACACACAATATAGTAATTGCTATAATTAGAATCACAGCAACGCCCACCACTCCGACAAATAATGATATTTGGGACATCGAGATTCCACTCGAGTAATTTGTTCGTCATCTAATATAATATTATATCATTCTTACCTACGAGATGTCTGTCATTAACATTGTGGGAACGATAAGAGTAATATATGTAGAGGTGCGTAAGATTAATTTTTGGTTTGTTCGTCATATATGACTCAGTAATATTTATGGCAGTGTATTGGGGACCTCTGCCTCACAGGACCGGGTCGAGAGCTAACTTTATTTACTAGAGTGAATTTACTTACTTTTGAGAGATTATCTTCAAAATAAACTCAAGAGTAGCGATCAGCCCACGCCAAGGCCGATCCCGAAGTTGGTCATAGCGTCAAATTCAAGAGTACGAAGCGTCTAAATTCCAACATCGATCGATCCTCATATAAAATTACACGAATGACACGTTCCATATTTAAAACCGTTCTAAAATCGCTTGAGTCAAAACAGCCAGAACTAATGTTCTTTTAGATTTCCAGCCTCTATGCCATAAGGTAACCTTTTTCGTAGAATACAAGGCGTACAAACGTCAAAGTAATTAGGCGATTTAGTAGGTATATTAAGTTCGCATGTTCGCATTCAATGATGGCCCATGTCATCATCATTAGAATTTACATAAAGCAGTCGATAACCGACGCAGGTCGACCACAAAATATTGGCAAGAGGAGCACTCCCTCGACTCCCTCACTCTCATAGTCCGATGGCACAGCAATCCAAAATGACCAGAAAGTTTACATGAGTCCCTTTTGCTTAATTAATAGATGGACAAGACGATAAAAAAGTAGTTTGAATTAATTGAGTCTAATTATTAATCCGAAACTAGGCATCAATGACCAAGTGCTATATTTACCGTGCGAGTCTGGGCAAGAAAGGAATCAGATGTGGTGCAGGACCAGATAAATATTAGGAGGAGGTCGTGGCTAAGACTCCTCCATACCGCGGAAAGCACGTGAAGCCGTTGGTCCCGGCTGTCATTTATAGATTATTGCCCGAAAGTCTGACAACCAGTCCAATCGTGTTACCCAGTAACTGGGTTGTGGAAGTCAGATAGGAAGTCGCTCCAGGTAAAATACTGGTATTCCGCTGAATTCAATTAGATTGGAAGCCGACCCGAACTTATTTGGGAAAAGGCTGGGCAGATGACTTACTTTAAGTTTTTGGGCTAAGAAACTACACACAGGCTTTCCCCATTATAAATTAAAATTAAGCTTTTAAAATGTTGAGTTTCTAATGTTTTGGGAATTCCGTTGGTTGCTTATTTAGAATATTAGGAAAGGCATATGTTCAAGCCCTCTTACTACGCTGTGCTCTAGACGACTACAGTGGAGTTATGATTTTGAACCGGTATGTAAAGAGGCCAGCACATCAATATACCCTAATCTGGCAAATTACTTTGGTAGTTTTTCAACTTTATTACAAAAGAATAATGTTCTGTTTAGTTGGGAAAAACTTTACAGTTTGGTATAGCTTGATGTACTAGCGTATGTTCGTATGTTCATAAATGATAAATTTTTATTTTATTTATTTATTTATTTTATTTTATAAATGATAAATTATATTTATTTCTGTAAATAGTCTTTTAGAAACACTTAAGTACGTCAACAAGTTTTTTTTTTAAACTAGTTCGATGTTTCACTATCTAACTACTCTGAAAAGAAACTCCGAAAGAAACTCAGAGATCAAAGACTCTTTCAAAGTCCAGACATTTTCTTGGTTATATCATGTCATCTGTTCCCTCATAACTTCTTACTATTAATCTTTGGTATGCCTTGCTTCGAATACGTAGTGTCACAACACAGAATCATCTTCTGCCTAGCCTTTTCCCAACTGAGTTGGGGTCGGCTTCCAGTCTCACCAGATGCAGCTGCACGCCATTATTTTACATGTAGCAACTGTTTATCTGACCTCCACAACCCAGTTACTAGGCAATATGAGACCCCTTGGTAAGACTGGTTGTCGGACTTTCGGGCTTCTGACTACCCGTAACGACTGTCAAAGATCTCTGAATGACAGCCGGCACCAACGGCTTAACGTGCTTCCGAGGCACGGAGGAGTCTCGATATGTTACGAACGGCCACCCATCCACAGTCTGACCTCCGCAAGCATAGTTTAACCTTCGATAAACCCGTGTGGCTGTTTATTTTTAGTCACGAGCTCCTCTGTTACAACACAGAATATGAAATACAAATAAAAGGAAAAACAATCAGGGTGGCGTGTGTAACACTCATTAGGAACCGTCTATTTACTAGAATGTTATGGCCGACAGCCGGATTTGGAATTCCGTGCTTGGTTTTAGGTTTTGTTAGTGTATTTGCTGTGTTTTGTTACACAAACTTGTGTTCTTCGTAGATTAAAGTTCATTTAATAGTTTGTTTGTTAAGCACTTAGTTGCGGAGTTTAGTTTGTCTAGTACATATAAATGCGTATGTGAGTTTGTTTGTTTGTTTGTTACGCTTTCACGCCTTAACTCCTCAACCGCTCATTATGATATTTTGTATATACGTTGTCAGAGGTACAGAAAAGGATACTAGGTATCTTTCATGGCGAAAAAGATGCTGTTCCGGAGGGATTGACAAGATCGATAGAATAGATTTATTTATTTGCAATGAATGTAGGTACATATTATTAGGTGTTACAAAGTTTTATGGCTCCTTGTACATTCTACCTTAATTGGCATGCAATTTTACATTTTAAAAGAATTTAATAAAACTTATCATCTAAGAATTCTTGTACTGAATAATAACACTTGTTCAAAAGTAATTCCGTAACATGCTTTTTAAATTTAGTTAGTGGTTGTTCCTTGACATTATTTGGTAACTTATTATAAACAAGTGGTGACATACAAATAACACTTTAAACTTTATGTTGTACATTACTTCGTAGAAAACTTTATGATGTACACATAGCTTTAAGAGTTACCTATGGTGCTATAATGGTTGTCCTTATCGAAAAACGACCTCTTACATACAATTTGGAAAAACTGGAAACAAAATGGCGGTAAAACGTCAAAATACGTCATCAGCTCCGAGATTTTAATCAATCTGTCTGTAATAAATAACTGGCCACAGATTAATAAATAACCATAGCTTCGTAAAAAGTTTACTAGCTCATACATCACGTGTGCCGAGGTAATAAAATGAAACAGTTAAAATAAATTAACTGCTAACAACTCACGATAATTACTGTCAACGTTATTGTTTTTTATTTCTATTTATGACTGTCATTTAGTTTCAGTAATATGTCTGCTTTTTCAGGATATAAAACACAGACATTCTATTCCAGTTCGAAAATGGGATGGTACTATCGTTTTCCATAGCTTCGTCCTTCTCTTGCACTACAATAGGGGTGTGTCCTAGGTAAAAATGTTATAAGTCTATTGGGTCCGTCAGTTAGATTACCAAAAAATATTGGACACGTATTTTTTGCTTTAGTAGTACCAGCCTATTACTGTCCCACTGCAGGGCAAAGGCCTCCTCTCATATAGAGAAGGCATGAGCATTAATCACCACGCTTGCAACAAGTAATTTATTAAAAAAAAAAGATTTCTAGAAAATTAAATTAGTCAAAACAGGAAAAAAATCGGTGGAAAAATGGAAAAGATGTACGAATTTGAAGTTTTTCTTCCATCCTTGTCACCTAGAACGGCCTTTGTACCGAATGGTGCGATGTCACTATGGTGTTTCTGTCTAGTGACGTCATGTGCTAGCAGTATTGTCTCTTTTCAGAATAGATTTTAAAACACTTACAACTTCGCCATCTTCTAAGACATTCCCAAATTCATTTTTTCGTGGCTCTTTTTATCTTCAAGTTTCGATAAATCTTTAAAGAAAAATCAAGTCAAACACCCTATTATTTCACTTTTACTTTTTCCTTACGGAACCACACATAAAATACTTAATAGGCCTCGGTCCACGGTCATTACGTTCCAAAACTTATAACGAACCATTTCTTTCCCTAATAGACTATTCTGGGTACCCTATCATTATTTTGTATTCAGAAAATAATGTAGATACGCATACAAATATGCCTTTCAAAAACATGACTGATAGAAAGATTATGAAGTTTTTCCAATGTATTGGAATTACTATAATCAAGGTTGAAAAAGTGAATGTGTAGGTAGTTTGAGGGAAATATGTATTATGCTTTGGAATGATTGAAACATTTCTTTACAAAGAAATATATCTATTCCTATCTGTCTAGTGGTTGCCATCGCTACTACTAAGCATAAGGTCCTGGAATCGATTCCCGGGTTGGACGAAATGTTGTTGAGTCTTTCCATCTGAGATTTCGCAGTAGCAACCTGGAGCTTGGATGTTGTGTTTTCATCATAACCATAATCTTGCCCGCATCCCAATCTATTTGGGGTCAGTGCAGCATGTTTTCTTCTTCCATACATCTCTGTTTGCCGTCATTTCAAGAGTCACCTTTTTCTAGCCATATCATCCCTCACACAATCCATCCATCTTTTCTTTGGTCTCCCTCTACTCTTGAAACCCTGCACATTCATCCTCAAAACTTTCCTCACAACATGGTCCTCATTCCTTCGCATCACATGCCCATACCATAACAACCGATTTCTACACAACTTTTCAGTCACAAGCGCCACTTTCAGACTTCTTCTTACATACTCATTTCTTATTCTATGCATTCGCGTAACACCACACATCCCCTCAGCATTCTCATCTCCGTTATTATTTATTTTTATTTCAATCAATATGGTTAACAACAAAAACTGTACACGGCTTAAAGTCTAAATAATTCCACAAACTTTTCCTTTTCTGAGCGTTCACTCAGATCACACAGTTCGTTACAAAATATCAAAGCGAAATGCAAATGGCGGCCGAAGTTTTTGGCTCAAACATTTCCTTTACATAGGCCACAGTTTATATATTTATAGTAGCTTTTCCCGTGGCTTCCCTCGTGTAGCTCCCCGTTCATAAATAATTTAGACACAAGTCAGGTATCCTACGACCTAGATACAATAGCCTAGGTTCATCCAAGTTTCTCTAGAATTATTTATTTTGCACGTGTTCTGACTTGATAAAGTTAGGAAGACTTGTTTATTTTCAAGCAATGGACTTATGCCTGTGTTCTATTATTCTCGCAGTTTCAGCTGCCTGGACTGCCTAGTTGGTGTAGTGGTCTCAAGCGTGACTGCAGAGCGTGAGGTCCTGGATTCGATCCTCAGTTCCGGGTAAATGTTATTGGGTTATTCCATCAGGATTACTCAGTAGCAGATCGTAGTATTGATTTGTGCCCAGTTGATGGCAAAAGGCTCGCCCCCTATAACGTGAGACTAAAACATAACTGGAGAAATGTGGGTGTACTATTAAGATTGACTGTAAATATGGTACACAATATTGGAAAAAGAAAAAAATACTTATTAGTTTAAAACATAGAAACTTACAACTAATGACTTTAAGAGCTAGATAGGGTGTTAAAATGGGCGCCCTTATCGCTAAAAGCGATCTCTTACAGACAACTTTTGGATGAACTTGATAGAGAAGCCAAAAATGAAAATCGTGGTGGAAAGAATGGCACATTGTGTCTGACGATGTGAATAAGAAAAAATTCTGGATGGGAAACCCAATAACAGTAAATAATAAATAAATAATAAACATTGCCCCACACTCGTAATTTCTCCTGTATCGTGGGTGCGTAGTAAATTTAAACTCACATGCACAAATAGCCAGACCCGGAATAAATACTTGTAGGCTATATAAATATTTGTTCGCGGGCTCGATGCCCGCGACACGCAACGCAGCAGCCGACCGCTCCCCGTGGAAAGAAAGACGTGTATCTTAGAAAAATAGAAGTACAAAAGATAATAAATTCCATATAAATATCTTGTTGGTACCTAGTACAGAGGCAAGCACATCAAATGTGTCAGGTTTATCTGATTTTTTTCAACTTTATCGCAAAACAATTAAGGTTCATGTTCAATTGGGAAAATCTGACACTTTGGGGTAGCTTGATGTGCTGGCGTCTGTACATAAGTTTAGAAAACAAACGTAAATCAATTTTAGAGCCCGTTTAGAACCGCAGTAGAAGAACAAGTAGGTACTAGAAGCTACAAGGTTATCATTATAGGAATAAAAATCACATCAGGAACCATCGTATAAGTCCTGAAAGTGCCTTTTATTTTGAAGTTACGGTAAGTTACTGACTATATTACAATATAAAAAGAAAGTTCAGATTTTGATGTGGGTAGACTTTTTTGTTTGGGAAACGGCTCGTTCAGGAAACTACTGCCGGGGGCCTATTTAATAGAGCTGACAGACGTCAGCTGGCAGGCGACAATCTGACAATACGACAGTTTTGTAAGTTTCTTTCTTACATTTTCTGCTAAATTAAAGAGCACTTGTCGCCAAATTGTTTTCTTTTGTTAAAATATGTATAAATAAAGAATACGGAATATATACTATATATGTTTTGGTCGGCTTTTAGTCTAACCAGATGCAGCTGAATACCAGTATTTTACATAGAGGAACATTAGGAAGTGGTGAAGGGTGGGCGTTTTGGGGGACTGTCTTTTGTAAACGTTTTGACGTTCAAAAAGTGCTGATTCTCAGCCTAATTTGAATAAATGAATTTTGATTTTGAGATCAACTTAACCAAAACTGCACAACCCAGTTACTGGGTAAAACGATATTTTTTGGCAAGACTTATTACTAGACTTCCAGGTTTCCCCTGACAACGGCCAAATATTAACAAATGACAGCCGGCATCAACTGCTTAACGTGCTTTCCTAAGCACGAAGGGTCTCGGTATATAATGAATGGTCCTCCAACCACAGACTGACCTCGGCAAACATAGCTTAAGCTACGATCGACTAGTGTGGCTGCTATTATTTATCCATAAGCCCCCTCATTACTTCAGGGGTGGATTTAATGTAGGTATAAAATCGACCCCTATTAATACATACATACGAGGGTAGGCAGAAACTACAGAACGCCAACTGCTACGATCCTTACATACTCCTTTTGCTTCGTTTACGTTCATACATCTGGTCATACACGCACGCCAGTTGCGGTAGGTACTATTTACCTGACATTTTTTAAGAACGTTGGTGTTAAATAAATATAAATAAATAAATATTGCTGGACAATCCACACAGCATCATCTAGCCCCAAGCTAAGCAGAGCTTGTATTATGGGTACTAGATGACTGATATACTTAATACAATACATTACATAGATAGATATTTTTTTTTTATACATAGCAAATACCTAGAACACCCGAAACAAATATTTGTAGATCGTACAAACATTTGTTCCAGGGCGGGAATCGAACCTTCGCCCGCTGCGCCACATAGTTCGTAAAAGTGTTATACGGTCAGTGTGTATGTTCTTCTAGGGCGTCCCCTACCGGCGTTTTCGCTTACATCTGCCTTATTAGATCCCTTTTGTTAGTCAACTTTCATTCATTCTCTCAACGTGACCAAACCATCTAAGCATAATCATTTCAATTGTTGTCACTATATCTTCTTTATTCATTTTTCATTCATCGACTCAACATAACAAATAAATATCCCATATCCGCATTTAAAATACAGTCGAATCACTCACACACGCAAACAGCATGACTCTTTTATGGGCACCTAAAATGTCACATGACGAGGGACAAACTCTAACATTTAACAACATTATAAAGGTTACATTTAAGTGCTCCAACTATAAAACGTGGCCCGGTTTTTATCCCCCACAAGAATTACAGAGCTTGGCATTATAAAAACAAAGGTCTAAGGGCCCTTACAACCAGTTGACGCACTGTTTTTAACCGTGAATAGGCGCGAAACGCATATTTACACAGCAGTGCTTTAGTGTTTTGTTTTCTATTTAAGGAAATAAAACACGGAATGTATTTTTTTCACTTATGCATACAAATATACATTAACTTACGCCTTTTTTCCTATGCGGGTTGGCAGAATCTATAGAAAGCCACCTGCTACGATCCTTACATAAGCCTTTTGCTTCGTTTACGTTCATACATCTCGTCATTTTTCACTTTTTCGATATTAACAACCGCATGGGTCGATCACTTTTTTAACGTCAAACATACATAAGACAGTCCCGCAAAACGCCCACCCCTCACCACTTCCAGGTGTTTTTACTGGGAGGAACAAGTACCAGGACAAATGATCTAGCAACAAAACTATCAGATAAGTTTGAAGAACATAAACCTAAATGAATGTTTTTGAGGAGTCATGAAAGAAAATATCGCCACAATCACGATCGGTTTTTTTTTAATTCAGATGTTCTTAGTAGCAGCCCGAAGAATGCATCTGTGCCAGGTTGATGGCAATAGGCCCGCCCCCTATTACATGGGACTCAAAAATAACTGACGGAACGTGCGCGTATTATAGATAGGCCTCCCATCATTTTTCGGAGATTATTTTATATGATATATTACGATCAAAACCAACAAATACAAATTCAAAATCAAAATTCAAATATTCAAATTAGGCTGTGAATCAACTCTTTTTGAACATCAAAACGCCCACCCTTCACCACTTCCTAGTGTTTTTGCAGGGAAGAAGAAGTGGCGGAACAATCTCCCCAGCAACACGTCTGTCTGATAGGTTTGAAGAACTTGATCTATACAACATATGGCAAAAAAAAAACTAAACTATCCTTCTTTTAAATGTCTGTATGTACACACTCTAATAAAAGTCTCACTGTTTACCTAATCTACTCTATCTACTTTAACATTATTCGTTAATTTATTGTAACATAATATATATCTTACATTCGATAATATAACATAATAATTAATAATATAGAAGTCTTAATATTATATACCTAAATAGTTACTTGTTAAGTCATTGAAAATAATATGTCTTCTCTATAAGTTAGCTACTAACAAAATTTACTAATGTCCTCTTTTTAAAATGTTTGAACTAAATTGATGGCCTGAAACACAGGTTTTCATAAACCTAGCTCAGGCAGGTCTACATTATAGTTAGAATTAATTTTCCTCTATGACGATTAATGTAAATCTTAGTTTTACTTATATTTTGAATAAAATTTTTATTTATTTTTTTTATTTTTATTTAAATACATGTACGTAATGGAGAAAAAAGAACACATTTCACGTTACCCAAAAGCCGCTGTAACTTACGGCACGTAATTTTCACCCCACCACCGGTCTGCACTACCCCTAAAACAAAATAACCTCTTTTGCTTTAAATTTCCGCTCGTAAAGTTTCTGTGTCCTCACATTTTTGTTTTTTGTAATTCACCATGTTAACGTTGGCCGTTGAAAAATTCCTTTATCTCTGTGAAAAATTCGGGTTTCGTGAGGTTGGTCTAGACCTTTTTGCGTCTAAAATTACGCCTCATTTAATTTGTTTTAGAGCTTTTGTTTTTAAAATGTAGGCCAGTGTCAGATGCTGTGGCGTTTTAGTCCTTTCATGTTTTAAAGTATAAGTTTAGTCTTTATTTTGGACTGACAGAGTTCAATTTAAGTCTATTTTTCGGCCATTTTAGTTACATGGGTCGCATTTAAGTTACCTAGACATAATGTTTGTAACATTTGTTGAATTTCAAAGCAGTAATATTGAAACTACAGTTTATACTTTAGCAGCTAACAACTCTTTGTGTTTTTGTTCCAAATAAAATTAACATTTAAAAGTATACCTTTATTTATTTTATAAACTTATACCTACTGTCTCGTTGGTCTACAGGTCGCTAGCGCCACTGCTGAGCATGAGCATCCTAGGTTCGATTTCCGAGTCTGATACAATTAAATTGGGTTATTTCATCAGAAATATTTCAGAAGCAGTCCGGAGCCTGGATGTAAGCCTTGAAGGCCATAGGCTCACCCCCTATTACATGGAACTTAAACAGCTTGATGAAATCTGGTAATACAGGCGTGATATGTTTATGAAAATATAAAACATTTAAATATTATATGATGGAATAGAATATAATTAATTTCCGAATATAAATAAACGAATAAAACTGGTGAAAAAAAAAGAAAAAACTGTAACTGTCATGTTAACACCACGCCGACCTCAAATAAATTGGGATAAGGACCCCAATTTATTTGCGATCGGCGAGGCGTGTGTTTTTCTTCCATACATCTTTATTTGCCGTCATCTCAACAGCCAACTCATATCTAACCATATTATCTTCTTTCACACAACCCATTCAAAACTTATCTATCGTTTTTCTCAGTAACATGTATATATACCCTTAGATGATCATTATCTACCTAGGTTTTTCCCATCTTTGTTGAGGTTGGCTTCCAGTCTGACTGAAATTAGCTGAATACCAGTATATCACATGGGGCGATTCCCTATCTGACCTCTACAACCCAACACGATACAGACTTTCAGGCATCTGAGCATCCGTAATGACTGTCAGAGATCTACAAATCCACCACTAGACACCACGTTCACCCATCCACAGACTGACCTCGGCAAGTGTAGCTTAACCTTCAATCGACCCGTGCGGCTGTTTTATTAGCCATGAGATCCGCCACATGCATATAGATGATAAAAATAAATAAATAACAATAATGGAAGGACACACAAAAAACTATAAATATGAATACCCAAGAAATGAAGGAAAGGGTATTTTGCCAAAATAACATGCTGAAGATAAAAATCTAGATACGCCATTATTCTTCCATTGCTAGTCTAATCTAGAAATGGGATCAATGGAATATTGCTGCCCCAGTTTTCTTCAAAACTACCAATAACGTAAATCAACGAAGAAATATTCGACTTCCATTCTTGACCTACATTAAGAATTCTGCCAAATTTACGAAATAAAATCGGCCAAGTGCAAAGCGGACTCGCACATAAAGGGTTCCGTACTACCTCGAGTGAAAATGCCGCAAACATCACGTTCCTTGTATGCCTCAATTGTATTATTTGTTGTTTTAGCAGCAATAGAAGAAATTATAGTTTATTTCTATTTTATATCTTTTTTGGTTCAGCCTGCTGACAGAGTCACAGATAGAAGGACAAACAGCAGAGGCTTAGTAATGGGTACCATTGGCTCCCTTTGGTAACAAGAGCGCTTGTATACGTCCGGTTTTTTCACCGGACAACGTACCGGATTTTTCGCCGGATTCGCGGTGGTTTATGATTTATAATGAATGTTTGCGTTGGATGTCGAACCGGTGTTCAGCTCATACAAATGCGAAAGACCCGGTCCGTGAATAAAAACGGACGTCTACAAGCGGCCTACGGAACTCTAAACGATAAACTCAGCAATTCAGAAAAGTTTTTCTCAATTTACTACAAAAGTGTTTGTTTGGCATGGAACCCAAGACATAGAGATAAAACTACTTAAAAACTTCTTGACAGGTGAAAGAAATATTGCCAGTACTTTTTTTTCTTTATCTTGTTACGGATAAGGTTTTGAATTGCATAGCAATTTTAGTGTTCATGTTATTAGAGGGTAGTGAAGGGCTATTTGAGAAAAAAAAATAAGTTAGTGAAAAAGGTGAATTATTTTTTTGGGAATAAATTAGGGTAGATGAGAAAGTTTATCGTTCGTCATAATTGAGTATAACTTTCTTCCAAAATACCGTTCCAATCGTCATCATCATCATTTCAGTCAAAAGACGACCATGGTCGGTTCTGGTTCTGCCCTCCATCCGACGGCTTCTTGCGACCATCACAGATCTGTGGGGCCTACGCATGCTGCGTCTATACGTGGTCGCCTTTTTTCGCTCCATCGGCGATAGGTTTGGCGTAAAAACCACATCAATGGCTGACACCTTCTTTATGTTTAAATGTCTATGGGTGGTAAATACTTTTAAATGAAAGAGGTTAACAATATCCCCCAGTAGTTTTTTTTAACACTTCTCTTTTCTTTTCCAGAAGAGAAAGCAAAGACTACAGAGCCCAAGTCAGAAGAACAGGCGGCGACAAAGATCCAAGCAGCCTTCCGTGGTCACCGGACGAGGAAATCTATGAGCATGAAGACCAGCAAGCAGCAGCCTCAGCAGAAGCAGCAGCAGCAGCTGCCGCAGCAGCAGCAGCAGCAGGCGGAGCTGCCGCCGACCAAGGCTGAGCTGGAGGCCGAGTTCAGGGCTGACGATAAAGGTTAGTGACTCTTTAGGTCTTTAGATCATCATCATCTGCCTAGCCTTTCCCAACTACGTTGGCTTCCAGCCTAACCGGATGCAGATGAATACCAGAATTTTACACGGAGCGAAAATGATGAAAAATGGAGCGTCTATCTAACCTTCACAACCCAGGGACCCTTAGGACCCTTTAAATCTTATATCTACATGTTACAAGTAAATATTATATTACTTATAAAATTATTAGCCGTCAAGTGTTGGCCGTCAAAATATGCGGAGCTATGCCAATTATTTGCTCCTAATAATAACAAATGCGCTCGAGATAAAGCATTTAATTACCCTTTCTGTCGCAATTTTGCTTGATCCATCTCCTTTATAACACGTATGTTGACGATCCTTAATAAGCTCCGAGCTAATAATAGTATTATTTAAGTATAGATTCCTTAAAGTATTTCTTGGTGATAGCTAAATTGATTGCAAACACAACGCTGTGAAACGAAATATTTAAAAGCAAAACGTGGCTTGGTTTGAGATCGATAGTTTCAGTCGAGAACTCCAAATCTTGCTATAGATCTAATCAATAAACTAACGTATGCGTGAAGCGTCTTTGTTTTCTATCTTAGTCAGTCTACAAAACCCATTTTAAACATTACAGTATTATTGATTAATTAGTTCTCTAGACTCGGATAGATTTAGGATTTTCGGGTATAAAGGGCATACCTATGTCAACGATTTCTTTAGAAAATCCATTTGAATAATGACACAATGCGTGACAGGGGCCTAGATTGGTAGATTAGAAAGGTCTAGAGACGAACTAAAAAAAATCTGGAATCCAAATGAAAAGTGAGTCGCTACCACCTTTCATCCATTATCAATAGATTTGTAAAGGTCCTTTTTATAGTGGATTATTGAAGATTTCGAAGTAAATCATCATCTGCATAGCTTTTCCTAAATTATGTTTAGGTCGGCTTCCAATCCAACCGAATGCAGCTGAATACCAGTATTTGCATGGAGCAATTGCCTATTTTTGTTATTCGGCGACACGATACCCTTTGGTAAGACTGGTTGTCAGGCTTTCGGACTGACTAACCGTAACAACTGTCAAAATACAGCCGGAACCAAAGCCATGCAAATATTTGTTTAATGCGGCAATCGAACCCGCGATAAGCAGCGCAGCAGCCAATCGACTCTCAATTGCCTCAAGTAGGGTTTGTTCTTAAAATAAAAGTATAAAATGAGATTGCAAATCCCGCTGAACCTCATTTAACAATGATTGATGACGGTACCTTTTATTCTATTAGGCGAGTCTTCCTTTACAATTTTAATTACATAATAATTATTCTTGCAGACATTGTAAGCTGCAGTAACTAGGTAGGTAGGCAAGAATGGAAAGTCGAAATGATTAAAGTTCCTATATTCGTTTATTAAAAAATGGTTCGTATGCTTGTCTTTATTTAAATAATATGGATGTGTCCTAGGTAAAAATATATTAAGTCTATTTGCTCCGTCAGTTAGATTACCAAAAAATATTGGACACGTATTTCTTGCTTACTCAAATCATTAAAAAGTGACACTGATGTAGAACATCAAAGTTCAGGAGAAAGGGCTTGTGACGTCACTGTTACGTTTAAAGTGCAGCACGGCGTGACGTCACGCACTATATCGTCGTCATTTTTGGTTTACGTGACAAAAGAAAAAATACGTGCCCAGTATTTTTGAGTAGTCTAACTTTCTACACACCAGGTTTTTCATGGACACTACCCTATTCTACTGTACGTGTGTATGTCACTGAACACCTCCTAAACGGCTGGACCGACTTTAATAAGAATAATTATGAGTGTTGGGAGTGGGTCCCTGGATGGTTTAGATTCACAATTGGACCCGGTAGATGTTCGGGCAGGATAACGTCTGTCGTGTCCGCTAGTAGCTTGCTGCGTCATATCAGTCGAAATAATTAATAAATAACAACTTTTTACTAAATGCCTATGAACAGTTACGGTAGTAATACCAAAAATCCAAATTTTAACATTTTTGTCTGTTTGTTTGGGCTCATCTCTGAAACTGGTGTATCCATTTTGACGGAATTTTCACGGGCGATTTAAGAAAAATTAAAGTTCCGCGCAGTAGAAGAAGTAACGTTTAAGCTTTAATAAAATAATTAAAACGTGAAATCAATCAATTAAGTACCTTATTTAACACGTAAATTGTCAGAAAAATGTGGCTGTTTCCTAGAAAATCTCCAGCGTCCACAACACAAGTGTACACCCAGATTCAGAATCAAACAAGTACAGAAAAAAAACTTTACCCTGCATATGAAAGTTACATTGGAATGTGAAAAATTTTCCTCAACTTGGATTCAGACATTAGCATCCCGCCCCAAGGCGTAATAAAATTGAACTTTTTTTTTATAACTTTTATGTACAAGTTCCAAATGATTACTGCGGAATTTTCCCTATACTTTCCAGAGTTTAATTAAAGGATCTTCTTTGTTGAAAGAAAATAATAGATATCTCTTAGTCACTGATTCATTTTTTATTGTCGTTTCAAAGATTTTGTAATACTATACGATATACTACTTAATACAAAAACTAACTACATAAACTTGTACAAAATCATAGTAAAATAAAAGAGGAAGGAATACAAAATAAAAAAGGACTCTTAGGAATCTCTCACTTCTAACACACTCTCTCGCACTTTCTCACTTATATTTTTTAAGAACTAATCTACAGGTGCAATATTTGTAAATATGTGAGCTAGCAATATAATTATTTACATAGCTTAATTTGTAATACTCTGAAAGACGACTAACAAAAGGTATTCATAAGGCAGATGTAAGCGGAAACGCCGGGAGGGGACGCCCTAGCAGGACATACACTGACCTTATTAGTGACATTCTTCAACGTGGCGTCATCGTCAGGTGCGTAATATTCGCAAACGGCTTGCTTGTATGACTAGATGTATGAAAGTAAACGAAGCAAAAGGAGTATGTAATGATGGTAGCAGGTGGCGTTCTGTACTCTCAGCATACCCCGTAGGAAAAAGGCGTGAGTTTATGTATGTGTGCATGTTTGTGCTTATTTAAGTAAAGTCTTTTTACTTTAGTTACATATTTTTCATATTTAATTATCTGATTAATATAATTATACAACATGATGTGAAAAAAAAATATTTTTTTAAAATAGTAATTATGGAATTTCTTGTTCATTCTACTCCATATGAAACTGCTACGTGGTAATTATAGAAGGTGCAACTTGAATATTTTTGTCTGTATATAAATGTTCATGGATGGAGAAGGAGAGAAAGGCCAAAGAAAAGATGGATGGATTATGTGAGGAATGATTTTGGCAGAATAGGAAGTGAATGTCGAAGAGAGAAAAGAGAAAGAGAGAAGTTTGAGTGAGTGAGACAGTAGACAGCGGATAATGGAAGACGAAAACGGGTTACATTGACGTCACGAAATAAAGAATAAGGGTCGGAAGACAGTGACTGTTGTTGAGATAAAAGTTTAATTATAACTTAATAATTAAGTTATATTTACCTATGATCATAAAAATCTTCACGAAACTTACAGATTCAACCATTTTGTATTCATCATAACGAACATCGAATTCTACTTTAGGTAACTATCAAAAGCTTCGTTAGTATGACGTTAAGTAGAATGTGTACATCGACACATTTGAGTTTGACAACAAAGCATTGGTAGTAAAACCATATTGCAAAACATTTCGGGTTTACAAGTCTCAAAACATTGTAATTGGGTCTAATTAAGATAGAATTACAATCTTTACGCCAATTACCTTCAACAATAATTGGATCCTCTCGATCGAATCTCGGCTAAGGCCCAATCTCAACGGAGACTAGCCAAAAACACAGCAGTGGCGAAGTGTCCATACGACTCGTTTTTAAACGGGCTTCCCTTCGGCTTTCGTTGGGAAAAGCAATTCCACCGCCATTGAAAAATAGCATAGTCAATAGTGTCCACTATTGCCAAATAATATTACACGTAGTTATACTCAAAGTATACAGAGCAGAAGGCACATCGAAACACAAACATAAAAAAACAGAAAATAACAGCGGAGGAGTTAAAAAAATACATATTTTCCACTACCCTCCATATCAAGCAGGAGACAGAACAGAGCTACAAACAGAAACAATTAACACTTCCCGAACTGAGAATCTCATCCAGGTCCACGATACCAACAACACTAGCTATAAAAGGCAGAATCCTAAGTAGTGGTGATAAAATTTAATTCACAACGTACATTATAGCCAAGCTTAAAGCCTTAGCCTCAATGGTCCATTTAAAACTAAATGGCATAATCTGCCTCCGTTCTTGAAGCCATTACAGTCTCATCGCTGTTACCTATGCCTTATTTAGTAAAGTAATTTTGTTGTTGAGAATATTGTCTTAATCGTCAATAGAATTTCTTGGTATAGCAAAACGTGAATAATTATATCATACGTACAAATCTTTAGTTCAGTCATCATCATCATCATCCTCCTGCCCTTATCTCAATTTATTAGGGGTCGGTGCAGCATATTTTTTTTCTTCCATACATTTCCAGTCATCTCCTTTCTAGCCATATAATCTTTCTCACAATCCATCCAGGGTTTATTGCTGTTCCTCCAATCTTGGATCGTTAGCCACGTCGCGACTTCCAAAGCCAATTTCAGACTTACTCTTACATACTCATTTCTTATTTTGTGTATCGACGTAATACTACACATTCCCCTCAGCATTCTCATCTCAGCTGCAAGCAAAGGCCTTTCATTCATTCAGTTTAAAAGGTTTCCTTTAGCGGTTGCCAGGTGCAGCTAAGTCTACATCAGCGCATTTTCTTGAAAGTATATGAAAAACCTCATAAACAGGTATTTGCGGGTTACAAGTTTCCAAAACTCAAGGATCAATATTTCAAAGTCTGCACTGCGCCTAAGTTATAAAAGCTATGTACGGCATTGGCGTAGATACGCTATAACAAAAGACTGTTGTTTCCTCCCGTGTCAAAATAACCATTTTCACACCCAACTTTAGCAGAAAGTATTTTCCAGCATCCGCAACTCGATAAATTGTAAATATAGCATCGTTAATACATAATAGAATAGTCGGCTATATTGAGCAGTGAGCAGTTTGGTCGCAAACTTAAATATTAATACCGCGGCACTGCCAAGGAAAGTGCCACCACGAAATAAATATTTACAGAAGGTTCACTCTATACCAAACATCACCTCGCATCACATACAGCGCGCTCTCGCGACTGGCATTCCAAAAACGGGGTGAATAGAAACAAAACTTTGATAGCAATTTACACGTTATTTTTCTTTCTAACTAGCACGCCCCTACTTCATCCGTGTGGACTTCGTACTTTTCCGTTTGAACTTTAAGATCTCCTCCATCCCCTTCAAAACGTAGGGGAAAGGTGTACGAGATGATCCGTTGAGGGTAGATGATCCTTTTAGATTGCAACGAAACCAGTAGCGTCATCTACTTGTTTTTATTGGTAAAATGTAGTTCCCGATATTCCCCCGCCTCAGTCAAACATAATGGCGTCGTGAGTCACAATCAAATTTTTTGAGGAAGAAAACAAATATTGCCTGACTTTGATCTAAGGTATGGTTGACTTTAAGTTTATGTCTAATGTGTTCTAGGTGCTTAATTGAGAGGCTGTTGTATTAGATAGCTTTGGATATTGTTCTATTTTGTTTTTTTAACAGCATGGTAACGGTTGAAACCACATAGGTTATGTTATCGAACATTGAATAAAAAAGTTTATGTTGGGGCAAGATGATTATGTTAACGGTGTACAAGATGATCCGTGGGGATCATCTTGTACACCGTTAATAGCTGGTGCTGGTAGCATAATCAGAAGGAAGAAGAAAGAAATAAAAAGACGGAAAAAGAAAATAGAAAAACAAATAAGAAACAACAAAATGTAAAAAAAACTAATCCTAAAAAGAAAAGGAAGGGAGTAGGCAAAGGAATGTCAAATAAAAGGAAGAATATTGCGTCAGAGTCGTCTGAAGAAGAAGAAGACGCAGAATGTCTTTTTTGTACGGAAACATTTTCCAAAGACGATAGGGAAGAGGGATGGATTAAATGTTGTGGATGCCAAAGATGGGGCCATGAAGCTTGTGCAGGGATAGATAGCGATGATGATGAGTTTACATGCGATTGGTGTAGAAATACAACGCCAGGAAAAAGACGCTTAGAACTATAATTTTTGTTCTTTTTTTGAGCTTAATCTAGATTTATTTCTTTGTTAAAGGTAGTGAAGACATTTTATTTGTTTTTAATTTTTCTTAAATGTTGATTTTGGATAGTGAGATTTATTTTACCAGATTAGTTTTAGAAGATAAGTTTAGTTACTTTAGAAGAATGTTTAATTTTGTTAAAGCTTTACTTACGACTATACGACTGATCTCTGTGATGATTGTTTTCTAGAAATTTAATTATAGTTGAGACTGACTGTTAATTAATAAGACTGGTTCATTAGGTCTGTAATAGGATATTTTGATTTCATATAATTAAACATATAGTGAACTCTGATTATGGTTTTATTTAGGTAATTCTACCAGAACCTATGATAATCCCGACATGGGAGGGGAGGGGGCAACATGATCCTGGGATCGTCTTGCCCCTACCGCAAGGATCATCTTGGGCACCGGGGTGTACAAGATGATCCTTTGACAACGTTTTAAAAATGTGATAAATAATAATAAAACATCTTAAAAAAAGAAAATTTTGAGTATGACAACAATAAGACACATAAATTTACTATGCATATACGTTTTTACAACCACGCTAAGTAGAATATCATAAAAACTACAAGCATTCTCCCTTATGTGAATCATCTCGTACACCTTTCCCCTACTTTTGAAAATAAAATATAGCTTACATTACTCGCTGATAATATAGCTTATTAAAAGTGAAATATTGTTTAAAATCAGTTGGTGAGTTTTTAGATTTATGCATTACAAACTAACATAAAATACAATCAAGTCTTCCCTCTTTATTTTAAACATTTGTTAAGACTAAAAAGGTATCGATACTGTTAAATTTCAATTTAGTGAAAAAACTGGAGTACTTATGATAAATACAATATTTTACTAAAATGAAAATCACCATTAAAATTCCGGTTTACGATAAGTAGGTATGTACTTATCTCTGTTTTTGCGCGTTGTACAGAGCACAGAAGCCGAACCTTCTGCATTTATTTATGTGGTGGCACCACGACGCTTATAAAGCGAAAACTTCTTATTTTGCACGAAGGAAATAAAGTATGCAAATAAGGATCCTAAATGTTTAGAAAAGTAGGTGATTTGGAGTCTCTGAAGGATTATGTTTTCTGGGCAAAGAAAATCGAATTTGTTATTTATTTTGAAAAGCAATAACAAAGGTCTAGGTTTTTTGGGATTCACTTATTCGTTAAAGGTATGTAAATTACAGGGATTACCTATTGGTTTTTCGTTTAAAATACTTCCACTTCATCAATTATTCTCCGGACAATCTTTAAAATGGGTTCTAGCGGTTTGCGTAATACAATTCCTTTCGGATTTTTTGTTTCAATTGTTGCAAACACTACAAAAAATATAGATGAAGAAAGAAAAAACATTTACTCAGCACAGGCTCAAACATAAAACGACACAACACTTAACATAGAAAACATAAAAAAAAAACAAAATAAAAAAACAGAAGTAATAAAAGCAATAAAAAATAAAAATATTATTAAGTATGTGCCTTACGGCTGCGCTAAAAGGGTACAGTTCATCAAAAACGCCAGACAACTTAAAATCCAAATAAATAATAAATAAATAATGCTGGACAATCCACACAGCATCATCTAGCCCCAAGCTAAGCGGAGCTTGTGGTATGGGTACTAGATGACTGATATACTTAATACAATACATTACATAGATACTCGTAGATATTTTTTTATTATACATAAGAAATACCCAGACACCCGGAACAAACCTTTGTAGAACGTACAAACATTTTTCCCAAGGCGGGAATCGAACCCGCAACTTCCTGCGTCGCAGGCGGACCTTCGCTCGCTGCGCCACATAGGTCGTAAATTCAAGTATATTCATCTGATATTTCTTGGTGGCAACCCGAAGCCTGTATTCTTGTCCGGTTGAAAGCAATAGACTCGCCCCCTGTTACATGGGACTTAGACAACTTACCCTTCAGGGAATACAGGCCTGATGTTATGTCAAAATACATATAATAATACCACGTTCAGATTGATATTCCCTAACAATAACAAACCTCTGATAATATATAATATTACCTACATAATCTGTGATTATTCTGCCATTTCCAATCTGTCTACCGCCTGTCACCCAGCTCTCACGCACTGACGGATCGTTTCTATTCTTAGCCGAAATCACAGGGGCTCCTTCCAAATATAACTTTTCATAATTCATGTTGAAGCTCATTTACATAGGCAGATTTACTCGCCTCGATGATTCGTTATCGAAAGAATATAAAAGTCGGCTAAGCTGTCACAATTATTTTTAACTTTATTACAAAAGAATAAGGTTCATGTTCAATATGGTAAATTTAACAGTTTGGAATAGCTTGATTGGCTTCTGTACAAACTATATTTTCGATTTATTTTTCAAACGAGTAAACAAAGATACCGCTTTTAAAAATCAACTAAAATTCTCATAAAAAAAGTTTAGTTTGCGTTACGACTTATTTGTGACTTGTTTAATGGTTGACCTCGGCAAGCGTTGCTTCGTTTGGAAGATTGACCACTGAGGCTGTTATTCCTCAAACACGTGAGCACATCATCGCATATCATAATACTATCAAGCAGACTCGCAAAGAAATCTCGCTACAACATAGGCGAATAATTCTCTCCGTGTAAACGGACCGTCACTAAATATTACATTCATTATTCAACTAGCGAATCCCGCATTATCAAAGTTGGTCTCTTTCCGGGATTACAAGTAAGTTGTGATGATTTAGGAGACAAGTTTTGTCTCCTGGTGACAGTAATAATACAATGAAAAGTAGGCACGTTCCAGGTGGACGTGATCTACGTCGTATTGCAGGTTTAATAAGCCAAGGTAATATAACACGGGTTTTAGCACTTAATGAAATGCAAAAGAACGATTCCACTTTTGTATATAAGTTTTTTTAAGAACATTGGGATTAATATTAAAATATGTTTTTTTTTGCTTTTTTTTTAAACGTTGCCCTACCTACTTCAAATAAAGTTATCAATTCGGTGGAGCTGTTCGTGGTTTATAAGGTGTACCTATCTATTCTAGCATGGAATAATTTAAGAGTTCATTACACTCACGAATACGAACAAACTTTTACAATGGAACCTTGAAATATGAAAAATATATTTTTCAGTACATTTTGATCGTGTAGCTGTAACAAACTTTAATATTTAACTTAACACTGACTAAAAAGCCGACTAAGACACTCAGGTGTCAAAGTACTCCTCCGCATTGCTGTCATCTGGAAACGTGCCCAAAAGACTGGCAGCATTGACACGTTGGATGGCAATACTAATTCTTTGGGCAAATAATGAGCCAAACACTAACGTAATAATTTTATTTTTATTCACATATATACAATTATACTATAAAACTAACTAGGTATATACATATTTACAAAAACAAAAAAAAAAAAACAAAAAACAAAAAAAAAAAAGCCGACAAGGACACTCAGGCGTCAAAGTATTCCTCCGCATCGCTGTCATCTGGAAACGTGCCCAAAAGACTGGCAGCATTGCCACGTTGGATGGCAATACTAATTCTTTGGGCAAAGAATGAGCCAGCCCTCTGGTCACGCGAAGTGTCGATCAGACGTCGAGAAATTTCTTTATAAAGATGACGTGCACTCGGACCCCATGACCCGAGCGTTTCAACCCCAAACGGCTCAAAACTGTAGTTACCAATAAGGTTACAGTATTTGCGCCGTTTGAGGGTCTCAGCACCCGCCGCGGCAGCGCCAGCACAGCCTGCCGTGCTTGAAACATGAGATGGCGCAAGGGTATCGACGCAGGTTGCGTCCCACACCAAAGGCCTACCCATCTTCCAAGGCAACAAAGTCATGCCGTCTGGTCTCTTACCATCGTCTCGTACCAAGCCGTTAGGTTCTAATACAGCTGGTACGCCGGCGGTACCAAGAGCTCGACGAATAATATCATTGATGCTGGCGTGCCGTGCTATGCGTCCTGCGCTCCTGTAACAGGACAGGCCATGGTGCCCGAAGCTGTCGACCGCTTCACCACAGTGACACCGATGCGGAGCAACACAAGGGGCACCCAAGCGAAGACAAGTAGCGAGCCGAAACGATGTGTCATCCATCATAGTACCTATGGTGGCTGACGGGAGTGCCTGAAGCCAGAGGCCCGACTCCCATTCTCCCACGGCCAACAGACGGGCACGCTCAGCAGTACTAGGTGACGTGTTCAACAGAGAATTCCGTATAGTACTGCAGAGCGGCACGTCCCATCGCGCCTGGGAAGACAGGTTGTCGGGCAAATCCGTATTGGGACAAGCCATTTTCCAGGCGTTCAACGCATCGGTCAAACACGGTACTTCAAAATCAACCAGTGAGAAAGCTAAAATATTCCTGGTTAATCTATCGGTACTATGGACCGAGGAGAGGAATGCCGGTAAACTTATACTGGAAATTTTGCGGACGCCGAGACCACCCAGGCGAATGGGAAGTGTGGCTTGCTGCCATGCTCGGTCGTCCAAGGCCACATTTAGGATCGAAGAAAGAGTGTTTCTAATAATTTGGTCTACTTTTTCTAAAAGTTGTGGATGCTTCCAAAGATGGGAAGAGCGTAGGCTATATGTAAATTTTGGTCCAAAACAACAGTATCGAATAAGTGTGAAAGCCGAATGTATGTTAATTTTGTAAAGTCTTTCCGAAACATCATTAAAATTTTGTATTTTCTCCTCAATAAAAGTGGGAAAGGATTCGTCAAAAATTGGGGACCCCAGGAGGTGGAGAGAATTTTTCTCCATGATTTTGATGTTAGGTGCTACTGTGTTAAATTTTGCTATGATAGTCTGCCTGTCAGTGGCTTGGGGAAGATAAATTTCGCATTTCGAAAGATTAAGGTCTAGTCCAATGGAACTGAATTTTTCCTTTAAAAAAGCTAAATCAGTCAAAACTGTGTCCACATGACCTCCTAGGGTTCCGTCATCTAAATACCATACGTTGAATTTAGAATTTAGTTGTTGAATTATTGGATTTATTGCTAAACTAAAAATGACCGGCCCAAGAGGGTCACCCTGTTGACATCCAACAGCTGATTCTAAAATGTTGTCCTTATAAAGTAATTTAGAAGGGTGCCTGTAGCATTGATAAAGAAAACTGTAAATTTTGGGTATTTCCTTTTGAACTTCTGTCAATAAGGTGTCCCTATTTACGGAATTAAAAGCATTCTTAATGTCAACCTTAAGGATGACCTCACCTTCATTGCTATGGACGTATGATGAGAGTGCATGTACCGCAGCCTCACAGCCCCCTTTAGATCCGAAGCCTAGCTGTAGGGGCTGGAATTTGCTAGCCAAAGTTTCGCTGTAGAAAGCACAGCAAATTTTAGCTGCGGTACGACGGTAAGTGGACCCTACGGCAATGGGACGAATACCGCCATCCTTCTTGCGCAGGGCGCAAAGATTTGCCCCGTACAAAATATCAATGACGTCTTCGTTCACATTGCCGGAGAGCATGAGGTTGATGAGGGCCGTCAACTCCTTCAAAAGGGACTCACCAGCTTCCCCGGCGCTTGAACTCATCAGGTCCTTAAAGTGTTGTGGAGTTAAGCCGTCGAGTCCGCCAGCGGAGCCACTCCGAAAAGAGCCCACGGCCGCACTCACTTGTTGAGCTGTAATTACAAGTGAGTTGGATACTGGATCGGGGGGGGCAGGGAAGATGAGGTCATCGGCTGGCGCGGGGTGTTTGCTCTCCAGAGCTGTAAGTGTCTCTGGAGAGTACGGCGCAACCACATCGCTACTGAAAATTATCCTTGCTGCACCTCTAATGTCACCTTCGCCTAGTTTAGACTCGACATGGTGCAATAAACCTCTTTGAGGGAGGTGCGATGTTAATTTAGGGTCGAAACTTTGGGCCGAAATGTTATTTAATGAAATTTTATTTTGTTATTTTTGTATTACCTCTGATTCATTTATTTTTTCGTTTTTATTTTATGTTTTTATAGTGTCGAACCTGTGCTGAATAAATGTTATTTTCTTTCTTTTTTTTTCTTTTAACTTTACTAGGGCACAGCTGATATTTTTTCTAGTATGAATTTAAATTCAAAATGTATTTTTTATTTCAAAGTTATTTACATACATACAATATATACATATATACAACTATATACACGCCTGAGTGTCTATGTCGGCGTTTGGGTCGGCTTTTTATTTAATTTTGTTTATATATATATGTATATATAGTTAGTTTTATGTCATAATTCTATGAATGGATACACTTTATATTATTACAAACTATGCAATTCACATTCCTGTTTACCGTCCAAGAAATAATCTCACCAAAGTCACATAAATTCTGTCCAAAAGCATCAATTTACCTTCGCTACAAAATATAATTTTCAGTCAAAATATCTTCCAGTTTCAGGCGAAACTCCGCTTAATTCATTTACAATTTAGAGAAACATCTGCTGAAATAAATCCTGTTTGAGTTGGAATCCGACACTTATAAGCAGAATATTTACCTATTTTCAGCGAAGATTTGTATATTTTATTCTAATTTTGGGTTACAGAAATAACTGGTATTATGTTGTAAAGAGATTTAGGGCTTTTTATCTTTTATAATGTTATTGTTTTGGGGTACCGACTACTGTGAGTTTCTCTGAAGGTTTTAAAATCTGGGTCATCCATTTCAGATGGGAAGTCGGTACTGACTAGGTTTAGTTACTGATGTGGTTTTTATGTACTAAATACATACACAAACCACGCCTGTATTCCTTATAGGGTTAGGCAGAGGTTAAACTAAATATAGTACACCCAAAATACGCCAGTTATGTTTAAGGCCTATGTAATAAGTTAAAATCACAAACATACAACGAAATAGAGTTATTATTAAAGAGAATATGCTAAAGTACAATCTGAACCCAATCTTAACGTACATCAACCAATCAATCATTCCAACACACCTATTGACATCCGCACATCCACCTCTCTCTCTCTCTCACATACACACACATTCAGAAACACTACACATACCTGAATTGGCAACAATAATTTTGTAACAACCTAATTCAATTTTTTTCCTTTTTTAATTATGTCTCAACATAGTAAATTGTAACCCATGAGAAGTTGCGAGGTAACCCCACCAATAGAGTTGTTATAACTTACCGGGGATGCCTCAAATTTTTGCTGTAAAACAGTTTCATGAGAAGCAATAAAAACTTTTCAATTATAATTATTTTTCTAATAAGGGGGCCTATTGCCATCAACTGGGTACAAATCCAAACTCCGATTGCTCACCCAACACCACGTTGATGGACTCGTGAATCGAACCAAATACCTCATGCTCTATAGTAGTGTTTGCGACTACCAGACTAACAAATATTTAAATGACATTCCGGCTAAACGTTGATCCGCCGTAATACAAAACGGCTAGTCGATATTACGGCGAACTCTATAATTTGCCTTGGAAGTACACGTCGATAAGACGGCAAAGCGTTCGAACTGACAACATTGCTCTGCTTTAACAGTTCGTAAGCCTTACCATAGCTTAACTTGAGGCGTATCAAACAGAAACACTAATGTAGTGGGTTAATTGGCAAAGGATACGTGTTTGAGACGAATTTATTAGTAGCAATCACGAGGGAAAGGTATAGAGGAAACTAATGTGTACGCAGATGTGTTAACAAATGAATAATAATGAAAGGTGTAGCGTAGTGTCACATCTTGACTAGTGGTCGCAAGCACGACTGTTAAGCATGAGATCGTGGGTTCGAGCAATGCGATATTGGGATTTTTCGTCTGTAGTTTGGATGCGCCCGGTAATAGCTCTCTATTCTAATGGCTCCCTATTACATGGGATTTAAACATAACTGATAAAATGTGGGTGCACTGAACTTTCAGTGCCTCTGCCCAACCCTTCGGTAATACGGGCGTGATGTTATGTTTTATTAAAAAAGTTATAAATCAATATTAAAATACAAATAACTTATAATCAAAAAATTCCAAAATGTTTTTTATTTTATTTTAAATACGTCTCATATTTATGTATATATGTATATTATAAACATTACAAACACCACAAAATTGCTATAAATATATCATTAACAAATTAAAAATGCCCACACCACCAAGTTTAAAAAGTATTTAGTATTTAAAAGCATCTCTTCTTTCCTTTAAATTGTCTCGAATAAGACTTTAGTTTAATATGTAATTTACAATGTAAGCTTTCTTTATTGCACTTCCCCACTTTGGCTTTCGGCCAAAAGTTTTCTTTCATTTCCACCAATTTTAAAATCGACTCTAGAAAAGATTTACGCTCAGTTGAAAGAACGAATTAAATCTTCATTTATATAAGTTAACAATTTACAGAGACTGGAAAGCCATTTTAAATTTTAATTTTAACGAAATCAGTCTTTGTCTGAAAACACACTTACCTTAATAGTTATCCTTGTGCCGGGTGAAAAACTAGAGAAAAATAATATTCTCCTTTGTTTTGAACTTTTAGCTACTATTTTATTTCATTAGGTTTACCAAAAATTATATGTTAACATGATTCAAATAAAAGATGTCACTTATAATATCTGCTGTCTTTTATGGATCAGAATGTTGGGCCGCAAAAGGGATGAATGAAAGGCAGTTACATGCAGCTGAGATGAGAATGCTGAGGGAGATGTGTGGTGTTACGCGAATGGATAGAAGAGAAGTTGTGTGGAAATCGGTTAACATGGTATGGGCATGTGATGCGAAGGAATGAAGACCATGTTGTGAGGAAAGTTCTGAGAATGAATGTAGGGTTACAAGAGTAGAGGGAGATCAAAGAAAAGATGGATGGATTGCGTGAAAGATGATATGGCTAGAAAAGAGGTGAATATTAAGATGACGGCAAGTAGAGATGTATGGAAGAAGAAAACATGCTGCGCCGACCCCAAACAAATTGGGATAAGGGCAGGAGGATGATGATGATGACTTATAACTGAAGTACCTGTTGTCAAAAATTTTAACTAGTGCTTTGCTTTATTTCATTCTGCCATTATGTTGCCTTTACCTGACAAAAGGTTGACGACCACTGCTCTAAACTATGCCTGTTATACAAGACAACCACGAACTAACGATCCCGGTTTGAATAAGCCCAATGTCCAGTCCTCGAATAGACTAAATTGATTGATTATACCAATAACATTGTACAAACAGAGCTTTAACTGAATCCGTACACGGTGGATTGGACCTAGGCAGTAGGCTTGCAAGAGACATAATCATAAATACACAGTAATATTCGCAATATACACAATACACGAGTTAACAGGATTAAGGTAGCGTTCGCATTGGGGGAGTAATGGTTTACTCCCCCAATATCAAGCATTGGTATGCTTGATATTTTAAACAGTGGATAGTACTGTTACTAGACCAATATCAATACTCATTCAAATGATTATGAATTATTGATTTCGGATTTGTTTTACATTGTGACTAGTATCAGACTGAAACAAAATGTATGTATATTTATCAGTCGGTTATGGATTGGGATGATAATTACACGTGAAAGTAGAAACAGATTTGGATGACTTAACTCATTGAAATCGCCGTGCACGTTATACGGCCAGTCACCACATCACAGATGTGACGTCATTACGATTACACAATTTTCTACTGGTCATCATTTTTCACCTATTATTTAGTGTCATAGTATTGCTTTCTTCGTTATTCTTTTTCTGTCAATCACCAATTTTACGCACAATTTTTAGCGTGTTGACTTTACCATTGTAGCCACACCCTAAGTCTTAGCACAGTCAAGCTGGTATTAAGCTGTTACCAGTGTAGTCGAGATTGGCACGGCTTACGGCTTTTCATGACTACGCTATCTCAGTTTGATGTGATGTCTCTTGTACTAATTTACGTAATTCTGATGTTATTTACTATTAAAACATTTATTTGAGACACGCACATAAAAAACAAATGAAAAAAGAAATTAAGTTTTTTTTAGCTTTGCCCAACACTAGGAATTTCTCCGGTGTCATGGGTGCATTTACAAATACTTAAAGTCACATACACGAATAGCCAGACCTCGAAAAACTACCTGTAGGTCATACAAATGTTTGTTCCGTGCGAGAATCGAACCGTCGACACACAGCACAGAAGTCGATCGCTCAGCCACTGCGCCAACCGTGTCATCAAATCGTGTTATGATCATGATGGCTCTTCATGTTCAAAAGCCATATGGTCAGATGACTTTCAGAAGCTTATTCGGACATGGTGTCTTAAATACAAGCTTCTGAAACTCATGAATCATCTTTTGAGATCAAAATCTTAGCTCGACTTGACTAGACTGCCTTGTTGGTCTAGTGGCTCCAAGTGCGACTGCTGAGCGTGAGTCTTGGCTTCGATTTTGAGGTCGGGCATTATTGTGTTTTTCCAATAGGGCTTTTTTCATTAGAAGCTCGGAGTTTCGTTAGAGCCTAGATTCGTAATGCCCCCTATTTCATGGTACTTAAACATAACTGGCAAAATGTGGGTGTTACTATAGGTACACTCCTGCCCAAGCATCCGCGAAATATAGTCGTGATTTTATGTAAAATCTTTCCAACCCTCAACCGCAACTAGATAGAAAACATTAGTACAAGAAATCCAATAAAACCGTCATCAAAAACAATGTTACCAGTTATTATTAAAACTTCCAACGAGGTAGAAATGTACCCCGAAAGTTGGGGAATTAAGTTCCGGGAACCAGCACTGCTATATTTTATTCAGTAGCAGAGGTCACGGAGCGTCTGTCGTTAAAATAGTTGGTAAGGAACCTCCTGAAACATTCAGAAGGAAATAATGTCTTTCGGGAAACTGGGTTTATTGGTAATGATCTTGTATTTTTTTATTGAAGACAGTTATTTTTATCGTGGTCTCGTTGTGAGGGAAGTTTCGAGTACGAATGTGGAGGCTTACAAGAGTAGAGAGGGAGACCAAAGAAACGATGGATGGATTGTGTGAAAGATGATATGGCTAGGAAGGCGAATGCAGCAAATAGAAATGAATGAAAGAAGAAGATATCCAGCGCCAATCCCAAATAATTTGGGATAAGCTTAAGAAGGGGGAACGGTATTGGAAAGGGTAGGAGGATGTTGATGAGTTATTTTTATTGGATAATATATGTATACCGGTTGGGGTGGTTGTTTTTCTGACTGAGGAGATAAATATTTTAGCTATAGTTTAGTTTTGTTAAATAATAAATAATAATGGGTTTTCTATCTTGAATTTCTCAGTAGCAGCTTGGAGTCTAGATTTGTGCCCGATTGAATGCAGTAGCTTTGCTCCCTATTAAATGTTTAACTATCAAACGTATGCACATGCAGTAGTATTATCTGAGCAGTGAACAGTAAAACGGCTGCCATTGGACCATCCTTACTGCGTCCCAGTTTGGGGCAAGTGAAAATTCAAGCATACACGTTATAGCGTTTACTTTTCGCCGTTATTAATGTTTGTCGATGCATCAGTTCGGCGTAAGTGTTGGGAGTGCCCATGGGCAGTGTAATTACTTTTTAATGGATGGAGTATATGATATATATATATGAATAGATGGAGTATGGTGGCCATGTTTTTAATGTACCAAAAGTTTATTAAAAGCTCTTATCATTAACATGGCTCTGTTGACAGTGACAATGTTACATATACGACACGTGCAGATTATAAAGAAAGGAATTTTCTAAATTGTCGGATTGTCATATCATCCCTCACTTGTTGGCTATATTAAATAATTCCGAAGGCAACTATCCGACTTAAGATTAGAGCAGAACCTAAGGACGGTGACGACCGATGTGGCGCAGCGGGCGAAGGTCCGCCTGCGACGCAGGAGGTTGCGTATTCGATTCCCGCCTTGGGACAAAAGTTTGTACGATCTACAAAGATTTGTTCCAGGTGTTCTGGGTGTTTGCCATGTATAATAAAAAATACATTTATATGTAATGTATTGTATTAAGTATATCAGTCATCTAGTACCCATTACACAAGCTCTGCTTAACTTGGGGCTAGATGATGCTGTGTGGATTGTCCAGCAATATTTATTTTTATTTATTTTATTTTAAGGTCATCACCTCCCATTACAGTCACTCATCCATTCACTGTCTAGTTCTTTGATTTCCAATTCCTAGTTGTTGCACACATTAAAATAATATACCCATGTTGCCTTCTACCCTTTTTGAAAAGTAGCGTTCTAAGATAACCACTCTACAGATGCAATAGAATACTCTGTAAAAAACTCCTGTTACATTGGGCGACCTTATCGCTAAACGCGATCCTTTGTAGAGAACCTTTGGATGGACTAGAAACATAGGAATAAAATCATTTAACACATACCTATTATAAAAAATATTTTTCTAACTCGTCTGCTGTTTTTTTCTGATTAGTTTCGTTGCGGGATCCAAGACTGTTGAATCGTTTTCCGGTACTCTTCGGGCTTCGTGGCCTTGACGTTTTACTGGTGGTCGCCACTGTTGATTCTAGTGTTCAGGAGTTTCAGTGGTTTAGGAATAGTGCGGTCTGAAAAAAAAAAAACAACTTAAAGCGATATTTTACAGGCGGCCTTTGGATGTACCAACATAGGAATAAAAATCACTGTACACATAAAAGTCATAAAACTAACAGCCAAATCCTTTCGAACGAACAATCACGGTTCATAAGCCCCATTCTCAGCTCTTTGAATCTCTTGGCAAGAGACCAGGACACAGAGACAAGTCACCATTGAGACTTTGAAAATACCTTGAAATTCCGAAACATTTTGGAGACTGTCTTTACATACATACTCACGCCTTTTTCCCAAGGGGGGTAGGCGATACTACAGAATGCCACCTGCCACGATCCTTACATACTCCTTTTGCTTCGTTTAGTCATAAACGCACGCCGGTTGCGAGTACTAAGCGCCTGACCATAATGAAGAACACCACCAATAAGTTCAGAGCAGTTATTTAAAGTAAAATAAGCTGTTTACATATCTACAGCAAAATATTATCCAGTAGTCCTTGGAGATACATAGAAAAATGCAAAGTTTTACGGTGCTCGACAAAAACTTTGTAGGAATGAAATATTCTTTAACTTATTTCAGTATTTCAACGGTGTTTTATTTGAGGTCGTTTCAGGAAAGCGTTCGCACTCGGTTTTCAGGTTGCTTGGTGCAAGAGACTATCTCCAAGAGAGTTCCTCAAGATTAAACAACGCTTGTCAGTCTGTGGATGGGTTATCGTCTCTTCCATTCCGTTTAAGTTCCACGTTGTAGAGGGCAAGCCTATTGCCATTAACGGAGCCATCCAGACTCAGGGCTTCTACAGATGGAAAAACCCAATAACACTTTGCACGACCTATGAATCGAACCTCATGCTCAGCAGTAGTTCTTGCAACCAACCAACGGAGCAGTTAGACGATTTAATTAAAAAATCGCCATTTTCTTTTGAACAAGATAATGCAAATCATCATTTACTAATCTGAACACCAGTTAACAAGACACTAGCTTGACGATGTAATCGAGTGTAAACTTTATGAGCAATTGCATCTCTATTAACAGCTCCAATGGTCTGCGTGTATCACCTAGATCGTGTAATTGGTATGTGAACTGAGATTAATTCGTAGAATGGAACATAGATGGATATACAGTTTGGAAGGGACGCCGACCCTCAACCAGAGGACTTCCCGTAAACGTTCAAATCTAGTCGCAATCTCATCTCAGTGACAATCAATGTAAAAAATAAGAATAAGTAAGATTTTTTTCAGATTTATCAACTTGATTTTTGTTAATTTCAATACCATCTGAATAGCCTTTTCACAACTATGTTGGGTTTGTTAGTATTTTACCTGGAGCGAATGCCTATCTGACCTCCAGAACCCATTGGGCAACACGATACCCCTCGGTAAGACTGGTTATCAGACTTTCCTGCTTCTGACTACGCGTAACGATTGTTAAGGATCTACAAATGAAAGCCGGGACCAACGGATTAACGTGCTTTCCGAGGCACAGAGTAGTCTCTTTATGTAATATGTAATGTTAAGTTGATTTCACACTTACCAACTTGATTTCAATTCCATTAACTGTAAAATTAATGGTATTAAAACTCGTGGCATAAACCTCATTTCCTTTTTTTTAATAAAGCCCAAAAAGTTACGCAAAGTCAGCTATAAAATGTAAGTACCTTTTACGACTTTTCGTTCTTTCAACTCTGGTATATATATGAATAGGATACCAATACCAATACAAATATTTTTATTTTGTTGAACATAGGTAGGTTAGGTACAGATGTTCATTTTATAAATGAACGCTATGTCTTATGTCGCTACTATATCGCTATTGCAAGTACTATGCACCTGACCTTTTTAAAGAACATCACCAATAAGATCATTCAAATGTTCTTCTAGGGCGTTTGTTATATTTAATATAATATTATATTAAATAAATATATAAATCCGCCTCATATATGAACATAAGAAAAAGAAAATGCCTATGGTATTAAGTCCGCCTCTGTGGATTTGTGTGCTTAAAGTATTAAATAAATAAATATATCGATTTTAAAGTTATCCGTGCAGTTGGACATGTAATTTATAAATAAAATCCCGACAACAGTATCAGGCAATAGACACAGCACTTATCTGGTTGGAGGAACATCCCTTTTCTATGGAGGGTGAGGGACTTTACACCCTATTTCACCAATAAAACCATATAATGCATCTACGGTTTAAAAGAGCGTGGTCAGCAAAAACAGTTTAAGCGACACCATTAGATTTAAGGCACATGTTACTCTGGCAATTTCCTAGACTAATGCACCGATTTGCGGCCAAAAGCTCTTTAATACTGTTCCAAATACATGGACGGGCATTCACATGAGCTCATTACTAGAATAGCCACTCCGACTTCCCCTTAAATTCGCCCGTACTAACGGGAGTGTATAATGAACGGCCGTATTTTGAGCAAACTCAACCATTGTCTGGTGTGTGGGGACGGTAATTGGATCATTGTATTTTGACAGCACAATGTATGGTGTGTGTTACGGGTTCGTTGTTTATGGATATTCATGGTTATGAGGAGTTATATTTTCATGATTCCTTGTTTCTCAAATTAAATATCAAAGTGTACACAATCGATTAAATATAAATAAAGATTGTTGAACTAAAAACAATAAAAGTTTATAAAGAAATAAGTTCAACATAGGATTATTAAAATTAATCCGGATGAAAAAAAAAATACGTTTCTTTGAGAAAGTTTTTGTAAGGATAAAAATATTGTAACTTTAAAAAGATTTCCTATTTAAGAAGACATGTCAAGTTAATGGTTATCAGTGGAATCCTTTTGAGCACAGTTGACTATTTGCTTATAGGAGCGCAGGTGTTAAATTAACAGATCTTGTTCGAAAGGCTGGTTGCAAAACTCTATTGGTACATTCAATAATCATCAGCATCATCATCTGCCGATCCTTTTCAAAACTAGGTTGAGTTCGGCTTCCAGTCTAAACGGATGCAGCTTAATACCAGTATTTTACATGGACTGAAAGCCTATCTGAATTCCACAACCCAGTTCCTGGGCAACACCACGCACACAAATACCCCTTGGTAAGACTGGTTGTCAGACTTTCAGGCTTCTGACTACCCGTAACGACTGGCAAAGATCTACAAATGACAGCCGGGACAAACGGCTTAACGTGCTTTTCGAGGCACGGAGGAGTCTCGATATGTTACAAACGGTCACCCATCCACAGAACGACCTCGGCAAGCGTAGCTTAACCTTTGGTCAACCCGTGCGTCGAAATGTTTTAAGTTGTGGTGTTTTTAACTACTCAAAGTTAAACCAAAAATAATGTTACTAATGGTAGTTCAGTAGTGTAGCTAAGTCGCATATCGCACACTGATAGAAGCCGGGCGGCTTCTATCAGTCATGAGCAAAAATTGACCCAAAAGTTATTTTCGCCTGTATCTCGGTGATTTTTAGATTGATTGCCAATTCTTTCGGTACTATGTTGGAGTATTATTTTGTTTTCTTTTCGATAAGAAATGAAAGCATTGTAATTTATACCTTTCAATATATCTTCATTCTTTGTTCACATTTTTGTGTTTCTGTCAGGTTTGATATAAATTGATGAGCTATAAAAAGTAGGATTTCAGACTGAATTTTGTATCAATAGATAAGCTTCATTAATTTTAACTCATCATCTGCCATTTAGCATCAGCAGCCTTTTTATCCCAGCTAAGTTTTGATAGGCTTCCAGTCTAACGGGTACAGATGAATACCAGGTTTTTTACATAGAATGACTGCTGACCTCCCAATACCCTCCTTCGCGTATCAATAAGGTTCGCAGACCGAGGCATACGCTCACCAATCCTGAGGACCCTACAGCTCTCCTCCAGGAGAGTAACAAGGCCACCAGTACTCTTCGCAAACACCACCTGCCTTTCATCCTCCTCGACCATCATTCGAAGCAGCACGCGCCGCGCTTTTGTTTTTAAATTCATCCCTAAATAATATCCATCAGATCCAGCTTGTCCCTTTACTGTCTTCTCCCAGAGACGCCCTAAGCCAGCAGGGTTTTCCCTTGGCATTTATTTTTTTATACCCCAGCCAGTTGTCCGGAATGTCCGGTTAAGCAATAGGCAACTGCATGGTTGAACTGCGAAACGCAACAAAAACAAAACAAAAATAGTCTGACTGCCGATCTGACCTCCACAACCCAATTTTATTCCGGGTAACACGAGTCCCAGTCATTATTGTCCACTGATATAATTAATATTACATACTCCTCTTTCCTCACATACATCAATTATTGTAATTAATTCGCGGTGCATGATTTCTACATAATTAATCATTTTAAACTGGCAATACTCATTAACAATTGCGGTAAAATGTTATTTGAGTAAAGAGCGATTTTAATTTACCTGTTTGTTATTGTGGCTAAATAAAAGAGGAGCTCGTAGCTAAATAAAGACAGCCGCACGGGTTGACCAAAGGTTAAGCTACGCTTGCCGAGGTCATTCTGTGGATGTGTGACCGTTTGTAACATACCGAGACTAAGCTGTTGGTCTCGGCTGTTATTTGTAGATCTTTGCCAGTCGTTACGGGTAGTCAGAAGCCCGAAAGTCTGACAACCAGTCTTACCAAGGGGTATCGTGTTGCCGAGTAACTAGGTTGTGGAGGTCATATAGGCAGTCGCTCCATGTAAAATACTGGTATTCAACTGCACCCGGTTAGACTGGAAGCCGACCCCAACATAGTTGGGAAAAGGCTAGGCAGATGATGTTTGTTATTCTGGCTATAACTCGTTTGACGGCACGGTTGGCAGATCCATAGTTTACAGATCTATCTCACGAAGGCTGGTTGACCTTGAGTGTGTGTGTTTATTTCACGTACATACACAATGTTTCTATGTGCGTTAGCTCGGGAGCGCTCAGTATTGGTCGGGCCGCCTTCACGCACACAGAAATTATGTATACGTGTGCATATTTTGACTGCACGGTTGGAGCAGTGGCTGAGCGATCGACTGCTGCACCGTGTGTCGTGGGTTCGATTACCGCACCGAACAAATATTTATATGCCCTACAGGTAGTTGTTCCGAGTGGTTCTGGCTATATGTGTATGTGAGTTTAAATGTTTGTAAACGCACCTACGATACAGAAGAAATACCTACAGTGGGTCTACGTTTAAAAATAAAAGAGAAACAGATAAGGAAGCTATAGATGGGGAAGACTTTCTTTTCTCTCTTTTAAAAAACGTGCGTTTACAAAAATGTACAAACAGCTGCTTTGCACAACCTTACAGGCAAAATCAATGAATTTCAGGAATAGTTATATTTAGCTTTTCATCACAAGATGCGGGTACACTCACACGTTTGTTCTTATCTCCTCAAAACTTAAAGTTAGTTCGGAAGGTATTGTCTCTGAAACTTCAGCATATAGTCACAGAATTGAACAGAAGGTCGAGTTTGTACAAAAACAGTGCGTACGCGCAGCAATCACTGTCTATTTCAGTGTAATACTGCGAGCGCGCTTGCTCTTGATGTTCGTGATCCATTTGCATATGAAAAAATAAAATTACTTTACAGTAAAGTGAAAACAAATCTCCGGATTTACCATACATTTTTCGAAGTTTTAGTTTTTCTTGGGAATTCCAATCTTTATATATATAATTCTACTGTACGTGTGTATGTCACTGAACTCCTCCTAAACGGCTGGACCGATATGAATGATTTTTTTTGTATACGTTTGGGTGGCGCCCTGGATGGTTTTGATTAACAATTGGACCCCGGTAGGTAGTGCTGTACGGGCATGACGACGTCTGTTTGGTAGGTTATTTAAAATGATAGAAGAGGCATCCGTCTAGGCCTTTCTTAACACATTCATTTTTTTATCTTTGGCCATCTACATAGAGTGAAGTACAACAGGTAACGATAAAATAAAAAAACAAATGAACAATGTGGGTTTTCGCTCGTTGTTTGGAGCCGACCTTCTGTTTTACCCTTCATCACTTTTTTTTGTTTTGTTTTTACACGCTTTATATTAGCTTCACTTGTGTTTGTATGTTTGTTTGTTTGTAACCAAATCCTATGGACGCTATTTTGACCCACTTTAAAGGTCAGATTTCATTCAAATTTGGCACACCTGTTAAAGACCGATGACAACGTAATAATTCGATTTAAAAAAATAGTATAAAAAACTAAAAAACACCCTTTTATAGAAAATTCAACAAAAAAATGAAAAATAAATAATACTTAGTTTAAAAAAAAACAGAAAAACACGCTTTTATAGAAAATCCAACATCAACTAAAACATGAAAAATTAACAATATTTTAAAGGAAAACTAAAAAAACACGCTTTGAATAGTTAGGTTCTATAAAAAAAAAAACTTTTTTTTTATGGACAAAGAAGGACTTTTTGCTGAGCTGCACAAAAAAGGTCCTTAAGCTCTTTCTGTTACTTGATTGTATTGTACGGTTTTGTTAGTGAGTTAATAAAAAGATATCGGTTATCGGAAAGTTGTCCATGCATGTGGCATTTTTAAGGTCATAAATGGATAAAAAAATTCAACCGCCATTGAAAAATAGCATAGACAACAGTGTCTACTATTACACGTAGACATACTAAAGATCTTTTATACGAAATTATTGTAATAAAAAAATTACGACTATTTTAAGAGATCATAACCCTGGTAGGGTTCTTAGTTAATAAGTGCTTTTTAGTTTGTATTGCTAACAGCTAGCTATTCTGTATAGTAATCTGTGGATATCGTCTTGAGTAGTAAATTCGTTGCTTTTATTATAAGTCTTTATATTGTGTGCCTACTATGTAATATACTGCTGTTTGTTATTACTATTAAATAAAATAAAAATAAAATACCATATTCTTAACATTCAAATAACAAAAACTGATAAGATTACTAATAAGTAACTTATATTTTCGCCGGCTTCCCTATTACGAAAATTGACGATTCGCCTCTTCTTTACTAATTTTATTAAGAGGTATTTTTTTGTTGTAAGTTTGTATGTATGGGGTTATCTCCGGAACGCATGATCCAGTTCTATTTTTTTTATACTTTTAGAAATTTACATTTTTTGTGAGTGATATAGGCTATTATTGTTTCCAAAATCAAGCTTTAAAAGAGCTGGAGGGGATGTTAAAGTTCGAAGGGTACGAAATCCATGCGTACGAAGACGCGAACAAAGCGCTAGTGTGTTAAGTTTATAACTCTTCATTGTATAGTGTAGATAATTATTTCAAAAAATAAAAACAACATCAGTCAAATCTTGACATTTTCCTTTGAGAACATCTCTTGAATGTAAGTGGACTACATAAGTACATAAATCATACAAATATCCAAAAAGGAATTGTGTCACAAATACCAGCAGTGTTCAGCTCAAGTTCTAGCTCCAACCAATCTCGAGTAAATCTCGTAATGGTACTCAAACAAAGAACAAACGAGAAACCGATCCCCGCGGTTCGTTATCGAGTTTATAACTATTCGATAAGTACATTACCAATATTACTGTTATGGCATAGAATACGGATGTGTAGAAGCGAAATTACTTATTCGTGTGGTTATACTACTACTGATCATCAGATATCCAGGATCTGCCATTCATCACTTATGCCAGAAGACGTCCACTGCTGGACGTAAGCTACTCCCAAACATTTCCACAAAGATTAGTCCTGCATGGCTCTCATCAATTGGCTTCACCAGTTCGTCGATCCACCAGCGTCTGTACGCGGTCACCACACAAGAACCTTATCGCCCCAACGGCCGTCGGTATGTTCGCTTCTGTACCGTTTTCTTACTCTATGCCCGTGGTTATCGAGCTGTTAACTATCCGATAAGTAGATTCCGTTTATTTCCGTTATGCGAACAATATAGCGGAAATGAAGCTAATATTGTTATTAGTTAATGTTAGTTCGTGAATCATTAACTGAGTTTGTTTGGCAGGAGTTTTGTTTATTTAGGATATTTTGTTTACTTTGTATTATAATGATTACAGCTCTTGTACTGAGTACACCCGTATCAATATTAAACTTTGCTGATTTCGGAGGTAGAATGTTAATTATGTTTTCTGTGAATCGGTTGGAAATATGCATATGTATGTTTTATTTATGTTAGTGTAGGAGGTAACCAAAATAGCACAACAAATTTTTCTGGTCTTCCATCTACAATCATATTTTTGTTATCAGCTTACATCATTGTTGAATAGGCTCAACTGGGACTTTATAATAAAAGGTAGTGGAATGTATTAAAATTGGTGTAATGATGATGATGCGATCAAGCTGATTTCGGCCACAGCGACTGCATTCGATGGCTCTCTAGGGTGGTTGTTGAGAGCTTTGGTGTGCTGCTCTTTGATGTGCTCTCATGTGGCTAGCATATGCAACTCTGGCCGAAAAACTCCGAACACAGAGCGGACATGTCAGAACACCTTTGACGATGCTGTAAGGTATAGCTGTAGGTGGCCTAGCTATGAGGTCATCACGCTTATTATCTAAGTGTGACCTTCTTCTCTCTTCAAAAAGGTGCGATGCGCGTCTGTGAGCTGAGGGTGGGTTGCAGGCGTGCAGCGACCCAAAGGAGCAACCCGATACTCCGCGTCTGCCCTGCAGTCAATCACGCTCATATCTGACGCGCCGACATTGTTCTTATCAGACTTAACTATGGGACTATCTCTGTGATGTGAAAAAGAAAGTGTTCATCAGACTTTTGGGGGTATGAGGAACAGAGTATAAAGTTCCTCATTCACCACTGAAATGGTTTTGTATCTGGTGAATTACTGCCCGACGGTTGCTCTCGGGTTATGTATACATGTTAAAATGCTCGGCTAGCTTTAGTATCGCGAAAAAGGGTACTTTAAATTAAGTTTGTACGTGACGACATAGATGTCCCTACACATTTACAGATTCCTAAATCTATAAAATGTTTGGAGCAGATTTTATGCTGTTTCCAGATTTTCATGTGTCTCAGTAGTTTACAGCAAAATAAAATCTCATTGTTACATCAAATCTTTAACCGTCCTTGGTGGTTCCAAGTGATGTGGAAATCTTCTGAACATAATCTCTTCCCTTTATACGATTGGCAGAAAACCTACAATAACGCTTTCTTATGGACGGTATTATAACGAAAATCGAAATCTCATATAATACATGTATTATTGCCTTGGCAACGAAATCCTGGCAGATAATATCACATATTTATAAGTATCTACGTCTTAAGAATAAAAAATAATAATATAGAAAGCGATACTTGACTTTATTCTTTGTTTTTAGCAAAAAAATATTCGTTTCTGAATATGCTCTTTTAGTTGGTGTAGAATTCGAATTCTTACGCGAATCTTTTGTCTATCCAATTTTTATTGGCTTTTTCAAAGCCTTTTCTGAGGACACGATAGTGGTGTTTCGCTTTTTTTAAATAAATTAAAGACCAACGAAAGAAAAAGGAGAAGGCTCTCAATTCGAAACGTATTTTATTATTTTGAACACTTATAGTTTTTTGAGTGAACCTCAAAAATGGTCTTATTTAAATTTGAAAACAAAATATACACCCCTAAATGTAGAAAGTAGGAGATAATTTTTAACCTGCTGAATTCTGTAACAGATGATGAGTAGTTGAAATAAGGCTTTCGTATCTTAAATAAATTATAAACCGATCCATTGAAAAGCAAAAAAATGAAAACTTCTTACATAAAAAAATCAACCCACTTAAAATTAAACACTACAGGTGGAAAGCTTTTCTTATTTGCAATCGTTACAACGTAAGATAAACGTATTGATAACGTTCCTAAACATGCATCTTATTTCGCTACCTTCGCTGCGGCGTAGCTGACACGATAATACCGCTACGGCGTAGCTGCCGGAATCAGATTGCTACGGCGTAGGCGAGTTGATATCGCTGCTACGAATAGTTTGCTTCACCAGCCATACCGTACTAGCGTGCGACCTAATAGCTACGCTTCGATGTTATTGGTTGCAATTTTTACCCGATTTATCGACGATTTATGGGATATATGAAATGTAGCCAAGATATGGTGGAGAAATGATATGTTACAAAAGTTTTTACAGATTAAAATTTGTCTGTGGATTTTAAAGATAATTTCTAATCGTACAGTTCAACTGGTGGGAATCAAAGTCACAACCACTCCTTTGACCAGTGTTTTTTTTTGGGACAAGCCCGTCACCCTATTCCCCAACCACTGTAACTCCAAAAAACTCAGAATCAACATTGGTGACCACCAAAAAAGCGTTGGGACAATGAAGCCCGACAAGTCCCGGTGAAACAATTCAACTGTGTTGGATCCCGAAACGAAATTAATCAGAAAAGAACAGCGGAAGAGTTAGAAAAATATATAACTTCCACATCCCTTCATATCAAGCAGGACATAAAACAGAGCTAGGCCAATAGACACAAAGGGACGTTCACAACTAGGTTAAGCCCAGGTACACCACGGATTAAAATTAAAACTAATATTGACGGAACCAGAGATATGCGCTTTAAAAAAAACAATCAAACTCTTTTGCTTTATTATATTTGTCTAGATATCGCTAAGACGCTGACGCAGTACTTGTCCTGAGCCAAATAACCTCAATTTTATTTACTTAGCTGACTCTACCCTACCCTTCTAGGGTTTATTTAGGTCTATTTTTATTTTTTTGAGTCTGTGTTTTGAAGGGTCTGTGTCTAGATGGATAAAAGACTAAATAAGTAAGTGACGAGCTGTCAACATATGCTTCTACGAATAGTTACAACTTTTTATTTTTGCTTAACATTCTATTGTTACTGAGCTCAAGATATTTTCTTTTCTTTTTATCGATTGAAACAAGTAAAGATGACATTTCGTGTTTGTTTAATAGTAGTCCGTTCCCCTATTTAGCTTTCAGTGCACCCTGACTCTTGCTGATTGAAATAACAAAATTTCACGCCATCTTCTCCGCAGGGTTTGACAGATGTATTTCTATAGTACATCCTCATTTTAACAGTTATGTAAAAGTGGGTGAGACTATTGCCACAAACTGGGATTAAATTCTGAGTCCAGGCTGCTATTAAGCAATTCCAGTTGTCATCACCCAACAAGACTTTGCACAACCCAAGAAACGAACCCAGCACTAAACCAAAAAGGCATTCAGCCAGTTGCTAATTGGATTATATTTTACCACGGTATGGCATGAGCCGTATACATTTGCTGGCAAAAGCCCTGTCAGTAAATCTGTCCAAGTAGAGCGTGATCAGATTATTAAATAAATTATATTTCTGAGGTACAGACCAGAGTTATTATAAATTATATTAATATAAGAGAGAGGAGCTCTTAGCTAAATAAAAACAGCCGCATAGGTTGATCGAAGGTTAAGCTACGCTTGCCGAGGTCAATCTATGGATGGGTCGTAATATTTCGAGACTCCTCCGTACCTCAGAAAACACGTAAAGCCATTAGTCCTGGATGTCATTTGTAACTATTTGACAGTCGTTACGGGTAGTCAGAAGACCAAAAGTCTGACAACCAATGCCTACCAAGGTATCGAGTTGCCCATTAACTGGGTTGTGGAGGTCAGATAGGCAGTCGCTCCATGTAAAATACTGGTATACCCCAGTATAGTTGGGAACATGCTAGACAGATGATGATTTATGTGAGAAAGAGCGTCCACACAAGGAATTGAATACTAAACACGGAGCTATAAAAGTTCAGTTCCATTTTGTATGCAGAAAATATCAGAATATATTCCCCCTCCTTTTTGCGTACCATTTCAGACAGTTGCCAGTGTATGCGGGATAAAGGGGAGAGTCGGGATATATCGGGTTGCAAACAGTAGTGATAACTGACACTGAGTGACGGTGCAGATAGAACGTTTTATATAGGTTGTACACATTTTCACAAGAGAAAAGTGGAATAGTATTGTGTATTCTGGTTTACCACGAAACACCCTGTTGTTGATTCAAAACCTGATATTTATATACCTAGGTGAAATTTTTGTGAATCGAAATCGAAAAAAGTCAAAAATAAGATGGCCGATGTCAACAACAATCAAATTGTGTCAAAATTGATTACGTCAGAATTGTGTTAAAGTGACGGGTAAAGGGACAAAAAATTATTAAAAAAAAACAGTTATTTCTCTCAAAATTACAATTACAAAAATGTACATTGTAACACTATTTTGTCAATATAGTATGTTGGGATATCCACTCAGGAGTGCCTCAGCAGCAGCCCGTAGTCTAGAATTCTGCTTACTTGATGGCAATAGGCTCGCTCCTATTACACGGGACTTACACACACACATTTTATCAGTTATATTTCACTACTTATAGGTACACTTCTGCCTAACCTGCCAAAGAATACAGGAGCGATGTCATGTTATGTAAATCGTATCTACACTACAAAACCCTAACGTACATTTAACAACCCAACGAATTTAGAACCAACTGACCTCAAAAACAAAACTGCCAACCTTCAAGAAACTAAGGCCGGGGCAAAAACAGCCAACTTACTCCCAGACAACGTGTCGCCATGGCATATAAAAGGGGGAACATAGCCAGTTGGTAGTTATGTTATGTTGGCCACACTTCCACTTCCCTAAGCCATTATTTTGTTTGCTCAGTTTTCATGTGACTTGCTTACAAAATAGGACAGGACGAGAATGATTTCGGCGTAACTGCTGATGACTTATCGTCTTGTTAATAAATTCAACGTTCAAAACGTGCTGATTCTTGGCCTAATTTGAATAAATGTATTTAGTCTTATTTTTGTTTTTGATTTTATGTTCAAGGTATTATGAATTTTATGCCGATATCCTTAAAGCAGTTTGTAAACAAATTGGTCAAGGCAGTTTTAGTTCTCAAAACTTTTTAATTACTGTAGTCAAAATACAATAATTAGCTCAAGTTTGGGCTGGGATTAATGTTATTAATTATTCTTATAATAATATCCTAGAAAATAACACAAAAATACTTCAAAAAGTGCTGTTTGGAAAATCCGACACCAGTATTTTAACTTATATTTTTGTAACTTGATTTGTCACGAGACGATTATAGGTATTTTAAGTGTGGTGGTAGAGTTGGGTCACCGATAAGGAAATTTAAGGACCAGAAAATGCGTAGATCTTTGACAGTCGTTACGGGTAGTCAGAAGCCCGAGAGTCTCAAAACTAGTGTTACCAAGGCGTCTCGTGTTGTCTAGTAAAAAGTGGGTTGTGGAGTCGTTCCATGTAAAATATTGGTATTCAAGTGACACTGTAAGCCGATATAGTTGAGAACCGGCTTGGCAGATGATTATATAAAACTGGAAACAAGCACGCGCTACTTAATATAGATTAAAGGATCTCACATGGATCTCACATACATCACAAATTATAGATCACTTGTGTTGTTCGAAAAACAATACTAGTTTCGTAATTCGTTTATAACACGATACTGGGCAATAATGGAAACGGTTTGTAAGCATAGGAGATACATTCCGTTGTTTGGATACCAATGTTTGTCAAAACACAATACCGATTTAAAACCAAATTGTCTTGAAATAACATCAATTTTGAAGCCGCCATCTTCGCGTGTGGAGCAGTGCATTTGAGGGTCAATACAATAGAAAACAAGCGTGTGGAAATGTAGTTTGGTTCATTTATTATTATTATTGCAATAAATTTTGAGAAATTCGTCTATAAATTTTGACGAAAACTGTGTATTGCTTTTAAATCAAAATCAGAGATGCAACTTAATCAAGAAAAATCTGCCAAGTGCGTGTCGGAATACGCACAGTAAAGACTTCTGTAGTTGGAATGAGTATTTACGCAGGCACACATCGGAAACAATTTTGTTGCAAACGCCTGCGATGGAGAAGTTTTGTGGTATGGGCATGTGATGCGAAGGAATGAGGACCATGTTGTGAGGAAAGTTTTGAAGGTTTAAAATAGTTGAGGGAGACTAAAGAAAAGATGAATGGATGGTGTGACAGAAGATATGGCTTTCTAGCCAAGAAAGAAAGCCACACTGTCACACCATCCATTCATTTTCAAAATTACATCAAATTTTGCATCTCAAAAGTCACCTCCTTTCTAGGAGGTGACTTTTGAGATGCAAAATTTTGAATGCAAATGGTATGGAAAAACAAGACATGCTGCGCCGATCACAAATAAATTGGCTGGTGGATTATGATGATTATTGTGGAGAAGAAAGTTATGTTTGAATTTGTAACCGAGAATATTCCAACTAAAACTTAAACAAAAAGGTCACTTATGAAAATATTTATAGGCAAGTGCCATTCACCATCAGAATCTGATATATTTGGGACAAAAGCGATTCGGTGAATGTGTGGTGTAATTTAACGGAACTAGGTTATTCCAAGCTTAGCACAGTGAATGAACAATTATTTGCTAACACCGCACTGTCGCACCTTATGCATGTGTGCACTTAAGCATACTCTGTCACACACACACTATACACCCACACAATATTACTGTCCCACTGTAGAATAATACTTCATTTGTATACGCAGACGAAGTCCCGGAGCAAAAGCTTGTTTTTTATATAATCACAACCCCGTATATAAAAACCTTTTTCAACAGATAAATAAGTAAGAGAACTTAATTGGCCAGCGCTGCCAACCTCTACATAATTAATACGACGTATTAATATGAATGTAACTTGGTTTTCCCTGTTTGGCTGAGTGGGAATACAGGATATTAACCGTTTGGCCTCTAATTTTGTATGATGTAGCGTATATTAGGGCGTTGGTTATCGCAATATGGCTTGCGTTATTGTGTAAGGAAACATCCAACTATCTGCCTTCAAAAACCAACCTGTAATTGCCAAAATCAAAATCAGTCGAATTGAAAACCTGTTCCTTTTTTGAAGTCGGTGGCTAATATTGCAGCAGATATATTTAATTTCAAATGCTTCTTTTGTGCAACTAATGCTATGGGAGCTTTTATTAAAAAAGCTCGACTGCACACACATTGAGCTGCTGTTGAAATATGAACCTAATCATGAACTTCATAGTCCGTCCTTCTCGCCAATTTTTTTCAAACTAGTGTTTATTTAATAAACTGAACATCTAAAAATAAGGCTTTTATAATAGGCTTTTATATGATTACCTAGTAGGTATTTTAGTAATCAACAACAAAATCAAAAGTAATTTATTCAAATAAGCCTGAGATCCGCACTTTTTTAACGTAAAAATTTACATAAGACAGTACCCCAAACCCACCCTTCACTACATACTTACTAGTATGTTTTGCTTGGAAGAAGAAGTGGCGGAACAAACTCCCCAGCAAAACCCAATGCAAGGCGAAGGCCTCTTCTCGTATAAGTACAGAAGGCACGAGCATTAATTTGGAGATTTCAGAAGTATTTTTTTAAAGAATTTGACATTCAAATCTAGTATCTGTCTTCACCGAGTACAAAAGAATACCACTCAGACAAAAGAAATACTCAAAAAAGATAAACTACAACAGCAAAGAAGTAGGTCTTGTTTGATATTTACTTAGCCGAGACTGTTGTTTGAAAATAAAACAACGAATCGTACCCACGACGAAAGTTACAGCTGTAAAAACTGAAATGAAATTCTGTCGCCATTTTTAGAGTTCCGTAGAGATTTGAACGAGACCCGGCGACGCTATCTGAAAAGTAGAGTAATGTCTTAGCTATAACCGATTTGAAACCTAACATAATATCACGCCTGTCATCCCCGAAGGGTGAGGCAGAGGTAAGTAAGAAAATATATTTTTCAAAAAACTTTTCAAAAAGCAGTTTGACAAAATAAATAGGTATAAGTAAGTGTAAGACAAAGTCGGGCTATCCACACAATTTATAACTCAAGAGCGGCTGTACCGATGTATATGTCTTTTGGTTTGTTGGATTTGTCTTCGACTCAAATAGCAGAATTATTATTAAAACAGGAACAATTCACAAAAAAAAACTAAAGTGGTACAAAGTTTATCGGGTTAGGTTTATAGCTAGGTTTTTGTTGGCTGCCTCGTTGCTCTAGTGGTCCCAAGCGTGACTGCTGAGCGTTAGGTACTGAATTCGATTCCCAGGTCAGGTAGATAGGCCATAGTTCCACAGTACCAATGACCATTTTGCGAGACAAGGATAGCAACACCCCCGCCAAAAAAATCCTCATACTCATCGACCCCTTTTGCACAACATATTAAAGAGGTATTTCCTCCTTCTTGGAGATATGACCTACTTTCCAGGCAATTATTATTTGTTCATAAAGGGGAATATTATGTATGAGATAAGCTAATAAACATGGTACGCTTCAAGTAGCTTTTATGTATATTAACTGGGTTATTTCTTCTGTTAATATTTTATTGTAGGTAAGCTATATACTCTTTTTAGTCGTACACTCCTAGTGTATTGGTGGTCGAGGTCATAGGTAGTCTGATTGGTTGTTTAAGATTTTTTCGAGACTGTTTTCTTCTTCGATTCTTGAAAAGTGTGTGTACATTCTATAAGGGAAGACTTCGTTGACTCAACTAATTAAATAGTAAGGAGGTTCCTCTCTCAAGAGCCCTGACTACCGGTAGCTCGGACCCTGTTCCCGATTTTGTATTTTTAAATGTTTTATTTTATTTTAGTATTGAAATATTTAAAAAATATTATGAATGTGAATGTTTCTAAAGGAGATAATAATTAATAATGTGCAACGACCGGTCGAACGAACGGTAGTTACCGGCAATAAAAAGTTTCACACAGTTTTGAACATTGGTCCCAAACAAGGCAAGCTTGTATCTTGGGAGCGATAGGTGAGGACCAGAAATCACAAAAACCATTGGAAGTATTCTATTTTCATTCGCAAATGGGTTGATAATATTTGAGACGTCAGTCTCGTTTCGTAATTCAATCATTTGTTACAAGGAATAGCAAATAATAGGGATATGTCCTAGGTAAAAATATATTAAGTCTATTTAGTCCGTCAGTAAGATTACCAAAAAATATTGAACACGTATTTTTTGCTTACTTAATTCAATAAAAAGTGACAATGATATAGCACATCAAAGTTCAGGAAAACGGGCTTGTGACGTCACGCCGTTCTACACTTTTAACTACGCAATTTTAACGCACTATACCCTCGTCATTTTTGGTTTTTGACAAAAGAAAAAATACGTGTCCAGTATTTTTGAGTAATCCAACTTTCGGACCAATCAGATTTTTTAAGGACACTACCCTATTGCCTAGTTTGGGGGATTTTTAATTTGAGGAGACGATTTTATTTATTTATTTAATACTTTAAGCACACGAATGTTTGTACGATCTACAAAGATTTGTCCCGGGTGTTCTGGGTATTTATTATTTATTTATTTAATACTTTAAGCACACAAATGTACAGAGGCGGACTTAATGCCATAGGCATTTTCTACCAGTCAACCTATGGGTGATGCAGAGACAAACAGTGGCAAGTGCACGATTTTCGGAGGTCACGACTTCCACGGTCACCCAGGAGGGTGGTTGGACCGCCACTATTCTGTAACGTTACATTACAGAGCAGATAAAGATTCTATAGAACTCATACTATTTCAGGATGAATCGGCGTCAATAACTCATTTCTGGTACGGAACTGGCATGACCAGTTTTATTTTGTTTCAACAAAAAATAGAATCTTATTTTTTTCGTTACGACATTCAGATTAAGTGACTATCGTTGGAGGAAATTTATCTTGGTTACATGTTTTCATGTTATCGACCTACATTTTTAAGGGTTGCCGCGTTTACTTTTTCTTTTCTGATTAGGTTAATATTATATAAGTTAATTCTATAGTCTAGTACTTGTGGCACATTTTTACTGTTACAATATGGGGCATGCGGTGCTAACCTGTAAGAAATTGTTATACTAACCCTAGATTGTAGTATATTGTAGTTTAAGTTTTATCAGTATAAACTAAAGTATTGTTGGTTGGCCATTAAAGTTAAATAAATAAATAAATAAAAGACATAATATTACGTCTGTATTCACTGAATGGGTAGGCAGAGGTGTCCAAATAGAAAAATCCGCATTTCACCACTAATGTTTTTAAATCCCCATGTAGGGGGCATGATTTTACCATTTCATATAATTATATGAACTTAGATTCTTGAGTCAAAAGCAACGTAGGAACATAGAACATCTATACTTAATATTATAAAGAGGTAGAATTTGTTTGTAAGTTTGCATATAGGGGGTAATATCCGGAACGATAATATAATTCTAAAAACAAAAATACTTTTAATAAGCTACATTATTCCTAAGTGCTATAAGTTATTACTATTTTCAAAACCATAAACAATAAAAAGAGGGGATGGAGGAGATGTTAAAATTCTCAGGGAAAAGTACGAAATCAACGCGTACGAAGTCGCGGTCGTAGTGTTAGTGGAACATAAAACAACGTAGAGCTAATTAATATCACATTAATTACTTGAAGTGAAGGGCGATTTTTTAAATTAATTATACTGAATCAAAGGTGCAGCGTGAGGCTCGCCCCTTATTGCCTGGCACTTAAACATAACTGGCGAAATGTGAAAAAGCCGTAATTTTATATATGATAGATATACCCCACCATGTAGCAACTATACATTTCCAGTATAAGCTGACCTCTCATTGTATCGAAATGCTATACAATAAAAGGTTAGCTTATACTAGAAATGCATCTGCCTAGCCTTTTCCCAACTACGTTGGGGTCGGTTTCCAGTCTTACTGGATGCAGCTGAATACCATTATTTTACATGGAGCGACTGCCTATCTGACCTCCACAACCCAGTTACTGGGCAACACGATACCCCTTGGTGAGACTGGTGGTCAGACTTTCGGGCTTCTGACTACCCGTAACGACTGTCGAAGATCTGCAAATGATAGCCGGGACCAACGGCTTAACGTGCATTCCGAGGCACTCAGGAGTCTTGATATGTCACAAACGGTCACTCATCCACAGACTGACGTCAGCAAGCGTAGCTTGACCTTCGATCAGCCCGTATGGCTGTTTTTATTTAGCCACAAGCTCCTCTTGCAACAAGCTCACAAGCTTATACTAGAAATGCACAGTTTGATATGTATCCGAGTGTACCAGGAACATAAAATACAAGATAGGTATGCCTTCAAACCCATTTTCATTACATTGAGTACCCATTACATTGATGGACCTAGATGGTATTAACTCAGCAGTACATACCAACGGAATGCTGTAAAAGTAACGGTATTATTTGAAAACGCTATGCGTTACCAGTTGGTCTCTAATGCGATTGAATTTTGTTTCTAGTTCTGGGATTATTTTGAAAGAAATTTTGTACCAAATGACGTTCTGTTTTTTTAATTTGGTAATGAAAAAAAATGTATGTATTATTCAATGATGTTCTTATTATGTATGAAAATAATGTTATTATTATTCAGCTTATGTTTGCCTCGATAGCCAGACAACCAGCCTTGCCTAGGGGTAACGTGTTGCTCAGGGGCTTTGTTGGGTCAGATAGGCAGTCGTTCTATTTTAAATACTGGTACTTAGCTACATTCTGGTCGCCAGCCCAACAAATGTAAGAAAAGGATAGGCAGAAGCGTACTTACGTACGTATCAATAAAATGTGTTGCTTCACACGCTTTGTTTTGTTCAAAAACAAGTTAATATTAAAAGAATAGTTTTGGCTGTATTTCAACAAATAAATATTAAACCAAGCGAATCCGCAGCAGATCATTAGTTCATTCCGCGGTCGACACGGATTGTTAACGGAGAATCGTTCTCACAAAAAGCGTTGTTTCATCCCCGTACAAAAATGTGCGGTATTTTTGTAACCTTTTTCTAGAGAATAAAGGGTTATGATGTTCGAATTTTTATTTGTCTAGAGCGGTTGATGTTTTTCTTAAGCCTTTTTTATATTTTTTGAGTGTAGGAACTAGTAATAAAGAACGATCATTGATCACAAGTTTTTTATCAGTAAGGCTAAGGATCGTTATCATTCTTCTGGCCTTATCCCATCCCCCAAGGCCGTCGCAGCTTGCCTTCAGATATACATCTCTATATGCCATCATGTCAATAGTCACCTCCTTTGTAGAATATATATCTTTAAAACAATCCACACGGGTTGCTAACGATAACGAATAAGAATACTAAGATTGCTTTTGTTACTTTCTAGTATAGGATGTGTGAGATATTTACCAGCTTTTTCTTGTTTCAGGTAAATCTTTAAACATTTTTTCGGAATCCTACATCTAACGAGTACTCTATGGTAAGAACGATTGATGTATAATTAATTGCACATTGTGTGTGGTAACATTCTGACCTTAACAGTGTGGTACTGAGCTTCAATAGATTCAGAGGTCAGCTTAATCTGGTTTTGATACTGCTGACGTGCCATCTACTATACAAAATGTGGCTTAAGCAAAACTTACTTAAAAAGAAATAACACTAACAAGGAAGTATTATAATTAGTTCTCTCCAAAAGACTGCATTAACACGTTGTATGGCAATGCTTACCTTCTAGTCAAGGTAGAAGTCAGCCCTTGGGTCACGGGAAGTGTCAACCAAACGTATGTGTATATGTTAGAAGCCGTTACCTCTAAAAAGGCATTGTAAGAATTATTTTAATCCGCCATTTTGTGCGAATGGCATCCATGTTAAAACGCTTGGTCACGTAATGACTCGCGTTATTTACTGTCGCTACCGAACCCAGGTATTCCCTAAACGAGTTTAGTTTTAAATAATCTATAGTAAGAACGAAATTGGATAGCATTCATTGAAATTCCCTGTCTGTGCTGGGCCATTAAATTAGCATGCTTAAAACGTTTTTCTGGACTTAAGTGTGTATTGTATCGTTTTTAACATAGCATCATGCCTGTATTCTTCAAAGGGCTAAGCAACGGTGTACCTTTTGTACCACATTTCGCCAGTTAGGTAATTTTTAAACAAATGTGATAAAGTGCAAGCCTATAGTCACGAACAGCGTACAAAATCAGACTCACGGTTGCTACTGAGGTACTTATTTCCAAATAAGTGTAGAAACCTAATCATACTTTGCATGACCCTGGAATCTAACTCAGGATCTCGTGTTCAGCAGTAGAGTTAGCGGCTACTAGACCAGCGAGGCATGGTTGTATTGGTTTGCTTGTGATGGTCTCTTTTGTGTGGTACCTGGTGTTGTGGTACTTTCAAAGTTTTCGCGGACCTTATTTTACCTCTTGCAGACCACGACTTGGACACTAATGTTCTAAACGAAGAACTAAAGAAAAAAGAAGTGTTTATTTCCCACCACAAGCCAAAAAATACAAACGGTCGCTGGTGCCTGTGGTAGGTAGTAAACTGTGGTGCTACTATTAGCACCGCACACCTTAGCAGCACATTAAAAAAAACTATACGTTTTTTCATAGAACATTAACTGGCACGGTCATTGACCACCCTTCCAGCCAGCTCTAACAAAGTTTGAGAATCAATAAAATTCATATATTTAAATTAGGTTGAGAAACAGCACTTTTTGAACGACAAAAATTACATAACGCAACTACATCCCCAGCAACACTGTCAATAATCTGTCAATCTGTCTGATAAGAAGGAATACCTTGAATCTGTAAAATGTTGGAGTTACTAATATATATATAAATACGAAATACCACCCTAATCGCTATAAGTGCGCCAATAATATTAGAAGAGTTCTCTCGATATCTCCAGGATCCCATCATCCTAATTTGGTGACAGTTGGATCACTTTTGCAAACAAAAAAATATTTTCATTATCGGTTTGCAATCGACGGAGAAATCGGTAAACATACAAATAAAAACGTACACACCGCTGAACATACCCTCACATAGAAGAACATATAGAACCTCGTCCTATTTTGAAGTCGGTTTCAAATATAATGCTAAATAATTATTAACATATAAATCGAATTTCAAAACACTAAGTTCAACAAACTCTGTAAATTCTAGACCAATAGAATAACTTTATCACCTGTAATTTTATCTTAACAGCCTTGTGTGGGTGGCTGTGTAACTTTTCACACAAAATGACGGTAACACTAAACTTTTACAACACGTGCGGGATCATAATCGCTTTATCGCCTCCATAATTCGGCGCAGTGAACAAAACACTGAATTTTTCGCCGTTTTAACTGACAATTTCCAGATATAGGTACTTTTCCACTCAGGGGGACTCTTTTGGGAAGTATATTTTTAAGGAGAAAAGTGAAAAAATTAGAAGTGATTTGTTATGAGAGATATTCAATAGATCGCTTTAAGCGATTATGTCACCCATTGTAAGATTCTATGTGGCTCTTTAAAATTATTATTTGTAAATTTGTTTGGTGTACTCTAAGAGTAATCCATTCTGTTTAATAATCCATAGAGTTTAGTCTATTTTATTTATCGACAACAATTTTGCTTGGTTTTTTTTTTTTTTTTTTTTTTTCACACTAGGAATTTCTCCTGTATCGTGGGTGCGTTTACAAACATTTAAACTCACATACACAAACAGCCAGACCCGAAACAACTACCTGTAGGTCATACAAATATTTGTTCTGTGTGGGGATCGAACCCACAACACGCGGCGCAGCAGCCGATGGCTCAACCACCGCGCCAACCGTGTCGTCAAAAAATGATTAAAATGTCTTAGAAATTGAATCTCAGTGATACTGTATTATTATTACTTGCCTTAGGAAAACCTGTTCAGGATCTGAACAGGAGTCTCCACCTGAATTTCATACTGCTCTGGAAATACATTTTACAAATTGAAAAATGAAAGTAGAAATGCGGATATTATGTTACATCAATTTGTGTCCAGTTCGCCACCTGTAAAGTGGCACTCTATTCCCCTCAATGCACTTTTAGAAGGAAAATGGTATTGGGAATAGCACTTCTGTGACCTCTGGCATGAAGTATTTTATCCACGCTTTTGTTTTTCGTTTTAAAATGACAGATATCCTGCTCAAATATAATATTTTTATTTTATTGAAAGAATTTTACAAGCTTTTGCGGGACGGGCCTAACCTCAAAAGTCAAATTCAAATTAAATAATTTATTTTGCACTTTGGTGTGGGATGCGCCATTCTATCTTCCTAGTACGGTGGACTGTGCAGGTGCGGCTGCTGCAGGATGGAAAACCTTGAAAAAATAACCTAATTAAGATTATATGCTTGAGCAGTCTAGGGATGAAATTTCTTTTAGGAATTGATATAATTTTATGAGAAAAACCAAAATGTTTTAGCTGTTATCTTAATCTTAACTTATTGTAACCTTAATTTCTCTTTGTATTAAAAAATCTGTTTAAACTTGTAAATAGATCTATATGTAAGTACCCACTCTTCTATTAAATACATTATCAAGTTTTTTTTCCCTTTGACAACAAACAGTACAAAAAGCCTGAATTACTTTCGCCGAAGGAAAATAAACAATCCAAAAATGTGTGTAGTCCCTGCGTCAACAAAATTACAAAAAGACATTATACGGGCTGTTCGAACATTGAAATAATTATTTGTATTTGGAACGCCGATTGTAAACAATTGTAAATATAAAAAAAATGAAATTGACAGCCAGACCCGAAAGCGAAATAATTCCCGTCGAAACGAATATACCAACGGTACGTGATGTAATTCTCCTTCCATTTAACTAAAGTAAGATGTTCTAATTTGTATACGTCTCTCTCGGGCACCATGTGTGAGCTTTCAACGCGCCAACGTTTACTGGGATTTACTCTGTGGTAAATGTAGCGTTTTGGTACGAATAAAGACAAGATTTAGGTTAAAAGTAAGTAAGCTGGTTACTCAATGGAATAAAGCATTTTTCTTCTAGTATATTTTAAGGAAAATACGTTTATTTCTAAAGAAGAGGTTTTTTATCACTCAAATACTATCTTTACCTAAACCAGCATTTTCATTACAATACTTTAATTAGCCAAGTGAGATATTCGCTCATTTAAACCTGCAAATTCTTCTCTGAACCATAATTCTACATTGGTATTCGGAAGCTCCTAAAACCCTCGTTTTTTTTCTACACAAAGGCAGAATCGATGCGAATCCTCTTCCTTTCGCAGTTCCGCTGGCGGACCTAAAAAATGCAAGAGCACAATAAATTTTAAATTCGAATTAAAAATTAATCTCTCCATTCCCCGCTCTGGCCCCATCTCGACTTTTTTAACGACTCTAATAAACGTTCATATAATTTTTATAGCAGTACTTAATCGACGAAAAGGCTTTGTAAAAGAAATGACATAAAGCAAAATGCGAATAAAAAAAAGAACAAATCATTGTACATCTTTTGTTTTTCTGCAGATTAGTGATCACTCCGTATATAACAGAATCTTATTACTACGCAAAATGAATAATGCATTGAATAATTAAATGTGTTAATTGCACCAGCAGCAGCTCTTATTCAGAATCCGCGCCATTTTTGTTTTATTTCTTATTGTTGATCAAAGTGGGGAAAATAAATAAACCTTTGTTTTCTAACGCCTTGAGTTAGACTGGAATTAAAATGATGAGCGAGGTAGCCATTTAGCTACCGCGCTTAAGACCTATTGGGTTGGCGAATTTGTTGCATGTTAGGCTATCAATGGGCAAAACGCATCACCCAATGGGTACCTTTACAAGGCAAGCAATATAGAGCTAGGCCCAGGTGTAGATGGTGGGATCACCTTGTCCTTTTTGGTTAAGAGTGATCCTAAATAAGCCTAGAGAAGTGGAAAGATCAGTGGGAAAATCCAGGCTAGTTATGTGAAATTTATAAAAATGATTCCTTATTTCCCTTGATCACGGCGTCCCGCGTGAACGACTGAACCAATTTCGCCAATTCTTTTTTTTTGTGTTTGTTATTATAAGGAAAAAATAAGAATCGTGGAGTAAAATTCAAAAAACTTTACGACTATTTTCAGTGCGTTGCGACAGTTCTCGCCATTGCCAGAACGACGTCTATCAGATCAGCTAGTGAAATATAATATTTATGATTTGCAACACCGATTATTGGGGATCATTTTAAGACCTGAGTAGAGGAAAGATTCATATTAGTATTCTTAATTAAACACCGAACGGAAGAAATTCTCGATCATAACAATTAAAAAAAAACTGTGTTTTGGAGTTAGAAGAGATTGCAAAATTAGAATGCATTCATCCGCATAGCCGATTTCCGAACTATGTTGGAGTTGGGTTCCAGTATACCCGGATGCAGCTGAATGCCAGTATTTTACATGGACTGCCTATCCAATCTCCACTACCCAGTTACTAGGCATCACGATATTCCTTAGTATAAACTTGAATTTCCGATTTCTGGGTTCATAATTACCCGTGGCGACTGTCAAAGATTGACAATTGACAGCTGGAACCAACACATTAACGTTCTTTCTTGCCCCTCCGTGCTTTCCGAGGCACGGAGGCGTCCAGGTCACTCATCCACGGAACGACCTCGGAATGCAACACCTAAGATTGTACCATACACTTGTATGGTACGATCTTAGGTTAAGCGTTGTACATTTCTCAGGAATTCCTGAGAAATATGCAAAAGCAAAAAATGCTATATGAAAAAATCTCATATGTACCTACAAGTTCATACCTTTTTATCAAATAATTATTTTGCACGTCGGTACCCACATTGAATCCGTGGGTAAATTGGGCAGTATACAAATGGTACGGTCCCCCATTGTAAATTGTCTTCGTAATTGGAAGCGAATCCGTCAAGACGGGGGAGAGTCGGGGTAATAGGGACCTATGTAAGATAACCAGGTTTTCAGTGGGATAAAATTATCTTTTGAACGTTTTGAATTGGGCTTAGATAACAGTAATAGGAATTTGTTCGTTGATAAAGATTATGCGGTGTTTTCAATTCACAGTGTACCGCTAAGCTGTCAAAATTCAATTTCAGCTATATTACTTGATTAATGGTGGTAGCTTGTATAACATAACATCACGACTGTATTCCCCAAAGGGTTGGGCAGAAGTGCACTGATTTATAGAAACACCCACATTACACACAGGCGAGTAGGGGTGAGCCGGGTGGACAATTCAATTAGAAAAACTCAATTACACATGGCCCGACCTGGCATCAAAACCAGGCCCTCACGCTCAGCAGTCGCGCTTTGGACCACTACCCTACACTAGCTTAGAAAATGTATTGCACCACGCACAATGATAGGTTTCATAGGAAAAAAATATTTATGCATGAGGGGCTTTACCGACTGCACTAATTATTTGCAATTCATAGTCTTTCTCAAAGAAAGTGACATTTATCTCGCCACATGCGAACTAAATCTGACGGATCCTATATCGCAAAATTAAAGTTATCGAGAGATTGAAAATACATACAAGATCCCTACAACAACCATCGGGCAGTAGCCTACCAGACACAACCCGTCTGGTCCGAGGATACTACCTTTTCAATGGTGGATGAGGAACTTTACACCCTGTTCCTCATACCCAAAAAACGATGATAAACGAAGCGCATATTTCACTAACGACTGACGTAAAAAAGTCATTTAGAAACTCTTTTTATATCATAGGACCCAATGATACCTCATACGCTCAAATGTGCACATTTTTGTGATGGGGGTGTGGCACCCCTAATAACTTTTTCTGGGATAACCTTCTAGCTAGGGCGTGGACTTCCTATCAGATCGAACCTTACCGTACACACCCTGTGAATTAGCTTCGTTGAAGTAGGTCAAAGATAAAGTGAAAATCTCTTTTCATAAGTGCCTCTTTGTTCGTATAACCTACGATTAATCGTAGGTTTGCTTGTAATTGATACCTTTTGCTAGAACTATTTGGCTTTTGATAAGATACTGGCATACATGGAATTCTTGTCTACATACATGGCAGAATTTAAATTCGGCTAAATGAGGAACTCGTGACTAAATAAAAACAGCCGCAAGGATTGATCGAAGGTTAAGCTACGCTTGCCGAGGTCTGTGTGTGATGATCAGGATGGGTGACCGTTGGTAATATATCGAGACTTCTCCGTGCCTCGAAAAGCCGTTGGTCCCAGCTGCCGTTTGTGGGTCTTTGACAGTCTTTAAGGGTAGTCAGAAAACCGAAAGTCTGACAACCAGACTTAACCAACCATATACATACCATACATATGTTATAAAATAAATAAAAATAAAAAGCATTTATTTCAGGCAACTAATAGCACCCATACAACAATCACAAAACAGAACACACACACATAAGCAAATACATTTACACTATCGGACATAGTTATATATGTATATGTTTATATTTGTACATATGTATAATATACACATGTATGTACGTATACATATTAGTTTGGTAAATTTAGTAAATTATTATTAGAGTCATGAAGGCGTTCCGCTTCCGTTCGCCTCGCCCGATCACACTTTTCGTAACGCTCCCGTCACGCATTGACTAGCTTACTCCCCAAGTCGAGCGTGCCTAAAGAAGTTTCACTTCAATAAACTTAGTAGAAAAGCTAAAAACACATTTAAACCAACAAAATGCAAATATACAAGAAGGACCCAGGAATACACCTTTAACGGTACTTCACAGACATTTTCATGACAACTACTCACGCACTGGCTCCGTTTGTTTAGATCTAGACAAAGATTACAGGTCAAGGACCTCGAGACGTAACATCAGATAGGCTGAAAATTTATTACAGTTTGGATTACGGAGACTTACATTTTGTTAGGGTTTCATCATATTTTAAGTAAAAGTTTGCTGATAAAATCTTACTTTGGCAAATTGCTTTGATTTTTTTTAAAGCCTGAAAGCCTTATTCATATTTTTGTGCTTTTTGTTCGGTAACGTTTTGGCGGTTTCAAATAAAGGTAATACTCCCTTGGAGTTTCAAAAACATAATTAAAAACTAAATCCTTTTAATGTAAATTGACATTAATATGGTATAGTTTAGACATGATATAGATTTTTTTTTTCGGGTTCTTTTAACACTTTTTTTCAAACATAACATCAATCACAGGTATATTTAAGGATTTGTCACTGTTGTAAGATAGATATAATACCTACATTCCACCAGTTATGTTAAGAGTCCCATGTAAAAGTGGGCGAGCCTCTTGCCACCGACCAGGCACAAATTCAGACTTCGGGCTGCTGCTCATAAATCCCAGATGAAAAAAATCAATAACACTTTGCTTGACTCGGGAATCTAACCCAGGACCTCACGCTCAGCAGTAGCGCCTGCGACCACTACACCAACAAGACAGGCAATATTTTTAATTCTTTTGATATTTTATAACTAAAATTATAAAACCTTGTCAATTCAAAAGGTTTGTCAAAAAAAAAAGGACGACCGATGCGGCGCGGTGGGCGAAGGTCCGCCTGCGACGCAAGAGGTTGCGGGTTCGATTCCCGCCTTGGGACAAATGTTTGTACGATCTACAAATATTTGTTCCGGGTGTTCTGGGTATTTCCTATATATAATAAAAATATCTATCTATGTAATGTATTGTATTAAGTATATCAGTCATCTAGTACCCATAACACAAGCTCTGCTTACCTTGGGGCTAGATGATGCTGTGTGGATTGTCCAGCAATATTTATTTATTTATTTATTTATTTGCTATGTATAATAAAAATATCTATCTATGTAATGTATTGTATTAAGTATATCAGTCATCTAGTACCCATAACACAAGCTCTGCTTAGCTTGGGGCTAGATGATGCTGTGTGGATTGTCCAGCAATATTTATTTATTTATTATTTAAATAAAAAAAAATGTTTCATTCTTCGGAACAGCTAAAGGTATACTAGTAGAAAATACCTAAGGCATTAAATTAAACATGTGTACTTGTTTCTAAAGTATTAACAACTTAAACTATAAACCTATATATATCTTGTTATGTAAATCGTTATAGTATACATAGTATAACCGAACCCAAAAACAAATAGCGCATTCAAAATACCAGACCATCCCATTTTTTACAAATCGTCGGATAAGCCAGCAATGTTTTAAAATAGGATCGTCCCTTTCAGCCAGTGATGAATGGTCACCCCCACCGCTTAGAATCTATGACCCAATCCATCTCTGGGGCAAAAAGGGACCTTTTTATAGAAATAAAGTCTTTATATATCTTGATTTGATACAATGAAGTCAATTTGTATGAGGTTTGCGGTTAGGCTTTATTGTAGAGGAGAGGAAAATTAGTTTGGTTTTGTTTCGAGAAATTTCCATGAAATAGTATGATAGAGGGTATGGTCTTGTATTTAAAACATGTCAACATAAGTTATCAAGAACCAAAGGGGCACGTGGCTGAATAAAAACAAGAAGACTAAGCACAACAAGGTTAAGCAACGGTAATCAAGGTCTGTCCGTGGATGGAAGACTACGCTTTTCACGCCGAGAACCCTTCGTGCCTCCGAAAGCTCACACTTTAGATGGAATTAACGTGTCGTAACATGAATTATGGTTTTGGTTTTTACATTCTACTGTAGCGACATCTATCTCGCCAGGCACGAACTAAATCTGACGTATCCTACATCGCTATATTAAAGTTATCCGCGAGGTTAAACATTATGCAAGAGCCTGACAACAACCGTCGGGCAGTAGTCTACTAGACACAAAACCCGTCTGGTCAGAGGATCCTCCCTTGTCTTTGGTGGACGAGAAACTTCCAACTTTTCCTCAAACCCCCACAGTACTATAGACAAAGAAAGAAAAGGTCAGGCACCTCTAGTTTTTAAATTTATGCCAATGAAAAAAACGTTTTGACAAGATTTTTCAAATGTTACCATATTAAAAACATTGTAGGTACATAATGATGGGTAAAATTAACCCTTGAGTTTTTCAGCTGTTTCAATCTATCTTTATATGTATAAAGCAGTCGAAGGTCAATTTTATCGTTTGGGAGACTTTAATATCTACTATGCTACGTTATAACGACTACGTTTTATGATTGGTAACAGTTGCACGAATCGTAATATTGACCAATAACGACCCATAAATATGCTACGCTCAATATTTCACCTACTAAATTAAACGTAGAATAAAATGCTCGTGCCTTCTCTGTATGAGAAGAGGCCTTTGCCCTGCAGTGGTACAGTAACCGGCTGGTATTATTATTATTATTAAATTAAATGTTCTCAAATTTTGACCAAAAGCCTAAGCACAATCACATAACGTAAACTTAACGTACAAACACATATCTATCGAATAGCATTTAGCGTTAAATTTACTAGCGACTGACTGTTCAATAAATCATGATTCGGCTATATTTTCGTTTTCGGCGATTAACCAGCCAAAGCTTCGGCCAAGACGAAAATCACAAAATCGTGAATTGTCGCGCTTTGTTATGTACGAAACTCTCGTCTGTTACGAAATGAAGTGTGTATGTTTGTCTTCTAATTAAATAATTGTTTTTTATATTTATTGTCGAGACTATAGATGCTCTTTCATTGATTGTGTAAAGAAAACAAAGAAAATGTTTGTAAACATCGGAAATATTAACACTCGTTCCGTATGATTTTCTGAAAAATGTGCTATTTAGAGATTTCGTTTTATTTATTCTGTAATCTTTACATAAAGTTCTATCACGAAAAGGCAAACGTCATCTTGAACGATTTCAAAATTCAAGTTGATTGCATAAGTAGTTCTTGAGATCTCCAGCTGTGACAGACGGACGGACAGACTGAGCCGTACCAAGGGGTTTCTTTTTCCATTTTAGTACGGACCCCTAAAAACACTGTTACTGTAACATGTCGTCACACGTTTTTACCACTAAAACTCGTGTTCACACGTAAAAGCAAAAAAGTGGAAAAATGTAGTACAACTTTTGTATACATACACTGGACACGCGAAGTTGTTTGTTTGCGCTTTTACGGACAAAGCTAATGCGGGTATCCTGTAAATATTTTGATACTGAAAACAGATTCTTTATATGAACCAAAAATGAGAATGAATCATCATCTGACGAGCCTTTTCCCAACTATGTTAAGGTCGGCTTCCAGTCTAAACAGATCCAGCTGAGTACCAGACCATTTTTCTTAGACCGACTACCTACCTGGCCTCCGCAACCCAGTTACTGGGTAATACGAAATGCCATGACAAGTTAGTTTACTATCCATCATAAACAGAACCAAGTACAATCATGAACATAAATACAATACCTTAATTTCTGCAAAATTTAAAAGCGATTTTCTTGTAAAATAATCCCTATCTCGTAATAGTATTAATATAAATTATCATAGAAAGGTCTCTTCTCATACAGAAAAGGCACGAATATTAATCACCACGCTTGTTCTAGGCTGGTTCGAGATTATGGACTTATTTTAATTATTACTCCCGATTTCCTCACAATTTTTTTATCCACCGATGTCAGTGATGTCTATGGATAAACTTATAAAGTACATTTGAGTTGACAAAGTCACATCGGTACCTGAGCGGTGGCGCCTAAATCATTGAACCATTAAGACATTTATTATAATAGTATTCTGTAATTACTTTACGAGCAATCACTTTTGAATTTTGCTCGTTATTTAAACAATCTATCGTGACCATATTTACCTAACTGTAAGCCCCTATGTAGTTACAATATCGACTCTGCCGGATGCAGGCTTGGTCTCATCATCACCATCATCAGGCTATACTAGTCCACTGCTGGACATAGCCCTCTCCTGATGAGCGCCATAGCGCCCTGTCTTCAGCTTGCCGCATCCAGCATCTGCCTGCAGTCTTTCGCAGATCGTCATCACACCTGGTCAGAGGGCTTGGTCTGTAATGAGCCTAATGATGAACATCCGCTGGTAATGCATTTATAAAGAAAAGGAAAGAAAAAAAAAACAAAGAAAGAAAAAGCATTTATTTGGGACATGCACAGGTACTAAAATCACAAAAAAAAAACAAATAAAAAATTAAATATGAAAGTAAAAATGTATTAAATACAACGACCTGTACGAGGCCAAAAAGGCCCGATCAAGGCGAGGCGTGACGATCTTGTCATTAGCTGATCTGGTAAACTACGTACTGTCTTAGACTGGAAGATGACCCCAATACAGTTGGGAAAAGGCTACGCAGTAAAGCTGCTTTTGGTTCGAGATTTCCTGGTTAAAAATTCCCTAGGGTACCACAACATGGCGAGATGTTGGCGTACTTGAATATATGCTCTCGACCGAAATTCGAACACGGTACGGCGGACAGAGTCAACAGAGACTAGCCAAGTATGCTGAAGATATTATAGTGCACGAGTGTGTACACACAGGTGTACTGTCTGTTCCTTTACTCTCATAGTGCGATGAATCGGTAATCTTACACGACTAGGGAAGATCAAGCACTGGAGCTGTATGAAGTCACTCTACAAGTATTGATAAATGAAAATGATGAATTATATTTATTTAAAAAAATATCTCATTGCTAAATGCTATTATTCCATAACGGAATTTTTAAATGAGCGTAATTAATTAAATGGATTTCTTAATTTCTAGGACTTTTTATCAGTTTTCACAATTACGACATTTTTCGCAGTTATGTATGAAATTTTGACATAATAATATGTAATGTATTCTCCCTAAATTTTATTTTTATTTAGGATTAAGTTATTCTTTTTATTTTATTGTGTAGAGTCAAATACAATTTTTTTGTTTTTTTTTTCTAGACCAAAAAAACATGTTATTATTGTACGCCATTAATGGCAAAAAATGCAGATCTGCCTATTATTTTTAAGACCTTACACATAATTGTTTGATGTATACTCATGTTTTACAATAAATATATTGTATTCTATTCTGTAAATCATACAGAGTAGACATATACAAAAACACAATAAAATAAAAAAGGAGGATTACTAAATAAAAACTCTGCCATGATCACTCAAGCGTCAAAAAAATTGGTTTTTACAAATACTTTTACACTTTATACTGGTTTTAATTAAACTATTCCCTTTGAGGCCGACTAGCGATTTCAGTTAAAACCATCAAGTACTCGTATTCCCTATACAAATCAAAATGAGCCCTGTCAAGTAGATACAGAAATATTATATGTTCCGTCTACCTGCCTACACTCATTTTAGAGATTAAAACTCTCATCAAGTAAAATCCGAGCCTAGGCCACTGAAAATTAAACAACCCTGTAGTATTTTAGTTTGCATTCATGTGACTTGCACAACTACTATAATTATCCAGAGATATTGTATCTCTAACAAAAGGTATGAAACAACGGGACAGAACGCCCTAGATAGACACACATTAACCTTACTGGTGATGTTTTTCAAAAAGGTACTCGCAACCGGCTTATGTGTATGACCAGATGTATGAATTTGAGCGAAGCGTTCTGTAGTTTCTGCCTTTTTTCAAAAAGGTACTCGCAACCGGCTTATGTGTATGACCAGATGTATGAATTTGAGCGAAGCGTTCTGTAGTTTCTGCCTACCCCCATGGGAAAAAAGGCGAGAGTGTATGTTATGTAGATAAAAATAAAATGTTGATTCAAACTTCCGTTACGTTAACCTGGGCGTTCTACTAGGGCTTCCGTGTAAGGTTTTTTTCCGTTGACCAACAAAGGTAAGAAAAATCTTCCCAAATCATTTCGGAAACTTTCCGTAGCAAAATATCAATAGATTGATAAACGACGCAGGTGTCAAATATTCTATCATTGTATAAAATAACGATGTCCTTCTGGTTAAAACCGGCTTTTTTGCCATATGTTCATCAAAAAGGAAAATAAAAAAGTGAGCGAATTTTTGTTATATCGCTAAAGGAATTAATAATAATACCAGTCTGTTACAGTCCCACTGCAGAGGCTTCTTTTTATACAGAAAACTAACGAAAATTAATCACCACGCCTGCTCATTACGGGATGGCGATTTAGGACTTCACTATTCACTATGGTCTCATCACGGTGTTTACCTTCACCGATGTCAGTGCTGTCTGACTTTATCAGACATCACTGAATTGTACCCACAATGTATGGAATTGAACCCACAACCTCGTCCATAACATTGGCAGAATAATCGTAGAGCTCAAATCCGAACCAAAGAAAGAACATTTACATTTACCTACAAAGATTTTGTTCCGGGTGTTCTGGGTATCTGCTAGGTGTAATAAAAAAATATCTATCTATGTAATGTATTGTATTAAGTATATCAGTCATCCAGTACCGATAACACAAGCTCTGCTTATCTTGGGGTTAGATGATGCTGTGTGGATTGTTGAGCATTTTTTTTTGTTATTTTTTACTATTTCTGTCATCATTATTATTACTTCTTTCTTTGTTTTCGATATTTAGTGTTGCCATTGTGTGCCTGAGTCTGTGCTAAATATATGCTTTTTGTTTATTTCTCTCTTTATTCATTTTATTATTGTTTGTTACAGGTAATTGGAGTCTCTTCTTGGTATGTGAAAACGATTATTGAAACAACTACTGGAGAAGCTATAGATAGTAGCGATAGTCGTTATTTCAAAACGGCCACAACACATTTTTTTTTGTATTCAAGAATACAAACTATTCCTTTGTTTGTTCGAGTGCTTGCTTAAAAGTTCTTGAACTGTAAATGCAATTAAACTAAAAGCTTGGTTTTGATCGGTGGAAATGACTGAATAATTAAAAAAGAAACTTTGAAAATGTGCTCCAACTTTTCAATCCTTTTTAGGAAACGGACCGACGACTTTTTGGGTGTGAACGTTGCGTGATCCAAAAACTGGGTATTGACCCCTTTTTAAACCCAACTCAACCCGTTTTACATCCTTTAATACCAAAAAAGTATATATATTCATATACGTCTAAAAATACCTATACATTTTCGTTCTAAAATACATATATAACTAAAGTATAAGCCATATACAGCCCAAAAGCAAACTGTAACGTGACAAATAAGTTGAAAACAAACTTCAACAAAGATGCCACAGTGACAGAAAGCAGGCCTTCCATCACACTCCATCCCTTTCAAATACACCACGTGTGAAAGAGAAAGGCACATGTGAATTCTCCAAATGGATTAACGCAAGAAGGAGGGAAGGAATTATACATGATGCTCTCATCCGTCACGTCTACGGGCGGCCATTTTGTTGAATGTATACACGGAGTAGCGTGTCGCGAGATGTGTGCTCACTTTGAAGGTTTCTTATTCAGGTGAAATGCGTGTAACATTTTGTAGATGAAGAAATAATGTGTCATCTGTCAAATGGGACGTTTTGACCCTCATGTCGGTGGAAAAGGGTTTTCAGTTAGGTGTTGGGCCAAAATGAATTCTGTTGTTAGCTAGGATGTTTATGATCCCTATTTTAAGTACTTTCAAAGGTTCTCGCAGAAATAAAATGAAATAATATTTTTACTTTAAGTAGGTACATAGATCTTTATCCAAAGACTTTTACACGTCAATGTATAGTTTTTTTTTAAACAAGATGGCGCTGACATCTGACTGATCCCTGAGAAGAAATTCAAACTTTGATCATGATCTTATTTAAAGTCCAAACACTATATTTATTTATTTAATACTTTAAGCACACAAATGTACAGAGGCGGACTTAATGCCATAGGCATTTTCTACCAGTGAACCTTTGGGTGATGCAGAGACAAACAGTGGCAGGTGCAATTTCTTAAAAGAAAAGTGAAAAGAAATATATATATTATTATAAACTATAAATATAATACCTACATAGAATATATACATAAATAAACATATACACAAACACATACATAAACAATAAGAACAGTTAATGAGAAAACATTAGCGCATCACTATAATATATTAGGTCTTTACCTATGAAATTGCCGTTCTGCAGTACTGGCCATTTCAAATCAAAATATTTTTTGTTTGGCTAAGAATTCTAATTTCAAATTAATTTTATTTTAAAAACATGGATTTTTTTTTCCAAAAGTAGTCATTTGTTTATTGATTAGTGTTACATTTTCATCGCATTTCAATCTTTTTCGTCATCATGGATACGTTAAAAATTCGAGTAATTATGGAATATGAGTACCGTCGTGGCAGCAACGCGGCACAAGCGGCACGCAACATCAACGACGTTTACGGAGCTAACACTACAAACCAACGCACTACCTGTTATTGGTTTGCTCGCTTCCGTTCTGGAAATTTCGACCTGAAAAATGAACCTCGCGGTCGTCCGAAGACTTTGGTCGACAATGACGAATTAAAGGCGATTGTGGAAGCTGATGATACACAATCTACGGCTGAATTAGCAGCAGCTTTCGACGTTAGCGTCAAAACAATATTGGTCCATTTGCGTCAAATTGGCAAGGTAAAAAAGCTTGACAAATGGGTGCCCCACGAACTCAATGATCGCCAGCGCGAAGTACGCGTCGAGACGTGCCTTGCACTGCTCAACAGACACACAAATGAAGGAATTTGAACCGCATTGTTACCTGCGATGAAAAATGGATTCTGTTTGATAACCGCAAGCGCTCAGCAAGTTGGTTGGATCCTGGTTCAGCACCTAAACAATGCCCTAAACGAAAACTAACCCCAAGAAAAGTGATGGTCACTGTTTGGTGGTCTAGCGCCGGTGTGATTCAACACAGCTTCTTACCAAACGGGGTGAGCATTACTGCAGATGTGTACTGTGAAGAATTGAACACAATGATGGAGAAGCTGGCACATCTCCAACCAGCATTGGTCAATCGCTCGTCTCCGCTGCTCCTGCACGACAACGCGCGACCTCATACTGCACAGCAGACGGTCTCCAAGTTGCAAGAACTGGGGTAGGAAGCTCTCCGTCATCCGCCCTACTCACTAGACCTTGCGCCTACAGACTACTACTTTTTCCAGAATTTGGATAACTTCTTGGCGGGAAAAAAATTCAATACCCGAGAGGCAGTACAAAATGCCTTTGAAGAATTTGTTGCCTCCCGTCCAGCTGATTTCTTTAAGAAGGGCATCAATAAACTGCCACTGCGTTGGCAAAGATGCATTGATTGCATGGGTGATTACTTCGATTAATACAAATAAAAAATACATGAAAAAAATTCATTTAAATTTTTTCATACAAAACGGCAATTTCATAGGTAAAGACCTATTATTTAGAAAGTATGTTAGTCTTACAATGCAGCGCAAAGTCTGTAAATGCCTTTTGATAAAAATGCCATTGCATCTCTCAGTTGACAAACGGCATTCATGTTCATCAGTCAGCGTCTAGCTCAACCCCATTTTAGGGAGCTCAACAACCAGTCACTTGAAGGAGTTTTGCGTAGGCTATTAAAAAGTACTCAAAAACTGCCAGACTGTTTAGGACACCATGTATTCTATCTAGCCTGCATGGTAATGTACAGGTTGTATACAACACCAGAAGTTATTGTAAACAGGCTGGTAGAACTTTAGTTCTCTCTGGTTTCCAACTGTGTTTAATAAATAAAATATAGAACGGGCTTTTTGTCAATAAAGACCGAATTCTAATAAATGTGTACGTATGAATCAACGGAGCCCTTTCATCAGAAATAGATCCCCGACCCTGTGCTGTAGAAGACTACAGCTTCTACAGTAATCACATTTACAGATAGTTTAAGAGGCGTATATTAAAAATAACTTGAGGGATTCTAGATTCGTTTGGTCTGAAATCGCTTAAATGTATAGACTTGACGTTCAAGAGAAGAATAGCTCAACGTACGACTTCTTTATGGAGCAGGCCCGATGCCTTGCAATTTCCATCATCATCATCAGCTTAGCCTTTTCGCAAATGTGATGGGGTCGCTTTCGTTCTGACCGGATGCGTCTGAATACAATTTTACATGGAGTAACTGCCTATCTGACGTTCACAACTCAGTTAACGGGTAATACCACACCTTTTGATGAGGCTGGTAGACAGACTTCGGGTTCCCACGACTATCAAAGATCTACAAATGAAAGCTAATGGCTTAGCGTTCTTTCCGAGGCATGGAGGAGTCTCGACAACTTATGAATGGAACCATCCAGAGATTGACCGATTTGTCCCGAGTGGCGGTTATTATTTAGCCACGAGCCAAATACACCACCTAACAATGATAGATCTCACATCAACTGTCGTTCAAAACAAACCTTTTGTTTTCTAAGTAAGGTAATGGCTTACCCTTAGTTACTCAAGTAATTCACCAACACTTAAGTACCCCTTGCTAATGGCCTGACGTTTGCTCGCGTCCCAATCTTGACGTATTGTCTGGATACTTCAAGACTCATTATGGAAAATGTATCAATGAACTTGAAAGTAACTATAGTACTGGGTTTTATAGTTTCGCAATTCAAAAGGAAAAACGTAACCGTTATAGAATAATAATATAATAATAAAATTGCTGGACAATCCACACAGCATCATCTAGCCCCAAGCTAAGCAGAGCTTGTGTTATGGGTACTAGATGACTGATATACTTAAAACAATACATTACATAGGTAGATATTTTTTATTATACATAGCAAATACCCAGAACACCCGGAACAAATATTTGTAGATCGTAGAAACAGTTGTCCCAAGGCGGGCATCGAACCCGCAACCTCTTGCGTTGCAGGCGGACCTTCGCCCGCTGCGCCACATAGAATCACATCGTTGTCCGTCTGTCTATATGAAAAAATAGTTGGATGCTCTTGTTTCACCATCAGCATCATCATCCTAACCTTTTCCCAACTGTTGTGGTCGGGTTCCCAGTATTACGGTATGTAGCTGAATACCAGTATTTTACATGGAGCGACTGCCTATCTGACCTCCACAACCCTGTTATTGGGCAACACGATACCTATTATTATATCATAATTATTATATACTTTGTTTTCTCTACGCTTGATAACACTGGTTGTCAGACTTTTTGGGTTTTGTCCGTAACGGCTGTCAAAATTCTACTAATGACAGCTGGGACCAATGGCTAGGCTAAACTTGGTTTCTAAGGCACGGTGGTAATGCTCTTTTTACCGCATTTATAGCAAATGTCATAAACTCGTAGACTTTACATTCGATTTCGTTTAAATTGGCTCCACCCATAAGTCTACTATTTCAAAATCATTAGTATAAAAAATATCAAAACGTTTGTAGGTAACGAACAGACGCCAGCACATCAAGCTACTCCACACTGTCAAATCTTCCCAATTGAAAATGAACCTTATAACCTTGTAATAAAGTTGAAAAACTACCAAAGAAATTTGTCAAATTGGGGTAGCTTGATGTGCTGGCCTCTGTACGCATCGCTGTCAACGGGAAAACTGTCCTAAAATTTTTTTTTGTATTTTGTCCCAAAAAAAAGAGATTTTTACCTAATGTTTTTTTTTTGTATTACCACAGTATTACAAATAACGGAATATACCGTTATAGCAAATGGATTCTGTACAGGTTAAAAGTAATGTAAAAAGGTTTGTAGTTCATAGTGTTGTGAATGTGTAGACAGGGCTATGTCAAACTGTTATTGCCTTGTCTTCATGTTCATTGTACTGTGATCTGTGAGGTTAGAATATGAGGGTGAGTGGCGGGAGAACTGTTTTTGCTGACCTACTTGCTTCAGTTTTATAAGTGTTCGTAAACAGTGTTTGTACATGTAAATGAGAAGGTTGAAGGAATGTGTGGTGTAACGCAAATTCAAATTCAAATTCAAATCCGAATTCAAAATTAAATTAATTTATTGGTGTGATTTTTGGTACATGTTACATGTAATCTTAATAATAGATAGCTCCTCAAAAATCTACCTCAAAGGTGTACACTGTTTCACATAGTTAGTCAATATTATAAAATTTAATTTTCATGTCATCATCATCATCATCCTCCTGCCCTTATCCCAATTTATTTGGGGTCGGCGCAGCATGTTTTCTTCTTCCATACATCTCTATTTGCCGTCACCTCAAGGGTCAAAAAATCTAAAAGTATTGTGTTTAATATTGAACACATGAAAATCCTCAGAATGTTACGAGACGCCAAACACCTACCACTGAAAACCCACCACTTTCAAAACGTTTCGAAACTACTAACCTCTTCAGACTAGACAAATGAGCTTCGTTTTACTTTAAGTACGGTTTGGTTGATGCGTTGCCAGTAACGAACAGTAATAGTCGTCCTGCTCACACCTCTAAAACCTTAAGTATGTCTACTTCAACCCAGTTAACATGTGGGTAGACAGGACTGAATAGATAGCAGGTGTATTCTAGTCTTTGAAATAAATGACGTTACGCAAAGTTTACTGTAAACTTAGATGAGCTTCTTTTATACTTTAAGTACGATTTAGTTGATGCGTTGCCAGTAACGAACAGTGATAGTGATATTACTGCTCACACCTCTAAAGCCTTAAGTATGCCTCGACATAGTTACCTAACATGTGGGTAGGCAGGACTGAATATATAGCAGGTATGTTCTTGTCTTTCAAAGAGGTTACGCAAAGTTGTGTGTAAAGTGAAGTTTGCAGCATCAAACCCTTTTGAGCGAATGCTTACCTACAATCTGCAATTTCTTTGCTTCCAATTATAGATAGAGATAGAAAGAGTAAACTGCGTAATTATTCAGGGGTGTTTCTTTTACTGCTTCTTTGTTCTAGTGGTTGCAAGCGCTCTTCTATTGGTATAAAAACTGACAGCACTGGAAATACACTAGCCTGTATTTTTATGCAATCTGTCGACACAGACACACAGACACAGACACACAGACACAGACACACAGACACAGACACACAGACACAGACACACAGACACAGACACACAGTCACAGACACACAGACACACAGACACAGACACACAGTTACAGACACACAGACACAGACACACAGACACACAGACACAGACACACAGACACACAGACACAAATACACAGACACAGACACACAGACACAGACACAGAGCCATTAAGGATCATAAAATTTATTTTCACCACGCTTGTAAGTATTTCCCGAAGGTTTAGACAGAGGTGCACCTAGTATATAGTAACACCTACATATCACCAGTTATGTTTAAGTCCCATGTAATAGGGCGGGCCTATTGCCATCAACCGGGCACGAATCTAGACTGCTAGTAAGAAAATTCCTATTTCAAAAACTCAATTATATAAAAGTGAAAAAAATGATTTTAATAAAAAATGTTTTATAGAGAATTTTTATCAAATTGGTTTACTTGAAATTTTTTATTGGAAGATTTAAAAAAATGAACGAAGTAAGCAGAGGAAGACCAAAGTAATGATGGATGGATTGTGTGAAAGATAATGGCTTGTAAGGATGTGACTATTGAGATGATAGCAAACAATCGACTGATGTATGGAAGAAAAATACCTCAAATAAATTGGGACAGGGTGGGAGGACGATGATGACATACACTTTTTGCTTTATTCAGGTAAGTACGTTCATACAAAAGTTGTAGCAGTTGTCGATGTACAGTTTCTGCCTACCCACACGGAATAAAGGTGTGAGTATATGTGAGTAGGTGTGTCTGTATATCAGAGTTTTCCAATCGAATAGGCATCCATCTCAAGTTTGGATCCGATCCGTTTCTTATTTAATTACGGAGCCGATATTGGGGTCAAATGAAACGCTTTTGGGCAATGAATGGAATCAATGGATTTAATTTGGGTGTAACCTCGATGACCAGTCTGTTGATAGCGCTATTGGTATCTGTTGCTAGGGATCGCTTCTTGCGCAGTTAAAGATTTGTATACAGGGTTAATTTTTGCAACCTTGGTCGTGCTACATAAAAACAGCATGACGGGTTGATGGAAGGTTAAGCTATGATTGCCGAAGTCTGTCTATGATGATCAGGATGGGTGACCGTTGGTAATATGTCGAGACTCCTCCGTACCTCGGAAAGCCCTTGGTCCCAGCTGCCGTTTGTAGGTCTTTGACAGTTGTTACGGGTAGTCAGAAGCCCACAAGTCTGACAACCAGTCTTACTAAGGGGTATCGTATAGATGGAGTAATTGTTAAAACAACTGACTTTTCCTGGAAATTGTCTGTGAAAAGAAGAATTCTACGTTTATCTATATAAAACACTACATTTTTCCGCACTGTTGGAAATCTTTTACGATTCTCTTTTGTTTATACATGCTTGTGTTGTATCTTCAAACGCCAGTAAAACACAAGAACTCATAATATTCAAAACGGTACGTCGTAAAACCGCGCATGCATCTGACAAAATACACCGCATTGTATAGTAAGACACAAAATAGAAGTTACATAGGATGTCATACCACGACAGTTTTCGAACTTGTGCAACTTGATACGTGTAATTATGTTCCATGTTCGTATCGTGTGAATATTCGCATTTCAGTGGCACACTTCTGTCTAGGAATACCTACAATTTTGTTTCCTTACTTTATATTAATTTTATTATGGATTCTGATTACTCTTATTGTTAATCAATAATATAATTCAAGATGTTTTTTTTTAGTTTAGATTTGTTTAAGGTTGTCTATTATCTGTAATAGGGATGTGTCCTAGGTAAAAATATAATAAGTCTATTTGGTCCGTGAGTTAGATTAACAAAATATATTTAACACGTATTTTTTGCTTATTGAAATCAATAAAAAGTGACAAAGATATCAAAGTTTAATAGAACTTGTGAAGTCACAAAAGTGTAACAAGGCATCATCGTCATCATTTTTGGTTTACGTGACAAAAGAAAATATACGTGTCCAGGTTTTTGAGTAATCCAACTATCGGAACAAACAGATTGTTAAAGGATACTACCCTATCGGTTTATCTCTTAAAACAAATACATCATTTTCTAAAAATTAAGTGCTTAACCCTTTCGGTCTTCCACTGTACTTCGATGTAACCTTCAACTTGTGTCGTATTGTACTCTTTGTGTACCGAATTTTATTCAGAGGTTCCTTATTGAATTGTGATGCTTTCAATGTAAATAGATTCTGACGACGAATTTTATTGTTTCCCTGGATATGTCATTAGGGTCTTGGGTAGATATTTGAAGGGTATATGGTTACCGTAGCTAATAATTTTATTTATATGATTATTGGTATAGGTTTTATTGAGACATGACCTTGAAAATTTTATCTTGTGAATTATACTTAAACAAACCATACCTGGTTGCTAGTCTGTGGATGGGTGACCGTTCGTTACACACCAAGACTCCTCCGTGCCTCGGCAAGCACGTTAAGCCGTTGGTACCGTCTGTCATTTGTAGATCTTTGACAATCGTGACGGGCAGTCAGAAGCACGAAAGTCTGACCAAGTCCAGTCTTACCAAGGGGTATCGTGTTGCCCAGTAACTGGGTTGTGGAGGTCAGATAGGCAGTCGCTCCATGTGAAATACTGGGAAATTCATACTAAGACTACTGAGGACAAATCGTACTGCCGCGGAGAATAACCAATAAAATTTCATGCTGTATAAGAAACTGTGAGTTGTTATATACAGCCAGACCTGTAACAAGTACCTGTAGGCCATACAAATATTTATTCCGTGCGGGAATCGAACCCACGACACGCAGCACAGCAGCCGATCGCTCAGGCACTGCGCCAAACGTGCCGTCAAATTTTAGTTTTATTAGTTTCTTCTTATGTAAAATATTACTCAAATGTGTACAACTAACAAAGCTCTTTGTTGAGAATATTGCGAGGTTTGATTTGATATCCTATGGGACTGAACAATGTTAGGTGGAAGGGAAGTCGAACAAACCGATACAATAAGTCCAGAACATGATTTCGTATCCCAAGAGTTCAAATATTTTTTTCGGTTTTCCTAATTTCTTCGTTTTTCAGTATAAAAACGAATGTTAAAAAAATATGATTTTTTATTTATATTTTTTAAAACTTTGCGTTTGTATCGTGGGTGTGTCCACAAACATTCAAACTCACATACACAAACAGCCAGGCCCAGAACAACTACCTGTAGGCCATACAAATATTTGTACGGGAAATTCCGTGTGGGAATCGAACCCACGACACGCGGCGCAGCAGTCAATTACTCAGCCACTGCGCCAACCGTGCCGTCAAATATAAATGAAATAATACACATTACAATAATACGTTCAAACAATACGAGGAGAAACGCTAGTATGAAGCTGCAACAGGGACAGGTCCTACCGCTCGGACAACACCATCAGGAGACTGTTTGAGCTACTTTGTAGGCGACTTAATAGAGAGGCGACTTAATAGAGAGGCGCTCCGCTTTCTTATGAAACTCTGTACTATGGTAGGCTAGCTTAAGGTGACGAGTGACCTACTGTACCAACAAAGAAAGAAATTAAAATACAATTTGTAACACGCTGTACTTCATTTTTCGATTTCCGGTAAGCCGGCACGCGAACTGGCACTTAAGGAAATTATCAAAGACTTTGTATTTTGTATGGAGAACTCAAGGGGAGAAAATTATTTGTTTTTACTTTTGAAGCCAAAGAAAAGATGGATGGATTGTGTGAAAGATGATATGGCAAGAAAAGAGGTGACCCTTGAGATGACGGCAAATAGAGATGTATGGAAGAAGAAAACATGCTGCGCCGACCCCAAATAAATTGGGATAAGGGCAGGAGGATGATGATGAAGCCATGATGTATTGTGAAATTAGAACGGTTTTAAATTTGATATCAATATTTTTCATGGAATGTTCTGAGTATAAAAATAATTATCATTTCTTCATTCGGGCTATGAAAACCCATGTACTGATAGTAATTGATTAAAACTCATATTAGTAAAATCAAGTAAACTAATCATTATTTTTTGCCACAGAAGACGTGAATATTTTAAGTGAAATCTATTGATAGGGTTGGGCAATTGATAATATTTATATTTGTAGCATATTAAAAAATAAAATGTTCTCATTACCTACACCACTATTTATATTAAACTATATCAAAAGCTTAAAAAAAAAGTATTAAAAACAATAAAAAAAGAAACAATTGAGAAAATGCTTGCTTTTATTTAAATTTGGTATATCTTTACAATTATATATGTTTTTATTTTTATTTCAGTTAAAATAAATCATTAATTTATTTTAAAAAGCTAAATTATTATGTACATGAAAATAAAAAAATAATGACAGGGCATCGAAAAATGGACCCGCATCAGGAAAAGTGCCCAAAAGGCTTTTAATTTAAGTTTTTTTTTGTAATGACATTAAACTGTACCCAAAAATGCCTGTATCCAAACAAACTTACATACGTAGCTTGTTTGTTAAGAAAATAAGGTTAAAGCTTATGTAAGTATGCGCCATTGCATACTGCAGTAATAAGTATGTGGGGCGTAACGTCCAAATTAGGTTAAAGAATAACTCCAGACCGCACTCCCTAGTTAGTCGTAACTCTCGGGCTCTGTGCACAGAATAACAGTCTAGAATTTCTGGTATGACCGTAAAATCTTAGCTGTTTGTGTTTTGTTTCTTGGTTGCACTACTGCTGAGCTTTGAAGTATTTATATTCCGGGTCGGGCAAGGCGTTTTTGGGATTTTTGATATGAAATTGCCCTGTCTGCATTTTGGCCCGGTTGGTGGCTGTAGACTAGCCCTCTATTACACGGAACTGGCCAAATGTGGGTGTACTATTACTAATACACCTCTAAAAAATTTGTTTAAGTGAAAATTATAACAAACAATTATTACCGGACGTAATATTTCCTAACGAAAGACGTGCAATTTTTTAAGGCACAATAGAAACAAACAGTTGTTTTTACATTTCATTTTTACTAAAACACTTGGGAAAAGAATAAAACATTTGTTTCTCAAAAAGAAAAACTGTGAGATGCGAAACAGTGAACAAAAATGTGCTATCATCTTTAAACCTACTTCTAAGTACTTCTTCTACCTCAGAAATATATAAAGTTTTAAACAACAGTACTGAAGAGAATTCCCAGCAAAATACTAAACATACACGTTCATGTGTTTTTATACAACATGACCGACTTAAAAATGAATAAAACATTTTTGTATTATACATTTTAAATACTATCTTGGCAAAAATGTTACGCGGCCAAAAACAAGCACTTGTTTTTTCGGAAAAATAATTTGTAGCACTCTCGGCCTTATTAAAGAAGCTTATTTATTACAAACAGCGAGTAGCAATGCACATGGGTGCTAGATTCAGTATGTAATCGTCACATAAAACACTAATATTTAGTATATTCTATCTATCAAGTTTCCGAATTGGATCCGGCACAAATTTTATTACTAAAACCAGATAAAACATCGATATTGTTTTTTTTGTGTCAAGTACAGCTTGACAAAATCTCAATTAAAAATGTTGAATTCAGAAATTGTTTGTACATGTGTATTCAAAGACTGTGAAAGTTATTTTGTTACCACCGAAAAGGTCTTTTTTTAGCTATCCCATTGTGGCTTACAACAAAGCAAAATATCCATTTGCAATAGCCTAGTGGCCTCAAAGAGGCTCATTTATCTTACTTAAGGCTAAATACACGTGGCGTCCACAAAATTTCAACCTGACCTTTATTAGGTAGCACGGTGTGTAGAAAACTCTTTAGAAGAGTTCTGATGGAAAAATGTATTGTTTTTACGGAAACATTCGAATTTCGGTTTTATAAAGGGATGTGGAAAGGAATTCTATTTTCAAAAAGCTGTATTCGAAACAAGAACAATCGCGGTACGAAAAGGTTAAGAACTTTTTATTTACCGGCAACATTGTCCAATGTGACATTTTTGTTTTATTTTATTTAATTTGAATACATGACATGGAATAAATTCAAAATCTGGTTTTGCTTATCGTTTATTGTCGTTAAACAATTGAAAAAATTACGAAAAACACGACTTTTAATGTCGTCAAAAATACCCGTAAAACGCCTAAAGAAAATACCTCGAGCAAGTCTTGCAATCACCTTAGTGAAAATGTATGGCAGGCTTAACTTTAGTATTACAGATCTTTATCTCTACTAGTAATCGTAGGGCCATTAGTCACACCGTCGAAACCGCGGGATTTTAGGCTTTCTGGCTCACTGAAACTAGGGTACATACCTGAAGTAGAAAAAACCTTATTCCGATATATCTGTTGGGTTTTTTTTTAACTCATCAGACTTTTGTTTCAAAATCATCCACAAAATCTGCTATAAGGTACAAAACAAAAACAAATCTGTCCTCAGCAGAATAAACAGTCAAGCATCACCATTTAACTTTTTTTTCATTTATCTGTGGAAAACTTACAGCCATACTTATATTATAAATGCGAAATTAATTCTGTTTGTTACCTTTTCATTACTAAACGGCTGACCGGATCGTAATGTTTGGCAAGGAGATAGATTATATCCTGGGGACGGACATGGAATAGTTTTAATCCACGACAACCTAAATTCACGGGGACAAAAGCTAGTCACACATATGTTTACATTATATTATATACATTATAATGCTAAGCCAAAAGCCCAGTATTCGGAAGAAATACTTAAAAAGCTTTAATCATAGAATAGTCGAAAATCCACTCCATAATATCGTAGGAAATAACTAGGAAGTTATTTCCTGACAGAGACTTCGCGTGATTGGAAGGCTGGCTCATTCCTCGGCCAAATAATTAGCATTGCCATTCAACGTGGCAATGTTGTCAGTCTTCTGGGTACGTTTCCAGATGACAGCGACACGGAGAAGTACTTTGACGCCTAAGTGTTTTCGGTTTTATTCAGTAGGTATTCCTCCCTTTTTTTATAGACTTTGTTTTTTGTTTATACTTATATATTTAGCATAATTCGTTTTATATTGACACTGGGTAGTTATTTTTTCTAACATAACAGCAAGCTTATAATCCCCAAAGGGTTAGGCAGAAGTGTATTCCTTGAAAGGTTAGACGTATATCTGTAATACACCCACATTTCGCCAGTTAAGTTAAGTCCTACGTAGGGGTAGTATCTTGGTATCAACCGGGCTCAAATCCATACTCCAGGCAGCTACTGAGAAATTCAAGATAGAAAAACGTAATAACAGGTTTGCACGACTTGGGATTTGAACTCAGGCTCAAATGCTCCGCAGTAGCCTGTGACCTCTAAACCAACTACGCAGTCAGTTGTTATTTGATTGAGCTAGATTTTCCGTAGTTTTTTTTATTATATCTGTGTTTAAAATACTCCAAAAGGAAATAATATCGATCGCTCTCGAATCACTTAGCAAATTGGGCTTCGATAAAAAGTTATTCAGCGAATCTATTGCCAAAGAATTGCCAAACTTAAGTGGAAGTGGGTGGGGCCATTGCTCGCAGAACCGATGGCCTTTGGGCCGAAAAGGTTCTTATATGGTAACCACATACCAGAAGATGCAGCTTGGGTAGGCCCTCACTAGGAGGAGCGACTATCTGGTGAAGATCGCAAGAAGCCGATGGATTAAGGCATCACAGGAGCGACCGTTGAGGAAATCTTTGGGGAAGGCCTAATTTCATCAATAGACGTGTTTTAGCTGAAATCACGATGGTGATGATGAAAAAGTTATTCAGATTCGGATAACGTCCTAAGTAACTATTGGAAAATGTGAACAATAATTACGATAGTGATAATACTTACTTTGAAACGTTAAAACGTTTTATTTTGTGGATAACGGTGCTGGTTGCGTTATTACCTAAATGTTCTATAATAATCTATGTAGTAGTATTAAGCATTATTACGCAATTGTTTGTTGTCCCAAAGAAATAAAAATAAAAATAAAAAAAATAAAATAAAAGAAGAACACGTCAAGCAAGCTCTTGTAATTCAAAATGTATATTATAGATACATCTCTGCCTCTTCTTCTTTGGGAATATAGGCGTGAAGTTATGTAAAATGTAAAATAAAATATGATATAACATTAAAATAACTCCTGAAATTTCCTTAGTTGCAAATAAAGCGATTTCTTGAAAAAAACATTACAATGATTACACATTACAATACATTATTATGACGACCGATGTGGCGCGGCGGGCGAAGGTCCGCTTGCGACGCAAGAAGTTGCGGGTTCGATTCCCACCTTGGGACAAATGTTTGTACGATCTACAAATATTTGTTCCGGGTGTTCTGGGTATTTGCTATATATAATGAAAATATCTATCTATGTAATGTATTGTATTAAGTATATCAGTCATCTAGTACCCATAACACAAGCTCTGCTTAACTTGGGGCTAGATGATGCTGTGTGGATTGTCCAGCAATATTTATATATATATAATGATTTACAAAAACTCTATTGAAATGAATCACCACAACGAAGTTATTTTTATTACCTGGCTTCTTCGAAAAACCTACAAAAAGTTTCTAAACAAATTCTCTTTTACCTTCTTGGCCTGTTACCAAGGTCACCTTTACGAAACTATGAGAACTCCTCTTTTGTATATAGCCGCAGAAGTTTTATTAAAATTTTGTATGGAAGATTAATTAGGTACCCCGTGACATTCACTTTATACTCTTTGTTGGGACCCTTTGATGTTAAACAAATTAATGACCCTGGTGCGCCTCTCTTTTAGAACCTTTGTGTTACTAAAAAGCATTTTATTGTGTGATTTAATGTGTGTGGGATGCTTCCTTTCATTCTTTATTAAATCATGAAAAATACTGTAAGCCATAGCATTATGATTGAGTTAGTACTATGACGTATCGAAGCCAACGCTGTTCAGTGTGAGAAACAGAGAGAGATGAAGCTATACAGGGTGAATAGCGCTATCACTTTTTCGTAACGGAACAATGATGGTTTCATGGGCCGGTATTTAATAAAAACTGACAGGTGACAGGTGATATTTTGACAATTTTACAAGTTTATTTCATAATTTTCTGCTTTATTGTACAGCACATGATTGAAAACTGTTGGATAGTATAAAATAAGGTATACTATCTATCCATGTATATTTTTCTGAACTCATTTTACTTATCTATCGTATCGGATGATTAGAATGTTTACCACAACAGACAATAATGACAGCTTGATGACAGTAAATAACATAGCAACAGTGCTGCCATCGTACGGACAAGCTTCCAGTAATTAAACTCGTTCTCTAAATGAAGTTCAGTTGGAAAACAAGAAATCAGAATAAGTCTTTAAACACCATTATGGAATTCAAATCTGTGTGATTCCAAAATAATTATTTTATTGACTTTAAAAACAAAATGAGATCGCTAGTCGTGTGTCTAGTACGAATGATTGACGTAACAGTTCGTCATGATACGATCGATTTTTGAATATAAAAATCTCGTTTCGAATATTAAATTAATGTATTTTTAAGTCTCTATTCATAGCTATAGGTGATGTGTATTGTCATAAATTCAATCCGATATGTTGCCAGTTGTATTTCAATTTTAAAATCGGTCGAATCTACTTTTCATTTACGTCAAAAATGTGTCTGTTAAAGGTAGGACATAATTAAATCAATGAAGCCTTGAGTTAAAAATACATCGTCATTTTTTATTTAAACTGTGTAACATTATAACTGGTGTAGACTTTTTGCTGCGATATTTTTAACCGAATTTCACTTCTTTATTGCCTATATAATAGGTCTTTACCTATGAAATTGCCGTTTTGTATGAAAAAATTTAAATGAATTTTTTTCATGTATTTTTTATTTGTATTAATCGAAGTAATCACCCATGCAATCAATGCATCTTTGCCAACGCAGTGGCAGTTTATTGATGCCCTTCTTAAAGAAATCAGCTGGACGGGAGGCAACAAATTCTTCAAAGGCATTTTGTACTGCCTCTCGGGTATTGAATTTTTTTCCCGCCAAGAAGTTATCCAAATTCTGGAAAAAGTAGTAGTCTGTAGGCGCAAGGTCTGGTGAGTAGGGCGGATGACGGAGAGCTTCTAACTCCAGTTCTTGCAACTTGGAGACCGTCTGCTGTGCAGTATGAGGTCGCGCGTTGTCGTGCAGGAGCAGCGGAGACGAGCGATTGACCAATGCTGGTTGGAGATGTGCCAGCTTCTCCATCATTGTGTTCAATTCTTCACAGTACACATCTGCAGTAATGCTCACCCCGTTTGGTAAGAAGCTGTGTTGAATCACACCGGCGCTAGACCACCAAACAGTGACCATCACTTTTCTTGGGGTAAGTTTTCGTTTAGGGCATTGTTTAGGTGCTGAACCAGGATCCAACCAACTTGCTGAGCGCTTGCGGTTATCAAACAGAATCCATTTTTCATCGCAGGTAACAATGCGGTTCAAAATTCCTTCATTTGTGTGTCTGTTGAGCAGTGCAAGGCACGTCTCGACGCGTACTTCGCGCTGGCGATCATTGTGTTCGTGGGGCACCCATTTGTCAAGCTTTTTTACCTTGCCAATTTGACGCAAATGGACCAATATTGTTTTGACGCTAACGTCGAAAGCTGCTGCTAATTCAGCCGTAGATTGTGTATCATCAGCTTCCACAATCGCCTTTAATTCGTCATTGTTGACCAAAGTGTTCGGACGACCGCGAGGTTCATTTTTCAGGTCGAAATTTCCAGAACGGAAGCGAGCAAACCAATAACAGGTAGTGCGTTGGTTTGTAGTGTTAGCTCCGTAAACGTCGTTGATGTTGCGTGCCGCTTGTGCCGCGTTGCTGCCACGACGGTACTCATATTCCATAATTACTCGAATTTTTAACGTATCCATGATGACGAAAAATATTTAAATGCGATGAAAATGTAACACTAATCAATAAACAAATGACTACTTTTGGAAAAAAAAATCCATGTTTTTAAAATAAAATTAATTTGAAATTAGAATTCTTAGCCAAACAAAAAATATTTTGATTTGAAATGGCCAGTACTGCAGAACGGCAATTTCATAGGTAAAGACCTAATATAAGATTTACAGAATTTTTGATTAACAACCAGTCTTTCGAATATTTTACTGAAATATTCATTTGGCATTATCAGTGTATGTAACGAATAATGTCCATAAATATATGTTTTATTATTCATCTGCAATGCAATTCTGTAAAAAAAAAACACAAAGAGAGAACTCGACTGAAGTGAGGGGTGAAGTGGGCTGTCAGTGTCATCTATAGGATGTTAGGGATAGACAGATTGATTTAATTATTAAGAATTATATTATTGTAATCATAATCGAGAATTGAGAACCACGTGAGTCTTACTAAGTCGTATCGTAGTGCCAAGTAATTTGGTTGTGGAGGTCAGATAGGCAGTCGCTCCATGGAAAATACTAGTATTCAGCTGCATCCAGTTAGACTCGAAGCCGTACGAACATGGAAAGGCTAGGCAGATGATGATGAATCAAGAATCGAGATCAGATACCTAATAATATTTTGATTGCGAATGCTAGTGATCATTTAAAACTTTAGTACTTATTAAACTGGGTGATACTGATGGGTCACTTCACAGCTCATTCCACTCAAGTTATCACAGGATGATGATTATAGAAACGACTAGATGGTCTTCGTCTCTGTAAGAAACATAGAGTCATAATATACGCAGCTTCTACTAAAATCACTAAAGTCACCGAATTTAAAATGAAAAACTAACTTTTGGAAGAAGGCAACTAGAGTTGAAATTAAAAAGTTACTTTTTAATGGTTTTATTGAAATAAATGATTTGAATTTGAGATCAGTAGAAATTCGATAAAAACAAAAAATAAGTGACAAACATACCCATGACCCAAATTCAGAACACATTAGCACCAAAAAATACCTTTTCCAATAAAATATTCCTCGCAAAAACAAAGCCTGTGCTGAGTACAAAAACAGGGCCCATTTAGAACCTTTTTTACATTTAAAAAGGAAAGCGTATCGATTCGCCCTCGGGTTCCGTTTCGACCCTCTGTCCAAGGTCATGCGTGTCAGGGTCATTGCTCAATACAACCACACCCCTTAAGTGATCGCTTGAAACGTTAGATAAAAGATTGACCTTGGAATAAAATTGGGTATTTATTTTAACCGGTGTGATAGGGGTAGGTTTATTAATAGACTGGTTGTCTTCACAAATTGGTAATTAATATAATCTGTAAGTAAAACGTACAATGATGTTCCGTACGAAACATCATTGAAAATAAGATTCGTACTTTCAAATTCTCAGCTTATTGCGAATTAATGTGTATCGTATGTATATAATGTAGTCCCGTCAAGTAGACTCAAAAGTAGGCTTCTTTTGAGTCTACTTGCCGGGGCTACTTCGCATATTAGACAGATAAACGTTCCAGTGTTAAATTTTAACGAAAAAACCGTACTCCAATTTGCAATAAAAAAAACCGTAACAACCGTGTTTGCCAATAACACTTTGACTCCCTATAAAGGGTAATTACCGTAAACTTACCTAACCCTAGAACGCCGTATGCTATCATATTTACCCCTGAAAGGCTTTTAACGTGAGAGAGTTACGGTTAACTACAGTTAACCTAATCATGTTGATGCATCTACGATCTATTTAGTACTACATAGTGCCGTCAGACTAATGCATTGTGTGTAGTTAATTGTAGTCAGATCGATAGTTCTTAATGATTAATGTACCGAGTGAGATGGTAATTTGTGTTGGTTAGTAGTATTGTCCTGGCTGTCATTTGTAGACTAGATAAACGATACTTCATTCTATTGTAAAATGAAGCAAAGTTTAATACTGACGGCAAAATATCTGTGGACTAGGATCGATAGAACAATTTCCCGGGAGTTTTAGTTAGGATTTAATTTTTGAATTACTACGATCCAGTGTTTTAGTTCGCGGCGCGTAGTTTTCTATCTTGTCTCTGGGGCCGAGTTCCATTTTAAAGCATAATTCAGTGTTACGCCATTTTAGTATTCAGATTAGGTAAAGTTCTTCTTGAAATTAACGAGTTTTCCTTTAATTACAATGAGAATACATTTATTTGCATCTTACAGGTATAATGTAGGTACCTATATTAAAAATAAAGTTTCATTCCAAGGACTGAAACATTATTTATTTATTTATTTATTAGGCACTATAATTGTACAGAAAATTTACTACTGTTGTTGGCTTTTTGTAATCGTTTTTATTCAATTATTTTTACACTCAACCTTATGGTAACACTGCCTGTTAGACTTACAGGCTCTTTTACTACCTATCTCAAAATTCCTTTGTTATTTTCAATACATAACATGGCACACACCCAAAAGCGTTTCTCCCGGGTATCCACCAGGGATTCGCTAAAAGCGATCGTCGACAAACCGCAGACAGGCTTCCGCTATGTCGTTGTGTGTGCATGGCTTAAGACGTCGCCAGCTTGTATGAACAAGTCTTGAGGGAAATAGGGTATTTGAATTTTGACCTACCGTGAGGGGTTTGCGGAACGCTAGCTTTGAAGCTTTGTTGTTATAGAAACTGTTTTTAATACAGCCACAAGGGGCTTGGGAAGATCGAAGGTTAAGCTATGCTTGCTGAGGTCAGTCTGTAGATGGGTGACCGTTCGTATAATATCGAGATCCCTACTGCCTGTCCTTATGTCTATCTTCCAATAACACAGATAAATGTACTTTCAGTTAACAATTTTGAATGATTGATAAAGAACACTTTAATAAAATTCCTTATCAAATGAAAAACCAGCCATTGATGAAATTTAAAAAATGTTTTATAGAATTACTCGTAGATAAATGTTATTCTGTTCAGGATTTCCTAGATGATATATTCGAATAACCTATTATAAATAACTTTGTATAATAATTATTGTATTTGCATGGCAACAAGGCAGAATGTATACGGATCTTATTATGTTATTTACCATCCTATTTTGTATGTACCTGCATTCTAAGCAAATAAAGACATATTCTATTCTATTCTATTCAACATTTACATTAAACATTTGGATGCTTCAGAAATGTACACAATAAGCCTAGCCAAGTTTACTTAAGTTCTCAAAATAACGCAAAAAATATGATATTTTGGGGGTATGAGGAACAGGGTGTAAGTTCCTCATCTGCCATTGAAAAGGCAGGATCCTCCGACCAGACGAGTGTTGTGTCTAGTGGGCAACTGCCCGACGATTGTTTTTTTTTTTTTTTGGAATGGGCATCTCGCAGTTTATCCTTCAGGGATATTTACTGCTCAACCGAACTTTCCGACGATTGTTGTCGGGCTCGTTTATATATACTCAGTCGCGTGGATAACTTTAATATCGCGATGTAGGACACGTCGATTTAGTTCGTATATGGCGAGATAGATGTTGCTACAATATTTTACAAGAGAAACCCGGTTTGTAATAAATTTACATTGACTAATAACCGTTAATAGTACTTCCCCGCACATTGTGGGTAGTTCCAACATAAATTCATTATTTTCCAATAAGCTGTGTGAGCACAATATCGGAACTGTCCCGTGACGTAGAGTAACCATAAGGACTGCAGGACAAAATGAATGAAATAGGCATTTACTTATTCTTAACTTACGTAGCCTTACTAAAAGCACTCATTTAAAAACTTTAGTTAAAGTTTTTGTGAATCAATTGTATTCATCAATTTGAAAACATTTCAAAAGTATTTTAATGCAATTAATGTGGGTGCATTATTATTAGTACACCTTTGCCTAACCCTTAGAGGAAGGCAGGTATGATGCTATGTTATTATTACCTTCACCAAGTACATAAAAATACGAAAGATATCTTTAAGCAAGTTAACCCTGCTGTGGGACGGAATATTTTATTAAATACTAGCTGACCAGTCAGACGGCGTCCTGTCAATGGCACAAACTATCAAACGCGCGAAGTTAAAATAGTCGAATTTTTCTTTCCATTAGAACCTTATCCTTACAATCTCAAACACATCAAAGAAATAATTAGCGAAATTGGTCCAGCCGTTCACGCCTGATGCCGTGATCAAGAGAAATAGGGATCTATTTATATACACTTCTGGACACATCTATTGGCCCACCTTAGAGTTTAGGTTTCGATGGCCCCTACCGAAATATGATTGCTAGATTGAACAAAAATTGTTGATGCAGTTTTAAACCTGATACATTTTACCATCTTTTTCGATCGTATTGTTTTAAATTTGAATTCAGAATACCATACGACATGGAGCTACGCCTAACAAGTCGGATATGCGCCTAGTTAAAGGCAATTGATTTTTGAATAAAAAACATGTTTTATGAAGTAAAGGTTTAATTTAATAACGCGTGTTGCCTCCATGGGTATCTACCACAGCTCTCATACGATTAGGCATAGAGTTTATCAACCGCTCTATGAAATTTTGAGGGATCATCTCCCATTCCTCTTCTATGGCAGTTTTCAACTCCTGCATCGTCTGGGCAACTGGCTGACGAGCCCTAACACGTCTTTTTAGCTCGTCCCACATGTGCTCAATGGGGTTCATGTCTGGGCTTCTGGCTGGCCAGTCCATAACTGTGATGTTCACATCCCGAAGATATTCCCTGACGATGCCGGCCGCATGGGCTAATAATAATAATAATAATAATAATAATAATAATCTTTATTGACATAAAAGTATGGTACATTATTATATGGAAACCCTGACTCCTGCGCTAGGTAGTTACCTGTGTTACAGGAATCAGTGTCCTCTCCCAGTAGTTTACACAGAAATTATGCAATAAGATTTAGACAATTTTACATTATACAATATCTGCTTGGTGGGGGGTGTATGAATGAATGTGTGTGTGTGTGTGTGAGGGTGTGTGCGTGTATGTTTGCGTGTGTATGTGGTGTGTATCGAGGTATTTATATATTTATCGTGCATGTTTATAATGGGCAGCTCTAATTGCCGGGTTTATGTTATTAAGTTTTGTGTCTGTATGTAATCTAGTGTTTGTAGATAGGTGTTTATTTTATTTTTTATTTCTTTTTTAGGAAATGGGTTAATATCTAGGGTCTTGTTTATCTTATTATAGATACGCGTAGCAAGAAAAAGATGTTGCCTTCTGGCTGAGGCAGTCTTGCATTTGACGTATTTACAAACATTAGCGACTGTTCGTTTACTCTTGTAACTGTTGTTTATAGGTGTGATTAGGTGTTGCTTCAATGTGATATTGAGAACATACAGCTGTCTCACTGTGAGTACTGTGCAGTTTTGGTACAATGTTACGGTCGGGCTCTTGCATTATCATGCATAAAAAGGAAATTTGGGCCCACATAGTCCGCGTATGGTATCACGTGAGGTTCTAAGCACTCACGAATGTACCTTTCAGCATTTAATGTTGGCAGCCGTGGTCCTGTAACAACCTCAAGTTGAGTTTTGCCGCTCGCGGATATACCGCCCCAGACAGTCCATGAGCCACCGCCATAAGCAACCCTCTCTTCAAAGCAGCATTGTGCGAAACGCTCTCCCTTACGTCGGTAGACCTTCTTCCTTCCATCATTGCCATGTAACACAATTTTAGACTCATCAGAAAAGAGTACACGGCTCCAATCTTGCTGTGTCCAATTTAAATGACTGCGTGCGAAATGAAGGCGCGCTGTTCGGTGGGCTCGCGTTAGTTTGGGCACATTAGCTGGCTTGTGTGGTACCATATCGCGTTCTTTTAACCTTCTCCGAACAGTTCGAGCGCTCACAGATACTCCGTGGAAGTCGCGAAGTTGGTTTTGTATCTCAATGGAGGTAAGGTGACGATTTCTCAAGCTGGTCGTCACGATGAATCGATCCTGCCTTTCAGTTGTGACCCGAGATCGTGGCCTTCCTTGGCGACGAACAAAGCCGCCAGTCTCTAGGTACCTCCGATAAACATTTCGGACCGCAGATCGACTTAAATTAAGTTGAGCACTCACGTTTCTTTGGCTGTGTCCGGCCTGAATAAGTGCCACAGCTTGGGCGGCGACTTCAGGTGAAGTATCCATAGATTATTGATAGAACCTCACCTTAATGTTAAGAATAAGTAATGTTTGTTGCAAAACCAAAGATATCAATCACTTTTTCAAGAATTAAATCCAATTAAACCAATAAAACCAAGTTTTCTTAGTATTCGATTGTTTGATATCAACAAACAGGCTCCAAATTGTCTTTTGTTTCTTCAAATTCTGTGTTCGAAATTCAAAAAAAGACTATTGAATGAAATTGTGAATGTGCCAGGTTCAAAACTGCATAAAAACTTTTTGCTCGACCTAATATAAAATTTAAGCTATGACCAAACGAAACTGAAAATACAAGGTGGGCCAATAGATGTGTCCAGAAGTATATATATAGATTATACACGTAGTTTCAAAAAGGCTAAGTTGATTTATACATTATTTTAAGTGGTGACCCATATATTTACACTAACAGTAATAAGCTGCTTTTGTTAGTCGTCCGTGAAAATTCCTTGTTCTCCATCTCAAGCAACTTAATTATTTCTTACTTACTTTTAACCACTCTACACATAGCTTTATAAGATTTATCCTATGGAATATAAAATCATGGTAACCCTACAACTCCCTATAGGCAGGACACAGCATCGACAGCTCATAACTCACAGATAGGCTCGCGATTAAACAACAGTGATTTATAACCTCACCCTGTATACCCGACGCTCAAAATAAACACCACGTATGTGCGAAAAGAAAATTATTTTTCATACTTTTCACTCAATTCACGTCCCGGGATATATTTTCTTTTGGAAATAAGAATGAAATGAATTTCTTTTGATGTTTTAATTAGTTCAAGGGTAAATTGGTATTTTATACTAGACCAATTTTTAAAATAACATTTTAGAAGATGAGTGCACCCACATTTCGCTAGTTACGTTTAAGTCTCATGTAATAGGGGAAGAGCCTATTGCCATCAACCGGGCACAAGTCCAGACCCCGGGCTGCTACTGAGAAATCCCTAATGGAATATCTTATTAAGAATTTGCCAGATCCCAAAATCGAACCCAGAACCTCACTCTCACCAGTAGCGCTTTCTACCCAGGACTAGAAATGAGTTCATCATAAATCTTCGTTTAACACAATAAACATTTAAATCCATCTCTTGCTATTGCTACTTCTAATCCATTTGATTAGCATTATGCATAAAATAGCTATAAATACGAAACTGCCGTAAAGTTCTAACTACGTAATGCGATACTTGGACTGAAGCCACCGTTGTGAGCAAACTTAGGGTAATACCGCATTGAGCAGTTTTTTTTTGGAATGGGCATTTCGCAGTTTATCCTTCAGGGATATCTACTGCGTCGCTGGGAGAGGATAGCAAGAGACGGGCTGGATCTAATAGATATACTATTTAGGGACTAATTTAATCATTCACTGGCTCAGTTACGCGGGATGGCTAGAGCAAAGGGCCGGGTGGAGAGCATTGACGGGGTATCACGACGGGCCTAGGCGGCTTGGACGGAATGACGGATTGAGCATTTAAACTCCACCGTGTTTATATACTAACACAGCAATATTTAAGAAATTGATAATGGAGCCATTGCCTTTTTGTTTTTCTTCTCTTTTCGCTATATGGATGACGCCTGGGTGAATAAAAAATAATATATATTTAGTCCATCAGTCAGTTAATAAAAAGAGACAAGTGTGTTTGCTTTAACGTGTTGAAAAATAACTTAGATAAAACAAATTAACGTTGGAGAGGTGGGAGCTCGCTACGTCACAACTCAGAATATGATTACGTATAAAAAATAAAAATACTTGTCCAATAGTTTTAATAATCAACCTGACATAGCTATTTATATTTATTTATTTATAGTTTAATATGACATTTGTTGGATTACTATGTACCTTACATTATTACGTCTTTGTTTTTTCATTTATGATATTTTTAAGCGACCTCGCCTCACATACACATACAAGATACAAGGTTGTGTGTTCAAATTAGGCTAAGTCCAATTTGACTTCTTCAATTCACATGTATGTACCTATTTTAATTTTATCTTGGACATCACTGACATCGGTGACGGAAAACACCGTGAGGAAATCTGGACTTATAATAAATATAAGTCGGAAATCGCTAACCCGCCTTGAGCAAGCATGGTGATTAATGCTCGTGCTTTATCTGTCCGGGAATAGGCTATATCCTTGTAGTGGGACAGTAACAGACTAGAGTAATATTATAAGTAGAGACTGGCTTCTAAGTCATTTAGCAACCGCCAAGTGGAGCAGCTTAAACGCCTAGTGTGTACGCCGCCTAACGTATTGCAAACGACACATAACTAGTTTCAATAATTTATTACCGTTTCTGTTCCATTAACTTTCCACGATTTTTCACTGAAATGGCTTACTCCGTTTATTTTCATGGATTGCTTGAGATTAAAATATGTCACCTTTGAATAGAAAGGTTGTAAGTTCAATTTAAATTTAATCTAATATCGATGTTACAAATATATACCTATTTGAGGCATTTATGAAATTAATTCAGTCTGTCGGCAGTCTCTCACCTTATTACGTGGGTTTAAAACATAACTGGCGTAACTTGGGTGTACTATAGGCACACCTTTGAATAAACCTTTGGGAAATATGGCCGTGATGTTATATTTAGAATTTCTCATCGGAAACTTATTTAAAATTTTGTAATCAGAAGACCAATTCCAGTAATTAAAAACGCCGTAATCTAATCTCTGTGACGTCATTGTTAAAAACTTTGTCAAAAATGTAGGTACTTTAGACGTTATTTTTGACAGATTGAGACTGTGAACGTTCCTAAAAAATTATTAATTGCAGGGGCAATAGCAAAAATAAAAACATAATTATGTTAAATAATTGAGGGCAGTTATTTAACATAATTATTATGTTTCAAAATTCGAATGAATTCATGGATTAATAAGAAAAGAAACAAAACGAAACTCAAGACACTAGCCAACAAAACTATTTTGAAAGTAATACTGTTTTGAAACAAACAGCCTTCTTAGTCACGCAATAAAAAATAGTTACCGAACTAAAATGGAGTATTAGCCAGATTAACGTCAAAACAACATTATAACTATTGGCAAAATTAAACCTAGACTAAATAAACTCATTAGAAGCCAGATGCTCGAACATTACTTATAAGTGCCCAAGTTTCCAACTTTCCATGAAGTATAAAAATTACAGTAATTAAGGTAGGACCCATTTTGAAGCCGGTATGATTTATAATAGCGTCCTTCATGAACGTTCTTAATGAAAAAAGAGTATTGGACATTTCTTTCTTCCTTATTTCCTTAATTGCTTAGTGGTCCTGGGTTGGATTCCTGTGACAGGCAAAGTGTTATTGGGTTTTTTCTATCTGTAATTTCTTAATCCGTACCGGAATCTGCGTTTGTTTCCAGTTCATGGCAATAGGCTCGCCATATAGGGGCGGCCAAAATATACATAGAACTCAAGCATAACTGTCAAAATGTTGGCTAACTGCCTTCAGTACGCCCACATTTTGACAGTTGAATAATCTACGGTACCTATACCGTGGATTATTATTCTTAAATTTTTGACTAACAAAGAATTAGTGCGTGATTTAAAATAATCAGCTAAAAGAATTCATTCTTAAGCTGAGTTTCTTGCCCATACGTCTCAATACAAAATTACCTTTTTGGAAGGAGTAATAAGATTTCTTTATCTTAGAAATAAGACAGTCAAATGTGAGTTTCAATATTGAAATTAATTATATAAATTTATATACTTACAAGTGATAGCAAGGTTTTCTAATTTTGGCAGTTTTGCCTGCTCGATCCAAAACACATTATCTTTTAAATTATTTACAAACAGGTAAACTTATTTTCTACTATGCAACCATCAAATGGAATTTCAAAGCCAAGATGCCTACAACAGAGCACCACCGGCCAAACATAATTTGACTAGGTACACCACACATGAGAGGTACTGTAAAAAGGTCGTATGTAATAGCGGAACTTATTGCATGCAGGCAGGTTGAACTTGAATTCTCGCTGGTTTCTAACACTAGAATAATATTCGAACTGTTTGTGTCACGTGACTTATGTCAGGGGCAGAGAAAATTACTCTTTATGACGTGCTCATTCACTCACGTGTGTGTGTATTTACTCATGAAAAATGTATATCATTAGTCAGCAATAAGCTCAGGATTAGGTGCTGTAGAAGAATCCAACTTCTACAGTGCCTTATCACCAGATTTGTGACAGTTGTTACGGGTATCACGGGTAGAAACCCGAAAATCTGAGAACCAGTCTTACCAAGGGGTATATCGTGTTGCCCAATAACTGGGTTGTCAGATAGGCAGTCGCTCCATGTAAAACACTGGTATTCAGTTGCATCCGGCCAGACTGGAAGCCGACTCCAACAAAGTTGGTTATAAAGCTAGGCAGATGATGATGAATGTGTATCGTAAAAGTATTAAATACGATATGTAACACACCTATTAAGAAGAATCGCCTCAACTCAAAAGGCTGGAGTTCAGATCAGCAAAAAAATATACTACCCAAATCGGGATTGGGAAACGGCTAGGCAGACGATGATGAGAAAGCGTTATCAAAACGTTTTTGAAATATCGATAATTTTAAACACCTGTAACAACCCTATAACTCAAGTCCGAAGCAGTCCCAGTTATAAAAGTCTCACGCTAAACGAAAGCAATCAATACGGAGCAGTCACGGACCGTTTTATTTCAATGAAGGGAAACTCGTAAAAGAGGAATAAAGTTTAACAATAACTAGCTTTGGTTATACGAGCTTTAGGAAGAAAACTAATCAGTAGTGCAATTTTTACTTCGTTAGGGCCCCGTCAAAATCAAAATTCATTTATTCAAATTAGGCTGAGAATCAGCACTTTTTGAACGTCAAAACGTTTACAAAAGACAGTCTCCCAAAACGCCCACTTCCTAGTGTTTTTGCTGGGAAGAAGAAATGGCGGAACAAACTCCCCAGCAACACGTCTGTCTGATAGGTTTGAAGAACTTGAATCTATACAACATATGTTAAAATGTACAGTGCCCAGAGTGTCCATTATTGTGTTACTAAGCCTACGCTGTCTGTCTGGCCGTCTGTCTAACAAAGGGCTGTATCTCATGAACCGAAATAGGTACACAGTTAATATCAGTTTTAGTTTTAACCCGTGGTGCTAGGGAACTGGGCTTTACCCAGTTTCAAACGTCCCTTTGTCCATATTGGCCTAGCTCTGTTCTGTTTCCTGCTTGATATGGAGGGATGTGGAAATTATTTATTTTGCTAACTCCGCTGCAGTTCTTTTCTGATTAATTTCGTTTCGTCGGGACACGACGAGCTTCTCTGAATCGACGCTTTTTTATGGTCACCACTGTTCATTCTGGCTATCAAGAGTAGCAGTGGTTGGAAATAGTATATCGGGCTCGTAAAATAAAACGATGTGATACGGAATTTTTAGGTGCGGGTCCGACTTCCACTTGGCTGGTTTTTAACTCTTTCTGTTGCCTTTTAGAAGAACGTTACGAAAATTAGTAGTCTTAACTCCTAATATTCTTCGAAAAGTGCTTGAATCCAATTCAATAGAGTGTTTCGCAAACCGACTGCCTCGTTAGTCTGCAGGGGTAGGCAAACTTTTTTCATCAGGGGCCAGAAAAAAGTAGAAAATTCTTCAGAGGGCCAGAATTAAATTGATCTGTGTATCGTTAAGACGAATTATGTAGTCTATTACTTAAGGGAATTCTTGACTTCTTTGGGTTGCTATCTATTTTTTTAGTTTATTTTAAGTTCACTTTTTACACATTTCAGATTTAGATTTTTTGTTTAAAGTAAAAGTTTTTGTGTACTATTTTGTGTAGTATATGTCTATGTCTGGTTTGTGTAGTATTTTAAAATTGGAATGACCCTCTTCACAAACAAACTGAGTTTTGAGAGTTTAAATAATGTGTCAAAAACAGAGGCACAAAATACAGGACCAACTAGTCAGTGTTCTGTTAACATTACAATATTCTCCGTCTCCTAGTCCTGAGATATATAGGTCAGGTAACATCTGCCACCTGACCCACATCGATATTACATACTATACACGAGCGACCAGAGGAAACGACCCACAAATTACACAGGCATCGCGCAAGATCGATTGTTTCCAGACGTTTATTGACTTCGACAGCGTGGATGGAATAATAACCAGGTCCTTACTCATTCCAGATCGCAAGAAAAAGGTCCTATTATTGATGGTATGAAGTGTAATTGACATTTTCTTATGCGTCTTTTGTTTATTTGATATTCGACCTTGGTGGAATTGCGGTAAGGACGCCATTAGATGCAAATTGTCTTAAAATATTTGAATATTATTTAGAGATAGTCGTCTTGTTTACAACCAAACTCTATTTCGAGATATTTTCCTTTAAATCAACTATCCATTTGGTCCCGATTACTCTGTGGTATTGCTTATGTATTCTTATTCTTTACATAAACACAGTCTCGTAGTCTTCGTACGGTACGATACGGTAATAAAACCAAGAAAACAATTTCTAAACTTTTGACTGCATCTGTGTGTCTGTTTGTGTGAGGGAATCTCCGAAATGGCTGGAACCATTTTGACGGATCTTACTCTGGCAGATAGCTGATGTGATAAGGCATAACTTAGGATACTTTTATTTTAGAAAAATAATTAAGGTTAAACATAAAAATGAAACGTAGTATAGGACGCCCTATGACCAGGTGGGATGACGATCTGCGGAAGACTGCAGGCAGATGCTGGATGCGGCAAGCTGAAGACAGGGCGCTATGGCGCTCATTAGGAGAGGGCTATGTCCAGCAGTGGACTAGTATAGCCTGATGATGATGATAAAAATGAAAATCCACTATTTGTTAAATTTCACGCGGACACAGATCTAATGTATTTTAATAAACATGAATTTTGATCAGTAGGTACATAACGTAAAACAGCGCTGCAAGGAATATGTAAAAATATAAAGTTAATGAATTCAGCGGGCTACACTAAAGAATGTCATGTCTCACTTCTACGAAATCTAAGAATAAGCTAAAACGAAATGCCCAATCTTTTTTCAGCTGAAATACAGTCGACAGCAAAGAACGATTCTACGTATTTCACAGTGCCAATTATATCACGAAAAATATGCCACTGAACAAAGTCACAGCAAATATTTTAGCCTGAAATTCTTCTGTAGAGTCGTGCAATATTTCAGGGACCATTTATATTACGTCGAGTTTCAGTTCTACAAGCTAATGAACTGAAAAAAGTGGAGCATACTTTATTATAATTAGGCATTATTATGAGAGGGAAGTTTTAATTTTATTACTTTCATTCTGTGCTAGTATTCGCTTTGTAGTGAGAACGTTTGGAATATTAAAAAGCATATAAATTTGATTGGTTCGATTTAATTTCTTTATAATATTATGGCGAATATTTTCTTTTGACCTCAACGTTTCTTTAAGAAATTTTAGGCTTAACATTTTTTAAGAACTAGCTGTGGCTACTACTTTGTCCACGTGGAATTATGGCATAATTTCACGGGTTTTAATTTATTTTCGCGGAACACGAATTTATTTTTATATTATATAGTACGTTCGGAGATCGACACAAACAAACAGACTGACATGCAGTTACAAAGACATACAGACAGACATACAAATTAAAAAAAAAACTTTTTTGGTACTACTGCCGTATATACTTTAAAATGCATTTGTTAAAAAAGCTGTTTTATTACATTACAAATAAACACTTCAATTTTATTTATTTGTATTTAAGTATGTGTAGGTTAGGTGCGGTGTAAAAACCCACCCTATAACTGCCTACCTATCGTTACCAAGCAGCCTTCTTTTTACTTCTCAGACCATAAAAATACAATAACTAAGGCCTGTTCCACCAACTCCGGATATACATAATCTACCACTCTCATAAATACAGAGCCGTAACAAAATTAGCTTTACAACGATTTCCCCGATAACTTAACCACAACTTACCCAGAGGTGGTGAAACAGCCCACTATTTTATGGAAATAACTTTTGACCAAAAGCCACCATGGTATTCAAAAGGGCAAAAACTTGCAAGGCTAATAATTCATATAAAGTGGAAAGGTGGCGTGGTAGAAACCATTACAGAAATAGCTCCGAACAACCCTTACTTAAATGAGGGGGTAATTGCAAAACTTGGGCAGGATCAGGGAAACTTGTGATTGAATAAAAACTTCACCGTGACTTGTTCTTTTGGGAAGTCTGTGTGTTGCAAGGGGTGGTAGCTATATATTGACAACCGCACGGGTCGATTGAAGGTTAAGCTTCACTTGCACGTGGATGGGTGACTTTCCATTTACATACTGAGACTCCTCCGTAGCTTCGTAAACCACGTTAAGCAGTTGGTCCTGGTTATCATGGTTTTTGCCAGTACGTTAAGGAAGTCAAGGGTATCGTGTTACCCAGTAACTGGGTCGTTCAGGTTGGATAGTAAAATACTGGCACGCAATCCGATTCCAACATAGTTGGGAAAAGGTTAAGCAGACTTCGATAGCTCTGTTTGTAAGACTGGTTGTGAGACTTTTAGGAGTATGAATAACCGGAATTACTGTTGAAGATCTTCAAATGATAACCATTTGCTTAACGTGTTTTTCGAGGCATGGAATCGTCTGGGTAAAGAATAAATTGCATTAAAAAATAAGTAGTGGTCGCATGCACTACTGCTGAGCATGACGTCCTGGGTTCCAGAACTTGACAGTAGCAGACCAGAGTCTAGATTTGTCCAGTTGATGGCAATAGGCTTGCCCCTTTGTACATAAGAATTATTGCCTAATGACATTAAAAATTTGCCGGTTGACTGCCTCGTCGGTGTATTGGTCGAATGCGCTACTGGTGAGCATGATGTTCTGGGTTCCAGAATTTGACAGTAGCAGACCAGAGATTTGTGTCTAGTTGCTGGCAATAGGCTTCCCCCCCTATTACATGGGACTTAAACATAACCGTCGAAATGTGAGTGTAGGTACTGTTGGCACAACTCTGCCTTTCCTTTCAGAGAATACAAGCGCCATGTTATGTTAGGTTAAAGAATAAACTTATTCGAGATTTTAGTTTTATGATCAGCCACTTTCCAAATCGTAAAGTTTTCATGTGGAACCATAAAGCAAACGGCGTACAAGAAGCATGCTCAAAACTCATTTATGCAAATCTGACCCTAACACACATGGCTTTGTTATACGAACCCACACGGTTTTCCAATACAATAGCGGAGCCATATCTTCAACTGTTGAAATTATAGCAGGCAGGTACATATTTATTTTACGAGCTCAAACATTTTGACGATTCACAATCGTTTTGGAATAACACGCGAATAAATCATATGGGCAATTTAGATTTATATCTTTTGAAAAGAAGTTGTGTAATCTATGTGGTTGTGGTTCATTTGTTTTTGGGTATTCTTTTTAAATGGGGTCATATGAAGATCGGACATAATTCTAGTTTCAAATTTAGTACAACATAACACCACGCCAGTCCCCGAAGGGAAAAGCAGAGGTGTGCTATATAAGCTCTATGCTGTTTTAAAACTGTCTGTTTCTAATGTTAAGGTAACAGCATTTTACTGAATGCATATGAAAGTATACACGGTAGTAGAGCAAAGTGATATTGGGTTTTTCCACCTACATTTCTCACTACCAGCTCAGAGTCTATGTTTGTACGCAGTTCATCGCAATTGGCCCGCCCCTATTATTTTTGTATATATTTTTTTTTAAATTGCTCCACACTAGGACTTTCTCCTGTGTCGTGGGTGCGTTCAGAAACATTTAATTGAGTGTGCATTACAGGATAGTGTATACTTTACCTATAAGTTAAACTTTTGTAATATTTAATTGTAATGTATGTATCGCTGGTGATCCTTAACAATAAATAAATTTAAGGTGTCATACACGAACAGCTAGACCCGAAACAACTACCTGTAGGCCATACAATTATTTGTTCCGTGAACCACCCATGGGACTTAAACATAACTGGCGGAATGTGGATGTATCATAATACGTATCCCCCTGCCGAACTCGTCAGGGAACATAGGCGTGATGTTTTGTTATGAACTATTGAATTTTTTGCGGTCACTACAGTGAATTTTAAATAATTAAATAAATAATTATTGAATAAATTATTGGCCGAACATACAGATCAGCCAAAATGTATAAATAACACCTTTTTGTACTTATGTTCACAAATAAAGTTTGATTTGATTTGATTTGAGCTTCGTAGCAAACTTAACAGAAAAGCACTTCATTTCTTTAGCTTTTTTAAGTTGGATAATTTCATTCAAAAGAGGATAAAAACTTACCTTTCTTATGACCCAATTTCCTCGGAACTCTTATTATATGCATTGAAAAAGGCAGCTGTTGCCCGAACGATTTTCAGTCTGAAAATTACCTTTGAAACTTGAATAACATTACTGCGAATAGAGAAATTATGTCAGATTCCTTTATCGAAGAGGTATTTTGTGGTGATGCATAATCTTAGCTATATAAAGGGTTTCCATCATGATATAATTTAGATCACTAAGATAAGTTCTAGGTATATTAAGAGTATCTTTACAAAACTATTTTATAAGCTATTTTGAATCTAGTATCTTTATAGTCATCATCTACCAAGCCTTTTTTCAACTTCCTGTCCAACCGGAAGCAGCTGACCCCAAATCTATTCTATTTTATATTCTTAATCTATTCCCCAAACACGCTCCGTTCTACCTGTACAGCTGTGTCAGCACAAGATGTCTCTGTGCATGCTATCTCTGTCACTTTAAGGTATACCATAGCGACAGAAACACTTCACTATTTGCCATAGAATCTTCCTCAATACAAACACCGCTTATTAATATAATCTGCAGTAACGTAACTACGGTATTTGATAACATTGGTAGCTTCTTGCTTTATTAAATAAATAAGTATCTTACAATATTAATAGGCCCTCGTGATAAAGGCTCAGATTGATTGTTTAGGATTTCTGTGGTTGTGTTTTGTTAGTAACGTTTGGATAGAAGCTTCTGGTGTTTTTGGAAAGGGTTACCTCTTCTGCATAAAGGTATATTGTTATAGGCTTAAGATAAACTTAATACGAGTTAGGTACGTTAGTTTGTTACCGCCTGGTTCGAGAGAGTCCCATTGCACCTAATCTGGCCGAACAAAGATGGCTGGGATTGACTGTCACTAGCCAGTTGTACGGCCTAAGTGGAAACTATGTATTTTCCTACGCTGTTCTTTTCTGATTAATTTTGTTCCGGGATCCAAGACAGTTGAATCTCTTCTCCGGGACTCGTCGGGCTTCATTGTCTCGACGCTTTTCTGGTGGTCGCCATAGTTGATTCTGGTTTTCAGGAGTTGCAGTGGTTTGGGAATAGTGCTGTCTGTAGCTTGTCCCAATAAAAAAAAACTCCAGTGGTACGAGCATTTTTTCATCAGCCTTCTACTTTTATTCCAATTCATTGGAGATTAGCGCAGTATCATGTCATCTCTTTCCAACATATTCTGTAGTATCTGTTCTCTCAGTATTTACTCTCTTTCTAGCCATATAATCTTTTATAGTCCATTTGTCGTTTCTTTGCTTTAGAGTGTTGTTTCATTATCTGGCAGTATACTATTATTATTTTTATTACTTCCTCGTTGGTCTAGGGGTTAACTGCTGGTTCTGAGTTTGATTCCCTGGTAGGGCAAAGTATTTTGGGTATTTCCATCTGGAATTTTTCACTTACTGCCCGAATTCTTGATTTGTGCCTGGTTGTTAGCAATAGGCTCGCCCCTATTAGAGGTGACTCAAACATATCTGGTGAAGTATGGGTGTGCAATTTCGCTTATTATATTTTAAGTGCGAAGTAATAGAGGGCGAGCCTATTGCCATCAATTGGGAACAACTCTAGAATTTCTCAGTAGCTGCTACTGAGAAATTGAATTAGATATTTGTGGCCGGTAAATGGCAGCAGGCTCGCCCCTATTACATGGAACTTATACATAACTAGTGAAGTGTAGGTGTGTGGTATCTAGGTACAACTCTACCTAAGCTTTAGAGGAATACAGGCGTTTTGTTTTATATTTATTTATTTATTTAATAGAACTTGGAAGACTTACAGCTAAATAACAAAATAGAAAGATAGACATAATAGACAGAAAGCCCTCACGTGTAGTAATAGACTGGATATTGTAAAGTGAGCACACAAAGTAATATAAAATGTAAAAAACAACTATTAAAACTATTTGGTTTACAATTTTTAATTCTTTGTTGTGACTAATTGCAAAAAAATGAGGCTTAACAACCTCCATGCCGACGTCACACTAGTCGTAAAGGGATCCAAGTCATGCTGCTTACATATTTCATTTAACTGTGGATTAATATGGGGAGAAAATTTACCACATTGATTCATCTAACTCTATAACACCCACCACTGACTTTGCAGTCTTCAAAGTAAAGTTCATGTAAAATACTCAACGTCAAAAGGCGTTGGAAAAGCCTCGAAAGATTCACAAACTAGCTAAAACTAAGATTGATAGAGTGAAGTTAACCTTTTGAACGTTAATATGAACGAACCTATGAGAAGCGAAGACGATCTATCTTCATTGTTGAAGTTGCTATTATATTACGTCTATGGTTTGTGTAACTTGTTGGGTTCGGTTTCTAGTCCAAATTATTATTATTACATCTAGATTTATACTAATAACAATAATAAATAATGCTGGACAATCCACACAGCATCATCTAACCCCAAGCTAAGCAGAGCTTGTGTTATGGGTACTAGATGACTGATACACTTAAAACAATACATTACATAGCGCCACATCGGTCGTCAAATTATTTATTAGTATAACTACATATTATAATGAGGTTAAATTTTGTTTGTAAGTTTGTATGTAGGAGCAATCTCCGGAACTGATCATCCAACTATAAAAATGTTTTCATTGTTAGAAAGCTACAATGTTCCTGAGTGCTATAATTCACTTGAAGGAGGTTCAAAGTGAACTTTGCATAAAGCACTCCTGAAATGGTCACTACCGAAGACAAACCGGCCGAATTTCAAAACCCTGCTTAGCCTTTTCTCAACTATATTGGGATCATTTTCCAGTAGCCACAAGCCCCTTTTCTTTCTTTCCAAACCTAGTTATTGGAGGAAATCGATTTCGTAATTTGAATTATATCATTCGACTTTGCCGGATAGCACACAGAATGCGGAGACGCTCTTTACACAATCTTTAAGTGTACAAACTTGAGTCACAGATCAAATTAATTAGTAAAAGGGTAATTAAACCTGGAATTTACCCCTGTATAACCAAATTCATCCTTAACACAATAAATGCACAAAGCAACACAATACTTCTGGGAGTCTCGCAACAATAGATTAAATTAATTGTGTCGCATTAATCGACGCCTGTTCTATTAAAAGGAGTATACAGGGTGGAAGGGAACGTCAGCGCAGAACCGATAATAGGATACATAAACTCACGCCTTTACCCCATGGGGGTAGGCAGAAACTACAGAACGCTACCTGCTGCGATCCTGACACACCTATCCTTTTGCTTCGTTTACGTTTCTCAACTATGTTGACTTGACAATTCAAGTCAATTATGGGACCTGAATTAAGTCCCATAATTGTTAACCACTTCCACATGCCAATGTCGTTGGTTTTAAAAATTATCGATATTTCAAAAACGTTTTGATAAAGCTCTCTCACCATCATCTGCCAAGCCGTTTCCCAATCCCGATTTGGGTGGTATATTTTTTTGCAGATCTGAACTCCAGCCTTTTGAGTTAAACAATTTTTATTAATGGGTGTAAAAATATCGTATTTATATTATATTACCTACACCTTTACGATACACATTAATCATCATCTCCCTAGCCTTTTTTCCAACTATATTGTGTCGGCTTCCAGTCTAATCAGATGCAGCTGAATTCCAGTATTTTACACAGAGCAACTGCCTATCTGACCTCCACTACCCAGTACCTAACAGGCAATACGCGACCGTTGCGTTTCTTTTTTCGGCGCACAGGATGGTGTCATAGCGTCCACATACGTTATCTTTCGGTTTCCCGGTGCCGAGTGACATGAACGTGACAATCGCTTATTCGCGCGACTAATCGCTTTGGTTTGAACGCGGATTGAAAGTAAACAAAAGCATTTCCTATAAATTCTCTCTAATTCGCTAAAATAAATAATTAAATCGCAAACAATTAAAACGTTCCGGTCTACAAGATCCCCCAGCCACCTCCATTATTTACGAAAGTTGAGAACTTTCCACTTTGTATACAGGGTGGTCCCGTTTCGATGAGCGTATTTTAGTTACGACCTCGTTAACGGCTGTATCAACTCGCACGTGTTCTTGAGGGTAAGCAGAGATCAAAGTGATGAATTTTAATGGTATACTTTGATGTTTGACGTGGTATTTAGTGATGAGTTTTGACATGTTAGTTCTCAATTTGTAATGATACGTATGCTTTTGTATCTTAGCCACAATAGTGAGGTAGTTTTCAGAGTATATTCGTGAATATTAGTAGTCGCCGTGTGCAAAATTCGACCGTAATTTAAGCCTTCTGCGCTCTCTTTACAATGTTTTCTTGTACTAGTCATCAACTTTGATGGCAAAATACACGCTACGCACCTGCTCGCAATAACCTTAAAACAGGGTAGGAACTAAGCTTTCTCTTCACTTATTAGGTATATAAATTATTCAAATGATATAGCTAGACTATTGAGATGTCGGCAAATATAAATTGATGGAAGAAGAAGACATGCTGCGCAGACCCCAAATAAATTAGGATAAGGGCAAGAGGATGAAGTGGATATAATGATTCTCTATATAAACTTTAACTACTACATTACCGGGTTCGATTCTCATGTCGCGTCGGGCAAAATGTTTGTTGAGTTTTTCCAATAGGAATTTTCTCATTAGCAGCCCGAAGTCTGCATTTGTGCCCGGTTGATGGCAATTGGCTCGCCCCTATTACATAGGACTTAAACATAACTGGCGAAATGTGGGTGTTACTATAAGTGCGCCTCTGCCCAACCGCAAAGGAACTACAGGCATGATGTTTATAAACTATAACTATGCCACTTTCCACAATCCTGGAAATGGAAATGATGTATTGTTCTAACTCCTCCGCCGTTCTTTTCTGATTAAATTCGTTGCGGGATCCAAGACAGTTGAATCGTTTCTCCGGGACTCGTCGGGCTTCATCGTCTTGACGCTTCTCTGGTGGTCACCACTGTTGACTCTGGTTTTTAGGAGTTGCAGTGGTTTGGGAATAGTGTGGCGGGCTTATCCCAAAAAAAAAATCCCACAATCCCCCGTACTCGAAAGAAGCTTTAAAAGTAGGTACCATCACAATAAAAACAAAAATAAATCATCTGTATACACACTACACAACTTAAATCAAAGTGTTTAGCTCAAGGGAATTCTACACAAACTCTCTTAGTTTAGAATACCGTTACTTCAGAGTAGATAAAAACACAGAGCGAGAGAGAGAGAGAGAGAGAGATTGCTCAGTTGCCTGGCACTCGGCCAAAGTAGATGCAAGTAATAACAGTCACAATAAATTGGTTTGCCAGAGGACCTGGCATGTTAGAACAAACGGTTTCTTGAGAAACAGAGGCGGTTTTTGTACTGATGTAGTGTTATTATCATAATATCTACATGTTCTATGCAGGCTAGAATAAATGTGGCTGCCATTTTTAAGTTTAATCTGAAAGTAAATCTAGTCTGAAGTGGTGTGATGCTGTGAGTGGTGTGATCGAGAAGTATGGGCGTGTGATGCGAAGGAAGAAGGATCATGTTGTGAGGAAAGTTTTGAGTATGAATGTGGAGAAGAGTGCCCTTAACCCAAATAAATTCATTCAATCAATCAATCAATCTTTATTTGTGAACACAGGTAGGTAATACAGATCTTACATAAAAATATATATATATATATAGTCGAGCTCTGTGCCCTACCAATGAAATTGGTGTACAAATGTGTTGGCTTTTCGAAATAGTTTAATTTAAAATTGGGTTAAGGGCAGGAGGATGATGAGTTACATGATTAATAAAATAATTTATCATCAATCGATTGTGCTGCCAAGATAGAATCGTTTCGCTGCGGGAAAGCAACCCTTAATATTTTTGCTATAAAAAATGTTTCACAAGTCGCTGGCAAGCGCTACTGCTGAGCATGAGGTCCTAGGTTACATTGCCGGCCGGTTACATTTAAATCTGAAAATCCTTAGTTGTAGTTTGTCAGACTTTCGGACTTCCTACTACTCGTAACAACAGTCAAAGATATACCAATGACGAAAGAACCAACGGATTAACGTGCTTTCCAAGACACAAATGGGTCTCAGTATGAATCCACGGACCCACCTCGGCAATCGTAGCTTAACCTTCGATCAACCCGCGGAGCTATTATTATTGCTCTCACGTTCTGTAATAAACAGTAAATACTAATTCAAATCCTTTCCAGTCATTTATCAAATAAAACCTCAAAATACGCCACTTCATAAAACCGATCGGAACGCCGCAAAAGAACCATCATTCGCATTTCGATATAACATCGAGTATAATTTAATCGATTCAATTAGCTTCCGCGCCATCGATTCTGCGGAGGCAGCGGTTCCGAGCTATCTAATCGATAAGATCGCATCAGTTGGAGTCGGCCACGCGATTCGATTCCGGTAACGAAATAAGCTGGGCTTAGAAAGTGGGTGGAGGGTTTAGGTAGGTACACTGTGCTTGATTGATTTGATTAAATTAGGAATTAGGTATATTTACTGAACGCTTCTTAGTAAAGGCATCTTATATATAGAGAAGGATAAATCGTCAGTGTTCATAACGAAACATCACGACTGTATTCCCTGAAGGGTTCGGCCGAGATAGACCTATCTAAATAAATAAATAATGCTGGACAATCCACACAGCATCATCTAGCCCCAAGCTAAGCAGAGCTTGTGTTATGGGTACTAGATGACTGATATACTTAATACAATACATTACATACATAGATATTTTTTATTATACATAGCAAATACCCAGAACACCCGGAACAAATATTTGTAGATCGTACAAACATTTGTCCCAACGCGGGTATCGATCCCGCAACCTCCTGCGTTACAGGTGGACCTTCGCCCGCTGCGCCACATAGGTCGTCATAATCTGCACGCACATTTCGCCAGTTATGTTGAAGTCCCATATAATTAGGGGCAAGCCTATTGCCACCAACGGGACACCAATTTAGGCTGCCGGCTACTTCACCATATGGTGAAGTAGCCTGTGTATTACGTGTATCAGCTTTCTCCCGCGTCTTCGATCGCCTGAATGTCGGTTATCGCGGGTACAGATGAAGTCGCGGATTCAAAATTATTCTTTTTTCTTCCCCGGGATATAATCTATCTTTTTGCCAAATTTCATTACGATCCGAACAGCCGTATAGTCGTGAAAAGCTTACAAACATACAAAGATACAAACAAGCAAAACAGTTACTTTCGCATATATAATATAAGTACAGATTTGTAGATACTACTATCAGTACCTGGATGACCGAGCTTTGCTCGAATAAAACGACGTTTTCTGAAAATGAAACCTACCTAGATCGATTTATCGCCCCCAAAACCCCCTGCATACTAAATTTCATGAATATCGTTGTAGCCGTTTCCGAGATTCATATTATATATATATTTATATATGTACTACATATGCATATCAAACAATAATTGCCCGTTTAACGGTTATAGATTAGTATTTTTGTACTGAAAAAATGACATTGGTGTACAGTACAAAATTCCGAAAATATATCTTCGTTAACTTACCTTTTCACGCAACTGAAGTTAAATGGTTCCATAAAACTCCAGGCTAATGCCACAACCAAGTAAAAGTAAACAACGCAAAAAAATTGCAGGCTCAAAGCTATTCAATTTACAACTCAATCCCAAACAAAACTAAGTGCAAAACCGAACAACTCAGCTTCCATTCACATTAGTTCCATTCTTCTATTCCCTCGTACATCATTTATCATTGGAAGGAAAACAAAGTGGGAAGATCCACACTCTATTTGTCATGAGTCAGCAACTAATCAAGAAGCGAGGCTTATCGACCGTGGGGCTTATAAATGAAGAGGATAATTTGATTACTAGTTATAACAGGACAACAGACGAACGGTTTTAGGTTATCCTTATAGACTTAGATACCAGCTTCTTATTAGAATTGTAGTTATTCACGAGAAATAATAACGCGGAAATACTATTCATTTAAAATAACTATACTAATTTAATCCAATATATTTAATAAATATTCTGTATATATATTAATACATAAAAAGAAAAGTGCTTTCATCCTCTCTCCTATCACCAGCTAACTTAACTTTGCTGTGCCCGACAGGGTCCATAATTGATTATATTCTTACCACACCAACTGTTTTATATAACATTATGGAATGCAATAAAGTATTGAGTATTGAGTAAATAATGTTTTGCCATTGGTTTTTCTTTATTGTAATTAAAAGAAAGGAAGGAATAGTGCCTAATATTTAGGGAATTAAAATAAAATTCACTCATCAGAGCAGGTTTTTGACCTAAGACAGATCTCCATTTTCACGGTACTAATTGAGGTCCTTTCGATAAACTCACAAAAATTATAAATTAGTTCATAGTTATATAATTTTGGACTAGTTCGCACTTAAAATAACTGTCTAATATAATATCAAACACAATATTCTACCGTTTTATCTCTCAGAAATTTCATAACGTTAAACAAAATAGACAACGGTAGACAGTGCGGTTGGCGCAGTGGCTGAGCGATCGACTGCTGCGCCGCGTGTTGTGGGTTTGATTCCCGCACGGAACAAATATTTGTATGGCCTACAGGTAGTTGTTCCGAGTCTGGCTTTTCGTGTATGTGACATACACGTACATGTATGAAACAACGGCAATACGTGTGTGGCAATACATGCTTATCAAGTATTAAGTTAATAAGTGTTATAAGACTTGACGAAGACAAGTAAATAGATAAACAACTGGTATCTGTTTAAACGCGGGTAAAAAACACATACATGGGGTGGGCAAAATGCAACCGGTTGCAACCACGATACACCTGGCCTTTCTGAAGAACAGCACCAATAAGGTTAACATAACAAGTCAAAACATTCCTGTAACATTAATTTGATTATCTCAATCAAAATGTAGCAATGTGCTCGAGCGACGATCAATCATTAAACTCGATTCAAAATTAGATTTGAATATAGATTAGAATTTAATCTGTGCGAGAATACGGACGAGGGAAAGTAGGCATCAAGAATTTGGGTCGTAAAGGGAAGTCAAACTGGCTTTTCTCATTCAAACCATGGGGTAGGTAGGTGCCAAATTCCCTTGAAACAAAGAACAAACTTGTTATATTTAACACATGGGCAGGTTTCGAAAACAAATTGGATTGTTAGGCCGGCCGTCACACGAAACGTATACCTATATACATGCGTAGTTTCGATTGATGGGGCCCTAACTTTGGATAGGTATTTGTATACAACATATATACAGGAGCTCGTGGCTAAATAAACACTGCGACACGGGTCGTTTTAAGGTTAAGCTACGCTTGCCGAGGCCAGTTTGTGGATGGGTGACCGATCATTGCATTTCGAGATTCCTTCGTGGCTCGGACAGCACGTTTAGCTGTTGGTCGTGACTGTCACTTGTTGATCTTTGACAGTCGTAACGGGTGTAGCCCGAATGTCTGGCAACCAGTCTTAACAAAATATTCGACAATCATTGAGAATATTTAATAAATGTGTTTTCTTATAAATGATTTCGTATTTTATTAGAAACTAGCTGCGCCCCGCGTGTTACTCTCTTATTCTCTTCTTATCTTTATCTTCTTCTTTATCTTTTTATTCTCTTATTAAACTGTCAAACGCGCGAATTTTAAATAGGCGGTCAGTTTTCTGAAATCGTCTAATGTTGCGCGCAAATTCTTGGTTTTTATTTTTCATAAAAACCCCCCTTACAATAAAAAACACAACAAAAAAATAATTAACCAAATGGTTCAGCCGTTGTTGAGTTTTGCGCTTCAACAAATTCAGAAATTCATTTTTATTTATATACATATACGTATAGATACCAGGTTCCATACAAATTACATTTTTCCTTTAGTATTACATAGTGCAAATTTGCCAAATATTTTTCATTTTAAATAAAATCTTAGACGTCAATGACCGACCACTATCCAAAAGTCTCAACTTCCATTCACAATTTTCAACAAAAAACTTGGAATCTAAAAACGGCTTTACAAAAATTCACAAACTAAACTAATAAAACGGCGTCAAAGGTTGCCCGCCCGGGCTACCCCCAAGTTGGGCAGAGGCAGGCGGGCAGGCCCGAATTGTGTGCTTTATTAAATTTTCATATAATCTCCTGAACAGTCGATGTACTCCAGTTTCCAAATTAAAATATCATAACGCTCTGAATATCTTTCTTCTTTCTTTCTTTCTTTAATCTTTCTTCACGTAATATTTTTGTATCCTTTCATGATTTTTTAAGCTGCTGTGAAAGGTTGATGAATATAAAGAATGATAATGCAGATTAATTTTTAAGGTGACCTATATAACCAAAGCTCCCAATTATTTTCTGAACGTGTTGTATTCCGTGTTGTATTATAACTAGCTACATAGCCGTTTAAGACGATCTATTCTCAATCTAATCTATTTATATTGTATGAAGTGTAAAAGTGTTTTTTAAAAACCTATTTACAGAAACAAATATCGTTTCATTCTATTTCAAGTCTGAATGTGGAAGTCCTAAGTAATATTCATATTACAAATTACTTTAACTAGTTTTTATGTAAGTGAAATGTTTTCTTTACTACAAAATAAATTTAATTAGCCAGAAAGTGGCTTGACTGCATAGTTGTAGCGACATCTATGTCGTCACATACGAATTAAATCACGTATAATCACAAATAGTCACGTAGCTTCCAAGAAACGATTACTTCATAATTAGTTAAATCGTTTGGATGTTTCCAGTTAAAATTTCTCAGCGACCGGTTAGTTTACACTACAGTTTACAGTTTTTTTTTGGGCCCAGTTACCTGGGCCCAAAAAAAAACTCCCTATTACAGGGTACATAAACATAACTGACAAAAGAGTAGAGGTACCCCTCCACATCACCCTCCGAGGGGATGGTTTGATACCAAGAAAATTAACTCATTTCGTTCGAAACAGATTATTGAAAACTGACATTAGTCATTTGGAGAATTTATTGAAACAAATAAGTACCTATAAAAACAGGTAGGTACTTGTCATTTCAATAACCGAATGGAAAATATCATAATACTTTTTGTAGCTGCCTACTCTTTATTCAAGTATGTTGGGGTCGGTTGACTTCTTCATTGGTCTATTATTCAGGTCCTGGTATTCAGACTTTCATCAGGAATTTCTCAGTAGCAGCCCGGAGTCTGGATTTGTGCCCAGTTGATGGCAATAAGCTCACCCCCCTATTACATGGGACTTAAAAACATAACTGATGAATGTGGGTGTACTGTACCTCTACCTGACCCTTCGGGGAAATACAGGCGTGATGTTATGTTATGCAGTTGCCATGCCAGTACTGTTCATTGAGCGAATGCCTGTCTGACCTCCACAACCCTTTAACTGGGTAACACGATACCCCATGGTAAGACTAGATGTCAGACTTCCGGGCTTTTGACTACCCGTAACGACAGCCGGGACCCAACTGCTTGAAGAGCCTAATATTGATATCAAAATGTTTCATTTGTATAAAACTTTCTGTAAAATAAAACACTCTAATATGTAAGGTTCGTAATTTAACACGCTTTGTGATTTCAGTAAAGAATATTACATTTTTGTACCGGAGCCAAATATGGTTTGGCATTACAAAGAGCTGTTATGAATACGTCAGAGGAAATTAAATTGATATATATTATGTAGTTATGTATATATGTCGTTAAGTAGGTTGTGGAAGTAAGATACTACTAATCAACAGGATCCGGTCAGTACTGGAAGCCGAATAAGACTAGACAGAATCAGCCAACTATGTTGTTTAAACAATCGTGAATAGTGTAAACTAAAATGGTTTGATATCCTAATTCTTATATTAAATAAGAATTTTGACGCACCCTGTAATTTTAATATCCAATCAGCTTTTCTTCAATATAAAATAAAAGCAAAATATTTAAATTCCGAACCAAGTAAAGCAAAGAAGACTGTCAACAGAAAAACCAAACAATCTATTAATAAAAGAATTCTTTAAATAGCTACGCTACCGAAAATGTCTATCATTTTCAGCAAACAAAAATATTTAAATTACGAGCCATCAAAAGAAAACAAAAGCTCATCAGCAGAAAAAACAAATAATATCTATTAAAAAATAAATTCTTTGAACAGTCTCTCGAAAATTGCTATCATTTTTAGCGGACTATGCCGATTGACGGCACAAGAGAGTTGGGTACAGAAGGTCAATTCCACACATAAAAACACTCTGCATGTACGAGTCAAGAGTCACATTTGATTTAGTAAGTCAGTTGTATTTAGAAAGACCAAACCAACGAAAAATTGCTGTGTTTTCCAACAAAAGATTACTGTGCTTCTGTTAACCAAAACAGAATTCGACATACTAGAGTTTGAATAAGCAGTCACAGTCAGCAGGCAGAAGCCTGGAAGTCTGACAACCAGTGTTACCAAAGAGCCTCGTGTTACCCAGGAGTTGTAGGGGTCAGATAGGCAGCTCCATGTAAAATACTGGTAATCAGCCGAATTGTAGCGGAGTTGTAGTGGTTGTGAATAGTGTGTAATGTAAAAAACAGCTGGCCTCTTATTTAATTGTGACTCTGCGCTCCAGCTCAAGGTATGACTACAAATCTTTGTGTGCCTGTTTTCGGTCGTTGTATAGAACTGGCCTTCTGTAATTTATCTTTTTTGTGTTGACGGTGTACACCAAGACATTTCAAGCAGCCTATTATGTTACTTTCGTGGCGTGGGAACAAAGGGCTGTCGGTTAAAATGTGTACTTTGTCGATACCAAGACGATCGATAGAATTACGTACGGCCATTTTGTTAACGGTTTTTTTTTTGTATTGCTTCTATTACTGATTATGTAGGCTGGTGTTTTAATTTGTTCGATTTATTGCTTTTGTTTTGCTTTGTCACATCTGAGTGGGAATTTTCATCGTCTCTTTTTCACCGCGGGCTCAGCTAGTCTATAAAGAGGTCAAATTTGTTTGTAAAGTTGTATGTAGGGGGTAAGCTCCGGAACTATTTTTTTTTTTTGCTAAAACTTGTATTGTTTGACGTGCCGGTATCCGCAACTCTTCTAAACCTTGTTGGAAAGCTACGTTATCCTTGAGTGCTATTATTATTGGCTATTATTATTTTCAATACTAGGCTTTAAGTGGGGTGAAGGGGATGTTAAAGTTCGATGGACAGAGTATGAAATACACGCTCACGAAATCGCGGGCGAAGTGTTATAATAAATATATGTAAATACTGTTTTTCGGTTAAAAATTCTTACGATTATTCCGAAGCAATGATAGATAGGATATTGTCGTTTACTTCACCGAAATTTTCACCCATATATTCATCAAATGGTGACACGTACAATATTCGTTCCAAAGTAATTTACCAACGTAATGTATAATATTATGTGGAATATGATTGATTGCTTTGAATTTTAACAACAGGCAAGACCTCTCGGTCACCATTATGTGCAACTTTTGTACACTCTATTTGTATTTACATAAGGTTGACTTTACTTTAAATGATTATAATCTAATGGAGCTTGAACGTAGTACCACTCAGTGCCTATGTCAGTAAAGTTTAAATACGATGGATAGACCTCGGAGGTCTATTTTGTACCGTTGATCAGATAACTACATTTAAAACAATAAATGCCCTCGAACTATAGTAATTGTAGTCTACAAGCCGTCTGGCAGACAGAAGCCCAAAAGTCTGACAACCAGTCTTACCAAGGGGTACTGTGTTGCCCAGTAACGAGTTGTGGAGGTCAGATAGGCAGTCGCTCCGTGTAAAATACTGGTAATCAGCTGTATCCGGTTGGACTGGAAGCCGACCCCAACATTATTGGGAAAAGGCTAGGCAGATGATACATAGACACCAGCAGTGAGTGTCCTCACTCGGTAATTTTAGTAGAAGCAAGCTACCTTTTCCCCTTCGTCAATCCAATCAGAAATTAATAAATCAAATGGAATATCTAAAGGAAACAGGTGCTCTGAAGTATTGTGGCTGCTGTGCTTGTAAATGTAAATAACTATTTACATATAATTGTATAAATTGTTACTGATTTATCTTTGCTTTTTGTTTATTAAAAAAAAACTCGTCTGGCTTGTTAGTCCAGTGGTCGCAAGAGCGACTGGTGAGCGTGATGTCCTGAGTTCTATTCCCAGGTCGGGTAGAGTGCTTTTCGGTTTTTCCATCAGGTATTTCTGGTTGATGGCAATAGGCTCGCCCCCATTTCCATGGGACTTAAACATAATTGACGAAATGTGTTCCTTTCCTGGATTCATCTCTGCACCCTTTGGGGTAACAAGCGTGTTTTGTTATAAAAATATTTTCAATCAATATTAAATTGGCAATATTTAAATCTATGTTCCAGACGGTACCAGTTTTGGACGCTTATAATATTATTAGTTTTATTCTGGTATTTTTAGTATGGCATTCCATTTAATTGTCCTATATCATTTACCAACATATCCTGATCTATCTCTCTTACCCCAGGCTATTCTCCTTACCCTACTTTATCTCCCTTACCCACGCAAATTTGCATAATGTAACTAACGTTCAAAACAAGGGTAATTTATTACACCCACATAGTTTCTACAAATAGCTATATTGTTTATAAGTTACTAGTTCATATTTATGAATGTAATTATTTTATGTTAGATATTTATAACTTTTATAGACCAATTAACATAGGAAAGGTACTTTAGTACCTAATTAAAGTAATAACTACGTTTTTATTTTCGTTTTAATAGCCGTGAATTTGTATAGAATTTTCTTTTAAACACAGCGGCACTTCCGAACTTGATTACTTTATTTAAGAGTTTATTTTCCAATGTAATAACACCATTGAGCTTTTCAGCAAAAATAAATAATTTGAATTTGTTTTTTTCTATATATCAAGCTATCCCAATCTGTAAAACAAACAAATAATATATACCACGTCAGCCGCATTTTCATGAAGATGACCACGGACAGCCACGTAACGCACATCAAAGTTCTACATACTGCAGAGCGTATCAGTCTGTGTGGGTATTGAGATTCGTAGCCATTCTGTCATTCCGAAATGCATCAATGCACCATACTCGCAACTTTGAAGACACCTACTCGCAGTTGATCCGGTGAGCAGCTCCTTACTTGTATAATTCATGCCTCAGACGATACTTTTGTGGTGCATCGGCGTCTGTGCGGGCTGGTCCGCGCCATCATGGGCTTAAGGCTGCGTTTCCGGACGTAACGGAACGGATCCGTAACGGATTGAAGCTTAAGCTTCAATCCGTTCAGTTTCACATCAGTGAAATCAGTCATCATCACTCCACTTCAGATGACACATGAGTGATTGACTGAATGATTCATGCACCGCCTCAGTGGAAACACAGACTGAGACAGATTGATATATATATGCACGCATCCATGTGTGCGTGCGCCTGTCTCCGATCACTGTTTGAAGTAAACCTTCTGTGTGTATCTATTCTGTGACCCAAGCCAGCGCGCGGGGGAGATTTATTTATTTATTTATTTATTTATTTATATATGCTAACACGGGTCTAATGAGCCAATTACGCTAACATTACAGATTGACAAATAATATCAAATTTATATAATATATACCTATACATATAAAAAAAGAATATAAAACAATTGAAATAAAGTAAAAAAAATAATAATAATATAATAATCAGATTGTCTTGCTTTCGCAAAAGCTTAGACAAACGCACATTACAATTTTAATTTCGTCCGCAAATAGGTCACAGTTCGGGTTGGCTTCCATGATACTATTGAGCGCAGATAGAATGCGAGGAACAGGGGATGATGCCCGAGCCACTGTGCGGCTCGCCGGCACAGCCAGCAGACGGTGCTTCCGTCCGCGGAGATAGTTACACGGAACGTAAAGTCGAACCAGCTCACTGAGGAGATCAGGAGCATCTGTTGTCCCCCTACATATTTTAAGCATAATGTTCAGCTGGTCATATGCTCTTCTAGTTTCCAACATATTATATCCTAGACAGCCTAGGAGAAATTTTGTTGGATACAGATATGGATAAAATCCTAAAGTAGACTTATAAAGAAATCTTAGAAACGCTTTTTGGACCTTTTCGAGCAGAAGGGCATAAGAAGCCTCACATGGGTTCCAGACGCAGGACCTCGCCTCCAATTTACTTCTGACAAGCGTACTGTATAAAAGTCGTATGACATGCTCGTTTCGAAATTCGCGCGAGTTTCTGAGAACAAATCCCAGTCTTTTAAAGGACTCTTTGGCAACGGTAGCGATGTGGTCATGGAATGTCATCTTCTGGTCGAATTCAACACCCAAGTCTTTCATCGTGTATGATCTTGTTATAGTAGTCTTATTTATTTTGTATTCAAAGTTAATTGGGTACCGCATTCGACCAAAAGTCATGACAAAGCACTTAGAGGAGTTAAACTCCATTTTATTAGTAACTCCCCAATTAAAGACTGCATCTATGTCTCTCTGGATAGCCTCACAATCTGATATAGAGTTGACACAAGCATAAAGCTTAAAGATTGAAAATAATACAGCGAAAATTGCAGATTGTTACAAAAAACAGAAGGGGTTGGAATAATGTTAGCTTGTCATATTGTGTTTTGTTTCGATCTACGGGTTTTGTTGAGAGTGTTTTGTTTATGATCATTGTTTATGGGGCTGGATGTATAGAGTTACAAACACTTATCCACATGCTTTTGAAAAGTTCCATAAGACAAAAGATTAAAAAAAAAAAACAGAAAACATAGGTACCTATCTGTTGCTAAGCCAATACAATAATATTGTATTCCATACTAGTATTATAAATATGAGGAGCTCGTGGCTAAATAAAACTAACCGCACGGGTTGATTGAAAAAAGTTGAGATCAGTCTTTGGATGGGTCCGTTCGTAAAATCTCGAGACACGGAAAGCACGTTAAGCCGTTGTTTTCAGCTGTCATTTGTAGATCTTTGACAGTCGTTAAGGGGAGTCAGAAGCCTGAAAATCTGGCTATCAGGTGAGATAATAAAATTAACGTCATTTCAAAAACCTTCACAGGTAGACCTTCTACGAATCTCATAACGTCACTATGCCAACAAACACCACAGCAACGTGTTCGCCCCAAGCCACTTAGATCTTATCTCTAGAGCAAAACAAATCTCTATTTATAACACGGACTTATCTAGGGACAGCAATTACATAAATAACAGTCGACGACCGGAGGATTAGTCTCGATGGCCGGTAGATATCTACGATTAAACAACAGCATAGCTCTACGTTTAAATACTCGTATATTATGATTAACAAGTCTGACAACTGACCTGAACAGGCTTTTCATCAGATCTGACACGCATTGGTCACGTAAAATGCGTCACTCACGCGCATTTGTCATTGTTATTTAACATATTTATATTTTCTCTGATCGTCACACACACACACGCACACACTCCACGTTGACTGTCATCACACTATAGGTACTTATGTATTTCTCGCCGCACATAAGAAAGGCATTGTCAAGAGTGACAGGCTGTCAACGTCACTCTAGCGGACCGTTGAGTCGATGTTAGCGAGGCGGCCATCTTAGGATTCCCTTCCTGCAGAGCGATCGCCATCACAACACATTTTTGACTAATAGCTATTCATTGCCTCAAACATAGTGTATTTTAAAGCGATAAGTGTTGATCAGAATATTAGTGATTACCATTTACGCAATTGTAGAATTATTTTAATGTTATGGAAGTAAAATCGTTTAAGTTTCGATGACGTTTAATTTAAATTACCGTGTTTGGACTACCTACATACCCACGTTGCAAGATGGATTCTGTAGCAGGCCGTCCTGAGCTTACATATTAAATAAAATATTAATTATTTCTTTATTTACATCATCATACTATATGCAACTGATTTTCGTCCTCCATCTAAGAACCTCAGGTCCAGTTGAAAACCAGCGCCAGACACTAGTTGACGCAGCCGTATGGCAATTGTTTTTTTATTAGTTATGTACATATGATTTAATTCATTTTTTTTGCTGTCTCTATCTTTAGTATTGTATGCCTTAGCCTGTCCAAAATAAATGGGTTATTTTTAATTATTTTTTTCTTTCTTTACTTTTGATGACGCAGCTATTTGAGAGTTAGGGTTGACAAACGACGTTAATTAAGTAAAAAGCTAATTACCGTAACTTTTGGAATCATAATGCCTTTTTGCTTTAAACTTAAAACAATGGTATAATAAAATAATGCAGACAAAAGCCTGACTTCAATTTTAGAGGTAACTAAAACTGCAACGTTTTGTTTTTTGAAAAAGATTCAACCCGATCATTCTGGGAATCAACCCCGAACTCTTTTCTACAAAAGCGTCCTGTATAATGCTTCAACCGAAACTGTAGTTCGAAAGGATACATATATATACTGAACTAATTATTGTTTATAGTTACAGTTATTTAAATCTATCTTGTGGTTGTAAACGCTACGCTAAGCATGAGGTCATGGGTCCCTAGGTCGGACGAAGAATTATTGGGTTTTTTCCACCTATAATTTCAAAGTAGCAGCCCGGAGTGTGGATTGTGCTTAAACTTAAACATAACTGCCGAACTTTTGACGACCTATGTAGCGCAGAGGGCGAAAGTCCGCCTGCGACGCAGGAGGTTGCAGGTTCGATTCCCGCCTTGGGACAAATGTTTGTACGATCTACAAAGGTTTGTTCCGGGTGTTCTGGGTATTTGCCCTGAATTATAAAAAATGTCTATCTACGTAATGTATTGTATTAAGTATATCATTCATCTAGTACCCATAATACAAGCACTGCTTAGCTTGGGGCTAGATGATGCTGTGTGGATTGTCCAGCATTATTTATTTCTTATTTTAGGCTACTATAGACGTGATGTCATGTAATGTTGAATAGATTATAATTGGCTCACATTCTTTATATACATAATAGGCCCCAAGAACCGACCAGAATCGATCGTCTGACGAAGACAGACGATGACATGGCATGACGTTCTGACACGTTCAGAAAACTGCCACATCACGCCATTCAATTGCCCCAGTTAGGGGATGAGCACCGATATGTATTCAGTACGTGTGTTCAATTCCTTTGCAGTTCCATATACGGTGAAAGGAAATATCATAATTGTTTTCATATAACAGAGAGTTGTACAAGTGTAAAGAGCACGAGAGGAGAGACTACTTTGACGAATATTATTCTTGATGTGATTGTAACGTCATTTTGAACGTGGTAAAGTAATATATATAATAATAACTCTTTTTAAAGCCTTTTGCCAGTCTTTTTACACGTGCAGTCTTTGGACCAGTTTTACGCAGAGGACATACAGTGATCTGCGTGTCCAATATAATAATGCGTTCAGGATACTGTTGGGGCGGGCGTGGCGATGTAGTGCGTCCGGTATGTTTGCGGAGGCGCATACTGATGACTTTTACGCCATAATACGCAAGAGGACCGCCTCATGAATGGCCGGCTGCGCACCGCCACCAACAGTCTCCTGAGCGTGTTTTCAGATCGGTGGGACTCCCCTCTGCTGCGCCACTGGTTGAGAATCCACACGAATTAGCGTTTGTAATTAATTTTTATTATTACTAACACTTAGTCTTTAAGTTATTTTGTATACTAACTTAATTCATTTTCATGTTTACTAACAATAGTCTTTAAGTTATTTTGTATACTAACTTAATTCATTTTCATGTTTACTAACAATAGTCTTTAAGTTATCTTGTATACTAACACTATGGACGCATGTCTGAAATAAATTATTTGAATTTGAATAAAAAAACACTTTTCGTGCTGCCGACAAAATTTTCGTCGAAATCCGCGCAGTCATCGAGACGTGACTAATTAACAAACAACGTATGTTGCGAGCCTACAGACTTTTACATTTATGTAATGAGTAATGTAAAAAATATAAATATTTTATATTTTTATATTAAAAAAAAAAATATTTTGATTTTATTTTTTTTATAAATTAATAGAAATAAAATTCTTTCTTAAGTTTTCAAAACAAACACTTAAAACAATCCACTCCATATATTTTATATAATATTATTTTTATTTAATTTTTGTATATTTTTAATTAAATAGTAAATTAACTCAATATTAATAAATGGGTTTATAATAAAATAAGAAAAAAATAATCCTAAGCATTGATCAAAAAGTTTAGGATCTTAGGGCAAAGCGTTATTTAGTTTTTCCAATAGGAATGTTCCCATTAGCAACCCGATAGGCTGGCCATTCTACTGTATATAATATATACAGTACTGTATATACATACACTATAAGCGCGACTCTGCCCAACCCTTCCGTAAATACAGGAGTGATGTTATGTGAGTAACTAAAATAATCCATTTTTAAGTAAGGTACCTGACTCATTTAAATTACTTCTGGCAAGTAAAATAATCTGTTATAATAAAAATAAAGTATTCAATATTTGAAACTGAAATCCTGGCAATCAAGGAGGCAACATTCAGCCTTATAGAGCCTGCCAAGTTCGCAGTAAAACATTGTGGGACGTGCATGTGTTGCGTGCCAAGTTTTCTTTTAAATAAATGACTGCAGTAACAGAGGAACGAACTGAAATTGAATACTCATACATAACTTGGGGAGTAGTCTCGTCTATTTTGTGCATAATCATCTTTTACCTAGCCTTTTCCCAACTATTTTGGGGTCGGCTTACGACTTACTTAATACCAGTATTTTACATGGAGCGACTGCATATCTGACCTCCACAACCCAGTTAGTAGGCAACACGATACCCTTTGGTAAGACTGGTTGGTTTGTGAAGAGTAAAGAAAACAAAAAAAAACAACTGCCTGCGACTGTCACTTTGGTCTAGTGGCCCCAAGCGCGACTGCTGAGCGTGAGGTCCTGGGTTTTCCTGTTATTGAGTTTTTCAACATGGAGTCTGTACTCTTGCCCAGTTGATGGCAATAGGCTCGCCCTGTACTACATGGGAGTTTAACATAACTGGAAAAATGTGGGTGTGGTGAAATGCACTTCTGCCAAATCCTTTATGTAAGGAACAAAAATAACATTTATTAACAAAATAATTAAATACAAAAGAGTTGGAAGTTATTAATATTACCTTCTTTTCATTTGTAAATAAGGTTTAATATTGAAATGGTTGCTTGAGTACTGGTACACAAGCAACAAAGAGATCTGAATGAATGACTATTTATCAGTGAAATCTCTTACAAGCTCTTTTCCCACAAAATATCCTCTGGTAGCACAGAAAAGAGTGGTCTGATGAAATTCCGCGAAGTCGCTGACGTCCGAAATATTCGATAATCTCGGCTCAAACACGCTGTGGTGAAACGGATAGTTTGACTGGTGTTTGTAATGGACGACGTTGTACAAATGTGTAGGTTGCTCAGGATTTATAAATATTGTTATTTATACATCTTCGCCCTCATGGAAGTCAGCGATTATCCCACAAGAACGTAAAAAAAAGGACAAGGTTTGAATTGCATGAAGGATCATGCAATTCAAAATTTGTCCTGATAATTTTTAACACGAAAAATATTTCTAATCAGTCGGGCCGTACTCAAGAGATGATCAGTGATAGATACCAGGCCATTGATTTTATTTGTTTAGATTTCAAAATTCATGCGTTATTACAGTTACATCTCACACTTTTACACCATCCTCAGTTATTTATCGTGGTTATTATGCTAACGTCTCTATTTTTCCTTGTCCACAGAGCTATGCAGCGCTGCAACCAAGATCCAGGCGTCGTTCAGAGGCCACCAGGCTCGCAAGGAGAAGGAGCAAGCTGAGCAGGCCGACCAGGCTGTGAAGGATCAGGAGCTGCAGGATAAGGTTTGTACAGCATATTCAAGATTTATGCCTCGTGGCGTCATTCCAAGGGCTAACAATGAGAAAAAAATTCTAACCATGAGATTTAGAAGCACGGACTAATAGTCGTATGCCTTATCTTAGTAAGAATGTATCTAACTATACTTAGGTATAGGTGTGTTAAATCTTTTAGGGTGTAGTAGAAGAAAACTTAACACACTTCTAAAGAGTTGGTTAAGAAGAAAGTAATGTTAAAAAAAAATCCATGTAAATATGATAACCTGTAGCCATTAGTTGGGTGGGCACAATTTCAAACGTAATTTAAAAAGTATAGATTGTAAAAAGACCAGAACACTAATGAACAATCTGAACAATTAAGGTTAGGGTATATAATGTAGGTTACATAAAGTATGACTTAAATTTATAATATGTTCATAAATTCAAATTGTTTTCTTCAATATTTTTCATCGTCAAAAGCCAGATTAGTTTACACTAGCATTTCTCCCGGGACGTCGTAATGTTCCCTTCGAGCTTTAACATTCCCTCCACCCCCGTTAAAGCTTAGTTTTGAAAATAAAAGACAGCCTATGCCACTCGCTGATAATGTATCTTTCTATAAGTGAAAGAATGTTTTTATTTGGTTAATCTTTTTTTGAGTTTCTCCACTTCAAACAAACATATAATCAATGCAATAATTCCTATTTATTTATTCATAATAAATAAAATAAATAAATAAATAATGCTGGACAACCCACACAGCATCATCTAGTCCCAAGCTAAGCAGAGCTTGTGTTATGGGTACTAGATGACTGATATACTTAATACAATACATTACATAGATAGATATTTTTTATTATACATAGCAAATACCCAGAACACCCGGAACAAACCTTTGTAGATAGTACGAAGATTTGTCCCAAGGCGGGAATCGAACCCGCAACCTCCTGCGTCGCAGGCGGACCTTCGCCCACTGCGCCACATAGGTCGTCATAATATAAGTTTAGTTTATAAATACTAGACCTTGTTGATTTCTAAAGGCCTTACAATAATCTTAAGCCTTAAGAGTAATCAATCAATTAAGTCTATTTGCTAGACTTAGGTTTCTCCAAAGTTACACAAAACTTTCATTAATCACAAGGTATTGACATAATCTTTGCCCATTTATTGGCACACAAACTTAACCGTAAAGTTCTTCAGATAATCTTGCTCTCAGACGCATTTAAGATAATGTTGTATGACAATCAAATCTTGGTTTCATATTTTTATTTTAACAACAGAAGAATTATTTCAGTAATTTGTCTGCTCGACAATTTCTGGCTGTTAGATTAACGTTGTTTATAATCATTCAGGATCCAGGATTCAGGACCTCGATGGTTAAGATGCCATCAACGTGACTGCCAAGTGTGTGTTTCTGGGTTAAATCTCACGGTCGTGCAAACTGTTATTGAGTTTTTGCTTTAAGAATTTCCTCAGTAGTAGCCTGGAATTTGGATTTATGCTCTGTTGATGGCAATAGGCTCGCCCCCTGTTACATTGGACTAAAAACATTACTGGCGAAACGTGGGTGTACTACAGATGCATCTCTCGCTTCCATAACGTAATGGCAATTGTAATATACATAGCAATCCAAAGAGATTATGCATCCGAATGCGATTAGAGTGTCGAAATATTTAACGGTAACAAAAATTCTAACCCAACCTTTTTTTTGACCTTACAGGAAGACATCGAAAAGATTGACCTCTCCGATCCTAATCTCAACAAAGCTGCAACCAAGATCCAGGCCTCTTTCCGCGGTCACAAAGTGCGCAAGGACGTCAAATAAGCTGACCATGGGGTCAACACAGGGCAGGGCCGTCTCTGACTTTGCAAACACGATATTTATAAAGAATCCCGTATTTTTAGTATGCTTAAAATAATATTTATCGAACTTCTCCACTGTATTTCTTTTTAATGGAATGAGTTTTTAAGTCGTTTTCTCAAAACACTCCATCCAGAAACCGGTATTCAATTCTAAAATATTTCCTCAATTTAACACTTTGAGAGGATATAACTGTCAATTTCTAGGTATTTCAAGATCTACCTTAGAGTTTAAATCGGGAAAATTTGAGTAAACGTCTTAATGTTTGGGTGTAAATTGTTATCTAACATAATCAATTAAATGTGTGAATCGAATAGTAAAGAATTGATAACACATTGCTTTCGGATAGATGGTTTGATCGTCCACCTATTCGTGCCTGTCATCTAACAATGTGTTATCAATCATAGCTGTTCCTTCGAGTGTAAAAGTAAGAATATTAATATCTTTGGTAAATGCTAAGTCAGTTACTGGTACATCTCTAGTGATATTTAAAGCGGTTTTTATGATTGTTGTTTTTTCTTGTTATATTTTTTTTATGATTACAGTTGCGTGTTTGCGAGGTCAGTAACATGGGAAATGTTTAGAAAAGTAAATTGAGTAATCGTGTAGAGTATGTCAATTCTTTACTGTATAATTGTCAATTTGTGTCTTGTATTTATTTTTGTTAATATCCGTAGGGTTGTTTTTGCAAATAAAGAAAACGTTTCATTGTTTTAAAATGTATGTACGAGTATTTAAATTAAATTACCGTTTTTTGTGTTTCTTTGAAAGACTTTATTTAAAAATTAAGCAACAGGATGATTTATGTGAAATTGTTTCCGAGGCAGAAATTATTTCTTTACTTTTATTGTTTTATATTTTTTGCAAAAACTGTATGGATTATTTTATTTTAACAATTTATTTAGCATTGGATTGACGTGTCTCATGAATACCAAAGAGTAGAAAATACTGAAAGGAGTGAATTGAACTATTTATAACATATTAGATATCTATCCCATTTTTTCTATTATAAATTTTGATCACACTACTTCGTGTACCTATTTAAGTAAATTATGGGCATTTTTTTTTTATTATTTCCATTAATTAAATAACATTCCATATTCTTTCAATGTTTGTTGAGAAATTAATATTTTAATTTAGATTAATGTAGTTTTAAGATTACATAGTTTTAGTAGCAACCAAAAAGCTTCGTTTTAAATGTATTATTTAAATAATTTGTTGTGTGAAAACCACAATAACTTTTCAAATGTTTATGCGTTTATTAAAATATCATGTGTTTGTTTATTATTACACAATTTCGCTGGATTTTCCTGTAAATTGCTGGTATATTTAGGGATTATATTAAATAAAATATTTAATATTCGCCTATATTACCGATTTGTTTTATTTATTTACATCACTTTACCATCTATTCCAATAAAGCCTTCCTTCCTCCTTCAACCCTTATCCTTTGTTACGAAAGTGAGGTAAGAACGAAGATAGGTACCTAAATGTTTCAAAATACTGTTATCAAAATCATAATGCGTCAAACCTTGGTACTTACACCTCAAACTAATTTTAATTCTAATCCAAAGTCAATACGATACCAATGTTAATTTTGCAGTGAGTGATTAGAGCCGAGACATGGACACTCACGGTAGGGCTGGTCCACCAGTTCAAAGTCGCTCAGCGAGCTATAGAGAGAGCTATGCTCGGAATTTCTCTGAAGGGTAGGATTCGTAACGAATACATCCGACAGAGAACCAAAGTTACCGACATAGCTCAAAGAATTAGCAAGTTAAAGTGGCAGTGGGCTGGTCATATCTCGCGAAGAACCGACAACCGCTGGGGTAAACGTGTTCTTGACTGCAGACCGCGACTCGGCAAACGTAGTGTAGGACGCCCTCTGACCAGGTGGGATGACGATCTGCGAAAGACTGCAGGCAGATGCTGGATGCGGCAAGCTGAAGACAGGGCGCTATGGCGCTCATTAGGAGAGGGCTATGTCCAGCAGTGGACTAGTATAGCCTGATGATGATGATGATGAGTGATTATTTTATATGACGAAATAATAAACTCGAACTCTAGAGTACGAAACGTCTAAATTCCAATGTCGATCGATCGGAAATAAAACCAAGACCAAGCGCGCTGGGTGGGTTGACTGGTTAATATAGTAGTAATATTATCCTATTATTATCCCTCTACTACGGAAAAAGCCTCTTCTCATACTGAGAAGGCACCGACCGGCCGTAAAATCACGTCCACGGATCACTCGGTATCTCGGTTCACTCGTGCAAAGTGACGGAGAAATAGATCGGACTATTAAGAAACGAACTAAACTCTAAGATAGGGTGGATGAAATGGCGGCAGGTAACGGGAATAACTTGCGAGTCCTATATTCCCCTTAAAGTCCCACAAAAGGGATGAATGAAAGGCAGTTGCACTCAGCTGAGATGAGAATGCTGAGGGGGATGTGTGGTGTTACGCGAATGGATAGAATAAGAAATTATTATGTAAGACAAAGTCTGAAACTGGAGCCTGTGACCGAGGAGTTGTGTGGATATCAGTTGTCATAGTATGGGCATGTGATGTGAAGGAATGAGGACCATGTTGTGAGGAAAGTTTTGAGTATGAATGTGGATGGATGGATTGTGTGAAAGCTGATATGGCTAGAGAAGTGGTGACTATTGAGATGACGGCAAATAGAGATGTATGGAAGAAGAAGACATTCTTCGCAGAAACTAAATAAATTGGGATAAAGGCAGGAGGATGATGTATATTATTATTACTTGCCTGAGTTCCCTCACTGTAAGGAGGCCTTCTTACTCTTTTGCCACTTCTCTCTATCTAGGGCTATTTGGGAACAATCTTTATTAAAGGAGTTCAGCTCATTCCACCATCTCCACATGTAAAGAAATCCATTAGGTTCTGCGTTCGGCACACTGTTTGTCTGACATGCGGCAGATATGCCCAGTGCAATCCCAAATTAGAGTGGCAGTTTGAGGTGATATATTTTTAGATGGAACGAGTCGTTGTACATATGTCTAACCGGGGGCATTATTCGTCAAACTTATTTTCAATTCCAATGTTAGTTTTGAAGTCACGTGATTATAGTATTTGATGAAATACACAGCTGTCAAAATAAATTCAAGAGCAGCATATAACGCGTACCTCGCCCGATCCCGAACCCGGGCGCTAGCGTCGAACTCGAGAATACAAAGCATTTAAATTCCAGTTTCGTACGATCGGAATGAAAATCAAGAGTAATCGCGCTGGTCTTCAAGTTTGATGCCCAGAATACCCATTCCATAGTAGGTACAATACCAAAATAATTAAGGTCCAGTAAAACAAATAGCTCGAAATACAAATAGTAGGTACAATAGCCATTTACATTATGTGCTTAACATCGTTTATCAAAGGGTGGATTTTCACCCATATCAATGTCAGTATACGACTATTCAATGTTTGCATAAAATCCCTCATACAATTACCACACCGAAGCTATGAACCATAAAGTCGAAAATTGCATGAACGATATCGATTCAATAACTGAAAGCTATGAGCAAATTTTTAATTATAACAACCGATTGGTAGTGCTTTTGTTTTAATATGTAAAGGCATTGTTTTATGAGCGAATATTTCATTAGTAAGTATTCCATAATGGACTAATTAAAATTGTTATTAATCGAGGATTTTACGCCAGAAGGTATAACATTGCTGAAGATAACAAGATCACACGCTGAAATACTTAAAACATGAAAATTTAAAAAAAATACGAAAAAAAAAATAGATAATAATAAAATTAAGAAAATGGTGGTGTTATATGACAAAAGATGGTAGAAATTGATTAATAGTAGAATCTATTAAAGAGGAAAAAAAAACACCTTGTCCGGTCATAATCTAATGAGCAATATACCAGAAACTTCACAGCAAGACAATTTTTTTTTTCTTTTTTTAAGAAAAACGTTGCCCCACACTAGGAATTTCTCCTGTATCGTGGGTGCGTTTACAAACATTTATAGTCACATACACAAACAGCCAGACCCGGAACAACTAACTGTAGGCCATACAAATATTTGTTCCGTGCGGGAATCGAGCCCACGACACGCGGCGCAGCAGCCGATCGCTCAGCCACTGCGCTAACCATGCCGTCAAATTATTAAAAAACTAATTCAAACTAATAAAAATAAAGGTAACATATAAAAAAATGTACCAATATATGCACCATCAGCGCATATATCGATATCCTGGATTGACATACGGGTAGATTAACGCGCCATTGACATTTATAGGCAAGGATGAAATTGCATATGGGTTAGGCACCTTTCCGATTCCATTTTCAATGTTAATACCATCGCTTATGTCATCAAAATTTCTTCTAATATCAATATCTAATGGTATTTCAGTCCCATTATTTTGAGCTTGCCTTATTTTTATTTCAATGTCTTTCCAGGCACTCCAAATTCTGTCGAACTTATTATCTAGAATAACTTCTGGGCGAATTGGACAAGCAGTATTATCAGTTTCTGGTTGAGTTTCATAGGTATTAGGAATATAAGGATACTGCAACGATTCAGAATCGGGATTTTTTGGTGGATTGCCATTTGGATAGTATGGCAAAGTAATTACTGAATTTAATGCATATGGGTCGATATTTGGTTTGATTTGTGCTCCAAAATTCCTTGGATCGTTAATTTCTTGCCCATTTGGAGTGCCTTGCGTTATTAAGCCATAGTTTTTTCTATATAGGTCATAGATGTTTTGGTTATACGGGTTCTGGTAATATGGATTCGGATTATGGAGGTAATTCCAAGATTCTTGATTTCCTTCGCTCGAAGTCATCGGTGGCTTTATCGGTTGAAGGGTTATTGGTGGTGAAATTGGAGATTTTTCTTCACATTCTTCATAATTATGTTTTGTTATTGTAATGCCTTGGTTTTGGTCTGAAACAATAAAGAAATTTGAAACACAAGAACATAAAAAGATAAAAAGTGAGACGACTTGGCATTGCTTTTAAATCGCACCACTTAATCATCGGTAAGCCTTTATTTCTGTCGGTGACAAATACAGTAGAAGCCCTCAACGCTAAAGAGAAAGACGAAAAATAGAACTTACCAAAAATGAAACTAGTCTTATCGAATATTTTGCGACTAATTATCATCATCACAGGAAAGCTGAGCATAAACTCTGACACCGACAATTGCCTGAAATGTTGTGACAAGGATAAGAAACTTAAATCGCGAAACGAAGACTAGTTTCATTTCCAGTGGTATGGTAAGGCGTCGATATTTTCCTCCGCATTGCTGTCGACTGGTAAAGATTCCAAAAGACTGGCAGCATTGCCACGTAACAATGCTCAGCCTCTGGCTAAAGTAGATCGTCAACCAAATGATACGAGATCTCTTTAATGGATGATGAACACATGGACCTAACTTTAGAGCTTAAAAAAAAACAAGTTACAAGTAAAAAAACAACCTATTACTGTCCCACTGCAGGGCAAAGGCCTCTTCCAGAGAAGGCTTGAGCATTAATCACCACGCTTACTCAAGACGGGTTGGCGATTTCAGACTTATTACTTCCAAGTCCAGGTTTCCTCACGATGTTTTCCTTCACCGATGTCAGTGATGTCCAAGATAAACTAAGAAAGAACTTAACTAACTCTAGAGCTTATTCAATATTATCTAGATAGGGCGGAAGGGACATGGACGCCATGTGTTCAGTATATTTTTCTGAATCCTCCAGTTTACCTAACTTTTATGTTTCTTTCTGATTTTTGTTAATTGTAAAAAGAAATGTTTTCCAAACTGGGGTTAGTTTAAAAAATCATGATTTTTGACATTTAACAAAAATTTAAATAAAAGAAGTGAATTATTTACTTTTTAATTAAAAGTATGGTGATACCAGGATATGCATCAATGCCTATTCGAACCTTTATAATATATTTATATTTTGTTATTGCTGGTACTTGTGTAATTACAAGCACGTCATGATACTTTAGCTTTGTGTCTGATATAGGTGCTGCAAATAATAACATAAATAATAATATGCTGGACAATCCACACAGCATCATCTAGCCCCAAGCTAAGCAGAGTTTGTGTTATGGGTACTAGATTACTGATATTGCATACGCAGAGGACTTCACGCAATCAGGCGGCCGTACTGCATTTTCGCCACCCACTATCATTAAATCAAATAATTAAAGTTAATTCACTAACCTTTCTTCTCCTTATTTTTAGTATCTCCAAACGCAGGCCCTCCTAAACCCACATTTTTTTCTCTGCTTTTATGATGATCAGTAACACCTAAATAATGTTTTTCCGGTTCATCTGTTATAGGCTTTGCTTTAGGTAGTGGTTGATTAACAATTCTCTCTTCAGTTGGGACATTTTCTCCGTCTCGTGAAGTGAGATGATCAATTATATACCTATCCTGGTTTTGAATCTTTTTTATGCTTATTAGGTGTGTTCCATTTGATATCCGAACTATATTAGGATCATCTGCCTCATCGTCATTTTCATTATCTTTTTTTCTAGCTTCTTCTTTCTTAGGTTTTCTATTCCCTTTTTTCGCTATAGGAATTTCTTTTAGTTTGTTTGGTGTGACTTCTTTACTTTGAGAAGCCGTGTATTCAAATTCTGTCTGTCGTCTCAATGATGGTGGCAATGGTTCGGGTTCGTCTACAAAGAATGGAACTGGTTTTTGTACAGTTTCTGGTGTATGAGAGTTAATCTTACCATCATTAATTGAATTCCCATCATTGCCTGAAGTTTCCTTACCATCTCTATTCAAAGTTCCATTACTTTGAAGATTTAGTTTTTCATCATCAATATTGTTTGGACTTGAGCGACCTTCTGTTCTGAGAGCTGATTTGTCTTCTATAGTAAAATATGGTATACTGTCTTTACTCAAAGCTGGTTTAGCAATAGCATTTTGACGCAACGTATTTCCTTTATTCAAATTTGATGGTAGGTCGTTAATTTTATTTTCTAACATCTTTAATCGTAAAGCATGAGCTGGACCAGGCACGACCCTTCCAGTTTTGATGATTACTGGAATTTTTGTTGGTATTATTTTTGGTGGTGTATCAACTCGACAATTTATGGGTTTTTTCAAAACTCCAGGATTTAGGACTTGCTTGGGAGGTGGCTGAAGGCGTACATTTGCCATTCTTGAGTTCGCCATGGGGTCTATGGGATTATGATTATTTTTAACTGGAGTACTTTGACGTTCATCCCTCTTTTGTTCAGATTCTTCGCTAGAGTCATCTTCTACTAGATACTGCTTTTCTCTTTTATGAACCTTCAATTGTTGTTCTAATAAAGTCTGCAATTAAAATAATAATTAAGTATGGGTGGAAAGGCATCGACGCACAACCTGATTTGGGTTCAGTGCATGATGTAAATGTTCATTTTTTTGTAATTTTTTCACTTGAAACTGTAAATCTTGATCTCTATTTAACCCAGTTCCATTTACAGTTAGTTATATAAGTTACTTTTATTTTTTCAACTACTTAATAAAAAAAACTCTCTGGTTGCCAGATTTATCCTATTTATTTGGGCATTCTATTGTTTAAATAATATTTTAGAGAATCAGCCATAAAACACAATTCTTAAAAAAATCTTAATCTTATTGTTTAATTATTATGTGTGTGTGTTTCATAAAAAAAAGCCAAAAGTCAGTGTCTAGGTTATATTGTTATGTTTATATTTTAACGCTACATGTAAAAATTAAAGCGTACCTTTAATTTAATTTAAACAATCAAATCTTTATAACAATATTTATATTAAATCAAATCATATGTATCAAAATTTGATACAATATTTTTTTTATTTGACACGCATTTATACATTTTAGGTGTACCACGGAAAACAATAAAGTACCCTGGTAAACCCAGTTAACCAGAGGCGGAACACGGGAACAAAATATTACTGGTACACCCAGGTAAACATAGCAATGGCTATAGAATGACACTAGATGTACCACGCAACATAACGATAACCTCGTAAAAGCTGGGGAAAAGAGTGGACCACTGACAATGCCCTAATGAATCTTATGATGAAATGGAATTTATAACCAAAAAAAAAAAACAAGAACTTTACTTACAGTTGTATTTTCAACAGCAAAACATGACGTCACAAACAATAAACACACCGGCACTACTGTCTTCATGATTTCCGTAATATAAATCATATAATTAATACAACAGTAAATTGACACACAGGGGATGGTGCCATCGCAGCTAATGACGAACAATGGCGGTCAACACCGTAATCTTATGTTTGTACTAATTTCCAAAAACATAATTAATCGATTCTTCATGGTGCCTAGAATTATAATTACTTTTCATGACACGGGACTGCGGTATGTGATTGGTGTTTTTTGTATATTAGCAGTTATTATTTTAGTGAAGGAGACTGATGGAGATGGTGATAAAACGTGCAATATTTAAATAGGAACTACATCAAAAAACGAAAATCTCTTTCGGAAAGCAATAATGATCTTGAAGAAAATGAAATTAACTAGACAGAAATGAAAAATATTAAACAATAAAGTACCTACCTGTTAATACTATCCTACTGCATGGCATAGGCCTTTTTGCATACAGATAAAGCAAGAATATTAATCACCACGCTGGCTGAAGGCGGTTTGGCGATTTTAAACTTACCTATGTTAATTATAAGTCCAGGATTCTTCACGATGTTGCCTTCAATTAATTCTTGATGACTAAGATAAGCTTCAAGATAAACTTGCTTGAAAAACTCACATTGGTACTTGCCCAGGTTGTGGGTTCAAACCTGGGCAAGTACCAATGTGAGTTTTTCAATTCAAATGTACTTTCTTAGTTTATCTTGGAGATCACTGACATCGGTGAAGGAAAACATCGTGAGGAAACCTGGACTTACATAGTTTGTATAAGTCTGAAATTGCCAACCGGTCTTGAGCAAGCGTGGTGATTAATGCTCATGCCTTCTCTGTATGAGAAGAGGCCTTTGCCCTGCTGTGGGACAGAAATGGGCCGGTACTATACTATACTATAAGATAAACTTAGAAATGACACAATAACGATTGGTTCAGTCACAAAAGCAGTTGGTTTAAATTCTGGCAAATATCAGGCTAGTATTAAATTCAGGAATTAAACCTAAAGCTTTGTGGATGAGAGTCGAGGCCCCACAAGACCATCACGACACTAATAAGAGATATTTGTGAATTAACAGCAAATAAAAACACAATAATTAATAGCACATTGTAAAAGGATAGGAGAATAATGATGATATAATTGCAATCATGAATGTTCTTGCCAAGTACCGTGTCAATACTATACACGGTGATCAATAAGAGGATCTCGAAACACTTGGCCAAAACGAATCACAAATAATTAAGAAAGAAATTTACGAGTAGATAGTTGATTCAAATCTTTATTTATTATTTAGAATTTATAAAATTAACAATATTAGCGACCAAGGAATGGAAGGTCGGATAGAACTCCAAAACGGCTGATACAAACAATACAACTAAAGTGACAACCCTACTGATGCTTCGTATCAATGATACGGTTGACGGCGGTTCGAAAGATCTTCTCAAAGATTTCTGTTCGTACGTCGTAACAGCATCTTCGGGTGGTGTTACCTGAAATGATAGGATTATTTTGTACAATGATAACGATGTTTTCAAGTTCAATGGAGCAACCTTTGGATTCATTGAATCAGTGAGTACAGACAATCTAAACTTATATCCGCAGTAATATTATAAAAGTCAAAGTAACTCTGTCTGTCTGTTACGCTTTCGCGACAAAACTAGAGAATCGATTTTTATACAACTTTGTACAGACTAAGCTTGAACAAGAAGAAAAGATTAAGGCTGCTTTTTAATTAGCACCGTCGTCTACATCCACGGTAATTGACGTTCATGCGGACGGAGTCGCGGGAAAAAGCTAGTTATGAATAACAAGTGAAGGTGAGTTTGTTTGTTACGATTTTACGCCTTCATTACAAAACAGACCATTATGAAATTTTGCATACACATTGTCAGGGATACATTTCATGACATAAGGTACTTTTCATCGAGAAATAAAAGCACGCAAGTGAAGCTGTGGGTAACATATCTAGTGCTTTGCATTTCAGTCGAATAAATAATAATAATAGTAATAAATAAATAATGCTGGACAATCCACACAGCATCATCTAGCCCCAAGCTAAGCAGAGCTTGTGTTATGGGTACTAGATGACTGATATACTTAATAAAATACATTACATAGATAGATATTTTTATTATACATAGCAAATACCCAGATCACCCGGAACAAATATTTGTAGATCGTACAAACATTTGTCCCAAGGAATCGTACCCGCAACCTCCTACGTCGCAGGCGGACCTTCGCCCGCCGCGCCACATAGGTCGTCATTATACTTTTCAAGTGAAATACCTAGGACTGTTTTAGTTACCTTAAATCCTACGCCAGGTTCAATGTGTGCTGGGCCACTACCTTTGGGGCATGGCTGGAAATGATCAAGTGCTATACTACCCTCTTATGACGTCGCATCAACATACTGCGTTTGGCTTTTGTTATAACTTTTTTTTCTAACTTTCATAATACGACTGATAGGATATTTTCTCGACAAACCACCCCAGAACGCGAATATTAACGATATCATCCGACGTGCTTTTGTCATCGTCAGCTTACCGGGTGTATTAGAACCCAATGGGTTGGATCGCAACGATGGCAAGAGACCGAAAGAGATTTCCATGGAAAGCTTTTAGCGTGAGATGCAACGTGCACCATCACATCTTCCTAGATCTACGTGCTGTGCTGGTGCTGCCACTACGGGAGCTGGGAACCTCAAGCAGGGAACCTTGGTGGTATATTTTCGAGCCGTTTTGCAGTGCTCATATTCTACCTAAAGCGATCTCGAAACATTTTGGTCGATACTTCCCGTGACCCAAGGGCTGAGCAGAGGATAAGCACAAAAATAAAAATATTGACTATAACATTTAATTTCAACAAAAAAGACGAGGAAAGCCGTTTGTCAAAAGCTGCAGAATAGTCGATCCACATTCGAAGCTAGAACGCTAGAATAAAGCCTCCGTACGTTGTCCGGGTGTTTTTGTGGTCTATAGCTCCTACATAGTCGATAATTGACCGGTGGGCTGGGACCCCATCAAATCCCATTTCTACCTGATTAATTTCCCGATTTGATTATTCCTCGATTACAGATCTTTTTACGCCTACTTTCTTCACTCGTGGTTCGTCGTTATCATTATCAATCTAGACTTAATACCTTTCAAGGACTAGGTTGACTTCTTTGTTCAATTCTTACACATCATCACTGTTTGAAAAATCAATAAGTTACCTGTTCACCGTTTCCCTTTTCAGTGTTATCATTGGTGTTTTCAGATTTGACATCTGCGTGAATGGGCTGCGCATGATTCGTGACAATGTGTAGTGCACCCGACGCACCCCTTTTTATTCGAGGCTGCTGTAATAAATCGACAATGCAATCTTATTATAGTTACAAAGATTTGGGGCAATAAAGTCAGTACTAACTAAGTGTTAAAGTTCTAAATCCATTGCAGCCAAACGTATGTAGGACGTTTATGTTTTGGTCAAGTTATTTTTTTTACAAAAATATTTTACTCCTCTTACATAGTATCAAACATAAACTGAGCAAGCCCCGGTAACAATTTAAACTATATAACGGTAAAGTTGATCTATGGTTCTGAATGCGAGTCAATTTCCATTTATATTTTAGTGATCGTTTAGTTCTAACCTAATCAGAAGAGCTATTTACAAATGAACCTTTTCAAAATAATTATTTAGATCTAAATAGTTAGTATAACCAACTTCTGGTGTATATCATAAATGGCATCATCATCTGCGTAGCCTTTTCCCAACTATGTTGGGGTCGGCTTCCAGGCTAACCGGATGCAGCTGAATACCAGTGTTTTACATGAAGCGACTGCCTATCTGACCTCCACAACCCAGCAACTGGGCAACACGATGCCCCTTGGTAAGACTGGGTGTCAGACTGCAAGCTTCTGACTACCCGTAACGACTGTCAAAGGTCTATAAATGAGAACCGGGACCAACGGCTTAACGTGATTTCCTAGGCACGGAGGAGTCTCGATATGTTACAAACGGTCACCCATCCATAGCCTGACCTCGGCTAGCGTAGCTTAACCTTTGATCAACCCGTGCGGCTGTTTTTATTTAGCCACGAGCTCTTCTTCTTCAATAAAATACACTAAATTATCTCCTCTTGAGATAATTTAGTATATTAAATGGCATCGAATGCTGAATTTGTATTCGATACTAAACTATAGTTCGCCAAACATTTAATGATCGAAGGATTTTATAACACTCTCACCTGATCATCGACATAGATGTGTCCAAAAACAGAAGTAAGAATTAAACACAAAACAATTGCAAACGTCATGCTTTTCATCGTTTTTTTTTAAGAAAACCGTTCTCAATTTTTATGTTGAACATAAAAATATATATTGGAACAATGGGTGGTATCGAGACATTGAATTTAATATAATTTAAGTAATACATTTCATATCGTTTCCTGTGGTTTTATAACTCAATCGATTTAGGTAGTAGTAGTAACTGAGATTTCACTAAAATACAATGTTTAAATTGATATCTATTACCTTTCTGTTTGCATTTTTTTACGACGTTCATGGACACAATTTTGGTGTAAGTAAATCATTAATTGTTTACTATAACTTAGGAAAAGAGTTCAAAATATCAGTATTTTTTTTTATTTTTTTTTTGACAATCCACACAGCATCATCTAGCCCCAAGTTAAGCAGAGCTTGTGTTATGGGTACTAGATGACTGATATACTTAATACAATACATTACATAGATAGATATTTTTTTATTATACATAGGAAATACCCAGAACACCCGGAACAAATATTTGTAGATCGTACAAACATTTGTCCCAAGGCGGGAATCGAACCCGCAACCTCTTGCGTCGCAGGCGGACCTTCGCCCGCCGCGCCACAACGGTCGTCAAAATTATATTTGACTGTCTATCTACTCTGAGATCCAACGTGGACAAGGAACGTTGGATTTATCCAGTTGATTGCCTATTAAGTGGGGGTATGAGGAACAGGGTGTAAGTAAAGTTCCTCACCCACCATAGAAAAGTGAGGATCCTGGGACTAGACGGGTGTTGTATCTGATGGCCTACTTCCCGACAGATTGACAGACTGTTGTCGGATTCTTGTATATATGTTCAATCGCGCGGATAACTCAGATGTATCAGAATCGCTATGTATGATAAGGCAGATTTTAGTTCGTAGGTATGTACATCGGGAGATAGATTACGATATAATAATACCAGCGTGCTACTGTCCCACTGCAGGGCTAACGTCTCTTCTCAAACAGAGAAGGCACGAGATTTATACAACACGCTTGCCCAAGAAGGGTTGGCGATTTCAAATGTATATTCATTATAAGTCCAGGTTTCCTCACGATGTATCCTTCACCGATGTCAGTGATGTTTGCGATAAACTTTCTGATCAACTGAAAAATCACATTAGTACTTGACCGGATTTCATCCGACAACCTCATGCATAAGGGGTGAAGTCTTATCTACTGGGCCACCACGACTTAATATAATCGCTATTGCTAAAAATAAAAATATACACTCGAACGAATGTTGGTCACGGCACCCAATCAGAGATCAGAGATCAGCCAAGTACTCAGAGGTTTTATAGTGCACTCTTATAGTCCGATGGGACAGGACCAATGGGTTTACGTTTACAAAGGAACGGGGGTGACACACATGAAACCGCCAAACTCCTGACTGTTACTGAGATTTTCCCAATAGCAAAACAACACACTACAACAATAACAATATTAAAACACTGTGCCCAATCTAAGAATCAAACCTCACGGGCCAAACGTGTAAAAAACCGGGCAAAATATTAAGGAAATCATCATCATCTGCCTAGCCTTTTCATGCTGGGTTCGGCTTCCAGTCTAACCGGATGCAGCTGAATACCAGTGTTTTACATGGAGCGACTGCCTATCTGACCTCCACAACCCAGGTACTGGGTAACACGATACCCCTTGGTAAGACTGATTGTTGGACATTCGATTTTCTGACTACCCGTAACGACTGTCAAGGGTCTACAAATGACAACCGGGACCAACGGCTTAACGTGATTTCCGAGGCACGGAGGAGTCTCGATATGTTACGAACGGTCACCCATCCACAGACTGACCTCGGCAAGCGTAGTTTAACCTTCGATCAACCCGTGCGGATGTTTTCATTTAGACACGAGCGACTCAAAACATTTAGGAAATATCAAGAAGATAATCAGAATTACAGAAATACTTAACCTGATAATTATTATAGGACCTAAGTTGTCTACCTAATTGACTACTGCCTTAGTTGCCTTGGTTCTTACCTATAGGACAAATACGTTTCTTAAAGTATTGCATCGTTTTTATTTAGGCTTGCTTGTGAAAAATACATTTTTCTAGCTTTGCGTAACCTAACCTATGCTGTGTTTGCAATTTAGATTGCGGAAATGTAAACAATTATGTTTGTGTTATTGGAAAGATAACTTTAACACCCACACGCAAAGTTTGGTTTGATCTACACCTTAAGCAATTTTAAGACCTTTTTACTAATACCAGTAATTGTAAAATCGACTTGATCAACACTAGTATAAAATTATATTACACAAATTGGATATTTGAATTAAGGTTTGATATAAAACGTACCTCATTATGAAATCGACTTAATTTTCATAAGAAAAAGTAATCTTTGTTTAATAGGATATGACAACAAATGAAAATTAAGATTTGAGAATGGAATCATTAAATAAAAATACCTATAGTAAGGAAGAAGGTCTTATCCGCAAAACCATAGACCAAGCTACACCAAAATCTAGAGGAAACCCAATGAGGAGGGATGATGATTAATTGGTACCATAGATAAAAGAGGCGCTGTCAGGTACTCGTGTACCGGTAAATTTAAAGTACCCTCGGGAAATCAGAGGGCAGTAGGTGTTATATATAGCAAGGCTGGGGTTTACAGAGGTGGTAACGCCGATATTTATAGCCGTGATGAAATAAAACCATTGGCGCATTGGATTGACGGTTGGCTTTTTAAGAACATACCTAGAGAGTGTTAAAAGTCTACATGGAGTTGTGCCCTCGTCATAGCAAATACGCGGTTAATTCTTATTTTCAATCTTTATTTTTCTTTTTACTTCGTTGGTTAAAAAACGCTTTTCTAAGTCGAGAGTCATATGATCTTACCGCCATTATGATCATTTTTTTTGTACAGGATTATACTACGCACCTCTTTGCGGGAACATTAATTTTAAAATTAATGAATTCATTATTTTGGGCTTCATTATTTTACGTAGTACACACTATACTATAAATAGCCGTGATAGACCTGTGGTTTAAGCCTCGCCTTTTGTGCACGAAGTTGTTTTTTTTTTATATCTACCTTCCTATACATCAGAATACGTTAAGCATGTTCTAAGGTTTATCGACATCGCTCCATAGAGCAGGTACCTTTCATGGGCTGACACAGTTACTTATCGACCGGTGAATATATTAGCGAAATCGAACAATGCCGTGACACGCTAGGTTATAATGAACTGTTTGATATACAGGTGCTCACAGGATCTGACCAAGATAATATCTGTACTTTAAAAGAAACTGTGATCTTTGAGTTTTATTTATTTATTTACTTATTTGGTTCACCAACAATTATATACACTGATACAAGCAAATTAAACATAAGCAGAAAACAGGATAAAGTGTAACAATCACTTACAGGACGACACGGTTGGCGCGGTGGTTGAGCCATCGGCTGCTGCGCCGCGTGTTGTGGGTTCGATCCCCACACGGAACAAATATTTTTATGACCTACAGGTATTTGTTACGGGTCTGGCTGTTTGTGTATGTTAGTTTAAATGTTTGTAAACGCACCCACGATACAGGAGAAATTCCTAGGGTGGGGCAATGTTTAAAAAAAAAAAAAAAAAAAAAAACAGGTAAACTCTGCATGCACACAAAACGTTGTTATTACTCACAAAGGAAGTAAACAAAAATACTATTTTATAAAGTTGCACTGAAAAGAACTTAATAAAATAACATTTTATCGGTGTTTCTTCACAGGGCAGTCAGATAGGGAAACATCGACTTTATTGAATATTTATTGTTGATGCTTCACGTGTGAAAGAGTCTCCTATTTAAGGAAATAGGTAACGTTTATCATTTATCAGGTGTTATCTTGGTAAGATACTTCTAACCACGACCGTTGTGGCGCGGCGGGCGAAGGTCCGCCTGCGACGCAAGAGGTTGCGGGTTCGATTCCCGCCTTGGGACAAATGTTTGTACGATCTACAAATATTTGTTCCGGGTGTTCCGGGTATTTCCTATGTATAATAAAAATATATATCTATGTAATGTATTGTATTAAGTATATCAGTCATCTAGTACCCATAACACAAGCTCTGCTTAACTTGGGGCAAGATGATGCTGTGTGGATTGTCCAGCATTATTTATTTATTTATTTATTTTTACTGCTTCTTCTTATGGCACAACATTCTTCTTCCTTTAATAAAATCAGAGAGAACAAAGCTAAAACGTACTCCTCAATTCTCAATATGCAAAACAAAACAGACAACGGCCATTTTGTATTCATAAAACTTTCCCTTAAGGTTATTGCGTAGAGGCAGCCCGTGATATGAAATGCATTTTTTTGTTTTATTTCTTATTAAAAAAAAACCATAAGTGACCGTAAAAAATGAGTAGGTACTAGACGAAATATTCATAATTAAAATAATTATAAGACTTCAAGTTAAAATTGTGGGTTTTGAATGACCATTTCTTGAAATCATGACATTTGAGCACAATTCTGAGTTGTATTGGTAATTTGAAGGATCTATTTAAAAAAATGGATGTTAATTAGGAGCTCGTGGCTAAATAAAAAAGCCGCACAGGTTAATCGAAGGTTAAGCTACGCTTGCCGAGGTCAGTCTGTGGATGGGTGATCATTCGTAACATATCTAGACTCCTCCGTGCGTCGGAAAGCACGTTAAACCGTTGGTTCCGGTTGTCATTTGTAGATCTTTGACAGTCGTAACGGGTAGTCAGAAACCCGAGATTCTGACAACTAGTCTTACCAAGGGGTATCGTGTTGCCCAGTAACTGGGTTGTGGAGGTCAGATAGGTAGTCGCTCCATATAAAACACTGGTATTCAGCTGCATCCGGTTATATTGGAAGCCGACCCCAACATGGTTGGGAAAAGACTAGGCAGATGATGATGATGATGATTTATGTTTGTCATGATCATGAATAACCTTTTCAGTAACATACAACCTAATAATGAGCTACAAATTGCAAAAAAAAACTAATAAAAGCCTTAAAAAAACCTAAGAAAATTCCGCTTTTGCGGGCTGCCGCTACGCATAAGCCTTAAGAGAAAAACCCATAACAAAACATAGGGAAACACGTCTCGTGAATGGAACTCTAGTTCCCATGTGAATATTTTATGAAATGGTTCACAAGTGACTGCATGCACATGTCAAGTTACCACTCAATTATTCACTTATACCGGCAGTGTGCACAAGCCTATATTTCTCACACGTGTAGCTTTATAATAATAATAACTCTTTATTTCGGATTACAGGATCCATATTGTGTTAGTATTGCCTTAACCTATTGTTAGTGAAAAATAACTTAATGTTATGCATACAGCCAATTTTATAATGTGATTTTAACAATATACCTACAAATATTAATAATAATAATAAAACTTTATTTCAGACCAGGTTCCATAGAAAATAAGAGTTACAAATAAAATTAAAATTAATAAAATTAAAATTAAATCAAAATTAAATTACATCAAAATTAAATTAAAATGCATATTAAATTAAAATCAGATCAAAATTAAATTAAAACATTCCAAATTCAATTCAATTAAAATTATTCTATCTATTATTCTATATATTTATGGTTTTTTTTTTTGTGGTGGGAAAATCATCTTATGACATCCCCCGCTCTTGGGCGGGGCGGGAGATAGTGTCAGACTTTTACTGACTAAAAACCCACTCCTGTTCCTTCGTTGCCTTTCGTAACAGGGAAGAGTCTTCCTTTCAGAATCAGACCCTTGGCCCCGGTAGGCTTCGACCCTGTTTGGTCATAACAATATATTACCACACTTTTTTTGTTTGTTTGTTTGTCTGTTTGTTTGAGGTTATCTCCGAAACGGTGCCACCAACCACCACCAATTGTGAACTGCTATTACGCGAAGGATTGAACAGAGGTGCACTTAGTAACACCCAGATTTCGCCAGTTATGTTAAAGTCCCATGTAATAGGGGCGAGCCTATTGCCATCAACTCAAATACACCTCCAGTTACCATCAATCCTACCTGCCTAATTTGAATTTAAACCGAATCGTTTCATGCAGCACACAAATAGACGATAATAGGGCGATACGAAATAACCTTGCTCTTTAATGTTATACAAGCTAATCGATACCCGCCGGCCATAATTGGGTGCATTAGTTTTTCTTTGAAGGCCGAACCAATCCATCACACAGCATTAGGTACACTGTCACAAACATGATGAATATACCTTTTAGTTATGAAAACTGGCAAATAACGAGACTAATTTGTACACCGAGAGTTCCGTACCTTGGTATGTAAAGCGTTTCCCTATTTTCAAATTTAAATTTTCATTGCATAACTAAGTTTGCTCGAAAATAATGTTTCTGAAAAATTTACATTAAGTTCCTTTCTTCAGATTTATTTCAGATTTTTTATTTCGCAAACATCGGAGACAAGGGGGGAATGGTGTTTTACAAGTATCAAGAATTAAAAAAAAAAATTAAGGCTTTATTTTTAACAGATCAAGTCCCAGTCTCACCAAGGGGTATCGCGTTGCCCAGTAACTGGGTTATAGAAGTCAGATAGGCAGTTGCTCCATAAAATACTGATATTCAGCTGCATCCGGTTAGACAGGAAGCCGACTTCAACATAGTTGGGAATAGGCTAAGCAAATGATGATTTTTAAATGACAAATGAAACCCATGCACATCCTAATAATCCCACATTCAAATATAAACGTCCCATTGGAGCTACAGTTGTATGAAAAAAATCTTCACTTGCAATACAGTTGAGCAAGTATTAATTGGATCTATTCCAAATTTCAAAAGGATAGCGTTTGTAGTTCCTGAAATAAGCAACTGTGATCGATAGACAAAGTCGCTCCAAATGGGTTTCTTTTTTATCATTTTGGTACAGAACCCTAAAACAAAACACGAATGTTAATAAAAGGGGCGAATTAGACATATTTTAATCATAAAATATGTTTCAATGGCTTTCTATCATGATAATAAATAAATAAATAAATAAATATTGCTGGACAATCCACACAGCATCATCTAGCCCCAAGTTAAGCAGAGCTTGTGTTATGGGTACTAGATGACTGATATACTTAATACAATACATTACATAGATAGATATTTTTATTATATATAGCAAATACCCAGAACACCCGGAACAAATATTTGTAGATCGTACAAACATTTGTCCCAAGGCGGGAATCGAACCCGCAACCTCTTGCATCGCAGGCGGACCTTCGCCCGCCGCGCCACATCGGTCGTCAAAATCTTTTTATAATGATGATGGCGCGGTTGGCACAGTGGCTGAGCGATTGACAGCTGCACCGCGTGTCGTGGGTTCGTTTCCCGCACGGAACAAATATTTGTATGGCCTACAGGTAGTTGTTCCGGGTCTGGCTGTTTGTGTATGTGACTTTAAATGTTTGTAAACGCACCCACGATACAGGAGAAAAAACTAGTGTGGGGCAAAGAGTTGAAAAGTAAATAGAACAATAGAATAGGAACAGAATCATCATTCACAGACTGACTTCACCTACTACTGGGCATAGCAAAAGATCTCAAATTGAAAAATAACGCATTTGTGTACCATGTTCTACGCAAATAAATATATTCTATTCTATTCTTATTAATTTTGTTCTATTGTTAATGACATGAAGCCACACGACGGCGATATAAATAGAGAAGTATTTCTCTTCAATTGCCTTCAGGTGACAATAGGGCTACATATAGCGTTGCCAGGTGTCCGGATAAAGCCGGACATAGGTAGGCTTTTTGATAAAGTGTTCGGCCAAAATAAACGGTGTCCAGATAGTCCGGCTTTTGTAAGACTAAGCTTAGCATACTTAGACCGATGTTTCTCAACTGCCCAACACGATAAGACAGATATTTCGTTTTATTAGTATAACAAACCAAACGAACACTATTTGTAAACATTTTTTTTGTCGTTTTATTAATACTGAGACAAAATCCTCAATAATGTAGGGTGTCCGGCCTTTCTAGCCAAATGTCCGGCCATACTGGTGGCCTGTCCGGCTATTCGGTTTGTCGACCTGGCAAACCTACCTACATGGGGTTACTTTAGCTGCTCTTACGTAATAGTCTGAAGTATTGATTTCTTTAAATACTAAGTAAGACTTCCCTAAGAAGCTTGTCTTACCACGATATCATGAGTTTAGACCATGATTTTGAGCCCGTCTGTGTTGATAGTTTTTCTTAATTTCTACGTTTTATACGGATGTTTTATTGTAAATGAAATTTATTAAAATTTACTCACAATAATCTGTCTGTGTTTGTCTGTCGGTCATATGTGTTTTTCTAACCCAATTAGATTTTTAATGACAGACGTAAAATTTAAATTAAAAATCAGAATCATAACGTCACATCGACGTAGAAAAACATCAATAAAAAACGTAACAAATAGGAAAAAGACCGACGAAAACTTTCTATGTAGGGGGGTACAGAATCATGACCTGATGAATTACTGGTATCTGGTTAAGCGTCGATATCCCTTCCACACTATATATAAAAAAATGCTTAATTTATTATAAGTTGTTATTATATGTTTGACGATCGATGTGGCGCGGTGGGCGAAGGTCCGCCTGCGATTCAGGACGTTGCGGGTTCGATTCCCGCCTTGGGACACATGTTTGTACGATCTACAAAGATTTGTTCCGGGTGTTCTGGGTATTTGCTATGTATAATAAGAAATATCTATCTTTGTAGTGTATTGTACTAAGTATATCAGTCATCTAGTACCCATAACACAAGCTCTGCTTAGCTTGGGGCTAGATGATGCTGTGTGGATTGTCCAGCATTATTAATATAATTTTTATTTAATATATGTTGTGCACAACACAAAATAACTTCACGTACACCGAGTGCAATTGCACTTGCGAGTGGTATTCCGTGTCCATGTGATTGACGTATGATGCATGTGGCCATCCTTCTTCGTATTATCCTGACAATCAGCAGTCATTATCACCGTCCCTTTGCATGTACTCATTGTACAGCAGTCTACTATTACTGGACAATAGACGGCAATTATCCAATCACATTGTATGTCAGATAATTCGATGATCGATAACCTATTATATACTAACTGTCGTCATTTAACTTGAGCTCTCAGTGGAGTTTGTGTGTGAGTCGTATTGTCTCAGGAGTAAGGTCCAAAATCGTTTAGAGTAATTAAAGATCATTGATGAAGATTCATGCCGGAAATAATATTTTTCTTAGTTACTAACGAAGCCAAGCTATTCAAACCACAACCACCAAATAAACAACTATTAATACCAGCTTGTTACTGTTCCACTGCAAGGCAAAGGCCTCTTCTCATACAGAGGAGCACGAGCATTATTCAACACGCTTGCTCAAGGCGGGTCGCCGAATTCAGACTAATATTAAATTAAGAGTTCAGGTTTCCTCTGCATGATTTTCTTAACGGATGTCACTGCAGTCTAAAATAAACTTAGAAAGTACATTGACGGGATTTGAACCCACAACCTCGCTCTTGAGATTCGAGGCCTTAACTACTAAACCATCACGACATTGCTAACATCTTTTTGATTTTCTTTATGCTTTTAGAATAAAATATTGAGCGATGCGGACCTCCAATCAGCATTGATGCCTCAAGAACTGAATCCAGCCATCGTGTTTGATAAGGTACTGGTTGAATGTCCAAAATACCTGTATTATACTTGAGATACGGAAGGTAAGTAGTCCTCATAGGTAAGTCCTTTTGTCCTCAGACGCGTAACTGTATAGACGCACATTCGCCTCTACAAGCTGGGTGTTCTCCTGCTTGCTTAGCAAAGACTTTTCGGGACAAAATTAACTTTTAAACTGTCTGTCTTTTCATCAATTGTCGTGCCTGCAGCAGCCAGCTAATTAATCGTTGTAAATTGTCTGTAGACGACAAACACGAGGTATTTGTAAGCAGAAATGTCGGGAGGGGACGCCCTAGAAGGAGATACACTGACCTTATTACTGATGTTCTTCAAAAAGGTCAGGTGCGTAGTACTCGCAACTGGCGTGTTTAATTTATTTAGGAGTATTTAAGGATCGTAGCTGGTGTCGTTCTATGGTTTCTGCCTACCACCATTGGAAAAAGGCGTGAGGCTATGTCCGTATGTAAATGGGCTATCTTTGTGTAGAATCTAAATTAGAACAATGAAATCAAATTGGACAAACAAAGGCTTTTTGTCGTGTAAATATTACTCAAGCGGAATGGATACAAAAATATTTATCGGAAAAAATCCGATTGGGGTGGTTAATGGGTTAAAAATAAACGCAAATGAAATTCAGTATTGTCTGGTGATGATTGATTTCTTTTTTCGGTATTCTTTAATTGTACGTATTTAAAATATGTACAAATACATACAAAAAGAAAATAAAAATTGATAATTAATATCATTCATATAATGTCCCTCTGCTGAATTAAGACCTACCTTCAGCATCTCCGCAACGATCGGGCCTTCCCGCATCCAATGAATTGCGGATCAACGGATCTGACCAACTGGTGCCCAAAAATATGGCTAAATAATGTTCCCCTAAAACTTTCTGCCATCTCACCAACAACACCCTTTTTTCTGATACGTGTTGGCCCATTAGGAATAACTCCTGTATCGTGGGTGCGATTACAAACATTTAAACTCACATACACAAACAGCCAGACCCGGAACAACAGCCTGTAGGCCAAACATATATTTTTTGCATGTGGGGATGGAACCCGCGACACGCAGGGCAGCAGCCAATCGCTCAGGCACTGCGCCATCTGTGCCGTCAGAAGCTTCTTTAATCAGACAGTTTTTTTAGGATGCTCCTTGGCGCGCTGTGTTCCCACTGGGCCGACAGAGACGGGATGCTGAGGTAGTCGCGGACCCACCTCCGCCACCACCAGAGACAACTGTACCACAGACTCTGAAGCTATACAGCCGCGTGGCAACTTGTGTGGCCCTCGTTCTGGGTGCGATAGTTGAAATCATCCTGTATTTAGTTGAGTTTTATACTGTGGCCTGAATAAATTGGTAAACAAATGAATCTGTGCTTAATTTTACCGTTAATGTAGTAAACACTTGCCCAGACTTTGACAGTCCTGGTCACAAAACATGGGAGAAGGACGTCTGATTGACATAATTATTATTTTTTGACATAATATGTTGTAAAGCTTCAAGTTCTTCAAACCTATCAGACAGACGTGTTGCTGGGGAGTTTGTTCCTCCACTTCTTCTTCCCAGCAAAAACACTAGGAAGTGGTGAAGGGTGGGCGTTTTGGGGGACTGCCTTATGTAAACGTTTTTGACGTTCAAAAAGTGCTGATTCTCAGCCTAACTTGAATAAATGAATTTTGATTTTGATTTTCTCATGTCATCTCGCTCTCGCATTTTATGACCGCGACACAAACTTTCGCAAACCATACACACCATTGCGGGATTGTAACTTTGTATATAGGCAGTAACTCAAAAGGTGATTGAATGAATTAGGTACGTCAAACGGGTGGCAGCATATTGGTATTGTCTATCAAACAAAACAAACTACAATCCCAAATCCATCAGTGAAAAACGGGTGCCTTTTTTTTAAGTATGGGAAATCATCCAATGACTTCTCCCGTTCTGGGTGGAACGGGAGGGCGTGTCAGTCTTTCACTGACTAAAACCCAACCATGTTCCGTACTTGCATTTTACGTTCAAAGCAGGTGGTTAAACGGGAAAAAACAACAAAAAACAATTTATTTCATAAAAATAAATAAATAATGCTGGACAATCCACACAGCATCATCTAGCCCCAAGGTAAGCAGAGCTTGTGTTATGGTACTAGATGACTGATATACTTAATACAATACATTACATAGATAGATATTTTTATTATACATAGGAAATACCCAGAACCCCCGGAACAAATCAAATGTAGATCGTACAAACATTTGTCCCAAGGCGGGAATCGAACCCGCAACCTCTTGCGTCGCAGGCGGACCTTCGCCCGCCGCGCCACAACGGTCGTTGAATAAAGCTTTCATATAGTATAAATTTCGTCACTGCAAAGAGTTTGGTCCAAAATGCTCGTGATCCTCGGACGTAAGAAGTGCCTTTATTACTGGTCTTATTTAAATAGATTATTTGACTGCGACTTTAGTCAAGATATAGTATTTAGTACAGATTATATATACTACATAGATTTAGTATTACATGATCATGGTTAACTAGTCCAAACTCGTTGGTTCTGAGTTGAGCTCTACAATTTCTGACAAATGCTTGTACTGACTGAACAGGTCCACTTATATTTTCCTCAAAAAACCATCTCGGACACTGAACTGCATGGTCCTCACATGATCTAACCAAGATAATGCCTTTAGTTTTTCGAGAAATCGCTAAGCGTTTGGTCGAGTCTTCACGTGACCAGAGGGCTGGCCTTTTTTAGGGCAAAAAATCAGCATTGCCATTCAACGTGGCGATGCTGCCAGCCTTCTGGGCACTTTTCCCGTTGACATCGGTGCGAATGAATTTTCGATGCCCTGTGATAATTTATTTTATTTTATTTCTTCATAGATAATGCCTGGAGTTTAAAAAATACTGATCACTGAATTTCCTTCGGTGTGTCTTCTCAGAGAAGTCAGATAGCGAAACACCAAACTAGTTTAAAAATATATATGTCGGAGGAAGCTATGAGTCGGGTTGATTGTTGAACATTATCTGCTTATTACTTATCGGAAACGTCAAGTAGTGAACCTACTTGGGTGAAGTCGATACAGAAAGTGGCAACACTGAATTGACGATTGCCATGGGACACATGGCTGTTTGACTTTTAATATGGTGGAACGTTGGATTGGGCTTTTTTGATGGAGACGCGGGTGCGAGAGGTTATTCTGCCATCCTGTATCGAACTCACCGCGCTTCCATATTGTAATCCGATTCCATCTACCTAACCAAGTGATAATGCTAAATTATGATAACCTTAGTGGATTAATAGACGTCTGTACCTATCGTTGTGGCTATCATTTCATCCTGACATGGTGTTCCATGTGCTTCCGACATACTTGTTGACGTATAAAAGTGTTTGTAAAAGCCTATTTATAGAAATAAATATCATTAAGCATTTATTAGAGAGACACAGCAAACAAAATGGTCTTACGTCTGACTTATAATTCCACATCAATAATGCGGACGCGACCTACCCACTCGCACATAGCGACACATAGCACGCGACCAATCGCTCTTACCTCTGAATATTTCATGATGTTTCCTTCGCGATGGATCGATAGCTCTTGCTGCAATAATGTTTCTTTTATTAACCGACTTCGAAGAGGCGAAGAGGTTTCTCAATTCGACTGCATATATGTATATTTTTTACGTGTGTTCGCGGATTACTTCGTCGTTTATGAACCTATTTTGGTGATTCTTTTTTGTTTGGTAGGTCATTCTCAGAGGTAGGAATTAGGTAGAGTTATTTATGTACTTACACTGATTTCATACAGCGAAAGAATAAAGTGGATATGCTTCAAATCCCGGGATTAATTATAAAGACCATAAAAATCCTGTGATTTATTAAATAAAAAAATTATATACTTTTACACAATTTAAACCATCCGACAGCGGATGTCCGAATGTCTTATCTATCTCTGAGGTTTTTATTATTATTTCATTGTAATATTGTTGGCCACACGGGATTGTATTATAAATCCCAGGAAATCCCGGGAAGATCCATATTAATATCAACATTTCGATGCAAGTACATTAATAACTCTACCTAATTCCGACCTTTTGTCATTCTTTAGAGGTCCCATATAATTTTTTATTGAAATTGGTTCGGTAGTTCAGTTTTAAATCAAAATGGCTGGAAAAATATGTCCTCCAAGTAAACGAAAATTAGAATTTACTTTTTTTATCTCTTAGGTAAATATTATGAAGCGACCAGCATCGTATCTATGGTAGCCAGCAGGCTTGATTGTAAGGTTGTGACCCACTGCTGCAACATTTCGGCTGGGCCTGTCACCTTGCAGCAATGATGTCAAAATCTATTTCTGTGATTTCTGTGTTTTCGTCTTTATATGTGTAAAACTAACATAATTGTAAGTACATTGCTACTAACACTATGAGTCTAGTTGCTCGAAATAAATGATTTAATTTAATTTAACTAAAAAAACATCAAAAGGTTTAAAATAGCTTTAGTTTCGGAAGTCAGTGGCATATAATGAAACAAACAAAACAAAGCCACCAAATTTATTATTTTGGACGGTTGACTATTTTGACGGTTGAATATTTTTATGCGGACAGAAAGACTGCATCTGACGAAGTGGGAATAACCTACTGATGGATGTAGAACTAAACCTAACAATGCGAAGGAATGAGGACCATGTTGTGAAGAAAGTTTTGAGTATGAATGTGGAGGGTTACAAGAGTAGAGGGAGACCAAAGAAACGATGAATGGATTGTGTGAGATGATATGGCTAGAAAGGAGGTGACTTTTGTTATGACGGCAAATAGAGATGTTTGAAATAAAATTTGGGATAAGGGCAGGAGGATGATGATGGTTGTAGAACTAAACTCCGGGAACATTTGAATAGTGGACTGTACTATAAATTAAAGGAGTTGGTGGCTAAAAACAGCAGCACGAATTGATCTAAGGTTAAGGTACATTTTCCGAGGTCAGTCTGCGGATGTGTGACCATTCGTAACATATCGACACTCCTCCGTGCCTCGGAAACCAAGCCAACCAACCAACCGTTAAGCCGTTGGTCCCTGATGTCATTTGTAGATCTTTGACAGTCGTTAAGGGTAGTCAAGAGCCCGAAAGTCTGACAACCAGTCTTACCAAGGGGTATTTACATGGAGCGACTGCCTATCCTTGTTTTTTAAAGATTAGTGTAGTTAATAATATTCTAGTGGCCGAAAAGGTAATTTCAAAGGAGATTTCGTAAGAATAGGCAAATAAACTCAACACTTACTCATTTAATTTAAATCAGAAAATAAGTTGCGTGGACCTCATGTGATCGAACTGACAAAGACAAAGTCTGGAAACTTTAAAACATACCTGTGACCTCAAAGTTTATTTCTGTCTTTCTGCTCTGAGTTGTCGTCCAGGAAACATCATCCTCATCTAGCTAAATATTGACGTGAAAAGTGTACTTTTAACCGATTTACGAAACTAATTTAAATTGAATAATAACGCAATAATAACAGCCGCTTATATCGATCAAGATTAAGTTACGCTTGTCAAGGTACTATAATATTAACTTTACAAGTACTGTAGAGAAACTCATAAAAAATGAAGTTGCTGCGCAAATTAAACTTTAAAAGTAGGTGTTAAAGTCAATTTTCCAAAAACACATTTGTTTACAATTTAGGACGCATAGTTTCAAACGCAGTACAGGAAGATATTTCATAACATCTCCGTTGCAAAATTTTCAGATCTTCAATACGGAATTCCTGCAGTTCAGAATATCTACAATATCGAATATCTCCCGTATTCCAACAAGTTCATTTCGTAGTTATGCGACGGATTTTGTGAAACATTTCGATAGATATCGGGTCTCCGTTTGACATCCAAAACCCCAGGACTGTCTCCAGGTTCTATTGCTTTTCAACCGACATCGCTGTGGCTAATAAAAGGGTTGTGAGTTTGAACTTACGTGTACAGGTACTAGTAGATATGTAGTGAATCGATTCCAAGAGCTAGATAAGATGGGAATATTATAGTTTGGAAGCTGTGTTGATTCTTTTAAACCTTTCTTCTTCTTCTTTACTTCTTTCTTTAAAAAAAACGTTGTCCCACACTAGGAATACCTCCTGTGTCGTGGGTGCGTTTTCAAACATTTAAAGACACATACACAAACAGCCAGACCCGGAACAACTACCTGTAGGCCATACAAATATTTGTTCCGTGCGGGAATCGAACCCACGACACGCGGCGCAGCAGTCGATAGCTCAGCCACTGCGCCAACCGTGCCGTCAGCCTTTGGTTCTATATCAGTGGTCCACGGACCTTCTATAGGCTACAGGAGCTTGAACATGTATAGGTATGGTTCGCGAAGAGTTTTAAAATTACTTACTTCAAGAACCATTTCATCAAGCCTTTTTTCCAAAACAAAATTTAGTTAGGTTTGCATCAATGTGATTTTTCAGTTGAAAAGTCAGTTATGTATTTAACTGGTGAAATGTGAGTACTATAGATACACCTCTACCCAACACTTCAGAGAAAGCAGGGGTGATGCTATGTATGTAAACACATGTATTTTTATTTCTATAATTGTCAGATGCAGGGAATTTCTAGGAAATAATATTTCTAATGAAACACACAGCTCTTTTGTTTATTTTACACCTAAGAATGTCGGATTGAAAATGAATCACGAATATGTGACTCACTTTTAATTTAAACCGTAATAAATCCGTGAAAATCGGATTATTTTATCATTTTACTTCTAAGGATATTAAATTTTTACCCACATAGGTACCTATTAGACACAGTTGCGGGGTCCAAAAAAACTTTACTACAGGAAACAAATAGTAGGATTATTTTTAGCCTAACTTTTTAACCTACCCAAAATTTAACCTAACCTTTAAGTATAATGTATGAACTACCTAACTAAAATAAGATTGAACACAAGTCGCAGCAAAATCGACCCATGTAAATGAATTTGTTTTTTTTCTTTGTAAATAAACGTTGCCCCATACTAGGAATTTCTCCTGTGTCGTGGGTGCGTTTACAAACATTTAAAGTCACATACACGAACAGCCAGACCCGGAACAACTATCTATAGGCCATACAAATATTTGTTCGATGCGGGAATCGAACCCCCCACGACACGCGGCGCAGCAGTCGATCGCTCAGCCACTGCGCCAACCGTGCTGTCAAATGCCAATTACATCATTATTGATTTTTACTTTAAGCATATGATGTTGTCCTGTTTTTTTTTTTGAGCGGTGCGTAAGACACTAGTTGTCTGGCATATTTGATGTACTGGACACATTTAGCGCAGCCGTAAGGCACATACTTCATAATATTATTAGTTATTTTCTTATTACTTCTGTTTCATATAATTTTCCTTATATGTTCTATTTTATCGACGATGTGGCGCGGCGCGGCGGCGGGCCAAGGTCCGCCAGCGACGCAGGAGGTTGTGGGTTCGATTCCCGCCTTGGGACAAATGTTTGTACGATCTACAAAGGCTTGTTCCGAGTGTTCTGGGTATTTTCTATGAATAATTAAAAATGTCTATCTATGTAATTTATTGTATTCAGTATATCCGTCATCTAGTACCCATAACACAAGCTCTTCTTAGCTTGGGGCTAGATGATGCTGTGTGGATTGTCCATAATTATTTATTTATTTATGTTTAGTATTGTATCGTTGTGTGCCTGAGCCCGCGCTGAACAAATGTTTTTCCTTTCTTTTAAATTGTAGAAACTCGACGCATTACATTGCGGCTAGCCTAATGTAAAGCTTTCAGCTGGAATGTACGGCTGGAAGGTCCGCAGCATCGACTCGGCTAGACATAAACGTGGTCTCAGTTTAATTCTAAGCCAACCCGGTCGGAGTGTCACAATCTAGTTACTGTGAGGACTATGAAGCACCTCTCACTTCACTCGCCCGGATCGCGCAAGATTGGTAACAGTTCTAACATATCCTATCCCATTGGGATGTGATGCCAAAATCTAGTTACCTGCAGTGCTGAGAATAGTTTAAATGTTTCTATTACTTCCCGGTTCAACGTTGATCCCGTAATGCAAAAAGGATCTGTTCTATTAGAACAGCGAATTCTACATTTTGGCTTCGACAGAGCCGCCCACATTTTTGCCATAAGCTAGTTACCCACAACACGTTGCCCGATACATGGATCGAACCCAGAACCCCAACGTACCTCACCCCACCCTACTCCACGCAAAATTGTGAAGAGGTATAAATAATCGACCAGTGGCGAATGTCCATACGGTTTTCGCTCTACGCGCTCGACCCGAACGGACGTGCCGCTCTCGCTGCTCCCGCTCCTCGCTCGCTGCGTGACTCTTCACGCTCCGCCATTGTTGCGCCTCCGCGCAACTCCGCCGTAGTCGCCGACTACGAAGAATCCCGTGCATCAGAGCCGTCTTTTTCAAGACAGTGGGTTACTGATTTCGCTATTTCGTTAACGGAAACGTGCGTCTAACGTCTTTGGCCCCTTCAGGGCTAAAACCACAGTTTCGTGGTCTCTCGGTGGATACCTTACGGTGCCAACGAAGCCGAGTGCGGTGTTGACCCGATACACCGGCTGAGCCCCTTCAGGGTGAGGCAGTCAAGTCGGCAGGGAGCTAGAAGCTTGGCCTTGGGGGATCTCCTAGTCAGCTCTAGTCTCTGTTTTCCTTCCCCAGCAACTCACCTGGTGTCGGTTGGGTGTGTCTACCCCTTCGCACCAGACTGGTCAGGGCCCCGTTCGCACAATAAGATTTGCGACGGGATCACAAGCTTAGGGCTCACCCGAGGTACTCACCTCCCTGCCTACACCCGGCAGGGAGGGTTTGGTCACACATCCCCGGGCGTACCCACCCGGGGAGTTAGAGATAGGTTTAGGCATAGGCCCCAAAATTAATCCCTAACGGGACTCTAGTTCAGCCATGACGGACGCTGACTTAGCAGCGTTCGTCAGAGAGGTCCTCCTAAAGGACCCGGACATCCGCGCCAAATATTGCGGGAAAAATGCCGCCTTCGACAGGCTGGCCGCTCAACCGGAGCGAATTATTCGCGACGAAAGTAACTCGTCGCCGTCCCTGCCCACGAATGTAGGTAGTCTCCCATTGTCCAAAAGGACAATGGCACCGGTATACCCGGAACCCGCGCCCCGTCCAACGGTCGATAGCCCTTTATCGCCGACCTCTTCCACGAACGCAGGTAGTCCGGCGCCTTTGTCCAAAAAGACAAAGGCACCGAAATACCCGGAACCCGCGACCCGTCCGGCCTCGGCTTTTGTACCTATTACCGCCAGGTGCAACAATAGTCCCATTCTCGGAATGCCAGCCCCCGCGCATGACGATTCCGATGAATCAGTTGATAGGATGGACACGACTGTCCCTCGTTCACGCAGCTGCTCAGAGGCAGAGGAGTCTCCTTCCTCCTCGTCCGAAGACGACTACCAAGTCGTAGGAAAAGGAGGAAAGAGGAAGCCCTCTAAAGCTCCCTCACAGGCCACCAAGGCCAAAAAAATCGGCGCCCCGTCCTCAGTCGACGAATCCGCGCCCTCTCCCCCCCGCTCCCCCGTACCCCTGGCACAGGCCTCCGGTACGGGCCCTAACGGCACCGCCACCCGTAAGGCGAAGCCACCTCCCCCTGTCTTCATCCAAGACAAGGCGAAGTGGACAGCCGTCTCCAAAATGTGTGTTGATCGCAGGATCAACTACACCAACGCCCGAGCTACCCCTCTGGGTATCAAGGTAACCCTGCCGTCAGCAAATGACTACAGGGAAATAGTATCCCTTTTACGTGGGAAGGCCATCTCCTTCCACACCTATTCCCTCCCTGAGGAGACGCCAACCCGTGTGGTTATCAGGCGTATCCCCAGGGAGATCCGAACGGAGGACATCCTGGCCGACATCCGCGCCCAAGGTGTCCCCGCGTCCGCCGTCCACCGCCTTCATAAGGCCCGGGGTGGGCTAGTTTATGATATGGTCCTAGTAATTTGCGACCCCACAGAAGGGCACCACCCCATATTCAACATCAAAACGGTGTGTGCCCTGTCCGGTATTAAAATCGAAAAACCGTACCGTCCCCATCTAATTGGCCAGTGTCATCGCTGCCAATTGTACGGCCACTCTCAGCGAAACTGCTTCGCCAGGCCCAGATGCGTCAAGTGTCTGGGCGACCACGCCACGGGCAAATGCGACCGTCCCAAGGACCGCACTAAATGCATTGAACCACCGAGTTGTGTTCTGTGCGGACAGTCCGGTCATACCGCGAACTTCCGAGGGTGCCCGCGAGCCCCAAAGTCGTCTTCCCAAAGGTTGATGAGACGTGCAAACGCTCGTCAACAAAGGGAATGCCCCTCTACTAGGGCGCCACCCCCGCCATCGTCTGCGCTCCCTGAGCGCCTTAGCCCACAGAGGTCATCTCCGTGGAACAAGCTGAACCACCAGAAGGCCTTCCCGGCCCTGGCGGCTAAACACAGCCACCCACCGGCGCTGATGGATTCACCCATCCCGGCGCCGACCCCAGCCCCTGCAGTCCAGGCTACCCTGACCGCAGAGGCTGAGGTTTCCGCCTTCCGTACTCAGCCTACGGAGGCTCTTTACGACGACAAAATCCGTACACAGCGCAATATGAACGTCATATTGCCAGTGTACTTAATCTTCTGCAACCGCGAAGCCGATCGTCTAGCCGATCGCTTAGAGGCTACCACAGACCCTAGGAAGCGCATCGAAGCGCTCATGGAGGCCCCCTCGGTGCTCCGTGACCTAGAAGCCCACTTTAATAACCGCAATGGATAGGTACGTTAACGCCAGAACCTTGAAACCGCGATCCCTAAAGTTAGGATACGTCAATATAAATGGCTTACTCCAGCAACGGGCTGAGTTTGCCAACTTCCTCCGCGATCACCAACCGGACGTCCTCCTCATACAGGAGACGTTCCTCAAACCGCACAACCGCGACCCCAAAATTGCAAACTACCGTATGGTGCGCAATGATAGATCCCGCTGCCACAAGGGCGGTACAATGATTTATTATAAAAACTCATTGCACTGTGTCCCGTTAACTTCTCCTCCCCCGACCTCGCTCCTTGAGTACTCTATCTGTCGGCTCGGCATGACTGGCCATCAGCCAATTACTATTGTATCCGCGTACTGCCCTCCCGCTCGTGGGAGGGACGACATCCCAGCTTTATCCCACGATATCTCGGTTCTTCTCGGCTTGAGTGACTCCGTTATCATAGCGGGCGATCTCAACGCCAAGCACCCCGCGTGGAATAGTAATGTAACCAACGCCAGAGGGAGGGCTGTCCTCAATCTGGGCGCCTCCCTTAACTATGACGTCATCGCCCCGATGACTCATACCCATTTTCCCCACGATCCTGACCATAGACCTGACATACTGGACATAGCGCTCCTAAAGAATGTAAACCTTCGTTTACAATCGATAGAGGCGCTCCACGAGCTTAACTCTGACCATCGTCCGGTGATGATGACGCTAGTTCCCCGTACGGGTCCGCTTGACCCTGATCAGCCACCCCCGACTCAATTAGTTACCGACTGGAGGAAGGTAAGCGAAAAGCTGAAATCCTCCTCGTCGCCTCTACTCGACTCCATCCCCGATCTAATCACCTCAGTCGCTGACACCACGGGCGCAGTCGACTCGTTTACGGAGCACGTACAGACAGTCCTGAACGACTGTTCAAGGCGGGTTCCGGCGCTGAATGCCCAGCGCTGGAACCTACCGGACGATGTACGGGCTCTGATAACCGAGAAGAACGCGTCCGTCCGTGCCTATAGCGCTTTTCCCTGCTCTGCGAACAAAGCCCACATGCGAATGCTACAGCGTACTGTCAGCAAACGTGTGGCGGAGCATAGGTCGGAGAGCTGGGACAAGATGATCAGTGAGCTAGAGCCCAACCACCATGCCTTCTGGAACCTCCAGAGGAAACTCCGGTCCACCGTAGAGGCTACCATGCCTCCCCTCACTCGTCCAGATAAGAGCGTCGCGTTCGACGACTCGGAAAAATCCGAATGCCTAGCCGAAAGCTTAGAGACTCAATGCTCGCTTAGCTCCCAGCCGTTCGACCAAGCTCACCTCTTAAAGGTAGACGCCGAAGTCGAACGTAGGTCCTCGCTCCCTCCCGTCGACAACCCTGATGATCCTCTGCCTCCCGTCACTCCGGACGAAGTGCAAGACATCATTAAAGGGCTCAAACCGCGCAAAGCCCCCGGTAAGGACGGTATCACCAATAGGGTGTTTCAAATCCTCCCCGCGCAACTCGTTATGCTCATGACCGCCATCTTCAATGGCGCTCTGAGCAACAATATCTTTCCTCAATCGTGGAAAGAAGCCGTGGTTATTGGCATCCCCAAGCCTGGCAAGCCCAAGTCTGAGCCCACGAGCTACCGACCTATCAGTCTGCTCAATGTTTTCGGCAAAATCTACGAGAAGCTTATTTATAAGCGACTCAAGGACTATGTCGAGGCAAAGAGCCTGATACCGAACGAACAGTTCGGGTTCCGGCCGGGACACTCGTGTGTTCAACAGGTGCACCGCGTAGTCGAACACGTCAGCGCGGGCTTTCAGAGAGGCGCGCTCACCGGCGCCCTCTTCTTCGACATTGCGAAAGCCTTCGACAAGGTCTGGCACAACGGGTTGTTATACAAGCTATACCAACTCGATGTGCCAGATCGTCTCGTGCTCATCTTGCGAGATTTTCTGTCGAATCGTACGTTTAGATATCGCGTAGACGGTACGCTATCGTCACCTCACCCTATCCGCGCGGGCGTCCCTCAAGGATCCGTGCTGTCTCCTCTCTTGTTCTCGCTGTTCACTAGCGACGTCCCTAGGGGTAGAAAGGCCCAGTTGGCGCTTTTCGCCGACGACACGGCCATCTACGTTACCGGTAACAACCCTACCACCATAGCTCGCACCCTCCAAACTTCCGCAAACGTCTTAGGCGCTTGGTTCCGGAAATGGAGAGTCGAGGTCAATCCCGACAAAAGTCAAGCGGTTCTCTTTAGGAAACCCGGACGCCGCAATGTCCCCACGCCTAGTCCGTTAGCCATGTACGGCAAGCCTATCCCTTGGGATAAGCGAGCCAAATACTTAGGTGTGATACTCGATCACAGACTTTCGTTCGCCGAACACATAAAGGCGGCGCGTTCGCGCGCCGTCTTCGCGTCCGGCAGGCTTTATTGTATGACCAACGAGAAAAGCAAGTTGTCACTCAGGTGCAAATTGCGGCTCTTCGTCTCGGTCATCCGACCAATCATGACATACGCTTGCGCAGTGTTCGCTCACGCCAAGCCGTATCATATCCATAGGCTTCAGACCGTCCAGAACCGATTCCTGCGCAGAGTCACGGGAGCCCCCTTCTACGTCCGAAATGAGACTCTCCATGTAGATCTCAAAATACCCACGGTGAAACAGTTCATGAAGCGACTCACCCAGCGCTTCATGGACTGTTCTACCGCTCATCCTAACCCCTTAGTGTCATCGGCCGCCCGATACACTCCCTCGCGAATAAGTACAGTTCGAAGACCAAGACATACACTCACAGAGCCAGATGATCCTATCACTCTCCTCCAGGAGAGCGATAAGGCCACCAGCACTGTTCGCATACAAAAACGGACATTCCGTCCTCGCCGCCGAGGCCCGTCGCGACGACCCCGTCGATGCCCCCCTCCCGACCCTTTGCTAGAGCCAGCCCGCGAAGCTGAGCCGATTAATGTTTAAAATGTCCCTAAATAATGGAACAATCAGATCCAGCCTGTCCCTTGCTGTCCTCTTCAGCGACGTCCTAAGCCGAGGTTCGTACCCCGCAGGGGGTGCCCTTAGCGATAGTCGCTTAGCTTATAAGTTTTTATGCCTGGCTGGAGGCCTTAATTTTAATTAAGCCCCCCACAGGAAAGTTCGGTTGAGCAGTAAATATCCCTAAAGGATAAACTGCGAGATGCCCATTCCAAAAAAAAAAAAAAAAAAAAGAATGTCCATACAAGTATATTCATACCGGCTTTACTTTGGATGTTCGGAAAAGTAGGTACCTCTATAACATAATATATAAAATTGCAGTGTTACCAAATAATACAGGTAAAAAAAAAAGTAAAGTACCAGCCTATTACTGTCCCACTGCAGGGCAAAGGCCTCTTCTCATACAGAGAAGGCATGAACATTAATAACCACAAAGATGTGTTGGTCTATATCAAAATGTTTACCATCAAATGTATTTACCACATTTTGCAGCAAATAAAAATTATTATTTTTATTATAATGGTTTTCGTTTTTTTATTTATTTGTTTATTGAATTCAACATAATATTCAAACAAAACTCATAAGATATTTCTCTTTGGCTTTTAAGAAAATTGACACTTCGTCACTGGAATCTGCTAACTCCAAGATCACCTCACTTAACCGCCTTTTGTAAATTCGCCACACAACGTTGAATAAATATAAACAGGAAGGATAAAAATAATCAACAAACTAAGTCCCATGTCAAATCAATTCGATCAATTTCCTTGGATATTAAGTCATAATTAAATTGTAGCGTAGTTCTTGGGTGGTATAAAAGTGGGATGCAGACGTGGTGGTGGGTGAACGAGGTGGCTCGATTGCACGATGAAGTGGCTCGCGTTCCTGTGTCTGATGCTGGGCTTGCTGTCAGCTGTTATGGTAAGATGACCTTCATTTGTTTATGAATATAGTTTTCCGGTGTGCTGCTAAGAATGCTGGTTGAAAAATCTGTTTTATTTACGTTATTTTAAAGTTACCTTCTCCCATAAAGATTAATTAGTTCAGATTCTAAAAGTTTTGTGTACATCCTCTCACCATCTGCCTAGCCTTTTCCCAACTATGTTAGGGTCGGCTTCCAGTCTAACCGGATGCAACTGGACACATTATTTTATATGGAGCGACTGCCTATTTGATCTCCTCAACCCAGTTACTGGGCAACAAGATACCAAGGTAAGACTGGTTTTCAGACTTTCGAGATTCTGACTACCCGAAAAGACTGTCAAAGAAAAAATCTACGTATATATCGAGTTGACCAGGGTTTTAGAGTTCAAATAGGTAGTCACTATGTGTAAAACACTGGTATTCAAATGCATCCGGTTAGACTGAAAGCCGAGTCGTACATAGTTGGAAAAAGGCTAGGCAGATGATTATGATTTCGAGATTCAGATTATATATATATATATGTACATATGTATGTACAAGAATTGCTCGTTTAAAGGTATAAGATCTACCAGACAATCTTCTGACTTAACTAACTTGACATTTTGTATTATTAAATAATAATAATTAATCTATATTTAACCATTGTTTTAATTTTAGAGTTACATCGATCTGTAACTGTAAGTGACGTTCATTCGGTCTATAAGATGGTTCCCAAAGTATGCAGCGCCTTTATCTTGGGGACCAGAGTTATGAACATGAAACACTTTACCACTGAAGTTTATGTGGTAACAGCTAATTAATTGGAACTAATTACTTTAAACCTAAATTAATTAAGTGTCAGGCGGGCGTCGTAGCCGAGGGAGGCCTAGGAAATGCTGTCGTGACGACTTAGACGCTGTTGCAAAAGATCGGCTGGAGTAAACCGCACAGAGAGAGGACTATGGGAAAGGCCTTTGCCCAGCAGTGAGATATAGGATAGAGATATTGGATAGAGATATAGGATAGAGATATAGGATAGAGATATTGGATAGAGATATAGGATAGAGATATAGGATAGAGATATAGGATAGAGATATAGGATAGAGATATAGGATAGAGATATAGGATAGAGATATAGGATAGAGATATAGGATAGAGATATAGGATAAGGAAAAAAAAACCGACATTAAATTTGACGACACGGTTGGCGCAGTGGTTGAGTCATCGGCTGCTGCGCCGCGTGTTGCGGGTTCGATCCCCGCACGGAACAAATATTTGTATGACCTACAGGTAGTTGTTCCGGGTCTGGCTGTTTGTGTATGTGAGTTTAAATGTTTGTAAACGCACCCACGATACAGGAGAAATTGTCCCGGGTGTTCTGGGTATTTGCTTTGTATATAATAAAAAATATATATCTATGTAATGTATTGTATTAAGTATATCAGTCATCTAGTACCCATACCACAAGCTCTGCTTAGCTTGGGGCTAGATGATGCTGTGGGGATTGTCCAGCATTTTCTTTTTATTCATTTACTTACATAGTTTATGATCTTTTACTTTTAATTTCCTTCACAGGCTGACGACGAGGAGTCTCGTGGTGGTACTGCAGATTATACCAGCAGATATGCTGAGTTAGCATCACCTGTACCTGCCCATGTTAATGTACCAGAACTTTTAGCCTCTTTAGTCAGCTATCACCAATAGGAAACCTTGGAACACGACCTAGTAACACCTTTAAATCCACTCATTCGACAATATGTAATATTAAAAGTCGATTTTTTAGACCACCAAATTTTTTACCACAAAAAAATTCTTCAAGATTTCGTTGCATGTATTTAATCGGTTTTTGGAAAATGTTAAAACCATCTCATTTTGTTGTGAATAACCGAATCTTTTAACCATTAATGTGGTCATTTAATTATGCGCATAACCCACTAGTGCTAGCTTGTAATTCAAATTACTTTGTATTATAATTAGTTTATTTTATCTATGATAAAAAAAAATGTGTATTTTTGATCAAAAGTGTGGAACGCTTCTGAATCTGTTTGTATTTATTTAATAAAGTATAAGTTCGCTCGTCTAATTGGTTTTTGTTACTTATTTTGGATATAAGTAGCTACAGACGCCAACACATAAAGCTATCCCAAACTGTCAATACTTTCCAATTGAAAATGGACCTTATACTTTTGTAATAAAGTTAAAAAATCTATCAAAGAAATTTAACAGATTCGGGTAAATTGATGTGCTAGCCTCTTTTTTAACTTTTTTAATCAAGGACGGGAAATCATCCAATGACTTCTCCCGTTCTGAGTGGAACGGGAGGGCGTGTCAGACTTTTACTGACTAAAACCCATCCGTGTTCCGTCCTTGCCATTTACGTTCCGGGGTCACGGTAACTCTTTCATGCATCCCGTAACCCTGGTGGCCTCTATACCCAATCTTTTGTTTTATTGTGCATTGTTTTCAAATCTGCATGCTGTTAATTAATTTCGCTCCAAGCCACGCAATGTTATGAGAATGAATACAGAGTTGTGAATTTTAAATTCAGCATGATTCTTGCTATGGAAGACGTACATGTTAAAACTTATTTACAGAAATAAATAGCATGTATCATTTATCGTCATTTATCAATTATCATTTAACTGGGAAAATTTGACAGTTTGGGCTAGCTTGATGTGCTGGCGTCTGTACCTTGAACTTTATCATACATACCACAACATATAATAAATCTTAAAGACTACATACATATTCATTCATTATAACCTTTTGACCGCCAGAGGATAAACGCACGCGCGTGCCCTCCACGCCAAGCCTTTTTAATAAAAACGTTAAATCTCTTCTTTGTCATCATGAATGTATCAATATCCGTGTTTTATTTTAATTTTTTTCATGCAATTAAATACGCACGGGCACTTCAACTTTTAAGATATATAAATTAACTCACACAAAAGTAATGATTTAATTGTTTATTTCGTGTTATAGTACTTAAGACTGTACGGCGTTTGTCACGTATTTGTGACGTTGGCGGTCAAAAGGTTAAACTTGGGAACTTACTTTTGGTCGTGCTTCTCTTTAACGTCTAAAAACAGCTTCTGTCGGCCAAAAGTCAGCACTTAGGAAGACAGCCTTACGCATCGCCAGATTTTGGAGGATAAAGGAAAGAAAAACATGGAACAAGCCTAACGTTTGGCTTGTGTACAATAGAATCGACATCAATGGACACCGATAGCACCTAAGATTTTTCTAGAAGCAGAATACCGAATCAAACTAAAAAAGCATTTCTTTTTAATATCTTGTACATCATGAAAACTTATCATGTACAAAGGCCAGCATATCAAGCTACCCCAATCTGTCCAATTTCTTTGATAGTTTTTCAACTTAATTACAAAAGAATAAGGTTCATGTTCAATTGAGAAAACTTGATAGTTTGGGGTAGCTTGATGTCCTGGCGTCTGTACAAGCTACAAAATGTATCACTTTTTAATTGATTCGAAATCAGGCACTATTTGGACGCCGGGCGAGTCGACGAACTTGCGTCTAGCTGGGAATAGGCGCTCATAATTCAGGTTGATGTCTAGGGGATGTCCAGCATCACGACGAGACTCACGACCGTACGGGACGTAATCGTAGGGCACCTGAGGAAGGCAATGTTCGATTAGGTGTGGTTTGAAATCAGTAACCTTATCTTCTATCTATCTTCTTCTATATAAAAATGGATACCTATTTCGCTTGGTCATGGTATCACGCGGGATATGTTGTTCTTGTGTGTCTTTTTTTATAATTATTTTTTCCTGTGAGGAGTTGACCAAAACTTTGTCTTTATTACATTAACCCTTTACATTAAACACAGTAAAATATACATGACCTCTATCGGCCCTGGCTAGGTGAGTACTAGTGGCCTCTTGAGCGGGGCTTTTCCGGCGGTAAACCTACAATGCTACTACAACGATAATGCTACATTGTGGCACTACACACCCAATCAAAACTGAACAGATAACAAAAGGGCCTTTAATTTGGAATAAGAAAAAATGGAGAATGGTTAAGTGCATCAGCCAGTGGAGGATCAGTGCAGAAAACCCGCTTGTTATTCTTCATCATCATCGTCTTTCTTCCTGAAGTCACCCACTTCTGGCAAATAGGGGTCATTTATTTCTTCGGAACACACACACACACACTCACACTTTACTCACATCACACTATACCGTTCGTTTTAATAAAATTAAATAATTATTTATTCCATGTACTCACAACAACCATACATGATCAAAATCATTTAATAATTTGCGAAAATGGGTACAAAATAAAAGGTCGTAAACATACAATAGTGTCCATGAGCCATATCCTAACATATGGCATGCAAATTTACAAATACACAGGTATTTACGAAACTAGAATTTAACTATAAAATACATTATTTAAAATATCGTATGAAGTAACATTATATATTATTCTTTTTTGCATGTACAAATTGTAATGAATTCTTTTTGTATGCCTATAATAGGCTGATCATAGCGCACATTAACCAACATGTCCAACCACTATACCTATGTATCACAAATAAAATATTTATATTTCTTTTTCTATAAGTTTATCCTGTAAATATTCCGTACTAACTGATTTAGGTCCGTGACATGTCAAAACTTCAGGTCCAGTTGAAAACCAGCGTCAGACACTAGTTGTCTGGCATTTTTGCTGAACTGGACTCATTTGAAGCCGTAAGGCTAGAATGGTCATTGTGTGCCTGAGTCTATGCTAAAATGTTATTTCTTACACTAGACGATGTAGTCACTTTCGTAGGTCCTAACCATTTTTGACTTGATGATACCCTAACCCATAACATACATGAACAATCCTCTTCTTCTTCGGTAGGTAAATGGATTCATGAGCATAATTATGGCCTACGACTCATCCTGCCATATTATTTTTATACTACATGGATTAAGTGTTGTATATTAATTAGTAGATATGTTTAGTTACTATCACTACTATGGTGTATTGACAATGTAAGAACAGACAATGAGACAACAGCTTTAGTTCAACTCCATTTGATAAACAGGATATCGATCAAACAAACTACGACGGTAGTTTTGTAAAAAGTCAATTAAGATATTGGCTAACGCTAATTGGGCTATAAAAGTAAGATCGGCCGGGTAAACTTTATACTAGTCATTTGAACCATCAAATAATTTGGATAGTTTTAGTTTGACGACCTATGTGGCGCGGCGGGCGATGGTCCTGCGATGCAGGACGTTGCGAGTTCGATTCCCGCCTTGGGACAAATGTTTGTACGAGCTACAAAGATTTGTTCCGAGTGTTTTGGGTATTTGCTATGTACAATAAAATATATCTATCTATGTAATGTATTGTCTTAAGTATATCAGTCATCTAGTACCCATAACACAAGTTCTGCTTAGCTTGGGGCTAGATGATGCTGTGTGGATTGTCCAGCAATATTTTATTATTATTATACTATAGTTATTGATAAAGACAGCATTCTAAACAAGTTCTAGATCGTTTTTTTTTACTGAACTACCTTTCAATAGTAAATGTTTTCTCAGCACGCGTAGCATGACCAATTCCATATATACTCTGCCAATAGACACCGTTCTTTCTTTCCAACTTGACATCTCTTCTACCTGAGCACGGGGCGCCCCGTACACTGTAGAGAATAGTAATCTTCTCTTCAGTTTTAACATAGCCATGCTTAGGACGGTAGAAATCTTTCAACAATCTGTCATGTTGTCGATTCTTCTGTCGATCACCGTTTCAATGGACCACCATTGATGCTACGCGTGCCGTTCAACAACAGCACGCGTTTTAGGGTAGGTACCAACGTACCTACCCTAAAATGTGGGAGTGTGAAGACCAGACTACTACATACAGAAAGATAGGCGGGACCCTAAATATGTGATGAAAAGTACACTTACCTGCGGTGCAGAATCCACGGAAACTAATAATAAAACACAAGCAGAAAACAAATACAACGGCTCCATATTCGATCGTTCAGCGTAGCGTATGCGCACTTCACGGTTTTTGATTTGGCTTTAATTAAAATACCACGAACGATTTTTATTGCGATATATTTTATTGCTATGTTATGTAAAATATGTTTTTATTTTCTAGCTCTCTCTCTATCAAACTCTGTTTCGGTTGGTTTGAAACTGGCTGTTTTAATCAATATTCATTCTAATGGCTACGACTATCAATTTCATGAATAATTAGTTAATTCAATCTATTAATTCAAATAGGCCTGCTAGCAGGATATATGCGGTAGAAATGCGTTCCTTACGAACTAAATGTGGTGGAACGTTGAATGATAGATTGAGGAATGTTGTTATAAAACAACGTTGTGGTTTAAAAGAAGATGTGGTGACGAAAATTGAATAGAGTATGCTCAGATGGTTTGGTCACGTTGGAAGGATGAATGAAAGACGACTAACAAAAGGTAAGCGAAAATAAGGCAGATGTAAGCAGAATCGCAGGGAGGGGACGCCCTAGAAGGACATACACTGACCTCATTGGTGATGTTCTTCAAAAAGGTTAGGTGCGTATTACTTACAACTGGCGTACCTACGTGTGTGACCAGATTTAAGAACGTAAACGAAGCAAAAGGAGGTAAGGATCGTAGCAGATGGAGGAGGTAGCGTTCTGTAGTTTCTGCCTACCCCCATAGGAAAAAGGAGTGAGTTTGAGTATGTGGGTACGAGTATATGTGTGTTAATTAACCGTCTCGGGTCTCGGCATACTCTTTAACTGTCGAGTTTATCGGCGTCTTATATATTATCTTCAGGTAAATAATTACTAAGAGAGAGCCGGAGTCGGAGGAGTCTGGATTTGTCCGGTTGATGGCAATAGGCTCGCCCCCTATAACATGGGACTTAAACATAATTGGGTGAAATGTGGGTGTTACTATAGGTGCACCACTGCCCAGCCCTTCGGGGAATAAAGGCGTGGTTTTATGTTACATAATAATAACTCACTTTAGCTACATTTTAAGGTTTTTCCGTCTATATACATTGATGTCTGCATTCAATTCAATTCAAATGATTTATTGCAATCCATAATGTACATATACAGGTGGTAAAGATACAATTAGAGAGAAACAATTATGGACCCTGTCGGGCACTGCAACACTGTATCTAGATAGATTGTACTATTTCATATCAGATTAGGATAAAATACACCGCATAACACATGATCGACTTCGTCAATATACCTATAACATGCCCAGCCTTGTTTCCCAACTAAGTTGAGGTCGGCTTCAAGTCTAACCAGATGCAGCTGAATACCAGTATTTTACATGGAGCGACTGCCTATCTGACCTCCACAACCCAGTTACTACAACCCGATACCCGACTTTGTCAATATCAAGTATAAATTGCCTATGTAGGTATACGTATTAAAATAAAGATTTACAACTTCCTCGCTTATAGTTATTTGTTTCTAGAATTCAGTGAGAATTTATATGTAAGTAATATTTTATATGTAAATAATTTGAGTGTCAAGAAACGGCATAGTAAAATGGGTGTATTACATACAATCGTTCTTGTTTCTCTGTTTTGTACATCATTATCAGCAGTGAGTTTATAATCAACAATAACATTTATATTGGAAACGATAAGATCAGTATCATACTTAATTTTATCATTACCATCATCATCATCTAAGTATCACTTCTGCCTATCCCTTTGGGGAATACAGGCGTGTTGTTATGTTATCATCAAATTACCCTAGAGACAGAAAAACAGAAGTTTTTTCAAAAGTAGAAATCGAGATCTGCCACCTTTCTCAAGAATGATTTTTCATATTTTTTTATAATCTTTATTTCTCATTCTTGAAACAAATCTCATTCTATGTCTAAGTCAGGGTAACACTGACATGACAATTACTTAAACTGAAGTGAATTTCCATTTTGTACCATTGATTCCAATTCCGAGCAGATTTAAGCGATTAACATATTGACTACGCATCGGAATAGGATTATTAATGCATACTACGAGTAGATGCATCTGTAATCCTATTATCTGCTTCGGCAATATTCTGTGTAGAATTTGTGGAGTGTAGGTACTGTAAGCAGCATTATTCTAGGATACCCGACACAATTCACTATCTGTACCTATTAATTTAATCTTAGTTCGTGGATGTTTCAATAGTCGGTACCTTCCTAGATATTTTTAGCTGATGGTATCCTTGATTCACCAAAATGTATCATACATCAAAAATATGTAACTCATCCTTCTTTTTAACTTAGCCTCAACAACCAGAAATAAGCGACCAATTCAAAGTAACTGACCTAGTAACTGATGCACCAGTATCCGCCATATTGCCAGACCAACTCGTCCAACAAGAACAACCAGCACAATCAGAATCAGCTCCAGGAACTGCTAATAAAACCATCGAAGAAACAGTGCCTCAAACAGACAAAGAAAACGATACCCGAGTAGCATTACCACAAGTCAGTTTCACATTAAGAGTGTACCAGCTCATATCAGAACCTATAATCAAAGTTATGAACACACCCAAAGTAAACGAAGTACTGAGAAACATTGGAACATGTGCTGTAAACGGTGCAATGGAGTTGTTTTCTTACTATCTACCAGCCCCTTTTATGCCTCTCCTTGCCACTGCAGCAGGGCTAGTGATACCTTTTGAACCAGTTGTTATGTTAAAGGAGAGAATGCCAGTCGCCAGCTACAGGAGAGCTTTCCAAACAGCAATGAAATCGTTCCTTCGAACCTTTGACAAGTATAAAGTAGCAGACGATTATGATCCGTACATGTCAAGACGGTTTAATAGAAGATTCATGAATGACGATCATGACAAAAACGAAGCTGGAAGGACGCCAGAACCTGCAGAGTAATAAAATTGTTTTCGAACTCTTTCGTTTTAATTCTCTCTAAGCGGATTATTCTTGCGTTAATCATCATTAATCATGTTTTTTTTTGGCAGAATAAGGGATAATTTGCGTTAAATCGAGCGGTGTTAGACCGTAGCACGTATCAGCAAAGCTGACAAGCCACTTGATAGCAGGCATCAACACTTTACCGCGGCTTAAGTACCAAGAGCCCATCACATCAAGCTATACCACAATGTGTCAAACTTCTTTGACATAGTTTTTCGACTTTATTGGAAAATAAATAAGGTGTATGTTCAATTGGGAAAAATTGTCAGTTTTGGGTAGCTTGATCTGCTGGCGTCTGTACCTATCTTTACAAATAAATAAAATTGAAGTGTCTGTTTGTGATGTCAAAAGAACAGCTTTTGAAAGTTTATACGGTAGTTACACCAACACAACAATTTTAACATATTATGTCAGTCTGTCTGACCCTATGATGGGACTTGACTTGGACACTGGCAGATAGCTGATGTGCTGTGTTAAGGAGTAACTAGGGTACATTTATTTTAGAAAGTTAATTAGGGTTCCACGCATATAAATGGCATCCTAATGAAATGAAGTCGCGTGCACCGCTAATCGAAAATAAATCAATATCGTTAACACTTATAGGTTCCTTGTGATAATTTTATATTATTACTGCATTGCGTAGATGCCAACTCATTTCTTCTTTTTGTTATAAACCTATACTGTCCCACTGTGACTGCTGGGCAAAGACCTAACCCCAGGTCCTTCAAAGTATCCTTTTCCCGAGCCACCTCGTGAGAGAGTACGAGTACTCTTTCTGGGCCAGAATCGGTGGCGCCGTCCATCTTCCCACCCACTGTGTAAAACTGCCATCTAATAATATATCATAAATCTCCATCTCAATATAAGAAGTCTTATGCAATACGCTTTCATCTAAAAACAACCGATTTATGGCAGAACTCCACATTCGTGCTGTTATAGGTACAATAAATACAAAAAAATACTTAAAAAAAACATCTTTAACACATTAGAAAAATAAATTCAATCGATAAAGGCTGACATCGTTATAACTCCAAAGAAGGGACAGAAGAATGTAGTTGTTACAACAGTCCTTTCTTTATCTTTCTTATCGTCCGATTTCCCAGTGTTTTTATTGGCTTTATCCCCATCAGTCTTTTTGTCATTTTTCTTAGCTGAGGCATCTTTTTTACCACTATCTGATTTTTTACCACCGTCTGATTTTTTACCACTATCTGATTTTTTACCTTTTTTTTTTTTGCCGTCTCCTTTTTTACCATCACCCGCCTTTTTACCATCACTAGCCTTTTTATCATCATCCGCCTTTTTATCATCACCCGCCTTTTTACCATCACTAGCCTTTTTATCATCATCCGCCTTTTTACCATAACCCGCCTTTTTACCATCACTAGCCTTTTTATCATCATCTGCCTTTTTACCATCACCCGCCTCTTTACCATCACTAGCCTTTTTATCATCATCCGCCTTTTTACCATCACTAGCCTTTTTATCATCATCCGCCTCTTTACCATCATCGGCCTTTTTTGCTTTAGTCTTTTCTTCACCCGATCGTAAGCTAGTTTCAATAGTAATTTCGGTTCTTAATTTGTTTTCCTGTTTTTCCAGGAATGATTTAATGGTTGTTTTACTGTCAGGAGTTTTACTATCTTCTTTTGTAAGATTAAGAACTTTGTTGTTATTATCCGACGCAATATTTGCTTCTCCCTGTTCATTATCTCCACCTGAGTCTTTGTTATTGGGAATAGTGGTATCTTCAACTGTAGCAGTAGTCGTTTCATTGCCATCCGTTGTAATGTTATCAGATTTGGGAGCAGCGTTTTCGAAACTTCCACTTACATATTTCAGATCAGTCTTTCTTAAACTTTTGGATTTTTCACCGAAACCAGACCAAGCATGTCTGAATCCATTATCGTCAATAAAAACTCTTTTCGAAGGATTGATACTAATTTCTCGCCTTAACATATAATCCTTAAAATGATCTGTGACGATGTGAGTGGTTGGCCTGAGGATATTGAATTTCTCATTATTAAATATTGCTTCACCAACTTTTTGTAGGTCGATATGAGCTGGGAATTCTGGATCCGAAACTGATATCTGCACCTGGAATCAAGAACAAGTCTCAATTAGAAAAAAAAAACAAGAAAAACGATTTTACAAGACAGTTTTTATCGTTACAAAGAGCTAGGTAATCATCAGCCCAGCCTTTTCCCAACTATGTTGGGGTCGGCTTCCAGTCTAACCAGATGTAGCTGAATACCAGTATTTCACATGGAGCGACTGCCTATCTGACCTCCACAACCTAGTTAATGGGCAACATACCCCTTGGTATACTGATTGTCCAAAGGGAAAACGGGCTAGGTTTCATAATTAAATGTGCATACAACATTTCGGGTTAACGCCGCTGATCGTTAAATACTCCTTTCTTTTGGAGCCAATCCCGGGTATGATGGAATTAGGTCAAGCGCACAGTAAATATCTAATTCCCTGGGAACAGAATCGACGTGTAAAATTTCAACTATCCTATGGAGCGTAAAAGTGGATCAAATGGAACTTACTATACTAAAATTTGTTCGTGTCTATTCTCCCTGAGTCGTATTTATGCGACAAAATAATCTTTGACCAATCTGATTTATCTAGTTTAAATTCTACCCAAAAATAGCTCATTTTTAGCATGATGAGATATAGTGACGATTTGTAAGCACGGTAACTTTTATAAAATCAGGCGGTGAAATAAGACTGGGCCAGACACGTCTCCGTATGTCAAGCGATTCATGGGATAAATCTACCGCAATGCAGGTCCCAGCATCCGTTTGGCGACATCGTGGCAGATCAAGATGGCGGCACTTAACTTGACGCCTACGGACAGGATTGGTCACTAGATCAGGACACAGAGGAGTGGAAAGTAGAGGCCTCTGCCCTGCACTTGGACCACAAATGTTAGAAATAAATAAAAGAATTTGATTAGACTTACCTTTAATATAAAAACGCCTAGTACGATAACGTACATTTTTATTTTATCAATCCATGGCGAAAGTTTTAATACTGATGAACTGAAGGCAAATTATTGCTATGCCATTTAATAACAAATGACGAATAGGGCAATAAAATTATTTTAATCAACGAATGATTTTTAGTTCTATCCAAAAAATAGCCGGTTTATCTTTGTTGACAATGGCTCGAATTGCTCCACGGAAACCGCTCTTAGTGCTCCGACATAAAGACGCTCTCATTATCAAATTGTGACTATGGATTTGCGCTAAGGTTTTTTAAATAGGTAGCTTAATAAAAAAACAACAAATATAATTTTACTTAAATATATTTAGCAACGTATTTTTACTAAAGCGTAAAACAAAACGTAGCCTCCCCAAAACATTCCGTTGACAATCATCCGATAGATGGCGTTGTTTTCAAAAATAATATTTTACAATTTCATCATTAATGCTTTACTGAATTTATTGAATACAGTTATATTTATAACATTTCTATTTAATTTATAAAATCCACCAAAAGATACTTCAATGTATAACGCAAGTTAACAAAATTATAACAATGTGATTACACTTTTTTGACAAAATTAATGTTCAGGATATTTCAGACGGATTTTTTTTTGTCAAAATTACCTTTTAGTGAATATCATGAAAAATAAATTGATTTTAAGTAATTATTAATTTAAAAAACCGCACATTTTCTTTATATGTAATTTTGCCTGAAATAATCCTACAATGTCAAATACCTACCAATGCCGCTACGCACGTTATCCAGACTCCATAATATTAACAACATTATCCAGTAACAACAAACACTGGTAAAAGTGCATTGTACATAAAGGTTTGTGGAAACCGCGAAATATTGTCCCATGATATGAAATTCTACTAGTTTTGAGTCTCTTCTGACAAATTATAATGAGTCTTCAATGCCTGAACAATCAAATATCCATATTTACCGAGTCAGTGTTGGACAATGGCAGATTCTCCGGAGAATATTGCACTTTGTCCAACACTACATTAACTTACATGACCCGGTTAATGTAGATAGACATGTTGGAAGCTAACCAACGCGATTATATAATGGAAATCATTCTCGAAAAGTTCAGAAAATGCTTTCCAAACAATTAATTTAAAAAGACTCGAAAACATATGTATTGTGATGTTCGTGAGATTATAAACAATTATTTGACTAAATATAAATAATTATAACTAATATTTCGTAGTATAAGTAATATAATAAGAAGCAATACGCGCTTTCATAGGAAATAATAGTTATTACAGCTTGCGTATTCGATAATTTAAGTTAAAAGGGAATTACAATTTATTTAAGTCGGTGTACATTTTACGATTCATGTTTGATGAACTATGGCACACAGTACGAAAAGGTGAAATATGAAGTATGCTGTGTCTTGACGCACCCATTTAATTTATTCTTATTAGTGTAGGTGCATATTTTTATAAAATCCCTGCTTTATTAATTGATTAATTATACAAACATGTGTTAATATTTGAAATCCTTGAATGTACACTCAACTTGTAAATCACAAAATACTAACATTACATCCTTTTCAATAAAAATGTATATGTAAAAAATGCAGAACATTTTTATGAAAAAAGTGAAATTTGACTAGTAGTGTGGTGGATATGTATTCACTCATAATTAATAGGTACCTAAAACGTCAGTGAGTACTACGAACTATTTATTACAGTTGTAATATTAAGAATTACTGGCATTAATTACGACTTATAGCATCCTCATTTAATTAACTATTATAAACGAACAGATGAAATTAGCAAAAAAGTGAAATATTAAGACTAGATAGATTATAACCTAAAAAATTCAGTCAAGTCATTCACTACGCACATTAATCGTCTTGCAAAAACTGCATCAAGATTCATTTGAAAATCAACCGTGAAAAGGCCAAACAAAACATTAACATTTGAATAAAAAACGCATAATTAATTATTAAGATTTGAAGCAGTTTTCTTACAAGTGTATAAGCAATATAAAAAGAAAAGACGAACAATTAGAAAAATTGCACTTTTACAAAATATGTTTTATATAGAAAAATACGAAGAATCAGGAAACGTTGGTGCCATTGTAAGCTCTTCGAATTTCAAAAGAATTTTGTTTTTAGTAAAAACTTATCAAACTAACTACATCTTTTTTTTCTAATATTATACCAAAAGGAAGATCAATGCAACACGTACGAGGTTTTATATTATTAAAAAAAAATATAAATATGAAACATTATGTACATCAACAATTAAGTGTTATATTACTAGATATTAAATATTGCAAGTGTCATAAGTCGAAGTGTCAAAATTTGTATTATTCCCATAAATACGACATAAATATGAAAAAATATATTCTATATGAACCACTATTAAGTAAACATTATGAGACAGCGATTTTATATGAAAATATAGTCAATATTTATCCGTACAAGTAACTATTTACAAAGCATTTTATTATTTAATGAAAAATATATCGAGTTAAAATGAATACTGATTAAAATAAAAACCATTGGAATAAAAGTTTTACGGTCACTAAAATGATGAGAAATAAATACATTACATGTGCCTTAATATTAAGTTTATTTATTTATTAATCTATAATACTATCACACGATTTTAAATTTTAAATGACTGGTTCGATCTGTAGGCGATTAAGGATATCCTTTCAACACTACCTATCCAGTTATGACAGTTCGTCAATCTGTCATTTTAGCAAGCTTTATTTTATTAAAGAATTTAAAAATGGTTTTTGAATCCGCCAGTGCCTACGAGAGCCATTTAGGTTGCATAAATTATGTTACCCGGGCAAAGTGTACATTCAAAACATCACAGCTGGGCATTAATGTACCCCTTAAAAGCTAACCATACCAAATCGGGGCAATGTTGACAATGCCCAGACAATGCTCTCTTTGCCCATTTCGCCATTTTTTTTATTAAATAAAATTTATTTTCACACTTTTGGTGTTCAATAGGTATTCTAAAGGGTTAGTTAGTAATTAATTAACTATTAAAATTAATTTTACGTTTACGAACTTTAATTTACACTTACAAGATAATAGTATGATGCTTGTTTTTAACAAATTCAACCTTAGTGATATTTTTTTACCTATTCTAATGATCAACATTTGCTAAAGTATATTTTTTTGGGGTTAACGCAAACTTAGCGCAACTAATATTTTTTTGACCGGAAATGTTAGAAATACTTGAAAATGAAATGGATCACTAAAATTTGAGCTTTGAGGCAGGGTACGAAATCATCAAGAAAAATATGCAAGATAATTATCAAATATATCAGGTAAGTAATTAACATATCAATTCTTATGTGATAAAATAAAGTCATTTGACAGTCAAGGTCATCTTTTTTTTGTTCATAATAATTTGAAACTTCACAAAAAGATATAAAATCTTGCATACAAACTGGGATAAATGCTGAATTATTCAACAGGATTATGATACAACAATTTAAATATTTTCGATTGTATCTTTCATTTCTTTTTTTCATGATGGGCCAGTGGTTTAGGCCTCGCCTCTTGTGCACGAGGTTATGGGTTCAAACCTGGGCTAGTTTCAGAGTGACTTTTTCAATTCATATGTACTTTCTAAGTTTATCTTGGACATCATTGACATCGGTGAAGGAAAACATCGTGAGGTAACCTGGACTTATACTTAATATAAGTCTGAAATCGGCAACTCGTCTTGAGCAAGCGTGGTGATTAATGCTCGTGCCTTCTCTGCCTTTGCCCGGCAGTGGGGCAGTAACAGGCTGGTATTATTATTTTTATCATTATATCTTTCTTGATAATAAAATTATCATACATTATCATCATATATTATATAATAATGTATCGGTTCGAACCCCGATTTGAGGTGTATCTTGCAAAGTGTCACTAAGTATTTGAAATGCATTGAGATTTACGTAATTTCGCCTTGGACGATGGAAATATCAGGCAGACTATTTCTAAGGGATACATTTCTTTATTTATTTTTTTGTAAACGCGACGTTTACAAGTATAATGTACCTGCTAGATTTAATATAAGTTATTAGTTGCTATGCCATCAGTTTATTTTACATATAAATATGATAACGTGCTGTTTAAATTATGTTTCATCAAAATGGTTGTTAAAACGTAAATATTTACGTCCATGGAAGCGAATTTAAATAAATCTGTTGTCAAGCTTATGAGATGCCTGATTGTTATAATCTTCGGTAAGATAATGTATTAAATTACGATTTAAAATCCAAATAATGTAAAACCCGTAGTATTTGTTATCGACTATAGCAATATACTCGCTGCTTTTGTTCAAATTAAAATAGTGGTTATGTTAAGCGCAATTACGTTCAATTTCCTATGTAATGTTATATCAAATAAACAAACGATGACACTGAAATATGTACACGTTAAAATCAGACTTATATTTAGTTCATAAGGTACGAATTCTAAACCTGTAGAGTCAATTTGGTGAAGTAAGTGGTTACTTTATACTATAGTCAAACATGACGCCTATATTCGCCGAAGAGTAAGGCAGATATGTGCCTATAGACAACCACATTTGGCCAGTTATGCCTAAAACCCATGTAATGAGGGGCGAGCCTATTGCCACTAACTGGGCACAAATCCAGACTCCGAGCTGCTACTGAGAAATACATGGGAGATGAACATAATTGGCGAAATTTGCGAGTACTATACGTACACCTCTGCCTTACTATTAGGAGAATACAGGCGTGATGTTATGAAATATTTAAAGGTACATGCAGTATACCACTGACCCCACCAAACGAAATAATTTAAAGAACGAACTACCACGATTAACATTTATTAGGTATTTTAGATCCAAACTCGTGTAGAATGTCGCACGCCATCTCAAGGTCATTCCGTGTGATACCCAATGCGCGCACGACTATGTCTTTTGGGTATCCTTCGCCTACCAAACGCGCAATGTAGTCTAGATTTATGTTTTCATACGACACGTTGTCACCGTACTTCCGGCCGTGCTTGTCATGTGTTAGCGGGTTGATTTTTTTTGCTGAAAAGGAAGAGAAGGGTTTGTTAGAATAAAAAAAAAACATGTCTAGCACTCGATTTTCAATCAAAATTAAAAGTGTGTCAAATGATCTGGCCCATGTTAAATATACAATGCGACATGATCTGATCAAGACTATGTTTGGACTTTAGTAGAGACTGTGACCTCGTTTATTTTGGTGTCTCTTCACAGAGTAGTCAGTCACAGTCTCAGGTAAGTCACCTACTTAGTTTAAAAACAATGTATTACTTCTTGACGGGTTTGTAAAAACGCTTATACAAATATAAATATCATTTATCAAATTACACAGCTGCCACATTTTCGCGAGAGACGCTGTTCAAATTAAAATGGCCACATGGTGACTAGCAGTTCTGTTGTTTGCCCTTCGATCATCTCCCTAGCCTTTTCCCAAACATGTCGGGGTCGGCTTCCAGTCTAACCGGATGCAGCTGAATACCAGTATTTTAAATGGAGCGACTGCCTATTTGACCCCCACAACCCAAGGCAAACTTGACTGACTACCCGTAACGACTGTCAAAGATCTACCAATGACAGCCGGGACCAACGGTTTAACGAGACACGGAGGAGTCTCGATATGGCACGGCAAGCGTATGCCCTTTAATAACCAAAAGAATTATATAATTCCATACTCACGTTGCACAGCCAGCTCATTCTTCTCCACGGCCACATTTTCATACGGTGGGTCCTTATTATCCTCGGAGGGAAACTTCGGCATCGTCGTAGACTTAGTGGGCTGGTCAACACTCCCGCTAGTAGTCGCGGGCAGAGACCGCTGCCTCGGGGGAGCCCTACTCTCTAGCCTGGTCTCCCGGTCAAAGCTACACCTAGATTCAATTATCCTTTCGGGTTTTTCCGGCGGCCTTTCGGGAGGCAGTCGGAAATCTGTATGCCGAGAGTCCGACAAAGGAAGGTGCCTTTCCGTTTTCTCGTGTCTGTCCTGCCTGTTGTCCATTACTCTAATTTCGTGCCTATTCTCTTGCGTTATATGCCTTTCTGGTCTCTCTGGGGTAGGGATATGGCGTTCTTGTCGACTTTCGACGCGCTCTGGCCTTTCTTGCTGTATTTGGACGTGCCTTTCTTGCGTTACCCTTTCTGGCATGTGCCTGTCGTTTTGCCTATTTTCTGACATGTGATGTCTGTTTTCTTGCGGTTTGTCTTGCCTGTTGGGGAGGGGGTCGGGCCTGTCGGGATGGTATCTGCTGTCGGGGAGCTGCCGAGGCTCGGGCTTGGGCTCCGTGGGCGTGGGCGAGCGCACGCGCTCGGGCGGCGGCGCGGGCAGCGGCCGGCTGTGGGACTGCGGCGTGCAGGCGCGCCGGGGCTTCTCGAAGGCGCGCGGGTCGGGGGGCACCTGCGAGTGCACACATTGTTATACCAATATGGTGTTTGACCTCTTCATTGGAGGAAATAACGAATAGATTTTAACTTTATTACTTGGCAAACAGGCTGATGGCCCAGTTGTAACCACCGCCTATAGACGTATGAAAGACTAAACAGTTAGGCGATTCATATACTTTTCAATATGGGAGACAAAAAAGCTGATTAGATACCACATACACATTCCATTTTCAAATTACGCAATGTACCTCGTGTCTAGTGTCAATGACTCCGGTGATGGTCTCCGTGGATCCTGTGATGATGGAAGTGAGTCGGTGCCGCGAGTCCGGCTCCGGTTCTAATGACGAACGTCTTCTGGGCTCCGCTATCAAAAGTAATGTTCGGTAAGTTTAAATAGGTCCTGCATAACTTTGTTGTATGGTCAATAATTAGATTGGTACTGAAATGTTATCCGCTTTTCAATAACTCGAGATTTTGTCCATAATTTTTCAAATAACATTTTAGATTCTACCAATGGCATGCAAACCTTACCCAATGTCATTATACCAATCGCTATGGTTTAGCCGGACAATAATATTACTTTAAAATCAGCTGGTCAATAATGTGATTTGAATTTGAAACCGCAACTAACAGTTTGAATAAAATCTTTTTACAAAAGAACTCATTTGAAAATCGAATTATTACGAGTATCTTGCAGATGTGACAAGTTGAGCATTTTCTTCTCTTAGCTGGATTCAGGACTTCAACTATAGAATCCTGCACCCGTAACATATTTGAGGCACTGATTTATTTCCTCTATGCATAACCTACTTTGCTATTTCCTCAACAACAATTTAACAAAATTTATGTCTAAACATCATTTAATTGCACAAAACCAGTACGGATTTCGGCCAGGAATTTCCACGGAAGATGCTGTCTCCGATTTCACCAATACCCTTAAAAATAAATTAGACAGTCGCCTTAAATGCTATGGTGTCTTCTTAGACTTAACAAAGGCTTTTGATACAGTGTCTACTCCCAGACTTCTGGCTAAAATGGAGCATATGGGAGTGCGCGGTGTGGCCCTAGATATTTACAAAGATTACCTCAGTGGGCGTAGCCAATGTGTTAAAATTGATTCCACTCTTAGTGATGAAGAGTTTATCGGCTACGGTATACCTCAAGGTAGTATCCTTGGACCTACACTTTTTCAAATTTATATAAATGACCTCTGTCAACTCTCCCTGACACATAGTGACATTTTTACCTATGCTGACGACACAGCACTATTGATATCCGATGTGACCTGGGACAAGGCTAAACAAAGCACTGAATTTATCTTACGAACTATTATGGACTGGCTTTCCACTAACCTATTGACGCTCAATATTTCAAAGACCAAATTAATTCAGTTTAAACCACCGAATTCTCCTAAGCCATCCATGAACTCAAATAAAATAATTGCGCATACTTGTCACAATGCTTCTCCATGCCATTGCAATTATCTTGATATGGTTACAAATAATAAATATTTGGGTGTTTATATCGACGAGAGGCTAGACTGGCGAACCCATACAGATAATAATCGGTTTGACGACCGATGTGGCGCAGCGGGCGAAGGTCCGCCTGCGACGCAGGAGGTTGCGGGTTCGATTCCCGCCTTGGGACAAATGTTTGTACGATCTACAAAGATTTGTTCCAGGTGTTCTGGGTGTTTGCTATGTATAATAAAAAATATCTATCTATGTAATGTATTGTATTAAGTATACCAGTCATCTAGTACCCATAACACAAGCTCTGCTTAGCTTGGGACTAGATGATGCTGTGTGGATTGTCCAGCAATATTTATTTATTTATATTTATTTATTTAATATATGCTCCCGGCTTCGAAAGCTAATCTATTCATTTAAAGAGCTCAGACATGCGGCCGACTTTGAAACTGCTTCATTAGTATACCGTTCGCTGTGTGAGTCGATCATCACTTACTGCATCCCAGTCTGGGGCGGAACTATCAAAACCGTGATGCTTAGGGTGGAACGAGCTCAGCGGGCAGTTCTCAAAGTTATATACTTACGTAAAAGAGACTACCCCACAGCCCAGTTGTATTCAGAAGCCCAAGTACTCACGGTGAGAAAACTTTACGTCCTCCGCTCTGTCTTGCGCCGGTATTCTACGTTGACACTAGATATTAATCGTTGTAATCGTCGGATTGGTTTTCCGATCTGTGAATCTGTTCAGTGTCGTACTGCACTTGCGCGACGACACAATCGTGCCCAAAGCTCCCAAATGTACAACAAAATGAACAAAAAGCTTTCTATTTACAAACTGACCCTGCATAAAGTAAAGCAGCGCCTTAAGCCATGGCTACTGTCGCTGAACTATGAAGAAACAGAGAAAATTATATTATCCATTTCGTAACATTATTGCTAATATATGAACCGCAATTGACTGATAAACCTCCTCATCTTGATCATTCAATTCACACTCAGCTGCTACTCTCTCTCACAAACGCTCACATACACACACACACACTCACACACACACACACACACACACACTCACACACACACACACACTCACACACACATACCACAGGTTTCTTTTAAACGCTTTTAATTTATCTTTTTTTTGTTCCTATAGGTTTTTTTTTTGTTAATCTTATTGCATAAGTTTTTGTAATCTCCTTTTGGGAGAGGGCACTGTCTCCTGTAACACAGGTTTATAACCTAGCACAGGAGTCAGGGACTTCACACATTTGTAAACCTCTTTCTAAAATTGAAATGGTTATGGAAATTATGACAGTCCTTACCGTGCGCACTAGCAGCGGCGATGTCCTGCACGCTGGAGGCGGCCACGATGACGTTCTCGGCGGGCGACAGACTCTTCCGCGGCGGCAGCGGCGGCGCGCGCAGCTCCCCGTAGGCGTTCTCGCGCGGCGCCGGCGGCGGGCTGTGGCGCGGGGAGGCGCGCGGGGAGCCGCCCGGCGAGCGCGCCGACGGCCGCAGCGCCGCGATCGTGGACGTGGCCGCGTTGAACTCCGCCCAGTCCTGTGGGGGAACGTCCGATGGTGACACTGTAGGGTTCTGGTACACAACTGTAGCTGACCTCTCACTGTATGATAATCTTATATAATAAGAGGTCAGCTTATACTTGTATAGCATGATATGTAACCGTGTGATTCATGAATATACAGTCGATATTTTGCACTACCCATTTTTTTTTAATCAAAGATACGTATGACGAATAGGTAGGTAACATTTTCATAGTTAAATTTTTTCCACGAATTCTGTGTGGTTAATAAGTCACTCGTAAAATAAAGGTTATGGTAACATGGTAATCGCACGTGCACTGAATGAAGTACCTAGATCCACCAACTCAGATTTTTGAAGTGAAAAATCTATAGGCGTATGTATGCGTAGCGCTGCATCGCCAAGAAACAAATGATAATAAATTGAAATTAGAGTTTCTTTTGTTTCATTTGTTTTATAGAACTGTTCTTTTATACATATTACGAGTACTTGTTTCACATCCGCCAGGCGTCCCGTGACGGCTCACAATATTTTTAAGTAAAACTTTATCGTCGTATGGAAGAAAACTTATAGCAATGTCAGAAAAAAGTCGTCACTTTTTTTGTCACTTTGGACCGTCACAGCGCCATGCGTGTTTACTTAAATTGAGGATTGACTTACAAAGAAATATTTTAATGCTAACAAGTGATATAATAAATGGACATATTGAAATTCATTTAAATAAATAGTGAAAGGGGGAGATTGTAACTAATACATCATGAAAAAGTTTCACTTCACAGGTGTGTACATTAATACGCACTTTTTTAATAGTACGTAGTCGTGCTCTGTCTAAATAATTTATTATTGAGTAATACTTAAAACAACTAAAAAAATATTTTGTTAAATGTTTTAGGTTAGATAGTGATAAAACAATCCGGCTGTATCTAGCATAAATATTACAAACTAGCATTTTAGGGAAGTGAGAGGTTAGAAAGAGACAAAAAGTAGTCTATTTCACCCTCCATCCCTTCAACTATCTCCACTTAAAAAATCACGTCAATTCGTCGCTCCGATTAGCCGTGAAAGACGGTCAAACAGACACACACACTTTCCCTTTTATAATATTTTTATAGATTAATTCGATAATCATAATCACCACTTGATAAACAGATCGGTGATCGCAGTAAGTTGATATAAACATAGCGGTAAAAATTACGCTTTAAAAATTGTAATCATTCTTACTTACCGAGACCTAATTTCGCTGTGTAGTGTGTTCAGAAGGGTATTTTATCAAAATATATGACAGTGTATAATGTGTAAGGTGTCCAATTCATAATTAATGAATTAACTGCATTTCTAAAGAGGTAAACGCTGACTTCAATATTCAATCCAGCTAAGTGTCTGTGTATTAATTATTTAACGGCACGGTTGGCGTAGTGGATGAGAAATCAACCGCGTGTCGTGGGTTCGATTCCCGCACGGAACAAAAATTTGTATGGCCTACAGGTAGTTGTTCCGGGTCTGGCTGTTCGTATATGTCACTTCACATGTTTGTAAAGGCACTCACGACACAAGAACTTTTTTTAGTTCGGGGCAACGTTTAATTCTTTTTTAAAGAAATGAAATAATAACAACAGAAGTCAGTCAGACGGGGCAGCTGTTATGTATCAACGTTATGAGTAAGTGATATGTAACTAAATCTAGACAACCTACACTCGAACCTAGAATATAGAGACGCAGGGATATTCTCGCTCAAGAGACATTTGAGTTCTTCTCCAAATAATTACCATCCATGCAAACTGTATCATCACAGTTGTTGGTTGAAAATGAAGTTATATGCATGCCTTATCACATGCAATCTATATGAATTAAGTGTAGATGAGTACTTCATTAACATTTTAACTGCCGAGACACAACAGAAAATATGTTGTTTGTCGGTCACTTGGCGTTAAGGTGTTAAAGAATTTAGAGAAAAACAAAACAAACAGGCAGGCAAAGGAAACAAAAACAAAAGCACATATCACCAAGCGTATATTTTCAACATAAAAAATACACTTAAAAAATAAATAAATCATTAAATCGTCATAATAATACGAAATAAAATGATAGTTAAATTATTGCTTAATGTCAAATAATACGACTAATACGAGCTAAGCGTAAACATTACAAAATGTCCGAGAATCAATTTCATTTTATAATTAATTTAGAACTGATTTTCAATAGGAATAAAAATGGCGGTTTGACAGCTTTTGTATAGAAAATATGTCAAACAGCCATTTTTATTCTTCATATAAGTTATCCGACTATTGAAAAATCAGCCCTTACTTTGCTAATACAGGCCACAATATGAAAAACATTAAATGATTACCAAGTTCCCTCTATTGTCCCATTAAAACGATTTGAAATCGAAAGTTCCTTTTTCAAAAACCAAAAATAAATAAGGATCTAATTTAGATTAAGTAATTATTTAAGTAACTTTTTGTTACAATTTATTTGAAATGTGCGATAAAAGCTTGCAATGCAGATTTTATTTCTACTCTTCAAATAAGTCTTTAGATTACTTAATTATAATTTTGGAAAATATTTCCGTAAAAAACAATAGAACTACCTACCTAAACACATCAAATATTGTCAAAAGACTTTTATGTACAAATAATACGAATTTTAATTGATTTCAACGGACAAATTCACGGGTATAATAATCATAAATAATTAATTACATTCATACTATTGCATTAACTGCACTATTTTCAATAAAATAAAATAGAATTTACTGTGGAATTTAATCAAACAATGATTATTCGTTTAGGAAAATATTTCCTACCATACAAATAATGTAAAATGACTTAAAGATTAAAAATAAATATTTGTATTCATTAAATGATGAATGATATTGGAAATTTTAATTGTACCCATAGTAAATTGAATAACATAATTGCCAAAAACAACTTGCAAATAAGATTTATTAAATGAGCAAAAAAAATATTCATAAATTTGTAACTCACGAGAGTACCAATTTTGCAAAAAATGAGAATGCCAATAAATTATAGTAAAACAATACGATTGCACCAAATTATAAGTGACTCTTATGCGTTTCATACAAATAAGATTTGGATAGAGAGAACACATAACATCACGCCTATATTCCCCGGTAAGGTAAGGCAGAGGTGTATAGTACACTCACATAGCGCTAGTTAAGTTTACGTCCCATGTAACTTGGGGCGAGCCTAGCAAAGCTGAAACGGAAAATAAATTCAAATTTTGTAATTAGAATGTCCGTTAATACTTTCTTCTTCTTTCTAATAACATGAACATTCTGATAAGCCTCTATTTATTTAGCACCATTTACTTTTGTGCTATTTCCGCGAGTCAACATGATTGTATGTAACGCTGACACTACACTTGACGTAATTATTAAAATACTCGCTATAATTGAGTAATTTAATGTAAAATATACCCTATCGTTGTTGAAATGAAGATCATTTTGTGTTAAATATTTAATATTTTCGGCTACACTCGATTATTGAAATGCTTGCCTTATTCCAACGCAGAAAGTCACTTATTATTAAGAAAAACACAATCATGACTAAGCTGTAACATTATATCCAAATAACTTACAATAAACAGATAGAAACTCTGTTACAACCGTACATAGACAACAAGTGGGTATAGAGTTGTGATGGCGGAAACATGTATCGTGACGTCATTATGTTAAGTGGTTCATAGAGTTGTTTAAGATATATAGGAATGCTTTTAGTGTTGCTGTTTCACAAAAAACTTTGTTAGTTCTTTGAGAAACAGCAACACTTTGGTAATTCTTTCCATGTAGCCCGCGTTATTTAATATTTTTAATGCTATTTTACGATTTTATGTTGATAAAAAATGTAATTGCGGCAATTATAGATGATAAATTAACTATGAAATTTTAATAATTTAAAACATGAATATAGCTCTCGAAATTATATGTCCTGCATATCTTCATATTCTCACAAAATAGTCTTACTCCCAGCGAATTAAATTTGGCCGCAAAATTTATTAACAGAAAACTTTGGCATATTTACGCTATTACAACTCTTAACCCACAATCACAGGCGACAAATATCAGAACAAACTGGACATTTCTCACCAAAATTAAAACATTCACAAAAAAAGTCATGCTTCACGAACTAAAGCGCGCATCAAATAATGGGCGGGGCGAGGACGAAGAATCTTGTTAAGGCTCTACATAGAAGATCGTGTGTATATATCATGCAGTTTGATGCCACAAAGGTGTGATGCAGGCGGTATCTTTAGTGTAAACGAGTCGTGTGTGACTTTGTGTGAAAAATCATAGACATAGAGAATGGACTGAGTGTTATCTGTCAAAAAGTGACAGCTGTCTAAAAAGAGATAAAGTGAACGCGCGACCAATGTCTGTAGATAGGTCCAATAGGCTGCACATTCGCTTTCTCTCTCTCGTACGTAAAGACAGAAATTAACGCTTCATGTGTATTACTTTAAATTCTTTGCCGTCAATTTTGACAGGCGCATTTAGCGTCCACTCTAAGAGGAAAACTGATTTATATCTCGGCTTAGTTTCAATGTCTAGCCGTAAGGCGTTATTTTTTAAAGTGACGTCATCTCTTAAAATGGCCGCCATTAAAAACAAAACACTATCACACGAGTTCTCACGACCAATCAAAACACTGATCTCAAGATGGTTCCGCGGCGAGTTTGAATTTGAAATAAGAAATTCGTCCTTCGGCCCGCCCACTTTCCGACACTTTTGATCAACAAACAATAATAAAAAAAAGAAAACAATGGAAATGATCCGTGGCGGTGCCGTCGTCATTCGTCAAGCAAACATAACTACCCGAGCAAGCTAAGCATGCGGGGATTTCCGCCGCAGTCTCTGCAAAACAAACATAAATTATGTTTTTATGTGGACGGCATGCATGGGATGGTGGTTGTCCGTGACATTTTGCAGCCAGTTTTTGTATTTTGAACTGTATTCCGACTGAGGTATAGTTCAACTTTGAACTAGACTAAATTGTCAGTCTTGTTATATTAAAAAGAATGGCTCTGGGCTTTCACCCTTTATAGCCAGGTTTTGTATTTTGAACTTTATGCCAACTGAAGTATTGTTCAACTTTGAACCAGACTAAATTATCAGTTTTATTCTTACTATGAAAAATGGCTCCACGGTTTCACCGTATAACCGCCTAATTCAAACTTATCCGACAAATATATTCGCGTGCATTCTGGAGTCGTGTTTATCCGACATAAAAAACTGTTCGTCTAATTTTAAACAGTATGGGCATTTATAAGGGCTGTCAGTTTTAGTTGAACTGAAGCTTCCATATAAACATAGCTGAAATTCCAACTGCATCGACCAAAAAAACATGGCGAAGTTCAAAATATTGAACATCCCTAACTTAGTTCTTATCTGTCAGATGTCAATTTAAGACTCAATTGTCATTAATGTAGAATGTTTTTTTTTATTCATCAAAAGAGTCACAGATAATCACCAGCCCTTTAAAATAAATGAAATAAATAATATTAAAATGAGACACAACCCATAGATACTAATAAGCTCAAACAACGACCAACATGCCACACGACCAAACAAAAAAAAATGCATACCATGCTATAATATAGTTATGGGGAAAACTCCATGATGATGGGGACAGGGCAAGTTCTCAATGTTCCAACTTTGAAATCTTTCATGATTTCAGATCCCATAGTGAAAGTCGTCGACTTTCATAGGTAAAAAATTTGGATGATGATGAAGAACTGGCTCTGTGTATGTGATCGAAAATAAGCATAAGACTGGGGCCATTATGGTCAAGTGTTTGAGTAATGAGTGGTGCCAGAAAAAGATGCGGTTATGCAGTATAAATAGTACCGTCCCTTTCTCAGAGCGTTGACGTGATTGGTTTAACACTTCACTATAGGCACGTCCTGTGGGGGTTACGGGAAATGCCGTAGGGTATCCGCGAAATTATTATTTTTCATACATTTTTTTGCAATTTGTAGATTTACCTGTAGTACGCACATTATACATTTTGAATATTGTAGACCGTAACAGATAAGGGGATCAACGGTTTAACGTGCTCTCCTAACGTGCTTTTGAAAACGAAAAAAAGAACGGGAAAACCTAATAGTAATTGCTAAAAACACAAGAAAATGTTGGGACAAATGTTTGTACGATCTACAAAGATTTGATCCGGGTGTTCTGGGTATTTGTATATCAGTAATCTAGTACCCATAACAGAAGCTCTGCTTAGCTTGGGGCTAGGTGTTGTGTGGGTTCTATAGCATTATTTATTTCACCTCAACTAGAAAATTATAAATCAACGCTATTTCACTCGCGACTCAACGGAATTGAGTTTAAAGGCAAGATTTAATCCTTATTTTGATCGAAAGTTGTGTTATCGAAATATTGTTGTTACTATTACATTCAGTTTCTTCATTGAAGAAACAGCGAAAGTAAAAGTCAAATGAGTTGCCATTCCAAAAACGTCTTAATTTCCTCAAAAAATTAGTGAGGAGCTATTTTTACACATGACCAACAACTTTGAATAAATGACAATTACTTGAGCTTTTATGTAATACTAACATCGCTATATACCTACCCTTGATCAGCAAATAAATGATTTATTATTAGTATTATTTATTTTACATTAGCTTGATGAGCAGTAAAAGTTACAGGCAAAAGTAATAGTAGAAGCAACAGCTAAAATCGTGAAGAAACTGGCCGTACGAGTGTATAACCAACTAAAGTACTTACTAATTGCTAAACGAGATATTTACACAAATATTTTACCCTCCCTTAGGGGTTCTAAAAGTAAGCAAAATAGCCATTTGGATATAAAAATATTAACGATATTCTTCAACTATTAAAGGTTGATTTCATCTCAACAACTTGCAAGTAATGTACACTGCAAGCTGATTATTTGCAATCTATGTACCAAAGTCTCTAAGAAACTTGTAGATTTTTTCTTGTAAGAGCTATACTACGATCACCAATACTTATGCAAAGCGTGGTGATTATGACAATCTGGCAATCAAGAACTTTCAACAGCTAGGCCTGGGATAAGTATTCTTTTTCTTTATCTGACATACAGACGAAAGCATCGGAAATTGATAATAATCTCGAATGAACAGATAAAGATCCCATTCATAAAGGTGTAATTTATAACGCCATAAGATAAATATTAATATTTTGACATTCGCCGCAATCTGTATGAATGATAGTGATTGATAAAAACACTGCATTTTAATCTGAATCGCGCGTAATCTCTATCACTCATATTCAACGTACTGTATTTTTTTATTATTATTCAAGTTGGCATGGTATCCACAAAGCATATGTAGCTTGGGTAAATACTGTAGAGGTTTAATGCAATAACAGACCTCATTGTATACAGGCTGGTGTAACACTCGTTCTCTCTGGTTTTAACCATTTAAAAAAAGATTTGCTGGGTTCAAAGTTAGAACGGGTCATGGGACAGAGAACATACTTTATTGTAATTTTAAATAGCAAGGTCTATCATTTACTATAATTAAATATCCCGGTCTACAATACTATATTAATCCACAGAAATAAAAAAAGAAAACTCCAAAAAGTCAATACTTTCATGTGTAAATCACTAAATTTAGAGTAAATCATAGCCTAGCCTCTTCTCAACTACGAGTATCATTATTTCACAAGGAGCAACTGCCTTACTGACATTCACAACCCAGTAACGGGGTAACATGATACCCCTTAGTAAGACTGGCTGTCAGACTTTCAGGCTTCTGACTACCCGTAACGACTGTCAAAGATCTGCGGATGAGAGCCAGGACTAACAGGCCCTCGACATGTTATAAATGCTCACCCATTCAAGAACTGACCTCGACAAGCGTAGCTTTACCTTCGATCGACCCATGCGGCTGTTAATATCTAGCCACGAGCCCCACTTAATTTAAAGTATATATATAAAAAAATTACCTCAGCATCATCAATGTCATCTGTGAGTCCGTTGAAGGTTGTGTTCCTGTGCGCCCAGCCGTTCGCGCCGCTGGATATCGACACGTCCACACCTGGAAGCCAATGTACCTATGTTACAAAAGTAAGGTGATTTTATTGTAAGTACATGGTGACCTTGTTTTGAAGTATATGTAAAAAAAATGTACATTTTAAATATAATTCTCCTATGTTTGTGCAATGGAGATTATTATTATTACTGTCGCCTGGAAACATATAAACAGTTAGAGCAGGAGCGCGCTGGAACACAAGCCCCCATGGTGGTGCAAGTGTGGGAAGGGAACACCAGGATAGTTTTTAGTCAGTAAGAGTTTGACGGAACCCTCTGCCCGCCCCAGGGCGGAGGACATCCATGAGGATATTCCAACACGCAAAAAAAGAAGGCAAGAAGTAGGCAGCTGACTAAAACCCACCCCGGTGTTCCATCTCACACCTACGCCGGGAGTCGTGGGAACGTACGATGCTTCGGCAACCCCCGGCTAGCGCCGGCCTCCTCAGGAAGAGCTAGGCAGCTACTCCAACATACACTATCTTATTGGAACCCGCAGTTCGTTAAATGTAATTTATAAATTATTGTGGCAGCAACTATTGCTTACTTTTTCTTTTTTATCACTTGTGCTTAGCAATTATTTTAATCTTTGCTTAAAACGTGGACAATGATGTGGGTTACATGTTTTTTATTTATGTGTATTTAGTAGCATGTAACCGTTTTTTGTCCCTAATAAATAAATAGATGTTTCGGCTGCCCTTACTGTATAAATAAACCAAGTCATGCATGTCGTTAGATTTTAGTTTTAAAGACGAAATTGGTAGTAAAAAGTGCTTAGAATCGAGGTGGCAAAGTCACCACCCCAACGCCATTTTGATTTTGCTGCACAGGTATGGTGCACGATTTAACTGTATATCTACATCGAGGTTCCTTAGAAATACTAATCAGTTACTATCCATCCTACTGCAAAAAATATATAATAATAATTTGCCCTACCTGAGGAATCGAACCCAGCACCATATTCTCCGCAGCTTGAGACCACCAAAGAGGCAGTTGCACCATCAATCAGAAAGATACCCAGGCAAGTGTATGCTTTGTATGTCAAATAATATTGACTCATTCATAATAAATGCTAGACTTACTGGATCCATTACAACCGGACGAGCCAGATGAACCGGACGAGTTAGATGACACCTGTTTCACAGCAGTCTTTGTGTTTCTGTAAATAACGTTAGAGCAATTCATTATAAAAACAAATGAAAAAGAACCTTGAATGTTCCTTCAACGAAATTAATGAGAAGAGAACATCAGAGGAGTTTGAATAAAAACAAAATTTCCACTTCCCTCCACATCAAGCAGGAGACAGAACAGAGCTAGGCTAATAGGAACGAAGGGACGTTTACAACCAGGTTAAGCCCAGTTTCCTAGCAACATTTAGTTTGTTTGGGTAATAGGCCCAAACAAACTCTAAATGTTGCTGCTCAAAAGAAGGCTGTGCTTGTGTTCATTTTAATATTAGACTAGTTTGGCTTAAGAATCATACTGGTTAATTAATGAATAAGTAAACACTGTTATTTGTAGACACTGTATTTTTTTAAATAGCTTCTACCCGCGATTTCATCCGCATAGAAGTCAACTATAACGTAAGACTATTGTGTAGCTTTCTATCGTTGAAATATCTTTTGAAATTAAGTGTTTTGGAGATTACCTCGTACCTACATACAAACTAACAAAGTTTGCCTCGATACTTATAATATAATTTTTATTCGTTAATTAATAATAATATGAATCATGTGGGATGTGGACTGAGCAATCGTTGTACCGATTGTCGTGTCAGCAAATGACTTAATAGCTAAGAGCCTCGACCAACACCTAAGGAGGCTAGTGGGCTGTCGTTAGGCAGCTGGATTTGAAGGGCTTGATTCAGAAAGCAGTACTTTTGGCCACGGCTCCTACTCCTATTGTAAGGCGATTCCTCTCTCTAGAGCCCTGCTTGCTTTGAGCTTGGACCCTGTTCCCGATGCCGGTCGGCTACTTTTTTTTATATATTTAAATGTTTTTATTTTATATTGAAAAATATAATTAATAAGTAAGTTTAGTGAATAAAGGAGGTAATAATCCTTTATATAAAGTACGATAGAGGATTATTAGGAGCTAAGGTTTCCACTCACTTGTCTGACGTAGTAGGCGGACGTGGGGGAACAAACGCATCAACGACCACTTGTTCGGTCCCTTTGATTTCCGCCCGACAGAACGGACAGCCTTGACCTTCGGAGTCCTAAAAAGAGAAAGAACATTTTGAATACTCATTTATGCACAAAAACATCACTCACGCCAGAATAGGGATGTGTCCTAGGTAAAAATATAATACTTAAGTCTATTTGGTCCGTCAGTTAGATAACCAAAAAATATTGGACTATTTTTTCTTACTCGAATCAATAAAAAGTGACTAAGATATGGCACGTCAAAGTTCAGAAGGGGCTTGTGAAGTCTCTTTTACGTAAAAAGTTTAACACGGCGTGACGTCACGCGAAATTTCAACGCACTATATCGTCGTCATTTTTGGTTTACGTGTCAAAAGAAAAAAATACTTGTACAGTATTTTTGAGTAATCCAAGTATCGGACCAAACATTGTTAAAAGTATTCCCCGAAGGATAGACAGAGGTGTATTTAAAGTAACACAAACATTACGTCAGTCATTTCTTAGTCTGTCAAAGAAACCATGAATAAATAGTTGCGGCCGAAAGACAGAGAGGCCGATATTATAGGAAGTCCGTTTTTACCATGTAGAAAAGGAACCCTCAAAACAATGTCAAAGGCTTCTGGGTGTCATATTTAACACCTTAAACGCCAGATGACCGACAAACAATACCTTTTTTTATTGTGTTTCGTTGTCTGGTAGTTAAGGTGTTATTCATAGCACATGCTATTAGATAATAACTCACAATTTGCCACGCAGTCAGACAGGGTGTACATAACAGATGTCCACAGGGCTCTATCCTGATGTCCTTGTCGTTCTCCGCGCATATCTTACATAACTGGAACGTGCTACCTGAAATGTTAACAAAAAATTATATTCATCAATGCGTTGTTCTCTCGTTGGGTTTTCAGGACCTGTAATAGGGTCCATTAAAAATATCTAACACGGTAAGAAGTACAAAAGGATAATATTTACTAGTATTTGACCAGCTCCAATAGCATCCTGGGCATGATTGCAGATAGGCTAGACTGTTGTGTTATGAATCGGTGCTCCAGAAGTTCTGTAGCAGAGATTACTAACTTATAAAGCAAAAAAAAAAAAAAAAAAGTTTTAGATAATACGAGTATTATTAACAAATCATACTAACCCATTTCACAATACAATTCGTACTGCTCCTGAGTGACGGTGATATGGTCTTCCGCCGGTGATATGATGGCGCTGCTTAAGTCCGGGTTTACGTCCCGCCCGTCCGGATAAAGGTAGCTGAAAGCATAGTATGGGCTTTTTTTATTGCTAGGGTAATCTCCATTGTGTTGGTGTACTTAACTGAAGAATCTAGGAACACAAAACTGGTATGGACGACGTAAGTAGGTACCTATTGCTGAATTTTAGTTGACTCTGATTTTGGAAATTGATGAAAACCAATAGTATTTACTTCATTAGTGTAAAATTACAAATCATTCTACTATTGTTTTTGACTATTTTTGTAAGTACAAACGCCAGCACATCAAGCTACCCCAAACTGTCAAATTTTCCCGATTGAACATGAACCTTTTTGGTTTGCAATAAAGTTGAAAAACGATCAAAAAATTTAGCACACTGGGGTAGCTTGATGTGCTGGCCTCTGTACATATATGTATCAAAAATATGGATCAAAACAGTGTAATCTTCTGTTATTTCAAAAAATAATGTCTTGATTTTCAATAAAACCGGAATTAAAATCCTATATTTTTCACGGTTGCTCACGTGACTGTAATATCTATTATTGATCGCATAATTCGACCAATAACATAGCGTAATTCGAATCACAAATGACGTCACATGGTAGTAAACAAACGACGACTATTTTTGATTTTGATTGATTGTGTTTGACAGCTTGTTTACTACTTTGTGACATTACGTAACACCACAAAACAAGATACAAACTCACGCCTTTTTCCCATGGGGGTAGGCAGAAACTAGAGAACGTCACCGTTTTTGGGACAAACCCGCCACATTATTCCCAAACCATTGCAACTCCTGAAAACCAAAATCAACAGTGGCGACCTCCAGAAAAACGCCGAGACACTGAAGCCCGAAGAATCCCGGAGAAACGATTCAACTGCCTCAGGATACCGCAAATTAAACAAAAAAGAACAGCGGGCTCTTCCCGCTGTTCTTTTTTGTTTAATTTGCGGTTAGAAAAACACATAATTTCCACTTCACGAACGCCACCAGCTACGACCTGTACTACTTGTTTTGCTTCGTTTAAGTCCATACATCTGGTCATACACGCACGCCAGATACGAATACTACGCACAGTCGACCGCACTACGACCATTCTGAAGAACATGACCTTCCTTTGACCCTAGGTACAAGTCACTTCTAATAAATTCGTTTGGATTTTTTTTATTTATAAACTTACAATCCCTCTCGATATCCGTCTAGCAACGCTTGCACTAAGCTCTTGTTCTGCGGTATCGTCTGTAGAATCTCTCCGTCCACCGTGACGTAGCCTATCGCCCATTGGCCGAGCCGTGTACATGATAACCTGAAAACAAATGGTGATTGGTTAAAATTAAGGTAGATTGCAATGTGATAAGTTGAGCGATTTGGCTAAGTTTGGTGTTGGACACTACATGTTACCTTAGTTACATTATATTAAACCTAATATCATAACATCACGGCTGATTCCCTGAAGGATTAGCAAGAGTTAAACCTATAGTACACTCACAATTGGGAAAGAATGTTAAAGCCCCATATGGGGGGTATTTTAATAAAGCAGAATCAACAGTGGCGACCGCCAGAAAAGCGTCGTCAATGAAGCTTCAATAGAATTGTCACAATGAATACCCAAATGTGAAATTCTCACTGGAAAAGTTCTCTTTATCCGGATAAAATTAGTCTATGTGTTAATTCTAATAGGTCTTTACCTATGAAATTGCTGTTTTGTATGAAAAAATTTAAATGAATTTTTTTCATGTATTTTTTATTTGTATTAATCGAAGTAATCACCCATGCAATCAATGCATCTTTGCCAACGCAGTGGCAGTTTATTGATGCCCTTCTTAAAGAAATCAGCTGGACGGGAGGCAACAAATTTTTCAAAGGCATTTTGTACTGCCTCTCGGGTATTGAATTTTTTTCCCGCCAGGAAGTTATCCAAATTCTGGAAAAAGTAGTAGTCTGTAGGCGCAAGGTCTGGTGAGTAGGGCGGATGACGGAGAGCTTCCAACCCCAGTTCTTGCAACTTGGAGACCGTCTGCTGTGCAGTATGAGGTCGCGCGTTGTCGTGCAGGAGCAGCGGAGACGAGCGATTGACCAATGCTGGTTGGAGATGTGCCAGCTTCTCCATCATTGTGTTCAATTCTTCACAGTACACATCTGCAGTAATGCTCACCCCGTTTGGTAAGAAGCTGTGTTGAATCACACCGGCGCTAGACCACCAAACAGTGACCATCACTTTTCTTGGGGTAAGTTTTCGTTTAGGGCATTGTTTAGGTGCTGAACCAGGATCCAACCAACTTGCTGAGCGCTTGCGGTTATCAAACAGAATCCATTTTTCATCGCAGGTAACAATGCGGTTCAAAATTCCTTCATTTGTGTGTCTGTTGAGCAGTGCAAGGCACGTCTCGACGCGTACTTCGCGCTGGCGATCATTGAGTTCGTGGGGCACCCATTTGTCAAGCTTTTTTACCTTGCCAATTTGACGCAAATGGACCAATATTGTTTTGACGCTAACGTCGAAAGCTGCTGCTAATTCAGCCGTAGATTGTGTATCATCAGCTTCCACAATCGCCTTTAATTCGTCATTGTCGACCAAAGTCTTCGGACGACCGCGAGGTTCATTTTTCAGGTCGAAATTTCCAGAACGGAAGCGAGCAAACCAATAACAGGTAGTGCGTTGGTTTGTAGTGTTAGCTCCGTAAACGTCGTTGATGTTGCGTGCCGCTTGTGCCGCGTTGCTGCCACGACGGTACTCATATTCCATAATTACTCGAATTTTTAACGTATCCATGATGACGAAAAAGATTTAAATGCGATGAAAATGTAACACTAATCAATAAACAAATGACTACTTTTGGAAAAAAAAATCAATGTTTTTAAAATAAAATTAATTTGAAATTAGAATTCTTAGCCAAACAAAAAATATTTTGATTTGAAATGGCCAGTACTGCAGAACGGCAATTTCATAGGTAAAGACCTAATATATGTATGAACTACCTTCATAACAAAGTTCGTTCAAATACATTCAGCAGTTTCAGCGAGAAGGATTGACAAACATACACACACAAGCACACGCACGCACCCACGCACGCACACACACATACTACAAACTGCAGCAAAAACACCTACGCAGTTCAAGTTCAAACCTATATGCCGTGGGTGTAATTTATTAAAGATGTGTATTCATTCACTAGACTGATGTTCACGTGATAATATACATAGACAAGCGAGAGCGAATGTCAAACCGACCCCAATCTGTTTGGTATAAAGCGTTGCATTTCAGAGATAAGGAAAATTGGCATTATGTAAAACGTTTCGTTCAATTCAATTTAGCACGTATTTCAATGTGCATAGTCGATAGGTTAGAATGTTCGTCAATTTGTTTGGTGTATTTTGGAGTCAACTTGGATGTCCGTAACTAGATTTTCGCGCAACTTCGCGTGAATGTCGGTTTAAGACGAAATTGCGGATTAAAAAGTAGCTGATATCCTTTCTTGTGGTTTGAGCTTAGTCTGTACCTAAGTTCATCAAAATCAGTTCAGTAATTTAGTCGTGAAAGCGTAACAGACAGACAGAGTTACTTTCACATTTATGATGTAACTAGCTAATGCCCGCGGCTTCGCTCGCGTTAAATTCGGGGTCCCCCATTTTAGGGAAGTATTGGGTTAGAAACCCTTCCCTTCAATTATCTCCACTTAAAAAAATCACGTCAATTCGTGGCTCCGTTTTACCGTGAAAGACGAAAAAACAGACACACACTTTCCCATTTATAATATTAGTATGGATGGTATGAATGGATGATAGGTGACACTTTGTTAGATAACGGGTTCCATCAAATGGACTATATTCGGACACTGAAATTATTCATGTTTCGCCGGTATATATGACGGGAATATTTGAATAGTGTGGTTGTAAAGCGGTTTTCAACGTTGTCGATAAGATTTCAAAGTAATTCAAAAATGCCTTTATTGTTATTAAATGCGGACCTAAAGATTCATAACATCTCGTATTATGTACAACAGACCTTTAGACCATCAGATTAAGGCGAAAGTGCCAGGGTAAAACGCTTTTTTTTTTTCTTTGCAATGCAAGTTTAAACTAACTAGGTGCCCCATCAAAATAAAAAAAGTAAAAAAAAATACGATACCCCTCTCTGGCGGGTTTCACAGATTCTTCTTTAATTGATATAGTGTCCACAATATCTCGAGCGAAATGGCTGTGTAACATTTCGAACGGACAGGACGTAACGTAAGGATTTTTTTTCTAATGACAGAATAATATTCTGAACTCATGTTATCAGGTAGTGCGTCGATGCCGTTTCCACCCTTTATATCATAGTAAAAACGTAGGACTTCACTCACCTAAACACATAACTGCCAGCCTTGTGGATATACTTCTGGAGCCTCGCCTTGACTTCGTCGTAAGTTAGAAACGCCACATATCCAGGATGTGTCACCGCCAGCAGTTGCCAGTTTCGGAGTAACGTGCTCCAAGGCTGGAATAATCTGGAATTTTTGATGAGAAATGTGAGTGGGGTACAGAAGCATCGATGTGAATGTAAGGACATCACATTCCGGTTTGAAAGGTTCATGCGAACACTGCTTCGAGGTGGCTCATAATTTAAAAGCAATTTTCTCGTGTAATAACGATTGCAATTATGACCTATTTCATAGTAGTGGAGTTTAGAGAATACTATGTTGTAATGTGTTACAACTAATTTTACTTCAATACCTACTCTAAAAGAAAATCGCCATTGATTCTTACGTGTATGTACGTAGTTCTTATGCAAGTAAGTGAACAGAGCGTACTCTAAGGTTAAGACAAGAAACTATTGCCAAACGCTGAGGTTTATAGAGGTTGCACATTATCTGCCTAGCTTTTTCCCAACTATGTGGGTATACTGTTCCAATACTGGAAGCCGACCCCAACATAGAACCGGATGCAGCTGAATGCCATTATTTTACATGGAGCGACTGCCTATCTGACCTCCACAACCCAGTTACTGGGCAACATAATACCCCTTAGTAAGCCTGGTTGTTAGTCTTTCGGACTTCTGACTACCCGTAACGACTGTCAAATATCCCCAAATGATAGCCAGGACCAACGGCTTAACGTGCTTTCCAAGCAAGTGTAGCTTAACCTTCGATCAACCCGTGCATCTCCTTTTATTAAGCCACGAGTGTAGAGGTTGCACAGTTAGGAAAAAAGAGAGAGGATTGCACATAATAAATCAAAAATTGAATGCTAAGGAACCACTTGAGTCCTTAACTATCTTAGCACACTTAACAGTTTTACTCACCTTGTAAAAACATCAAACTCAAAGTTAGATATGAAGTCGTTACACGTGAGATCTATGGTGGTCTTCAACGCCATCGTCTCCAACCCTGATGATATGGGATGCACGTTGTTCAGCTCCTCCCGGAAGATCTTCCATGGGACCAGAGTGCTGTGGAGAAAAGAAAAATTCAGGTTAAATATACTCAGAAAACAATGTCCAAGAAATAAATGTATGTAGGTTTGACGACCGATGTGGCGCGGCGGGCGAAGGTCCGCCTGCGACGCAAGAGGTTGCGGGTTCGATTCCCGCCTTGGGACAAATGTTTGTACGATCTACAAATATTTGTTCCGGGTGTTCTGGGTATTTTCTATATATATAATAAAAATATCTATCTATGTTATGTACTGTATTAAGTATATCAGTCATCTAGTACCCATAACACAAGCTCTGCTTAGCTTGGGGCTAGATGATGCTGTGTGGATTGTCCAGCGATATTTATTTATTTATGTAGGCATATCTTATGATACAGTATTCGGTAATTTAAGCTCTGTGGTTTGACTCTTAAAAGAGCCACGTGGGAGAGGTCTAGAGGAAGATCGATTAGCACCATTTAGACAAATACAAGATAAGTACATGTATTTAACATCACTAGAAAATTGAGCAAACTTTTTGAAGATGGTGGTCCTTATGCAACTTGGTCAAGATAAAAACTTGAATGATACTGAAGGCGCGCAGAGTACAAAATGTACAGCATACTATACGAACAGAACCGGATAGCTAGAGAAGATTAATCTTCATTGGCTTAGACTGTAATGCTCTGGCTTGAGTAATTCCGTTAGCACTAACCTCCTTCAAGAGCTACTGGTTGAAAGGCAAATTACACCAATAAAGCTGAATACGATCAGCACATTTAAAAAGATCTGAGAGCTGTCGATGTCAATATTCCACAACAATTTTAAGACTGACAGTTTTTGGACTCGGTTTAAATGTGCCGATCGCGTGGTTTTATTGTTGAAAATCACCCTTTAAGCCATTTTACGAAGAAACCTCTCTCGTGAATGCCGTTCTTTTAGCCTAGCGATACATAAAGTAGACAGATACACACAGTGATAGAATATTCATGCAAATTCAGTCTTTGGCTTCGATGGAATAGATCCTCGTCGCATAGGGTTGTGTTCATGTTATTTATAGCGAACATTTGAGACCTACTGATCATCTTTTCGGCACAATCCATCCATCGCAATTTGTTTGTCCTCAAACCTTCTTCTTTCTGAATAGGTACAATACGGACATAAGCATAATTTTATGCAGACATTGAATCCACAGAGGGAGCCGCGACAATTACAAAGTCAAACATCACGCCAACTCTGAATAAGTGGTAATCGATAAGTCGAAACGTGACCGCGCTTAGCTGATATTGGTATACCAAACAGTGAGAAAAGAAGGTCAAGTTGTAGAGCTTTGCACATATGCAATTGCAACGGCGAAATAATCACTTTTCTGAGCCGGTTTAGTTAGGTCTAAGGTTATCCTCATCGCGGTAAAAGTATGGAATCTTGATCAATGCTGATTGTACACCATGGTACTGGCAAAAAAGCGCCCCTATTTCTTTTTCCCCCTTTGTGCTATACTAGTTTCACCAAACAAGTCTATTTTTCTTTCCTTAGAATAACCAGCACTACCATTCTGTGGTGCATTTGAAATTATAATTCTAAGAATATTGAAGGAAATACGTAATGCATTGCTTTATATGTTTGAAAATTTTATCTGCGTACAACAACGTGAATCGCAATGAATACTGTTGAATTATCAAAATTAATGGCATTGGCACGGTAAGTGAGCTCCTCTACATTTGACTAAAATATTACAGTGCACATTTAAAACGTGCAGATTGTATAGTTGAAAAATTCAAATGGAAATTCTTAGAGAATTTTTTGGTTACGTCAATAGTTAGTGGGATTTCGAGATATATTCGGTTACAATAGCAAAAATAACTTTCAAGTTATTTTCTTTGCAAAACACTATGAAAGACAAAATTATTTTTGCAGTCAATTAAATGAATCATAGACGTTTATCCTGACTAAGGAGCACACACACTGCATTATGCACTTTTTGTGAGTTTTTTGTTTATCTCGTAAAAGCTTAACTTACTTCCATAAACTAGCATCATATTGGGGAAAAAAAATGTATGAAGCAGAACTTCTGCGTTTACCGTTTCAATGGATTCCATACAAAATGTTAATAGAAGTGGGACGGCGCGTGTTTTCCAATTAGCCGAATTCATTTCCTATATTCGCTTGAGGGGGAGCGGTTGGCATTGACAGTGGGCAGACGTAACGAATCATTTGGGCATCCCCTCGAATGTTTGGGGGGATTATTTATTTACACATACATATTATATGTATCTGAGATGAAATGGGCTTGCGTGTTGAGGGCGTCGGTACACGAAACAGGAGTAATATTAGGGGTGTTAATTACGAGAGCTGCAGATGACGCACCACTGTTAGGTTATTTTTATGGAACATTTTTGTTCAGGGGATATAGTACCTGATATCGAGACTTGCCTACATGTTTATGGCAAATAAACATTGCGATTTAAGATCACTTTCCCTAGAAAAAGAGAATAATAAGTTCGTTGTTCCTGCATCCTCATAAGAAATGCATTTTATCCATACTTAATATATTATAAATGCGAAAGTTAGGTACTATTTTTGTGTAACTTGCTTGTTTGTTACCTTTTCACGACTATACTGCTGATCGGAACGTAATGAAATTTGGTATGAAGATAGTTTGCGACTCTGGGAAGGACATAGAGTAGTATCTACCTTCTTACCCATGACATCCTCTGCATCCGGGATAACCAGCATTCACGTGGACCAAGTCGCGGGCAAAAACTAGTTGACTATATATTTACAGAATAAAATAGTTAAATGTAACAGTTAAGTTTGATTTAATTGAGAATATGTCAATAAGCATTTATGAATATGGACAACAACTTACTATGAGCCTAACTTAGTTGGTAATCGCGACAAAATACTAAATACCATTCTTACATTTTCAATGGATAGTAAAGTGACGGAGGAATAGATCGGACTGTCAAGCACAGAATAAACACAGGGTGGATGAAATGGCGGCAGGTAACGGGAACAACTTGCGATTCCCACGTTCCCCTTAAACTTAAAGGGAAGATCTATAAGTCAATGATAAGACCTGCCGTCTTGTATGGATCAGAATGTTGGGCCACAAAAGGACTGAATGAAAGGCAGTTGCATGCAGCTGAGATGAGAATGCTAAGGGGGATGTGTGGTGTTACGCGAATGGATAGAATAAGAAATGAGTATATAAGAGGAAGTCTGAAAGTGGCGCCTGTGACAGAGAACTTGTGTGGAAATCGGCTGTCATGGTATGGACACGTGATGCGAAGAAATGAGGATCATGTTGTGAGGAAAGTTTTGAGTATGAATGTAGAGGGTTACAAGAGTAGAGGGAGACCCAGGAAACGATGGATAGATTGTGTGAAAGTTGATATGGCTAAGAAGGAGGTGACTTCTGAGATGACGGGAAATAGAGATGTATGGAAGAAGAAGACATGCTGCGCCGACCCCAAATGAAAAATTGGGATAAGGGCAAGAGGATGAATGAAAAAAAAAAAGTAATGAAGCATTTAACGTTAACTTGATTTCATATCATCATCATCTACCTAGCATTTTCCTATTTATTATTTTGATAATTAGTATTATACATGAGGGAAGTCTTTTAAAGGGTAGGTACTTATTTTATTAAATAATTATATAATAGAAAATTTCGTAGGTACCTACCTGTTTATTTGTATATTTGCATGCCATATGGTAGGATATGGCTTATGGACACTATTGTTTGTTTAAGACCTTTTCTTTTGTCCCAAAATTCGCAAATGAATACACGATAATGATTATGATTATTAGAATTCATTCTAGTTTTATACATCGCTTTCAGTTCACCACTCAGTACGTTCTATTTCCGAGGACGAAGTCGTCTCAATGACTCTACTATAAGCATATATATTTATCTCACTAATCGACGGCGTGAAGGATGAGAAAAAGTTATCATTACACGGAACTTTAATAGCAACTCTGTGTGTAAACTTCACAGACTATAAAAAAACTGTTTCACGGGCTCACGGCTAACTTTGCTGAGCTTACATGTTGCAATTCCCATTGAATATGCAACGAGGTGTACCTATTGATTTTTGAGCTGACGGTGTATGCTTTTGCTGACGGTTCAAGCGATTCTTTAACGCTGAAATGTATTGAACAGTTATGCTTGCTTGTTTTTTTAAAGTTTGGTTTTTAAAGCCTATGGGTAGGTACCTACGTTTTAGATGTTATTGCTTTTTGATTACCCTTTCTATCTAAGTTATTACGGTTTATGATTGGAGGGTTGTTTCTTTCACGTTAACAATACCAAAGGGGTCTGAGCTTGTGATCTATCGTAGCCAGTTTTAGACCTAAAGAATAACAATGATTTGCTGTGTTGCTTTTACAAAAACAATTCGTATAAAAATAGCCCACAAACGTAAAATTTATGTTTCGTTCCACTAGCGCCACTTTCAGACTTAAGAGAGAAAAACAACTCAATAAGTGTAGTGAAACCTTTTTTTACAGGTTGAAAATCCTCATGGATGTCGTCCGTCCTAGGGCGTGCGGAGGGGTCTGTCAGACTCTTTCTGACTAAAAACCACCCCAGTGTTCCCATCCTATCCTACACTTGCACTGGGGAAACAACAAACACAAACATGGGAACTATTGCGACTTCCACGATCCCCGGCGCGGTGCCGGCCCGCCCCCGCGGACCACCTCAGGTCTGCGGGGGGAGTGTGGTGTAAGACTCCATCTCCAAAACAGTGAAACCTGACCCAACATAAAATAAAACTTCCTAGACCTTCTTCGTGAGCATTACTCACTAAATAAAACTTGCCAATTACAGGCTAGAAACTATTTAGAGGATAAAGTCCGAATCAACTTTGCTCGGTTAAAACGACGTTTTCTAAGAATGAAACCTAGCTAGATCGATTTATCGCCCCCGAAACCCCCCGCATACTAAATTTCATGGAAATCGTTGGGGCCGTTTCCGAGATTCAGATTATATATTTACATATGCGTACATATATACAAGAAATGCTCGTTTAAAGGTATAAGATATTTATTTAGGCACCTAAAATATTTAATTTCCCCTAGCGCTTTCAGTAAGTAGAAAGGTCACAGTTCAATTGGAAAGCGGTTCTCCCTTGTTAGAGTAGTAAAACAGAAGGTAATAATTTATTAAACTCTTAATATTCCTACAGAGAAAATTCAATTGGGCTGTCAGACAATTAGACTACTCGAGGTCTTTATTATTTTCTGATATTACATTACGTAATTAGGTGAATAAAATGCGTAGTTCTTTTATATAAGTAGGAAAATTGTTTGTTAAAAAGCTCTTTGTGTGCATCGATGACCGTGTGACTTTTTGTATCATCCAAACCTGTAGGGCTATCCAAGCCTGATGACCATGATATTCTACTAAAAGATATAGTTTATGTTTGCAGTAGGTCAGGTACAGACGCCAACACATCTAGCTACCCCAACCATTCAAATTTTCCCAAATGAACATGATTCTTATGCTTTTGTAATAAATTGATAGGGTGCTGGTAGCTTGATGTGCTGGCCTCTGGACATCATCATAATCTATCTAGCCTTTCCCCAACTATGTTTAGGCAGGTTGACAGTCTAACCATATGCAGCTGAATACAAGTTACAAGTATACAATAAAAGTATTTTACATGAAGCGACTGTCTATCTGAAATTCACAACGCAATTACTTAGGAATTGCGTAAAACAGAATAGAATAGAGTTTTATTTTATTTTGCAAATATGGGTAATACATAATAGTTGTTATGATATGTAAAGCTCAGCCATAATTTACCATTCGGCATGCAAACATTTTCATTATTTATCAACAATGGCGGGTCTAACTAATTGTACTGTTCCCAATTTGTACTTACTGACTTTTAGGGATAGTCGTGTCTGCGTTATTGTCAGAAAATACTATGTACTAAAGTACGTTAAATGCACAGATCATAAACAATTGTGTTGCAAAAACAGTTAGTTATTATCCTTGTGCCCACTTATAATAGCATCCAGGGTAATTTTCCTGCACTAAGTGCAGGTAATAATTAATATAATGTATTGTTTGTCAACAAAGCTATTTTCAGACAATGTTTTCATGAAATGAGGAAATATTTCAGGAAAATGCTTGCCATTTCAAATTGTTGTTTTCATCGTATTTAATAAAGCTTAACTATTTGGTTAGGTTTTATTGTTTCGTTTTATAAATATCAATAATGCATTGTGATAAACAAAAACAGAACGATCAGTCATCAGAGTAACTTTGTATACATTTATAATTTTTCACGGAACTACGGTTATATTGCGGAACCGATCTGTCAAAATTTGAGTCGAGACCTGTCAAAATACAAATGGGGATAATTCAATACATGTTACTACTAACTACTAAGTAGTACTCGCAACCGGCGCGTGTGTATAACCAGATGTATGAACGTGAGCGATGCGAAAAGAGTAGGTATGTATAGATGGTAGCGGGTGGCGTTCTGTAGTTTCTGCCTACCCGTATGCGAAAAATGCGTGAATTTATATATGTGTGTACTATTTACTAGTAGTCGTTTTAGTTTTTTTAGAAAAGTAGACGTATTATTGACTCATGTCACAAACAAATTTAGTTAATATTTAGTTTATGACTAGTCAAGCACTTCCTGTTATATTCTATTACTTTAGAAGGAAGCAATTAATAAGGAAAACAATTAAAAATCACTTTACAGTAATATTTATGACTTAACGATAATTGCGGTGTGAGTTTTCATTGTTACATTAAATTAGTTTTGGCGTTGTTTACACATACGTACAACCTTTTAAAATTATTTAATTTGCATACAAAGATTCTGGCCAACGCGGGAACGTTACATAAAATAAAAACTTTGGTCAGTAAAACAATGGCCAAAGTGTGTCCAAAACGATTGAGTCAAAGACTTTTTTGGAAGAAATAGATGTTTATTGGCTTCGAGAAAAGATAACACCCAAAACGTGTTACATAATAGGAACAAAACATAATAATTGTAAATTATTATATGTAAAAAGAAAGACGGTGACATCCTATGGAAGTCCAGCTCTGTATGTGTCAGGCAAATGTACCTGACGCTGATGATCTGCTAGAACCCTACACTGACATGCGGACCCCGAGTATACCTACACTAGATATATTCAGAATAATTGGTGTTTTACACATAACATCACGCCTGTCTTGACCGAAGGGTTGGGCAGAGTATATATAAGTAGTAACACCTGAATCTCGCCAGTTATGTTTTAGTCCCATGTAATAGCGGGCAATCCTATTGCCGTCAACCGGGCACAAATCTAGACTTCGGGCTGCTAATGAGAAAATTTCTATTGGAAAAACTCTATAACACTGTTTGACCCGGGAATCGAACTCAGCAGTCGCGCTCGGTGTTTTTATTTGTTTATTATTATTACCTAAATACTGTAAACAGCAAATTATCCATTAAATTTGTAAGTAAATCCTACCTTTCGATCTTCTCATAGAACCGCAAACATTGTAAAATTATTGTTATTTACACTGTGTATGGAATTGATGTGAGTATATCCTTATTTACATTTGTATTCAACAGTTTATTTTGCTTTTCAATAATGTATTATGTAATTACCTACTTCATGATTATGTAGCCATTATTGTATGTATAATAATAGCAAATCTGTATAAATATGTATATAAAAATATGGTATAATCTGACCTTGAGTTGACAGTGCATATGCGCAAATATACAGGGGTGAGTATCAGTGCATGAGATCCGTGGAGTCACATTGAACTTATTTACTCAGTGCTATTTATGAATGTAATATTTCAGCACAAAATAAATAAAAAATAAACATAATAAGCACTAAAAGATATGATTAAATTCCGATAAAAATATTTATCATCCTCGACTTCGCGAAAAATGTGATAGGTACGTACGAGCTACGTGCCGTTCCGAGCTACGTTTCACTCACACGATCCAGGGTAATCCGGCAAAATATTAAAATATTCTACTCGGATCTCTATTCCGACGTGTGATTTAGTCTACGAATGGGACTACCTCAATATATTCTTATACAAGCGACGAAGATACCTTTTATATCCACCTCAATATTAAGGTTTCTTTAGTTTTTATTTTGGTGTGATTGTCGTCGCAAGCGCTACTACTAAGCATGACGTCCTGGGTTTGAGTTCTGCTACCTATTTCTAATTAGCATCCTGAAATCTGGATTTGTGCCCAGCTGGTGATAAAATGGCTAATTTAAACACGTTTACCTATGTATACGTGATGTTAAGTTTACAATTTACCGGCACAAATTTTCGTAAATTACTTACGTAGCTAAGTAATTTACGAAAATTTGTACAGGTAATATTATGAAATACAATCTAGTTTTGCCGTCAATAAAACCAATATTGTGCATAGAGTGTCATAAAATCAGAACCCCTCAAGTATAGAGAAAGGGGTAGCCAGATGTCCCTCCTTATCATTTGCATATTATGTTTATACATGTACGTATATCAAAATTGTTTATCGAAAACATACTTGTGCCAAAAACATCATTAATCAATAATTAAGGAAGGGGGTGACAATGATGAATGATTAATTGATATATCGTGCAAACTCTGCAGAGATTGCACAATGCATCAATTAACACAACTGTCCCAGAAAATGAAAAATCGAAGCTATCGCACACAGTCTCGTAAACACGTGAAGAGAGAAAATAAAGAAAAAGATTTATTGGGGACTCGCAAAGGAAAAACAAATGAAAAATACGAAATAAGGTTACAAATAATACAAACTGGACCTGTGGGAGGTCAGTTTTTATAGATTCCAGAATAGATGGATGGATTTGCTTGAAAGATGATATGACTAGGAAGGAGGTGACTTTGGAGACGACGGCAAATAGAGATGTATAAGTAAATAATAAATAATGCCGGACAATCCAAACAGCATCAACTAGCCCCAAGCTAAGCAGAGCTTGCGTTATGGGTACTAGATGACTGATATACTTAATACAATACTTTACATAGATAGATATTTTTTATTATACATAGCCAATACCCAGAACACCCGGACACAACCTTTGTAGATTGTACAAACATTTGTCCCAAGGCGGGAACCGAACCCGCAACCTACTACGTCACAAGCGGACGTTCGCCCGCCGCGCCACATAGGTCGTCAAGAAGACGGAAAGACGGGAAGTCGGAAGAAGACATGCTGCGCCGACCAAATAAATTGGGATAAGTGCAGTAGGATGATGATGATGATGAACTGTGCGAGGTCAAAAAAGCCTCTATCTCTGCATAATGCTGCGATACTTAAAAGCAAATAAATACAGCAGCGCTGATAATACGAAATCATAATACATACACAAAAGCACACATTTTACGAATGCATATGCCAACGAAATGTTCCTACACGTACACACCTACACAAGTAAAGGTTATACGACGGGAGGCGGTGAGGGCTGACGCCCACTCCCATTTAAATTCTCATCCATCAACCAGATCTAAAAGATGAAAATTGCACTAGAATTTTTAGTATTCAGACTGCACGTGTAAAGGCTCGATGCCTTAATATTGAATGGGGTTCGTAAATAGATCACTGAAAATACTTTCACGTGAATATTGTGGTTGAAAATAGAAAGTAAAATATGCAGTCTTATAATAATACTTATGCCACAGGAGATGACGAAAATATAGATGTTTGAAAGAAGAAGATATGCTGCGCCGACCCCAAATAAATTGGGATAAGGGCAGGAGGATGATGATGGTCATAAATGACGAATGAATCAGAATTAATTTGGCTAAGAATCGGATGTTTGCTCTTATGGTTAGGAAATATGTTTGATACCATACGAGATAATTTCAGGATTATGCTAAAATACTATCTTTGATTAATCATATGAACGCTGATTCGCTGATATGAGTGTTATGCACTGATGGATACTTTGATTATCATGTTCTGAACAACTAGCATTCAAGTTTCCAATCATCCTAAACTAGGATTTTTTTCGAAAATCCTGATATTAGCTCGTAATATTTATCCGAGAATCAGGCTTCCAAAACCACGGATCATTGCAAAACACCTGGGATAATCGCGAAAAAACGATTCTTCTAAATATCTTACTAACACAATTACCATTATTTCATTACAACAAACACTTGTACCATACCTCTTGTTTTAATAACTACATTTTGCCCGCGACATTGTCCGCGTGGAGTTCATGGTATTTTATTTGCGCAAAGCCTAATTATTTTTCTTAAATAAAAGTATCCTCAGTTACCTACTCTTTGTAACTTCAGATATCTGCCAATGAATGTCCCGTCAATTCAGTCCAGCCGAAAAAAATAAAAGCTTTTGGCATACAAAAAGAAATTGGAATGTTGGTATAACTACCGTATCTATAGGTATATACTATCAAACAAACCGACACTTCATTTTACTTTCTTTGATAGAAAATAACCGCCAATCCATTGTTTCAATCATCGAAATATCAAATAGAAGGTACAATTGGCTGAACAAATCCACCCCGGAGCAGTGTTTATCGGAACTAAGTTATTGTTCCACTGAGCAACTTTATTTGCGGTTTCCAGAACGTTTCCAAAGGAAGACAGTTCTGTGTATTTCAATGTACTAATATTATCGCGGAACGGCAGATACCTATTGATTGATATACTATTTGGTACATAATCGGATTCAAAGGCGGTATGTATTCAACTGTATTGGATACAAAATGGAGACGAAATATGTTGTTCAATGGAGTTCCATGAACATGTTTATTTTTATTTAGATGGATGGTATTTTGTGGAAAAAAATATGGATATTTTTATTGACGTAGGTGATAAAAGGTGGTGACGGCAAATAGAGATGTATGGAAGAAGAAGACATGTTGCGCCGGCCCATAATAAGTTTGGACTAGGGCTGGAGGATGACTTAGTATTTCTTGAGATATACTTGGTGGCAGTTACATTGATGATATGTTCATCATCATCATCATCATCAATTGCCGCACGTTAGCGGTAACAAAACCAGTATAAGTTGGCCTCGCATTCTATTGAAGCGTCATACTAAGCTACGTCATCGTTTCCGAAAAGATAATACCAATTTTGATAACTTTGGAGAGTAATCTATATTACAATTGAATACCTCAGTTTGACTTGCTACCACAATTACACCATCCAAACAAACATATATTTCTCAATTTTCCCATAAAATCCATTACCATTTACCATGGCTATAGCAACATCCCGTCAATAGTATTCACATATAATTCTAACACGCGAAACGAATAGAAATACTATACATTACAAACAGGCTTATCAGTTTGCATGTATAATATCGCATTGTGAGCTGTGTTATATTAATCCGACGGCTATTGTTGCACAAGCAGCCCACTCTGACTGTATATGGAAAGTCACGGAGGAAGAGGTAATTGGAGTGCTAAAGTGGACGATGCGCGATGGTGAGAGTTTGAAGTTGTCTTCAAAAGCTACTACAAGTCCAAAAGGCCATAATGATACAGATGATTCAAGAACCCTATAAGGAAGGTTAAGGCTCTTCGATAACGGCGATTCTGCAATCGGTTCCTGGTTTCAGCAAATTCAGTTAGATACACTGCCTCGTAGGTCCAATGGTTGTAAGCAGTACTAGTGAGCAAGAAGTTCTGCGTTCGGTTCTCAGGGCGGACAGATTGATATCGTTTTCGATCTGGATTTTATCTGCAGCAGCAGTAGATTCATGCTCAGTTGATCGCAATAGGCCCCTATTATATAGAACTTATCATAACTGGAAAACGTGGATGTCCTCTGCCGCTATCCCATATCTCTTTGGAAAATTTTGGCATGATGTTATTCAGTTAATCAGTTACCCAGTCATATTTCAATTGCATAGCTATTCCTAACATCTTTGCATATTTCGCTAACTAAGACTGTAGGTACAGCAAAACATCATTTTTGATTGTAAAAAGTGTCACAGAAGAACGTTGCATATTCCGAACACTCCATTCACTTACCACTCCGTGGTAAGTCATGGAGTATTGTATGAATTCCTAATGCAGAGCACCTTATAGAGAAACAACGTGACATAGATTCGTATTGCAAAGCTGTGACTCATGTAGTGTGAAATGTTCGGAGCCAATTAATGTTTGTTAATGTTCTATTCACGGTTCGTACAAAAATTTTGGATTGGAAATCGAATTCTCGACAAAATATGGCGGTTGTGAGAAAGATTCGAAGATTGAGCAAACTTCTAGCATAGTTGGGTTGGGAGTGCGTTCATTTTTAACTTTCAGTGGGTGCACTGTAATGCAATTAAAACAGCGTAGGTATCAAAATCTTGTCACATAGACAATGTCACCTGTCTGGTGAAAGATGCATAAAAAGACGAGTTTTAATGTCAAGGACGATGGTAAAAAAGAGATCCGTTCACCACAGTATAACTCACTATCAATAAAGGTACGTTACTTTCTAATATAGAAGCCCCAATGAGTAATGAATCGAGGGAAATATCGATTGATGGTGAAAAAGGTGACAAAAGTAGAGGTGATTCTTCGATATCTGGTGTCGATTACACTCACTAAGATAAGGATTACGACTTCGATGGACCTCCTGTAAAGGTAACATAAACACATATTAACACAGGTATGATTGAATGTACTTACTTATTTATTATACAATAACAGTAATAATCTCCAGAAAGCGTCATTTCCATTCATACTTCAACATCACAAAGGAAGTGGATTATCTATATCGAAATCCGACGATCTCATTGGACTTTTACAAGCAAAGATAAAACAGCTGAGGTGAGGGTCGTTGGTCGTAACAGAGATTAAAGAGATACGATATCTGAATTGATAGCTGAAGATGAATGGAGATATAAAGTATTTATCACAGAACAGATAAGAGTACGAAGGTCGAGTTTTACGATGGTGGGTAAGTAGCAGTAAAGGTATTAGGAACTTATATGCAATGATTGCAATGCCGATGCCGGAAGATTTAAAGTTAGTTATAGTGCACTTATTGATGATAGGTAGTAGGTGGTAGTGGGTTACCACCTACATCAAGAGATGCACTAAAAGCTCCCAGGACTACACAGCTGCATTCTGAACCCTTTTCCAACTTAACCCTTTTCCAACTTAACCCTTTTTTTAAACTTTGCTGTACAATATGATTCTGGGTAAGGAAAACGGACCTGCGTGCAGATAAATCCCGGCTCAAGCGAATGCAATTGATCAACAATAGAGTCTTCAAGGGGACCAAGTCAGAGGAACTTCTGCACATTTTTAACAACACAATGGTCCAGATTAGGTCTAATCCACTCAGTTTGGAAGGCGATAAAGCGTGAAGGTGAATGAACGTCAGGCCTAGAGCTTAATGGCGGACCGCAACGAACCGTAGCGTGTCGCAGAAACGCGTAACGATCGCTAATCGTCTTCGACACTCGAGAAGAAATGTGAAGGTATTTCTTTCGTAGGTACTTGATAAAAAGTACGATTTAGTTTTTACAGCTACTTGGTTTTAGGTCAAGCCGGTATGGTGCTCTCGCATAGCGGGTGGGCACGTTGTCACTTAATGGACTTTTGATCGTTAAAGCTTTTAAAACCGACTATAAAAGCAACTTAGTGTTTTGCAACTCAAAAACAAAAAAAATATAAGGTGCTTAATTGGAGAAATGAAGCTGCAGCTTGCAGCAAAACTTGCTGAATTAATGACTGCATATTACAAGACGTAGAAACAACAGACGAATGTGACAGTTGACACGGTACCGGGGTACTAAGCTTGCAGGTGCAAAGATGAACGCCCTCAACACTACATTACCTGCATACCTTTTTATGGCACTTAGTCACGCACGAATTGGCCCAGCAACAGATGTGTCATAGTATACCAAATCGCGCAGATAATCTCATCAGTTCTGGTGTGCCGTGTGAATATCCCAATCAAATCGGCTAAACGTGATTTTAGTGAACGATTATACAAATTGAAGGTATGAACGTGTTTCGCACGACAGCTTCGGCCATATCGTTCGTTATGGTGCTTTCATGATCTTGTGTGTACTAAGGCTTAGATAGTAGTTCTAAAATCGACGTTTCGCTCATGGGGCATTAATGATATTATAATAAACTAGCGGACCGAACAGACTTCGTCCTGCCCGTACAGTGCCACCTACCGGGTCCAATTGTGAATCTAAACCATCAAGGGCGCCAGCCAAACGCAAACAAAAATCAAATCGGTCCAGCCGTTTAGGAGGAGCTCAGTGACATACACACGTACAGTAGAATTATATAGGTACATGTAACAATTATTAGATACCCAGAATAGCTGTTGCTTGACTGTAAAAAACACTTTTTTTTTTGTTTTGAAGAATAGGTAGTATAATTAAATGTAATTAATTGCACAATCAAGTTATTACTAATTATTTATGTTAATGTAGTTGAACACTGATAAGCGTCAAGGTTATCAGAGGCGTTTTATTATTTGACAATGTTATTTTTTTATTGAGGTTTTGCAGAACGGGTTTTCCGAATTCATTTGTGAATGAATTGTAGGCACTTGCCTATCTAGCGAACCCATTCATGGGTTTATTATCACTAAGATCACATGTCAGTCTGCTATCATTTTGACGTTTAAATAGGTAAATATCACTGTTATTCTGGGTTTTTTTCTACTACAATTTTTGTAATAAACCTGCTTTTAAAAAAATCTTAAAACACGCATAAGTACTTCTTTTGCATTTACTGAAAGACCTTAATATTCAAATTAGTGCTAAGGTAGGTAACTTCGTACTAATTTGAATATGAGGTTCATACTTAGATAAGTATGCGCCTTCAACGCACAAATAAAGAAGAATAAATAAAACCCACATGTTTCCAGAACCCATTGAGAGGGCAGTTGTCAAACACACTAGACAATCGTCAATACTTATGTCGAATTGTCGATTCCACATCGCCACTGTGCAGGAATGCGGAGTGTTTTCCAAACAAACGTACGTGCAAATATCTGCCAATATTTGAGAGTTATGTTCGTTTTACATGATTCGTTTTTCGATGTTACGAGTTCACCAGGGGACTGATAGCGAGCAATGAAAAATATGTATGTCTGAAATATCGACAATTCAGTTCAGTTGAACATAGACTGAAACTCTCAATACCAGGAATCGGAGTCTATTTTTGATTGAAAAAGATATATCAAGACGTGTATTTCAATCGTCGTAGGTATTGAGGCTAGGTTTGCTATGGTCATAAAAGTCAGTCAGCAAAATGACAAAGGAGCCAGCAGTGTTGTCAAATTGGTGGAATTTCCAAATCTGGTGGTTTTGGACACTCTTACAGGCGATGGTGTTTTTATTTAGTGTTTAGTTTACTTCAAAATTGATACTCGAAAACTGGAACCAAAACAAAATTGTCCATAGAGGTAGAATAAGAAAACTGTTACCAATCTAGTGGATATTCGGGGAATAAAAATGGCAGGTCTACTTTCCAGACTGTGTCGAACGTGCATTAGTCTATATCGACACAGCCGATTAAAAATTCATGCAGACTATCTTGAACCTAAGAATAGGTATGACGAAGGAGTCCAAGCTTCAACTAGAAGCCCTTAAAATATTAAAAACATCCCCGAATATCTCTAGCAACTAAGTTTGAAGGGGATGTTATGACGATAAGTGTGACCCCGTCAAGTTTCCATCCGTCCTTGGCAGTACGCCAAGCCGTTCCGAAAATACGTCAGTTATGCAAAACTTTAAGGAGTTACCTTATTTAAGTGGGAGGGTAAGCTTAAAATGACGTGACAGTTGGGTGCGTGGATTGAATAACTTAGCCGTGGGTCATCAATTAGTTGAAGATTTGCATAATTATAATCAAGAGAATGGACAGCGTCACCTGTCTGCCAATTATGCACATTGCCATTGTGAATGATTCATATAATATGTCAAACGAGGTGTGTATAGATGTTCCCCCATCTCTGACAGTTTAGTACTGGTGTCCTTAAAGGGCCAAGTTCAGGACACCTACCGCAGTGAGGATTCCAAATGATAAACGTTATCAGGAGTCTGATTAAGAAAAAATGGTTACTAGCAAAACCTCACATTCATTCATTTTACTCGGATCGGTTTGAATTATTATGTCGTATTAGCCCAGTGGATCAAGTCTCGCCCCCTCATGCTTGAGATTGCGGGATCTGAGCAAATACCTACACCAATTACACATTTTTAATTCATATGTAATTTTTAAATTTATCTTAGACATTTCATACTTCGGTGAAGGAAAACATGGTGAAGATCCCTGGGCTTATAATTAATAAAGTCTAAAGCAAACGTGGTGATTCATGCTCGTGCCTTCTCTGTATGAGAAGAGGCCTGTGCCCTGCAGTGCGATAGTAACAGGCTGGTATTATTTACTCGGTTTGAAGATGAAGATAGGGCAGAACGACAGAAAGCCTATAAAATATCATCAAACAAAAAGCCCTGCAAATGATAAAGAAATATTTCATCTATTGTTTTAGGGACGCTTTCAATATTTTTTACTCCAATATTCCCGAGTGTACTGACCCAGTTCATGGAAGCATCAAAGAAATGTGGACACCGACAAGAAAATATATAGATATATTGGAGTTTGTAAGAGGAAAAATACAGGAAAATGGCTCGCTACACAGAATCATGCAAAGGTTTTTACTTATTGGTATTTGGAGACAGGACCACAAATTGATATTGCTTCGGTATTGACAGGTCCCAGGATTCGATTAGGTTAGGTTAAGGATAAGGAAAGCATTATCAGGTTGTCATCACGTATTCATGCATTGATGGACGTTTACCTCTTAAGTACCGTGGGTACTCCAAGCTGTTTGACACTCTTTTTTGTATTATGTTTAAGGTTTAATTTTATTTAAACGACTTCAATATGTGAAAAACAGTTTATACACAAGCATTGGATAGATTAGTTCAAAACTGCGAAATAATTAATTTTATACTACCTACTACTACGGTTTAATTTTACCTGAAGTAGGAAAAACCATACTTGCAGCTAACAAAAAGTTTACAACAGTTGGAACAATCAATGTAAATACTTCCAAAGCATAATTCCTTCTTCAAAGATCTTATTCGTAATCAGCATTTAAATGCAGATGAAGAGTACACATAGACAAGATATAATTTCTCACTCACTTGCAAATCCCCGATTAGTGAAATGAAAACATGTTTGTAGTTCCCGCAACATGCGATGGCAGATGGCCTCGTCATCGGAATGAGATCGTAGAAAGCATTATATCGTAATTAATTCAGTAACTAAAGGATTTCTCAAAAACATCCAATCAAAGCCCTCGGTCACGTATTTTCACTATCAATGTTTTATCCTATCAGTTAATTAGTCTGTGGTAGTATCATCATGACTTTCTATCAAAGTGATTTTATTGCAATATGCTTTTGCCTTACTTATTAGGACCCAAGCGTCAGTTACTTACATTACCTTTTATAAGTACATTGATCTATATTTCGTATTTAAACCCCTTTTTAAAGAGCAGTGAGGAATTCGTAGCTAAATAAAAACAGCCACACGGGTTGATCGAAGGTTAAGCTACGCTTGCCGAGGTCAGTATGTGAATGGGTAACCGTTCTTAACATATAGAGACTCCTCCGTGCCTCAGAAAGTACGTTAAACCGTTGGTCATTTGTAGATCTTTTGACAGTCGTTACGGGTAGTCAGAAACGCAAAAATCTGAACAAACAACCAGTCTTACCAAGGGGTATCGTGTTGCCCAGTAACTGGGTTGTGGAGGTCAGATAGGCAGTCGCTCCATGTAAAACACTGGTATTCAGCTGCATGTGGTTTGACTGGAAGCCGACCCAAAAATAGTTGGGAAAAGGTTAGGCAGATGATGATCCCTCTTTAATCAGCCCTGGTCGAGGCAAATGCAAGGAATTAATCTACGCGAGACAAGACGAAGTTACGCAAGTCAGATAATGTATTCTGCATTAGCATACTACATGGAATGCACTGAAGGATTGCATATAGCACGTTCTTCAGTGTGCCTCATTCAGAATGTAGGGCATGTTTGTATAGTTATGAGTACATTATGAGGAGTGATCTTCATTATTTTGTTTCGGGAAGACGTGGTGAGCTTTGTCGTAGGTTTTACGTATGCATGGATAGCTTTATAAGGAGTTTTGTGTGTTGATGACTGACCTTTTTTTCTTCGTTCTGTTGGTACATCATCTTCCACCCTCCTCTATTAAGAGCAAGGTATCATAATGGCATGATGGCCTAGTGGTTTAGGCCTCGCCTCTTATGCACGAGGTTGTGGGTTCAAACCTGGGCAAGTACCAACGTGAGTTTTCCAATTCATATGTACTTTCTAAGTTTATCTTGGACATCACTGACATTGGTGAAGGAAAACATCGTGAGGAAACCTGGACTTATATAATTAATATAAGTCTGAAATCGCCAACCCGTCTTCAGCAAGCGTAGTGATTAATTATCGTGCCTTCTCTGTATGAGAAGAGGCCGGAGGAGGGAGGAGTATTTCAAATTACTGAAATACAGATAGCTCGCCATCAAAATGTGGTCCAACTCCAATGTAATCAATCAAAGAAACAAACTACATTTTCTTTTTACGTCCAACTGCCTTTAAAGATACACACGAAAACCTAATAACGTGTCTAGAACTCCACTTTGTGGAACTTTAAGTGTAAATCCAACGCCAGAATACAGAGCTTGACCCACTTACGAACTATCGGCTGCCTCGCGAGTCTTTTGAATTTCTAGAATAAATTTTTCAGACGTTTCGAATCCGAGATTTCCTTGGGCGCGAATAAGACTGGGAAAGTTTCTATTCAAGCTGGAATTGGGTTGTACCTTTGAATTTAAATTGGTGTGGAGGATTTTGGGGAGTCCCTTGATTGGTTGACAAAGGAGTTTTAATTATAATCAAATAGAGATGTATTGGAAATTCTCACCGAATAAAAAACCGTTGGATAGTCTACAAAGGTACCGTTATAATTATTATGTTGGGCCAAGCAGAGATACTGCGAACTATTTGGCTTTAATTAGGAGAGAACTCGTGACATTAATACCTTTTAAGGGCTCCGGACCTAGAGTGTGTCAACGAGAATCTATTACTAAGCCTCCACTGTCCGTCTGTCGGACTGTCAACGGGCTGTATCTCATGAACCGTAAAAGGTAAGCTGGTAAAATTTTCACAGAATGTGTATTCCTATTACTGCTATAAAAATAAACATTAAATTGTAGGGATATACAAGAAACGTAATATTTTCGGCGTTTTATGCTCGACGTGGTAAAGGACTCCTCATGCGCTAGTCCGACACGCACATGGCTGGTTTTTTTCAATCGTGGATCGCAGTCAGAGTTAACTGCAGGATCTGCATAGCAAATGGGAAGTGTCATCTCAATTATAAGCTACGCTCCAAAAGTTTTTGTTACTGAACTCGTAAAATATTTCATAACTGCACAACAAGTTACATTCTACAATTAATTTGTACCTTGCATAACTATCATACTTAAAAGACCTTGTTAGTCTAACAAGAACATTCTCAGTTAACAACAATAAAAATAAAACAAAACACAAATTGGCTGGTCTAATTAATTGCAGTGTCAGCTTCTTGGTAGAATAAGTGGGTCAGTGAGTCTAATCTGCGACACGGTGTCGCTTAGTTGGAAGATACTCGACACTGATGAGACAGGGTTGGGAAGTATGGATAAGGAAGTGCAATTGTTTTGGATTAGGATGTACTTATGGCTGCTTTGGATAATAAAGATGTCTGCATGTGTGTGTGTATATTACGGTCTGTGTGTGTATGTGATCTGTCTGACATTGATATAAGTAATCCAGCAAAGAGAGTACTGTTTAGCGCCATTCCAAATTTTCTGAAATTACGCACTGTGAAGCAAGACTTCGACAATGTCAAGTGGATAAGCTTCAAAATAACCAATTCACTTTACTATAATGATATGGATGCACTGTTTGGCTGTCAATGCCAAGCATCCCGAATCGTCTTCCAAGAATGTGAATTATTCCAAAAAGAAAGCAGACACTCTCTCACTATCATCAAAATATCGGGTATCGCACTACATGAGGCGTGTATGTGGGTCAAAAGGTCGAATGTACCTACATTGGACCTTTTGAAGCGTTCAGTACCTACTGAGCGGTGTCTTTTCAGACATACAACACTCAGACGAAAATTTGAAACGCGATAAGTAATAGATGGTTCAAAAAAACAAAATGACAATCTATACTTAACTATCTGCGCCCCGCGTTGTTACCCGAGATTAGAAGTCAAATTTATCAAACGCGTGATCGGTCAAACGCGCGAATTTAAAATAATCGTTACGTTTTGTTACATTTTCTAATGTTCCGAGCAATTTTCTTTCATAAGAACCTTCTCCTTACAATAACAAACACAACAAAAAAAACTTAGCGAAATCGGTCCAGCCGTTCACGCCTGATGCCGTCACCAAGGGAAACAGGGATTCATTTTTTATATACATATAAATATAGATATTATAAAGAGGTAAAACTTGATTGTAAGTTTGTATGTAGTGGGGAAATCTCCGGAGCTCATTATCCAATTCTAAAAATGTATTCACTGTTAGAAAGCTTCATTATTCCTGAGTGCTCTAGGCTATAACAATTTTAAAAACTAGGCTGTAACGGGGGTGAAGGGGATGTTAAAGTTCAAAGGGAAAAGCATGAAATCCACGCGCAAGAATTCGCGGGAGAAAAGCTTATATATTATAACTGTATGGCCTGTTTGAACACCTTCGTCATAGATCTGGTCTATACTTCGCATCTGTACTACGGACAAGGCCCTCAGACTTTAATACTGTCCAGTAATCAATTGAGAAATCCCTCAAGATGGCACAATATAATCTCCTCACAATAGACCTAAAAAGTCATATCTCACTGAACATAAAATCGTTTTGCAATCTGAATTCGCAGGAGTAGAAGACAGGATCAGTTTCAAAAACGCTATCGTACTTCAAGACGGTTGGGAAATGGGTCAACAGGTGTCTAATGCCTGTACACGTTGTCTTAAGACATCTGACACGAACAGAAAGAGGGTTGCGACGAGTCGATAAACATTTATTACGATAGTGATCCATTACGAGGTGGTCTTCAACGAGAGAATGGTCGAATAAATGAAATTGGTTCTCTATAATAAGCGGTGTAGTCCAGAAGTCGATCTAAATGGACACTAAAGATTTCTGACAACATGATCAGTATGACTGCCTCGCTGGCCTAGCGATCTTAAGCGCTACAGCTGAAAATAAGGTCTGATTCCCAGGTCAAGGCGAAGTGATATTGGATTTTTTCCACCTGGAATTTTTCCTCGAATGTTGATGGCAATAGGCTCGCCCCCTCTTACATGAGACTTAAGACATAACTGGTGAAATGTGGGTCGTTTATTATTGGTACACCTCTGCCTGAACCTCCAGGGAATACAGACATGACAGTATGTTATGCTGATAAGTATATACATACGAGTATATTAGATAAATTAATAAGGTGTTTTTTGTAAATTGTGATTGATTGGACAAAACACAAACAACCAATAAAAAGAGATGTCTTTATTCATTTTACTCAGCTAATCTTATTACTTCCGTTGTTACATTCAATAAATTTACATATGATTTTCATACCAAATAAGACAGATGTACGCTACACGGATGTCAATGGAATTTATTAAGTAAATTGCATCTCTACACGTTGTCCTTACTGCTTAGCATGGTTATCCACATGAATGAGGCAAAAGATTAAGAAAATTGTCGTGTCTTCACGTTTCACGATACATTTCGCCCGCGACTTTGTCCGCGTTGATTTCGTACTTTTCCCTTCGAAGTTAATCATCCCCTCATCCTCCGATAAAGCTTAACTTTGAATAATAATAGCCTATAGCACTCAGGGATAATGTAGCTTTCTAACAGTGAAAACATTTTTAGAATTGGATCATTGGTTCCGGAGATAACCCCCTTCTTACAAATAAATTTTACCTCTTTATAATATTAGATAGATATGCCAGGTTATGGTTTGCGTGTCTATGTTAAACGTCGATTATAAGCTGCAAGGCTGCTTTATTTGTTCCTTTCTCTAATAGGGATGATGACAAATGTATTTTTGTCCGTCAGGAGTATTAAGACACATTAGATGCGTAGTTTTTCTTTTTTTACGTAAATAAAATATTACGAGTAAAAGATTATGAGTTCAAATTTTGCATGACGACACGCGTTTGTAGATTTTATACATACTTCTTACGTAACGGCCCCCCACTCATCAACGATGAGTTTTATCTTAGATTTTATTAAGCAAAAAATAAGTCTCTTATATTTTTAATTGCGTAACTGACGGACTTAATATATCTCTCTTCTTTCTTTTACCCAGTTATCATCCCTATTGCTTTTTGACGAATTAATCAATTCGTCAAAAAAACACAGGGATTGTCGTACATCAGTCCACAACCCGTGGTCCGCAAGAGCTTAAGGCGAATGCGTAGGAGCATCCCGCGAAATCCAAATTTTCTTTGTTTTGTTTCAATTTGCAGCTCAGTATTAGGTTGTATGTTAATGAAGTTATTCGCTACTGTAACAGACGAAAATGACACTCAAATTACCCTTACAACTCTCTCGATTTAAAATTAGAATTGTGTTCTAATGTCATCGATTTCATGAAATAGTTATTCATTCAAACACGTAAATTGAACTTAAAAAGTCGTATAAATGATTTTTAAAGAAATACACAATTGTTACGGTCTAATATTTTGAATTTCCTTACCTTTCCTACCTTAAATATTTAAAATGAAAGGGTAGAAGGGAATTTCTACTCGAAAATTAGATTGACGCAAACCAAATACAATTTAGTATTAATTAGAAACGTTGTGTGTTCTATACCAATAGTGACTACTGTTAATACTTACATACATGTTACTGTTGAGTTAAAGGGAATTTGCTAAAACTTAATAGTTGTTGGTCCGTTTTAAAACTAGGTTGGAAACCACTGTCATAAAGGGTGTGTTGTTTCGAAATTAGGCAGGCGGAGAATCTTTAAGCTGAATTAAGAAAATAACGTTTTAGCTGACTAAGGATCCCTTCTGGAGGATTGTCCAGGTCACCACAAAACAAGCCATGAAGGTTAGTCCAGTTTTCAAAGCTGTTACAATCATCGGCACGGATCTTCCACCATTCATCTTATGTGAGAAGTCACCCCCACTACTGCATCCACTTATACACAATATAATATATTTTTGTACACTGAGAGAACAATATCTCCTTTAAGCTTTAAGCTCATCTAAAAGTTGTCTGTAAGAGCTCGACCTGTCGGATAACACAGCCCATTGTAGACTTGTACTCTTTTTCTACTACTTTATAGTATGTCTTGTGCTTTATGCCAGGCTGAACAGGCTTTCGCTGCTTCTTGGCAGATTCATACCAGTGAAAAGCCTCGTTTCAAAGGTCAGTGGGACGAAAGTATATCCTATAGCACTCACCATTATTACCCTCATAAAGCTTTGAGTAATCTGGGTGGAGCAGTGGAGGATAACAAAATGTAGATTAGGTTAACGACGTTTTGTTTACACAACTTACCAACGTCGATCGGAACAAATATCTGAACCAGAGTTCAAGTGGTATTAAGCAGGATGTGTTTTCATATAGTGCACAGGACGAGAAAAAGTCTGGAATGAGGACTATAACTGGAAACTGGAGCTTCAGATGACTTCTATACAAAGTTCTATTCTGTACAAATCTCCAGTCAAAATGTACATAAGTGAAGACTTTCGTTGCCCAGTTCAAAAATACCTTTTTACTTGTACCTATGCCATATTGTTTGGCAAATTTACATACCGCGTAGGTAAATGGTAGGCGTATGGTGGGCATGGTCACATGCCATCTATATCTATTTATATGTACGAATCGTGAGGCGAGGTGTGGGTACACAAATGAACTATTTCTGGACCCGGAAGACAGGTGCCACTTCACTTCATACTCACTTCACCCTACTTTTAGATTAGACAGATTATTTTCAGGATCGACCGGCTGGTAAAAATCGCGCGTCACCATAAGTAAAAACTTTGTCCAAATCATTTACGTGTCGACAAACCAAAGATAACGCAGACTATTTCAAAAAAGAATAGACGGTCTTTTACTCTGTCCCCAGTGCTGTACCAAGTTGCAGTATACTTCTTTTTAAGGTCATAATAAGGCTTCCTTTTTTTGTACGACACAAACACATGTCTGAAAAGCTGTATGTAGAGAATCGTGATCGTTTGTTTTTGTTTTAAATTGATATTGTTATCACTACCTGATCGATTGGAGATTTCGATTTGATTGCTTTAACCGATGTTAGCTAACGACTTGTATGACTGACCATTAATCTCCCCCCCCCCCCCCCCCCCGCCTGCCCCGCGCTTGAATTGCCACAAACAGTGTGTACGAAGCCTTACTTCTTATACCTACTATTAAATGACACACCTCAACTTGATACAGCACTGGGGACAAATCACCCATTCTCCTTTAGATGTCTAAACTAATATTTTGAAGAGGAAAGATTCGATTGTTTGCATACTCGTTTGTTACGGATAACCTCAAAAACTCCTAACCGATTTTTTAATTCTTTCACCTTTAGACGCTACAGCTAAGCTGTATTTATTTTCAAAACTGCGCTGTAATGAGGGGAATATTAAAAATCGAAAGGAAAAGTACAAAATCCACGCGGAAGAAGGCGCGGGCGAAGTGCTCACCTAGAATATAAAATGTAACCATCCATGTGATCTCACGATGCAATTAGTAATCGCGTGTGAACTCACACCAACTACAACTTCTTCATGACATTTAACTGGATTCGCTTACCAACATAACCTACATAAAACTAATAAATGTCCATAAAAAGCTAATTAAAGCTAGGAAACTGTATAAACTGCAAAACAACAAAACTAATTAAAATGAACATTTCCTCTTAGAACTTCGTCGATATATTTGAAAGTTCAGGCACAGCTCTGCTTCGTAATGGATGAGGTAACTCTGGACTGACCTCTAGTGTTGGTATTGCACTTATTTTCTGAGTATTAATTACAGGAGTAGTTGTAGCACTTCTTGATAATTAATGGTGTGGCGTAGTACCTTTAGAAACCTTGTGTCCACATGACGCTTTTCTGTTGAAAATATGAGAAAAAGTTCTTTGACTTTCATCATCAACAGTTCTTTGTAGAATATACAGAAATAACCATTGTTGCGTTGGTTGGTATTATTCAAGGAGAAGACTCATCATCATCTTCCTAGACTTTTCCCAACCAGTCTAACCGGATGCAGTTGGATACCAGTAATTATATGCGACTGCCCATCTGCCCTCCAGAATCCAGTTACTGTGCAGCACGATACCTCTTGGTAAGACTGATAGTCAGATTTTCCAGCTTCTGACTACCCGAAACGTCGTTTTCAAGGAGAATACTGAATATGTGTATATCACTATAAATACCGGATTATTTGTAAAACACTAATAACCTTTCAATGGTGACAGTACTCATGATTATACGCAACTTTTACTATGAGGCCAACCAAAACAAACCAGCTGATTCATACTAATTGCAATATTTAAAATCTACGAAACTGCTGTTTTTTTTATAACGATGTGTAAGGGTTTTCAACTAACCCAGTATACAAGGAACCCTGTCATCTGTGATCTCGGTACATACTTGGTTACCAACAGGATTAGATCTATCTCTAGATTCAGTTACCAGATACTTAGGAACGTTGGCAAGCTGTGGCGTATTCAACCTAGCTAGCACCTATATGAAGAAGTGTTACTTAGTCTCTTTAGGTTCACCTAAGAGACACCCACACAGTCACAGCACGAGCTCTCTTTAACGACAAACTCTCATCGCTCCGTCGATAAAGTAATAAAACCACATACTAAAAATATCAGTCATAAAATCAACTGGGGCGGACATGATTTTGGTATATTTTATTGCATTATTCAGTAGGAGATAGGGACAGAAGATCTATTGTTACCAATCCGCTCTATCGCTGCATTTTACTTATAGCTGAGCGATTGGACCAGTTCAGGGAATATTGCTTTAACCATCATGGATGGATGACAAAAGCCTCCCAGTCGTCACTGTAGTAGAGGGAACATGTCAAGAAATAGGTCAAGAGAAAAGTTTTCTTCATATGAACTGAGAACTTGATAACAGGGATTACGAATCCGGTTTCCAAGGTTTATTATGTTTTTGGTAATACTAGCTACGCCCCTAAAAGTAAACATGAGCCGCGGTTGCTATCACACGGGAGTTTGACATTTTTACGGGACAAAAAGTAGCCTATTTATTTATCCAGGATATGAGCTACCTTCATCACAAATTTCATCAAAATCCGTTCAGCTGTTTCAGCGTGAAGGAGAAACATACATACACACTAACCGACAAACCTTCGCATTTATATTATAAGTGTGATTTCCAGATCAAGTTATTGCAGGGTACTTAAAGACGTCTGTTGCCCCCTTACATCAGGACCCGAGGATCCACGAGCGCTCCTTGACCTGACGAGGCCTGTAGAGGCGGCACCGGGGGTTACGGAAGGATCGTACGTTCCCGCAACCCCCAGCGTAGGTGTGAGCTGGGACACCGGGCTGGTTTTTAGTCAGTAAGAGTCTGACAGACCTCTCAGGAGGACATCCATGAGGATTAATCCACCCGGCAGCAAAAAGAAAGGGGACTTAAAGAAGACCATATGAGACGTCAACATGCTGAAGTAAAGACCAGTTTGAGCCAATCACATAGTGTCCTTAACACTTTTGTGTGGGTTTGTCATCGCCCTTTTAAGTAAGACTTCTGTCGTTTGTACGTTGTACACAACGCACTTAAACCAAGGATGCGTAGGTTTTATTCACAAAGGAAAACCTGTGTAATGCCTACGCATATTTCCCCCATGTTGCCCACCATCTAATTAGGTGAAAATGTATCGTAATTTATGTTTATACCTTTCTTGGCTTAAGGCGTGGATGACTAAGTTGGGACACACCTAGCTTTATGGATCGTTTTAAGGTAATTAAAGGTTCGATTACTGTTATTATGTGTAAGTATTAAGTTGCTGTTTAAAAGGGAAAGGAGTTTTACGCAACTACTTATTACCTAAGTCAATGATATGGATATAGATAAAATTGACGCGAGTTTTAGTTTGTAATTAGTTTTATTTTATATAATTATAAACTATGTATAAATGGAACTTAACACCCTCACGACTGTACCCCTCGAAGGGTTAGAGAGAAGAGTTCCTGTAGGTACACCTGACATTCCACCAGTTATGTTTAGGTCCCATGTTTAGGGGAGCAAATCTATTGCCACCAACCATCATGGATAAATGTTTGAATTTACCAAAATCACGACGATTGGTCAGGAAATTGGTGCTCATCAATCATAGGTATTTCTACAATGATTAATGTAAATGCTAAATAAACACTAGAGGCGAGGTCTAAACCACTGGGCCATCATGACCTTTTTTAGGTACTCATATTGTTACCAAACTTGATGGCAGCTCATGTGAAGAAAAACATCTTAAACCAGCAACAAAAGTACGAACCGAACTGCCGCATTTAGTTAAACAATGCCGCACCTGTATTTTTTTAAATCCCAGTCTACATTAAAATGTAAATGGTGCATATACAAGGCTCGTTTGGCATGGCGCCATTCGCATGAAAGCCGATATCAACAAGTACCTGGACATTGCAGTTTTATCTCTATGCTCGTTCAATAAAATACAAAGTGCTGGCAACTTGATCTTGTCCACTCACTTTGTTGCAATACTTTTTAAAAAGTATTTGTGCAATAAAAAAAGCAGTTGTGTCGAGGACTCGATACTGGCAGGTCCATATTCAGCTTCTGGAGTGAGCCTTAGAATATTGAACGGTGATAAGACTGGCTGGGAAGCTTGAGAGCTTGTGTGTAATTCGGATACCGAATACGATATCGAATTCGGAGCTATCTTGTTGAGTAAAATGCAGTTTTCAAATTATCATGCGATTTATTACATAGGTATAAACATGACATACGTGAGTCGGTGATTGGATTTATTAACTGCTAAGTGTCTTTTGTGCATCAAAAAACTTGTTTGCTTTATTTTATGAACAACCTGTGGCCCCCGGTTTCACCTGCTCCTAAGGATCGTAACGTGATGTTAAATAGCCTATAACGTTCCTCAAGAATTGGGTTATCAAATGCAAAGATTGTTTTTAATCCGTTTGGTAGTTCCAGATATTAGCGCTCTTCTGCTTTATTATATTAGAACAGATATGGTGATTTTTCATTTCGTACGATACAGCTTCATACAATAGGACCTATCCTATCCTATGAACCGAACGTAATACAGGAGCGGGCCAGCTCCAATAGCATCCTAAGGCCGCGATTCCATTGAAGCGAAGCTGTGCGGAGCGGAGTAAAGCGGAGCGTGCCCTAACCAATCGCAATGCTCGAAATTTCCGCTCCGATTCAGATTAGACATTGTGATTGGTTAATTCATGCGCCGCTTAGATCCTCTCCGCACAGCTCCGCCTCAGTGGAACCGCAGCCTAATGCTGGTGGGGCTGCCCCGCTTCTCTAGTGCGTCAGGAATGTTCGCAGATGCGCATGATGAATGCTTCTTGCTGCTGTTCTTCCCTCGTGCGCAGGGTGTCGGGCAGCCCCAACAGAATCCCAAGCATTATTTCGCGCCTAGACTGTGTATATGTGGATCGCTATTGTGCCATCACACATGGGGTGCCGCAACGGTGATCAACTATTAACTTTTTAGTATTGTATGTTTTGTTTTATCTCGATACTCGAATATTTTTTTTTTATATTATTTATCTATAATATATGATTCTGCAAATTCAAGACAAAATAATACATGGTCTGAACTCCTTTGTATGTTTCAAATGTGCTTGGTTTCAATTACTTACTTACAATATTACGGGTTTGAGCATGTGAAAGATTATTATTGGATGAGTCGACTATTTCAGGAATGTGGTTTACGTCTAAGAATAGACTGTCACTGACTTTCACAGTGGGGGTTTTAAGTCCTTTGAAGGTTGTAAAGTTAAAACCAAACACGTTTGGGACTTCCTTTAACAAGTGGGGGATTGCTGATACAAGAATATCCTATAAGTAGATAGATTGGTCGTCAGATTTTCCGACCTTCTGTTTTCCTGTACCTGCGAACCGAGATTTATTTACTTATAATATACTAACGATCTGCCCGGGCTTGGCCCGTGACAAATTATAAACAAAAACCTTTCTCGTTTCTCACTCGTTCTATTGGTGAAAACCGCATGTAAATCTGGTCAGTAGTTTTAAGTTTATCGCGTACAGGCGCGGCGGGGGACTTTGTTTTATATAAACTTTAACTACGCCAAACCACAAAGATCATTAATTATTAGTACAAAAATAATAATAAGGAAAATGATTGCAATACTAACAAATTGTTTAAACCAGACTAGATTAAGCGCAACAGGATTATATTTCGACTAATGTCAATATTATTAAATTGTTGGAAATAAGTAGGTATTGTTATTACAATATTTTTCAAAGAAACTGTGAAAAATAAAGTTATTGTGTGGCTGTAACCGAAATTATTCCATATACTAAAATAAGTAAACAAAAAAGTCACATAGAAATATTATGTTTTTAAATTATGGTAACAAACGTTTAGCGTGAGGTACATAGAATACACTTCTCGTCCAAATTTCATCGATATAGTACCAATCAAAAAAGTCTCCACAACATTTAGAAGAACAGACGGACAGGCTGAAATGATAAGGGTTCCGTTTCTGATACGACACCCTAAAAAGATCTCGCAAAGAAATCGCACAGAGTAAAAACAAACGGTTTATCCAACACATTTTATACAACAGACTGGGTAAAGCGTTACGCAATGAATAAATTAAGAGTCATACAACGACGGTGCCATACATAAACGCTAGTAATCAAAGCTATCGATCGCTTTGTACACGGAAATGCTGTTTGAATCATTTATTTGACACAGTCCTTTGAAATGGAGAAAGGTATTTGAAAATGTAATCTGTATTTGTTTTGTTTTTATGGTATATAGAGATAGGTATACATGGTGGTGGGTATATCGGTGAAGAAAAACATCGTGAGGAAACCTGGACTTATATAATTAATATAAGTCTGAAATCGCCAACCCGTCTTGAGCAAGCGTGGTGATTAGTGCTCGTGCCTTCTCTGTATGAGAAGAGGCCTTTGCCCTGCAGTGTGACAGTAATAGGCTGGTACTATACTTTTCTTTATACAGGGTGGAAGGGATTTCGAAGCACAACCTGTGTTCTACAGATCCTTCAAAGCAAATAGAATGTAAGGTGCGGTGTTGAAGGTAAATGAAACTAGTGAAGGCTCGAACAAGACTAAGATATATTTCGTACAATAGTGCATATAAATCTCTACTGGGACCCATTACAGCTATCACGATGGGGCTCTCGTCAAATACACACACCGTTAGCAAATAACTCTGCACCCACCTCTATCGGAAAACGTCATGATGTTATCGATAAACAAGTCATGTACGAATTTCCGGATACTGTCAGACCCGTCAGAATAGTAAAACCTCCCACACTGATTTGGTTTTGTCATGACACAGAAACTTGCAGAAGCTTTAGTCACAAAGTTATAAATACTTACAAGTTTGTGACTGCTCGTTGGCCTAGTGGTAGTAAGCGCGACTTCTAAGCATGAGGTCCTGGGTTCGATTCGGTCGAGCAATGTGTAATAGAGATTTTTGATTAGGAATACCTCAGTAGCAGCCGGGAGTGTAGATGTGTGCCCAGCAAAACTTATCTAAGTTTCCATACACTTATGTTAATTTTCCAACCTTTTTTTATCCAAGTTCATCCGTTATCTTACTGCATTTTTTTACTCTACGGTTACAAAGTACACGCAATAAGGTTAACCAGTAGCGATAACAAAACAAAAGGTGGGAAAACATTAGTTTACGAACGCGTTAACTCGACCTGAATATCAACAGATTGTCGCAACACCAATTAACTGGTATTTTAATCCGTCGAATGGTTACGGAAGCACGTAGTTCTAGCGATAATACTCGTAGTATTTTAAATGGGCTTTTTACTATTTTGTGTGCCCTGTGTTGGCCTGTTTTTAAGGTTAAGTCTATAAATGTGTAGGTATTCCTACACATTTAATATGAAAAACCATATCATTTTAAAAATACATTTTGATCTAAATGTTACCTTGGTACCAAGGTAAAATTTCTGGTCTTTCCAAAACAAAGGATCCTAAAGGACCAAATATTTAAATGTTTTTTTTTACTAAATAGGTCGTTATTGTAATACCGTGATATTTCCCAAAATAATTACTGGAACAAAGGGTTGGCGAAACAAAAACTCACAGCGGACTCGTACACAATGCCCGCGGGGTAGTAGAATGTGAATTTCACGAATTACCTGAAACAAAAACGTAAGCATGAAATATTTCTATTGGAGCCAGATGTTGGGAATATTAAATATACATACATTTGATACACAAGAGATTTCCCATAAGGTTGGAATTTAGCATTTATTAGAGCGAACCAAAAATATTCGTACACGAATATTATTTTTGATGAACAATGTGGCGCGGCGGGCGAAAGTCCGCAACAAAGTTGGGGAAAGTCATCACAAGTATGTGTTTCGTACTTTAAGGAACCTCAACGCCTTCCTGGCCATCAAACCCAGAATATGACGTATTTGCGGATGAATTGAGTAAAATTGGTAATGTTCTTCAAAATGTTCAGGTGCGTAGTACTCGCAACCGGCGCGTGTACGTGTATGACCAGATGTACGAAGCGAAAGGAGTATCAGGAGTAAGAGTATGTGAGCGATTTTATGTATGTATGTAAGGAGTATAATTATGCCTGTCTGTTTGAAGTCCTGCGAAAGATAGTATGCAACGGTGTCAACTGTCCCATGTCATTTGTAACTAAGTAGTTTATGATACAATTGTTAACATTTTCTAGGTATCGATAAGTAGATAGATGAATCGTTTATTTGGTGCACACAAAAGACAAACACATGTTCTTTTTTTAATCACGTTGATTATAAAAGAACACGTATAGGAAATAGCCAAACTTCGAAAATTAAAAAAAGAGAAAACCAGGCATTATTGTGATGACACTATATGCTATGACAATGAACATACATAGTGATATGCACTTGCTGTTGTCGTTTCACGTTACTTGTTACCATGTTAATTAAAACTTTAATTGGTGTTGTATACTTTTAACTAACTATGTATACTCAAATAAATAAAATTATAAATAATTAGTCGTCTTTTCTTAGGATCGTGAGTCATCACCGGCATTCAAAACCTCTTACGTCTCTCTACAAGAGCTTAAGCTTCTTTCCTTTTACCGCCATATTTCTTTGCTTTTTTTTCCAACCAGGTCTTCCCAACAAGCTTCATCATCATTGGCAGCCTGATTCCACCCACAACTGAAGGCTTTCTCCCTTAACCCTTTCGCTGCCCAGTTCAAAAATAGGATTTAACTTGTAAGTCATCATGTTTGGCAAATTACATAATGCGTAGGTACATGGTAGGGGATGATGGGCATTTACACATCTCAACTATAGCTTTTTACACGTACGACTCAGGAAGCAAGTTCTGGGACATGACCAAACTCTTTTTCGACCCGGGAGCCGGGTGCTGGGCACTAAAAGTGTTAAGTGTCATGCTTTCCTGGTCAGTTCAAGGCTCAACCAGATCCCCAAGCTTAGGTCATCGGTAATTGTCACCGAGCCAACGGCCAATAGTAATATTGCATGTCTTGTATGCATTACATTATACCGTGTAGTCTGTAATCACCGATGCGATAAGCCTTGGTACACTGATTCTGGCCATGAATGTGTAAGGCCAACTGTACAAATGTTGTTCGATCGCAACTGAGATGAAATGTGGTACCCGCAGTCTTGCATCTGACATAGTGTGGTACAGACACTATTAAATAATATACTCTTACGCTATCGGATCTTTTCATCTGTAATTTCTCAGTAGCAGCCCGGAGTCTGGATTAGAGCCCTTCTGATGGCAATAGGCTCGTCTCTTATTTCATGGGATTTAAAAATAACTGGAGAAATGTAGGTGTTCTATAAGCCCACCTTTTGCTCAACTCTTCTGGGAATACTTCCGCGATGTCATGTTTAACACATACAATAGGGTAGTGTCCTTAAAAAATCTGATTGGTCCGAAAGTTGGATTACTCAAAAATACTGGACACGTATTTTTTCTTTTGTCACGTAAACCAAAAATGACGACGGTATAGTGCGTTGAAATTGCGCGTGACGTCACGCCGTGCTACACTTTTCGTTTCAAGTGTAGCACGGCGTGACGTCACAAGCCCCTTCTTCTGAACTTTGATGTGCTATATCATTGTCACTTTTTATTTAATTAGGTAAGCAAAAAATACGTGTCCAATATTTTTTGGTAATCTCACTGACGGACTAAATAGACTTAATATATTTTTACCTACGACACATCCCCACTTTGCAACCAGCTCCATCTTCCTAAGTGACCCACTCCTTGACAGTTCAAAAGTGCCTGTGAATAGTTTAATTGAAATAAACGTTTAAAATCTGCACTCAATAAGTTCTGAGATATCTTGGATTCATGAAGATATTAAGAACGAATCTTCTAGACAGGTATTCCTTTTAAGAAACCGTTGCCATGGCGACGATCATACTAGCTGATTTACCGGTTTCGTACACCGATTATACTTGACTGGTTAGGTCTTATATTTTAAGCTACAGCCGTAACATTTTCATCCCATTTTTCAGGTAAAATATGCTGCCTATTGACCTGTAAAAAACCCTTCATCGTATACCTTTTCTTTTTAAAGAAACAAATACAAAAGAAGTACTTACGAAAAATTCATACCTACTGCGATTTCTCATTTCGGGTCAGAAACGCAATAAATAACGGAGACCTCTAAATAACATCCTGGTATTTGCATCTCCACCACACCTTGGTTTAAACTAGTGAATGCATAATGATATTGATGGCCGCAATAATTCTTAGCCTCCTATATTATACATGGAACGTCTGTACATCTATTTGTTACTACGAAAATGCTTCTCTTTTATTCGTGCAACTTTCTGCTTTTGTCCTACATCTATAGTTTATCTATCTACATATATATAAATAAACTAGCTAACCCAGCAAACGTTGTTTTTCCATTTAAAATGTTTGGGGTGGACCACCCTTAACATTCAGGGGGATGAAAAATAGATGTCCGATTCGCAGACCTAACTGATATGCACACAAAATTTCACGAAAATTGGTCGAGCCGTTTTGGAGGAGTTTAATAACAAAGACCGTGACACGAGACTTTTATATAAATGACTTCCTAGTCATTTATATAAAAGTCTCGTGTTGCTGATAGTGATAGTGATAGTGAAGCTGATATCCTTATCAGCATCACTGAATATGGCATAGCTGAGTAATCTATGAAAAGGTTTTCCAAAAAATATGATCTGGTTTTGCCGATGGGTGACCCACTGGAAAAATAGTAAATTAATATTATTTTGTCTACAGACATTAAAATAATTGGTGCAACAAACTCTCTAGAGATAAAATTTGTAGTGGCTGTTTGTAATGTCAAAACAACCACTTCATACTAAAAGCATATGACAGTATAGACATTTGTCAATAGTTGTAGCTGTCTGTCTATTTGTATAAGCTAACCTCCAAAATAGCTGAACCGATTTTGACGGGACTTTCACTGGCAGATAACTGATGGTATAAGGAGTAACTAAGGCTATTTTATTTTAGAAAAATCATCTTGTTATGTTCATTGTTTTATTAAATTCCACGCTAAGTCGCGGAAAACAGCTGATTTAATTAGTAGGTATAGTATAGTTGTACAATCATTTAACACAACACAACATCCTGATAGTCATTCCAGACGTTGTGATGACAAGATTAGAAAGCGCCTGCCTATGAAGAATTGAATGAAAGAATAAAGCTATGGCAGTTTCTGCCATATGTTCGATCGAAGCAAGCGAACCCGCCGCAAAAACACAGTTAACAAGCCCTCTAATTAAGTCCAGCAAAACACGCATTATATGACTAACAAACAAAATGTCATGCATGTTTGTAATGTGCATATCATTTGAATAATTAACAAGCTTCGTTAGATTACCTACTGCAACGCAAGAAATGTGAAACTTGTTGTGTTTGCATTTTTTTTTATTTAAACGCATTTACATGATTAATGGACACCCTTGGAGTCTCGTTTGTTATGGTCGAACGGGACATGAAGCGGGTTGTTATGGTCGAAATGGGAAACCTAGGTGGGGTTACATTGTACAATATCTAGTGACTGTTTCAGCAAACGTTATTTCCTTGTTCTGAAATCCACCATGCATGAAGGATTTTTTGAAGTACGTAACTACCTACCTAGAACTAACAAGCAATCGAAATTTAGTTTCCAAATATAAAAACAAATATGAGATCAGTTTGAGCACATAAAATTCCGAATGTTTAATAATTTTTAGTCGTTCTAATATGAATTTAATTTATGCAAGCAAGTACATATTTTATAAAGAAGAACTAACATCAATTGGGAACAAGGATTTGAATAAACTTAAGATTCAGTAGACAGCGAAATAAACTCTTGCTATTCTGTCTCTGCTTCACCCTAAGGTAGACTGGTAGTAAATGCTTAAGGCATTAAGTCCGCCTTTGTACGGCTTTTTTTAGTTGTGCAAATAAATAAAGTTCTAATAAATAAAAATAAAGTAAATAAACTTTTGATGATGGCAGAGCGTAACACTTACGCAGCCCAGTTCAAAAATACGGTTTAACTTGTATGTCATAATGTTTGGCAAATAATAATGACATACTAAATTTACATTATAAATAATAAATGCGTAGGTATATGGAAGGGGGTGTTGGGCATGTTCACATCTCATCTATAGCTTTTTACATGCACCACTCGGGAAGCGAGTTCTGGATACATAAACAAACTATTATTCTACCCGGGAGCCGGGTGCTGGGCACTAAATGTGTTAACTTTGATGAAAATATATAGCCAAAAAAAAATACATCAATTATCAAAAGGACCACAAGTTCAATCAAGTATTAGAATAGACAGGAAATCGAATAAAGCGCAGGCCTATAAATTACCATATCAACAAATAGTACTTACTTACAACTTAGTATCTACTTCGCACCACAATAAACCAATGGGGTCAAATCCTAGTGACCGAGCAAGCGAAAGTTCAAGCTATCCGTTGAGCTACTAACACTAATACTTAACTCATTTACACGTCATTCATAATTAGTTACTTAGTTGGACTGTAGTTAGAAACACATTACACCCGTATATCTATGTCTGTTTAAATACAGGGTGTTAAGAGATTAATTGTCGGTTTTAGATGAAGGTAAGTTATGATGAAGTTATAGTTTAATTTTTTGAGTGTTTTATAATAACAGTGTTGTTTTTAATAATTGAGAAGGTAATTGTTTCAATTACTTTTAATTCAGTGGAATACTGAATTGGTTTTTAAATTTACGTGACCCAAGGGGTATTACTAAGCCAGCTGTTCGTGTAAAGGTAAACAGTTGAAATTTTCACAAAGAGTGTATTTCTATGGCCGCTATAACAGGAAAAAATCATGGAATTAAAATGAAAGAAACGCGATTTTTGCCATTTTTTACTGGATATACCTACATGGAACCCTTGAAGTCTGATTCGCACTTGGCCGGTTTTATTAATTACTTATTTGCAATTTCGTGTTTTTTCTTTGAGATTACTTCTCAAAGAAAAAACACGAAATTGCAAATAAAATATTAATTGCACTAGTCCGTAATTTATTCTTCCATATCGGGGCATAGGCTGGGGCTATTTGTATCAATTCACATCATTACAGAATTGCAATTAACACAATTATTCTAGCTGAAGCGATTGTATCTTTCATTCATTTACAAGACAGTTGCACTATTGTTGGCTCGCCCCATTACATGGGAGTCCATGGGACTCAAAACATAACTGGAGAAATGTAGGTGTACCTACTATAGGTACCTTTCTGCCAAACCCTTCGGGGAATGAAGGCTTGTTTTTTTTTACAAGCTATTGTTAAGTTGTGTCCTCCATCTGTCCCGGTGTACGTTTAACTATGACAGCCCGTTTTAACGACGAAAGCTCGTATAAAAAAATAGTTTTTAAACAAAGACGTTTTCCCACACTAGGAATTTCTCCTATATCGCGGATGCATTTACAAACAATTAAACTCACATACACTAACAGCCAGACCCGGAACAACTACCTGTAAGCCATACATATATTTGTTCCGTGCGGGAATCTAACCCGCGACACGCAGCGCATCAGCCAATCACTGCGCCAACTTTTGCACTTAAGCAAAATCAACACAAAGCGAGACAAAGAAACTGTTCCCTCACAATACGAACTCCTCAAACCCCGTTACCTCAAGAAACAATACAGACACAACATTACAGATATTACCGTATTACATTGCCGCATTAAAGCTTAGTGCGCGATTCCGCTCGACGGCACCGTTTACTGGTATCAATTAATGTTAGGCACCGTTATGATGCGCGCATCTCGCTCTATCTCCAACGGTATACTTAGCTGGCGTTACCTGATCGAGAGACGTTACCGTTCGTACTGAACCGTCAATGTATTCTTGGTTTAGTATTAATATTGTATCTCTATTAGGATGGATGGCACTGTAATTGGTGAAGGAAAACATCGTGAGTAAATCTGAAATCGCCATCCCGACTTTAGCAAGCGTTATGATTAATGCTCATGCCTTCTCTATATCAGAAGAAGCCTTTGCCCTGCAGTGTAGATATCGTTGTTACAATTACATGATCGTTTTGTTGTAAGGCACGTTGTCAGCTTACGAACCAATATAAATAACCATGCACTATATATTTCAAATGTTTGTTTATGTCTCGTTGTCTTGGTTGAGTGGTTATCTCAGCCTATCCGGGATGTGACAGCCTGTCACAACCTGTCAGCGTCAGGGATCTTGTTCATAGCACCCCTACCAATATTGACAGCGCGGACAAAACAAATAACATTCTCCATATAATCGCATGGATTCAATATGAACCATTCCCTTCATCCTATCAATTTAAAATAACGATCCAATTCCGTACACAGATCAGCCTACAGCAAATAAATAATTATAATTTTGTTAATCTTTACAATTGAAAACCATGCCACGCAGACGTTTTAGAGCTGCTAAGGTCTGAGTTGAGCTTCGCGATTACTGGAAAATACGTGCGCTGTCAGAGCGGCTCCACTCAAATATGTGTGGTTCTTTCCTCAAAAGACCGTCACTGACACATCTGCATGGTCCTCATCTGATCGATTTGAACAAGGTAATGTCTGTGAACTTGAAAAAAGACTGTATGACCTCTGAGTATGTTTTGGTGCTACTTCTCAGAGTAGTCAAATATGGAATACCGACTTCATTTTTTTTATTTCTTTTTGTTTGAAGTTTTGTGTTTCTTAAGAACAATTTACAGAAATACATATATTTTGTGTATCTGAGTTTAAATGTCTGTAAACGCACCCACGGGCCACGATACATGAGAAATTCCTAGAGTGGGGCAAAGATTAAAAAAAAAACATCATTCTAATATAATAAATTTGAAGAGTTTGTTTGCTCGAAAGCGCTAATCTGTCGTTTTATCTGTTGGATATGTAAAAGTATTTTCGCATTCCATAGCCCAATTCTGGAGAAAGGTTTAGGCTATTCAACATCACGCTAAGATACTCAGTAGAGGGAGAAAGTTGTATTAAATAAAGCCGAACGTATCTAAAATGTCGGTTGAAGACTACGTCACGCTTCCCGTAATCACCGTGGCGTGAGCTAAATATATTTCCGTCTTAAATCTCTGCTATAAGTCTTGTAAGTTGTAACGTCTCTATAAGTTGTACCTATGCGTAGGAAGAAACTTGTTTTTGATATTATTAGGTCGATAAGACACTTGGATAGTAGTTTTTTTTTATTATGGCGGCACGAGATATACGTAAACAGGTCAGACCGTAGTTCAAAATAAGGCAGTAAGTGAGGTTGGTAGCTGAACTGACTTCCCAGAGAGTAGTAATGGTTCTAGATATATCTTAGGATACTGTCTAATCTTCACAATGGCTTGCATATTAAGGATGGGGAGGATGGGTTTGATCTTTTAAGTAGTTCAGTCAAAAATTTGTGTCTTAAACGCCATTAGAACCGATAAGGAATAAGCTTCCCTCTTGCCTATAACATAAGATTGAATTTCTCCAATAAAGTTAAAGTGAATTCATTACACGTTGCTTACTCCTTTAAAGAAAACAGACATTAATTACCAACTTTGTAACTTATAAGGCGCCTACACACATTAAAGTTTAACTGTTCTCAAGAATTTCAATACAGCACTTCGGCTGATAGCGTTACTTGTACTAACTATAAATTCTTAAACAACAGTAAATAACCGAGATTTACACGCACGTATTCGCGCATATATTCTTAATTACTCCCGCGGAATCCTACAAATGCTTTTGGTTGTCATTGAGAACAATAACAATCAACATTAATATAGTATTTGGCAAAACTGGAACACACATACTAAAACATTGAGTACTACGCCCTGTGCAGATGGGGGGAAATGGAATCACGTTGACCAGGGGACAGTACAGACACGTGGGTAAGTATAAAAGTGTGTGTAGTATTTTAGATGTACGTACAAATTGTTTATGTGTGCGTGAAGGTGGCCAATACTCAAGAGCTCTCACACTAAGACACGTTGTGGGCGAGCTACAGACACACACAACGAAGGCCAACCCGCCTTCGTGAGATGAAACATCTACATTGCTAGGGAATGGTAGATGCCCCGTGATGTATTGCACTGGAATATTATTGGGGCTAAAATGATAAGTTTCCGGGAAAAAAGCCTGGGACGAGCTGGAGGCACAACCCACTACCTCCCCAAGACTGAAGGCAGTTATGAGGTGACAAGAATCAAAATGAAGAGATGTCTAAGACAGACCAGCTCGTTAATTTACTGTCCAGTTCATAGGTAAAGTTATGACTGCTATTTATAAAAAAAACTTCCCGACATCTATTTATCAGTCAGTAAGGGGATTGAAAAGAAAAAAAAAAAGAAAATATTCCTTAGTTGCCTTTAGAGACGCCCATAATAAGAGACAGGATTATCCGTGGCCTGGGACATTGTATAAATAAACTTAATAATAACGGATCTTATTTCATAATATTTTTATTTGATTAGTTTCTTTGAATCGAAAAGAAATTAGGACGTCTATGGCTCTTAGCAAAAATAAAATTGAATAGTCATTTAATTATCTCACAGAAATGATGACGAAAGGAAAGGATGACTCAGCAGCTTAATTGAACTGTTAATATTAACGGGAGCTTGAGATCGTTCGTGACAAGCATTTCACTAATGAGTGAAGAATTCTGTACTAATACGAGAATACTGTTACCAGCAAGGTACTTAAAAGAATCGTATACATGTTGACACATCGCAGTAATATGACAGTTTAACAGTTACTGTTAGTCTAGTGCTAGTTCGCAAAACTAACCCATCTGTACAAGATAATATTCCGTATCAAATTGGAGAGGTGGGAATATATCAGGCTAATACCGCCTTTAACCAACGGGCACAGCATCAGCCGTTCTCCCCACTGCCCAGATAAGCATCGTAGCCTCCAGGATCTCCGGTGAAACGGAGTTGAACGGTACAAATTGCAACACACTAGGGATTTAAAGTTGCTGTTTCAATTTAGTATATGAAGCTTCATTATATTATTAAACTAAAACGGAATATAGACATTCTTGAAAATAAACTAAATCTGAAACCAACCTCGTTGCTCTGCAAAGTGCGGGTTAGGTCAAACTGCATCTTGAAGGTAGTAGTGGGCAGTATCATATCGCAGTGGAGATGTGATTCTCCACTGCGATATGATACTGTTCGTAGATGCATCTCGAACAATGAGATGATGATGAAGATTAATAAATATATTTACATTCATCCTAAGAACTATCATGACAGTAAAAAAATTATAATGGAATGGATAAAAACACTTACCTATATTGACACGGAAACACTTTTAGAATAGGTACTCACTCGTATACTCCCTGACACTCATCCAATCTCACTTACACTTACACCCTACACACTATACTCCCACTCACTCACTCACATACACTCACACAGCACTTATCACAGACCCCAGATTTATTTTAATTTAAGTCATTAAGTCTTAGTGTTAAATATATATATATACATATATCCTGTTTGCCTTCATACACGTGTTGTTGCGAAAGAGCGGATTCTCCTAACACAGGCATTACCTGCCTAAAAGGAGAATCCAATCACAATATTGTTAAAATATATTGTTAGAATAAAAATATATTATTATTATATTATTATCTTGTATCTAAATATTAAGTTGTAAATGTAAGATTCCTTTTTTTACTATCCGACTATGGATGCAACTTAGCCGAAAGTCTTGCAAGCATCCGCCATTGTCAGGGTAAAAAGGTTGATCAGGCCATTTAACGAACAGAGTAAATAATTAAGTAGACACAAATAAGGAAAAACAAAAATTAAAGGCTCATTTATTCCGAAAACACATCCATTATTTAAAACAGACAACACTTTAATTGTGTAACTAAAGATCCCAATAAACCAAAGGAGCGGTAATGTGATTGAAATCGATTGATAAAACCGAACACAGAACGAACATGGACGTAACTAATCGTATGATAATTTCCTAACGGTATGCAAATAAGACGGTATCGAGAAGAATTATTGTTAATTTATTCGGATTAAGTACGTTAAAGGGTTAGGCGGTTTCTAAATGCGAGATGGAGATATTATTCTAAAGTAGATCCGGGATTAGAATCTGTATGATTATTTGACATCTCATATTAAAATTACTAATTTAGTATCTATCTTGCCAAAATCAATGAACACGATAGTCGAGCAGGTTGTAAAATATCATCGTAGTTAAAATTAGAGGTGTCGGGACTAGGCATATAAAGATTGAATATATAATCAAAAATTTAGAGCCAATCTGAGTGATGGGTGAGTCCAATTGATGGGAAACGTAAAGTTTGTATGATTAATTATTCTTTCCAAAAATATACATTTTCTATCTAACTACTTAAAGAGAAAAGGCATGAAAATAAAAATAAGATTGAGCAGTAAACCCCTTTTACAAGACAAAAACAATAAAACTCTCATGTAGACGTAAAACGCATGTAATCGTGCCAGCCATGAAACTCGCGTAAACCTGACAACAGGTACAATATTATTTTGTCTCCTTTTAGTGCACGAGAGGGAAAGAGAATGGTATATTGAAGAAATAACATTGTTGAGATAATAGTACTTTTGTGGCAAATGAAATCTTCTTTCCTTTTGTATAAATTCTGGAATATGAAGGTACGTGTATCAAAGAATGATGTCTGGAATCCCCACAGGATCAGCGGTCTGAGGGAATTATAGAAAAGTTGAGCCTAGCTCAGGCTCAGCCTTAGACGTGTCAGCCGTAGAGCATGCAGTACTGTGCCGTATAGATATATGTACTTTAATTGAATTTCTGTTTTTCTGTTGTAGACAGAGACAATATTTTCTTATTGAATTCCGCAAAGCGAAAAGACTTCTCTACAGCCTTCAAAGGAGCAAAGACAACAGTTTATTTTAAACCGAAATGAACGAAACCAAGCGATTCAATAAAACATAAACTCAATTACTTTCGTATAGACCGCGAATTTTTATAGCCAATACGATTGTACGCAAATTGTTGTCGTAAATTGTAAGCAATAAAACCCATATTGGATTGTGGTGGGTAACGGTAAAGATGGCACAGTTAGACTTGCAGGAAAACTGGTATTGCAAGGTAGGTCTGATGGGTGGTTAGCAATCGATGCAACTGCGACAGGAATAGATACAGCCGTTCAACAACTTGATGATACCTGTTATGGTATGTGATTTAAAGATAATTGGTAGGCTTTTGAAATGTAATGTCGCAAAGGATAAAGTGATGATGGTTGAGAATCCTGTTGGTGTATTAAACGAGTATTATATACATTTAGTTGCATTCAGAGAAGTAGTTTTCATTCAGTGCTCAAGAATGTGATGACAATTTATGGTAACAGTTGGGATATTTAAGATTGTAGGGGTTTCTTTTATCACGTCCGATGTAAAAGACGAAAGTAGGCCGATTGGTGAGCCATCATAAGAACATTCTTGTGTGTGAATGATAGAAGGATGTGAGATGTACAAACCAAAGAAAAACCTGCAATAAAAGCTTTACAATATTAACCACCCCCACCCATACTGAAAAACAGCACAAGGACTTGTTCGAGAACCCTCTTATTCACAAGAATCTAAAATTGTGTTCGTCTATTACAGGAAAATAACAGGAAAAGCTTATAAACAGTGTTACCTTTACAAAAACAAAACACTCGAAACGAATCCTACTTCAGAAATATACAGATCAGTATTAATTAAATTTGATCCGTCCATTTCGCGGCCTGCGGTCGGGAGGATGTCAGTCATATCATTGGCTAATACAACAGTTTGCTAACCTCACCGTTCACTTAGGTTAGTAGGTTTATTAGTATATTGTATAAAGTTATCATTTTAGAATGCAGTTTTGAAATTGGAAGTTTTGCGGTTTTGAAATGGTTTTCTAATGTGGTCGTTTTTAAACATGATCTGTTCACAACTTTTGCTAGTATCTGTTTGGCGAAGGACAAATACATCAAGCGGAGTCTTCATGATCTCTGATTTTCCGTCATCCTATAAATCAATATTTAAATGGATGACTATTTTTTGCGTCCGAGCATAGGCGGCACTGTTGAAAGGTTTCCCCTGGTTTTTTTTTAGTAGAAAGCGCTATCTGAGTGACAATCTATGATTCTATGTGAAACTGTTTTCTGTTTTAATAATTTTGTTATATCCTGATTCTTGGCCGTTTGAACATCTACAACAGATTGTATCTCCGTGAACAGCTTAAAGTATATAGAGATAGCAATAAACCGCGACTGTTTTTTAAATGCATAACAGTAAGTGTTCAGTTTTTTTTATTATGATTTTTTCGGTGTCAGCGACTGCTCAAACCGGCTATTGGCTTTAAGTCACATTCCTGATCGCTAATGACTGATGCTGCGATATGAGGGACTAAAAACTTATCTAGCTATTACCATTTTAGTGGACTGTACAAATGTCAAACTCACGAACGTACTTAATGTTAAGCCAGACAAATGCTGAATCAAAGTCAACTATTAAAGCAAAGGTTTGGTTCTAGAATCAATCTTAGTAAAATACACCAAATTCAAAATAAGGGTCTGAAAAATAATCCCCGAGTACAAGGCAATCGTCATAACAAATGAAACTTTAATAAAAGAACAGAATGCACAACCATAAACCCGAAACGGCACATTTACGGTCACTCCAAGTGACTATGAATTCAATTACACTCTTAAATGGCGACATAAGGTTTCATTACGTTTCACCACAAATAAAACTGGTGAAGAAGGACCACAAGAATTACTGAAGGATAAAATGATACATTACTGTATACATTACATTGACATGCGACTGAGCATGTGAAACCCCGATTAATAGAGAATAAACTAAAGGGATCTAGGGGTCTAGCTAGAGGCATATTTAGTTACTTATTATGAAGAAATATATGTATATTTTATTTAAGAAAAGTCTTCTCACGGAACCGCTAACATTTTAACATTATCATCTGCCATTCTTCTAACGTAATAAATATCTGCTGCAATATGATTGACTTTTAGCATTTTGGCCAACGAATCCCAGTACATTTGATTCGATAGAAGACTCACGGAACAGAGTAAATTAATTAGCTGATTCTAAACTCTGAGATGATTTTTAGACTGGTCGATCAACTCATCCTTGTCTGAATGTATCATGTTTGGTGGTGTCTAAGCCAGGTTGTCCTGTTCATCAATGCTTCTATTGTTCGCCGTGTTCCAGGATGGATTTTCTGTACATTATTCCTTGCCATTTCACCTCACCACTGTAACGTTTTGATTTACTACTGCAGCAGTAACATCTTAATGAGCCCTTCCAAGCAATAAATTTTAGTTAACTTGACATGCCGTCGTCAAATTAAGAGTGAACGGGTTTATTAAAATCTCTTTTTTGGTATTACGTCATTATAATGAAGACATTAATGTTATACAATCTTAATAAATGGTCTTTCATTTTGAAGATTACTTTAATAAATAATAATAAATCAGTAAGATCTTTAGAAGGATGCTCCTGTTCAGGCTTGGCAATCAATGACGTTCAAGTTTAATTTATGGGTACATTTAGATAATGTACTTGTAAACATGTAGTTCACCCAGTTTAAATCAAAAATATCTCCACTCAGACCGTTAATTGTTGATACTAAGAAATTCAAATTCGGGCAAAATTAATTATTAAAGAGGACTTAAAAGTATAAGTATGAAAGTAACGAAAGCCGCCTGATTAATCTGTTTATGGCCAGTTCAAGTTAAACTATAAGTAGGTCGAAACAGAATATTTATAGGAACAACCTACACGTGTAGCAAAAATTCAAGTGATGTTAAGTGGGAAAAAATCTGTGGGAATCTAAAGTTACTTTACACGAGCTAAGAAATGCGAGGTCAAAATAAAAAGCTTTCTCCAGGTAAGATTCCATAAATGTGTTGGCTTTATTCAACTGTAGGGATAATATAAAGTTATTTTTGTGATACTTGAGGAAGCTAGGGTGTCATAAGGTTTTATAATTTATTTATACCGGGTGGAAAGGACATAGGTTCAGTGCCTGATTTTGGATTCCACAGCGTTTGAAATTTTGCGTCGGCTTAACTTAATCCCTTCTATCCTGTACTAATACGATTTGAAGTACTTTCAAAATAAGATGACGATTAAAAAAGTTGATGTCTGGAATTATAGAACCAATTTCATTGAATCCTTTGAGTCTCTAATATTCAGAATCAATAGAACATTCAGAGAACTACATAAAATATTTCAACGACAACACAACTAATAAAAATAAAGGACAAACAATGAAAACAACAGACACACAAACAATAAATAAAATAGAGAAGTACAAAAGAAAATTAAAAAATAATTCCGCAGTCTGCGGTAGGTAGGTACCAAGCAGGCGGAGAATTCCACGGCCATACCTGTGCGATATTGAAAAGGCTGGCATGAAGCTTGAATGGGGAGGCGTTGAATTCAGCGATAAAATTACTGATATTGATGCAGCGTGAAATGACTGCTTTGTAGCGCTACATTCGCTGCATTGCACGTACAATTTCCGGGTGTTTTGTAACATACATCCTACATTCGACAATGCTACGTAGATGGCTGAAAATAGTTTATATTATTGCGTTTTCCTCTTTCCTAGACTGCATTTATTCGATTCTGATATGCAGTTTGAAAGTGCGAATTTTTATGTCCTTTCATTCTTCACGGGCTAGACGGATTGCTGAGCAATCCAGAATTTTCAATTTCACGTTAGGCATTCAATTTACTTCCCTGAGAATCGTTTCTTTTTTATGTTTTCCTCTTTCGTAGACTGCATTTATTCGATTCTTATAGGTATGCCGTTTGAATGTGCGAATTTTTATGACCTTTCATTCTGCACAGGCAAGATGGATGCGCACAATGCGGAGCATTACAGAATTTTTATATAATACAGGTTATTTACTTGCCCACCATCATCATCTCAGCCGAAAGAAGTCCACTACTGGACTTCCACTTACCCCAACCACCGACACATTGTCAGTAACTGCTTGCTCCCTCCAGCAAATCCCAACCTACACCAGAGGTTTGGTGCATCTAAATAAGGACCTACCCAGAAGCAGATAAAAACTGGTTTTTATTTGATAACTCCATTTTATGAACAAACCTGTTTCACACAAATATTTTCCCAGTCTTCCTGTTACAAGATCTCACTGCCGCAAGTCACAAATTAGTTTCGACACCAATCCGGCACTATTTGTTACAAAACAGAGCGTAATCAGGGAAGTGAAAGTAATTACTTGGAACAATTTTGGTGGATTGACAACCAAGGAAGATCGTCTATTGTGTCTAACCCACTTAACAAGTAATAGTGGTCGTAAAGACACATCGAGGCAGGTTGGAGAGGAAAATGGAATGAGATTTCTTTTGTTTGTCTTACACCCTGTTTCTGAATTGAGAATTCGAAGCTGAGAACTTGTCAAAGTCTACTATACCGTTACTTAAGGTGATTTCTTCGAAGTAGCCCGCAAAATTCATATCGTTTTTTTTTGCAAATTTCAGCGCTCAGTATTTACGTTATGTGTTGAACCAAATTCAATTAGCAACGTAAGACATTTTGAATTTCGTGAGCTACTTTGAAGGAATAACTTTACTCTCAAACACCCTTGGTACACATATGTACCGACGCTTTACTATCAGTCAGTTTCAAATTCCCAATAGAGAAGTTTTTGGATGAACGGGTGTTACCAAAATTACTACAAAAACTGGCAGTTATTACATCGATTTGCTTTTTTTACAGTAGCGTAGGGCTTCGGCTACAGAAAAAAAACCTATATTCGACAAGTCTAATCCAGAAAACAGGTGAATCCCTCAGTCTGTTGCCACGAATCCCTCTGATGCCACTCACACACACATAAGTAAAATCTATTTTTAGCCACGTGTATTAATTCGGAAACACCCGTTTCTATTTTTCACACACAATCACTACAGTGAAAAGTATAAACCATTTTTGTAATTTCTCGACCAAAAAAATAGAGGATATGCTTTCTGTTCAAAGCTAACGTTCGGTTGACACGGCACTATTATAGTGTACAAAATTGCAAAATAGTGCGGTATGTAGCCTATATGTAAGCTAGGAATAACTAGGGACCACGGAGATAAAGTGAAGTCACAAGATGTGATGTTCATATATCCAAGAGGATAACCGCTTGGCCTGTAAGTTTTGACTTTGCGCTTATTATTTCTGTAACAACGTCTTGCAGCGTCATCTCTATGAAATAATTTTCAATTCAAACTATGCCAAGCTAGTTTAGGACTTATTTCTAAGGAAGGAATTGAGGAACGCACGAGAAATTGTGTAAAAATGATAGCTAGCTGTCTCCATAATTCTCATCTATTTTCGTGTCTCTATCGACGTGTATCCAAGATGAAAACCCTGCATTCTCTTAAATTCCGTGTACCAACAACAAACTTTAATAGAGACATAACAGCGGTTACTTCCCTGACATTCCATGCGAAACTAGTACTAACATTGCGTCACCACAATAGCTTTATAGGAGCATAATGGGATAATCGACAGTCACGAATTTTCGTGCCGATGTCGGTATGAAAAACAGAGTGTCGAGAGCATAGTTATCTTGTAGTGTAAATAAGTGTCACTAGTGTCAGGTTGAGAAAAGAGACAGCTGGATTGTGCCACATATTGCTCGTTGCGGTGTTTGAGACAAATATGCGTGGTAAGTGTGTTTATTGATTTCCGAGTCCTGGAACTAGGTTCCGGTGACCTAGTTTTGAGTCGATACTGTAGAAATACGATATGGCGAAGAGCTAGGAACCTTAGACAAAGCTATCCTTCCTAATAGCGATTTAAATTGCTAACTATCGACTTCAAATGGGACGGATATTGAATCCTAGTAGGTGGATTATTATTTATAACAACAGCCTATTTATTTTTCCGCAGAACCGAGCACCAGGATAATACCTGTCAAAATGCCAGCAACAAAGGATTAAGACAAGCCTGATGATTACAACAACATATAAAATAATATACAACCACAACGTTGTTGTACCTGAGGAAATTCTGACGAATTACAAGACTTTACCAATGTAGGTATAGAGAAACAACAAAACAGAGATATTCTAGAAGGGCAAGGCGAATTCAGGGCATGTAAGCATGCGAATGGATGTGACTCGATTCGTTAAAACAGGTGTAATACTTACTTACGTTACAAAATGTTATTATTTTCTCTAGTTTATAGTTTTTAAATGACATTTAACATTACTAGTACTAAGGAATCCGTGATCTCTCTTAGTACCTACCTACGAGCATAATCGCATGCAAACGATACAAATATAGTCACAGGATAAAAACATCATGTCCTTATAGGGTTATAATTGTTATGCATGGTTAGGCGAAGGACTTCGTACTGCATGGCTCAATGATCTAGTACCAACCTAACCGCATAATATATTCTACGCATCTGTGGAGCTTGAAGGTTGCGGAGATGTGCATTGTTCCACTGCAATTGCTATTGGTGGTGATTAACGATTTTATATTTCAAGAATAATTCGCTCAACACAAAGCGGTCCTTCTGCATGTAACTTTCTAATTTGTGGTAACAAGGAGCCCCGAAGCAATTTAGGGTTTCAGAGAAATTATTACACGGTACAAAAGAAAATATGACATTTATGTAACGAACGTAATAAACGTTACTGTTAAACAAAAGGTTGGCTGTAATAACGAGAGTTTAATGAGTCAAAGGAAAAATAAAGCTTTGAAAATAGGTTAAAGTCTTTAGACAGTTAATTTAACAAACAGGATCAGGGTAGCACACAAAAAAAAAACGGTAGAAGAAAGAAAATTAGAAGATATTTCACGACAATTTTCCTGGTATTTTTTTTTAGATCAGGGACTAATTATAATGGCTTCATTATTAACAGTCCTATTATACAGGACAAAGTTAAACCTTCAAACAGGCTTGCCAACAGTCGTGATGATAATATCACGGAATAGGAATAACCACAATTGGTAAACAAAGGCAGTGTGGTGTGACTTGATTATCAAGTCAAAGGTTTCACAGTGAAACCAATTGGAATTATATAAATTATTATGATCAAAGAGGTAACACATCACAAAGGACTCCTACCAATCTTGATACGCCACACACAAACCAACATAATGTCATAAACTATATTAACAGCAATGTAGTTAAGGACGTACAAGACACTAATGAATACGGGGGGTAACACAACCCTATATCAATAGACGCTGAACTTAATCTTCACACAGCACGGCGTAAATCAGTTTATGTTCCCGTCAACACAAGACTTGTGAGTGAGTTACAATGTTAATAGTAGGGAATAGTGATTCGAAACTACGTTTGACAGATGTAAAGTAGGTTGAGTGTTTGTAATTTGTTGGATCTTGAGCTAATTCATTTCTTAGGTGAAAGAGTTCCTTAGCGGGACATAGTCCTTGGATGATTGTCATTTGTTTCCAGGTCCTAAGCGTAGATAAAATCTATATCATGCAGAACCTATCTTTAGCGCTTTATTTAAATCAAAATCTTTGTTAGACATGATGAGTGCAATGTAATAATACTAGCGTTTGCCCGCGATTTCGACCGTTTTAATGTCGGGTACCGCGGATACAGGCGAAATCGCGGATTCAAAATTATCCTGTCCTTTCCAGGGTCTAAAACTATCTCCTTGTCTAATTTTTCATACTTAAATCGAATCTGCGGGCTTAGAGTGAAAAGGCTTAACAATGTAGGTAAATAGATTTAAGGAGCTCTTATCAAAAATGGCTTATATACTTTATGTATGGACTACTTGTCTTTGAACAACCCAAGTTGCGTACAAACGCACCAACAAAATCAAATATTACATTACACAGCAACCGTAACATTCAGCTCAGCAAAATGCACACGTAACTTGGTAACTGTTCCAACTATGTTCCCAACAAGACTAGTGTAACAACATAACACAGTTTGTAGAGTAAGTTACACGCTGACGTGCAGCGTGTGGTATCGACAACATACGGCGAAGTTGCTGGCTGTACACCGCTTAACTTTGAAGCTTGTGTTTAAACACTGATAGTTCAATCATGAAGTTGAAAAAGTGTCTTGCGCAGGCACCGCACTAAATACATAATTATAGCGCTTAATATATTCTCTCCCTGTCAACTTCGAATAAATTGACAGAGATAGAACTATGTTTTAATTTCTTTTTTTAAGTTGATTTAGTGGTTTAAAGCCAGTTGCTCTTAAAAGTAAAATAGTTTGGTTATTTTGTCAAGTATTGTACCTATGCATTTGACAAAATTAATATGGTATTGATAATGATTACTCACCAAGTCACTAAAGTAAAATACTCCAAGAAGAACTGAAGAAATTCTTGTTCTTAATTGATGTGAATTTGTACATACCTGAAAAAGAAACAGAAAAGAAAATTAGATTTAGAAAACAAAGACGACATTTTTCGAGAACCATGACTTAAAAGAGTCTGGTGTCCTTTCAAATTCGTCAAATATTCAAAGCCGTCTCACAAAATTTAAAAGGCACATCAAAATCCCAAACATACCAACATTAAATTCCTTTTAATGTCCAACCAACAGCGCTTAAAGCGCCAGAAATATCGAACACAATCGCTAAATAAATCACAAAGATAAATTTCACAGCCGCTTGCCCCCAGCTTTTCGGATCCTCTGGAGAAATCATTCGGAATACGTTCGCTCTGAGGGGACAGAAATTACTCTTACGGTAACAGAATAAATTGAACACGAACACTATTAAGCTGTATTAGTCAATTCTTGTTCGTCACGCTTGAATACATATTGAGTTTTGTTTTCAATTTGGGGATCAGGACCACAATGCTCTGAGGACCAAGTTGTTTTTTCTGGAATATTTGCGGAGGTCAAATTTTGCACCACTTATAAAAATAAGCTATTGATATTATTTTTTCCATATCATTCAATCGTTCCAAAACGTACAATATTTTAATTTATTCATTCGACATCTGGTTGGCAATTGTTTAGAAGGCCTCAGTTATCTAAACTAGAATAGAATAGCAGACTAGTATGGTCTATTTTCGACTGGATACCCAATGTAAGTTTCCGAGGGATAAGCAGCTTTTTCCCCACCCAATATGAGGATTATACGTCGCGTCGTGTATGACAAGAAAATGTATGTTCTCAAAAACAAACAATCATCAAACGAAACGAAATCCTTTGGAACATAGGATAAAGTTCATATTTCATAGAATCCAAGCGAAAAGTTAACAAAGATAACAGGCGTACACTCATCGCGTCGAGAGGCTGCTTAATTAACAAGTAGCCTTTGATTTGTAGCGACATCTATCTCGCCACATACGATCTAAAATCGACGTTTCCTACATCGCGATATTAAAGTTATCCACGCGACTGAGTATATATAAAACGAGCCCGACAACAACCGTCGGGCAGTTGCCCACCAGACACGACACCCGTCTGGTCGGAGGATCCTCCCTTTTCTATGGTGGATGAGGAACTTTACACCCTGGTCCTCATACCTCCAAATTGGTGACCCCGACGTGATATGAACACGCAACCTTCTGATCAGAGCTACCTCAGCGTGACGTCATCATCACTTCCTCAAGCTTTCAAGCAGAGAGTCATACAGCCAGTCAGCAACTACGACTTCTACGGGTATCCTGACCACTAGCATGCAGCGAACGCGCATGCCTGGTCATCACCCACAACCTTCTCAGCAACCTTGGCACCGCACGCTGCACTTCGGCCGGTCAGCAAGCAGAGACGCACTTCCTCTCCTGGTCGACCCGAGCAGCCAGCCAATACGCAGCACTGCACCACGACTCACTGGAGCCTATACGCAGTATCACCGCAGACAGTTCCGAATCACCGCGAACTATGCGGCATCCGGTTCCGACTCACTGGAACACTCAACTGGCCCGGCAAGCATCACAAAAAATGACTCATCCAGCTATCGACCTCCGGTCTCGGAGGGGAGTGATGTAGCGACATCTATCTCGCCACATACGAACTAAAATCGACGTTTCCTACATCGCGATATTAAAGTTATCCACGCGACTGAGTATATATAAAACGAGCCCGACAACAACCGTCGGGCAGTTGCCCACCAGACACGACACCCGTCTGGTCGGAGGATCCTCCCTTTTCTATGGTGGATGAGGAACTTTACACCCTGGTCCTCATACCTCCAAAGATTTGTTATTCAGCGTTGTCTTAGAAGATCATCTTTGTTTAAACAACCAACATTTCTAGTTAAAATTGGAGAGAATTTTACGTCTTGTTCTAAGACTTAATAACATGAAATATGTCATTGAGACTTTCATATTCAGAATTAAGGAACATTTATCATTGCCGTTTTCAAGTTTAATATATTACTTATTTTGAATTCGCTCGCAGAAGCTAGAAATTCTGTGAAATATATTTCTTCACGTCTCAATTTACCGCCATAGAAAGGATAACAAGAGACAAAATTGTCAATTGAAGCATTTTGCGTCGTTAGACATGGTTTAGAGAATTTGTACAAGGTAGATGATAAAGGCAAAATTACAGATAATGCCTAAGTATTGCAGAATCGAGACTAACAAGCGCAACGGACACGCAACCTCCACGCGTCCATGCGTTTACCAACGCACATATAATAATAGTTAATGGACACGATAATATTTGCTTATTTAATTATGTATGGTCAATCAATAGTGTATGAACAGAATTTCAAACAGTTATAGGTATCAAAAGGCCTTGCATACCACTTAGAGATGCGTTTACTTTGCATGAAGATACGGATTGTAATAGTAATGGGTCGCTAGTACTTGCTACTGCTATTACAAACAGATGAGTATATAAACATTTTTATTGGACTTGTGCGCTTAAGAAGCTTTTTCTAGGACATCGTTTTATATAGTCCATAAAATTCAGAATCCATCACAACTAATTGCGTCGAAGAGGGTTGTGCTAGATCGTAAAGTAAATTACTTTTAATAAGAAGAATAAGATATCTCAATAATTATTGAAAAAGAATGTGATCAGCATTTGGTTAAAAAGGGCGCCAATCCGAACTTTTTGTTTAAAGTAAAGCCTAGAAGAGTATTAGAGTATGAAGAAAATACAGAGAAGGGACAATTTGACAACGTAAGCAGTAGCTTCTATGTTTTTAAACCTTGCGCAAGAATATGCAAGTGTTTTTAATTAGGCAGTACCACTTAGCACTCGCGCAACATCCTTGTGTGCAGTTGATGCAACTGCATTTGAAACAAAGGCTGCTTATACCTTGGATCAGCTGTCATGTTGCACACGTAGCAGATTTATCCATGTTGATACTTTATTCAATTAAATGTTTCAATCTAGCTTAGCCCATTCTTGAAAGTCACACATCAAGAACTGAAGATTAGTCTGATTTTGTCGTTCACAAGAGATCTTAAACTACGAAAATTAAACATAATAATAACTATAGGTCCGTTAGTAGTCTAAATTCCTTCGTGCGCGCAGTATTCCTATAAAGAGATTTTCGTTTTACTTATTAATACATACTTAGAAATAGGTAGGGTCTTCTCAAACTGGTGCCTTCTCATAAAAAGAAGGCGCGGGCATTAATCACCACGCATGCACAAGACGAGGTTACGAAAATAATACAAAGAAAGTTACAAATGACCAGAATGTGAATTTCACCATGCGAATCGTCGTTGCCAATTGCAGGTGGATTCTCCTGTCCATTGTCTTGACATAATCTCTTAGTCACCTTTAAAGCATCAAAACAAAGGGTGACATAATATTCTTACTGGAAATCTTAAGGTAAATGAATTTTGTTAATGACAGTACAATGTTATTTAGGCCAAATATTGAATCATCTGCGAAGGGAATTGCATTTGCAAGAGTTCATTACTCACACAGTAAACGTTTGTCAGCGATAAATTGCCGAGCTTTGCACATTATTGCAGTATGAATTAAACTCGAAATGTTATAATGCTTAGTAATACCTTTCTAATATCGGAGACAAAACATGAAAGAAGACGAAAGGTTCGCCGACCACAATTAAATTCAAATACGGGCAGGAAGATGATGAATTCTGAAGATTGTGAGAAAAATGATCCCGTGAATTCTCGTTCACATTAAAATGTTGAAAAAAAGCATTCAACCGATATAATTGCTCTACACTACACGTACAATCCTTAACACAAATTCCTACAACTACATAAAAACCGAAAAACACAAAGACGTGTAAAAAAATAAACATCTCTTCGTTGTTCTCAGAACAATCATGCAACATACCTATTGTCGGCGAAACGATTCTAATTAGAGCTGTATACTTAATATTCGAACAAAGAATCGTCTTGCGAACATTGAACACGCGATTCAGTTCACATAGTTAACGAAATCGATGTTAAAATCGATTTATTTTGAGATTGAAGATCAAATTGTTGATTTTGTAATCAGTCTGAAGTAAGCTGTTATATTTTACTGACGTTGTATCAAAAACAATAGTACTAATGATGACGATTTGTTTACAATATCAGAAAACAACTGACATAATATTGTGCTAACGTAAAACGTAAGCGGAAGGTATGAAATTAGTTGTAAAGGATATTGCACATAAGGTCCAGGCGGATATGCAAATAGTTGATAAAATTGACCGTTACGGCGATATTACATTTTGATATATTCATTGATCATAGATCTTTCAGTCATAGGTAAATGACAAAGGAATATAACGACTGTAGGAGTCATCGATGTCCGAAGTCCCTTCGCACGTCCAAAGACCCAAGCCCCCCCATTCAACGCTGGGGGGTCCAGAATCATGTATTATATTATTATACTTTACATTTCAAGTATAATGAGGGATACGATCCTAGATATTTATCATTTTTTTCAATATCCCAATTCATTTCGGGTTGCCACAGCATGTCTTCTACTTTTATACTTAGGTCATCCATTTCTAGCCAAATGATCTTTCACAAAATCCATCAATTTGCTCCTGGATACATATACGATAGTTGGTTTAATATGCCTTTTAGATCCGATGACGAGATACAGGATAACGATCATGAAGATACCATAAACTCAATATGGCTGCAACGGAACCGGACGTACGCGTTCATAGCGTCGAACAGATGACGCTGAACGCATCCATTACCGGTCATCTTTTTATTCTTTTGGCGGGAAACAGTGCATTCAGCCTTTTTAGTTTCAGGGTCATTAGGCACCGGTATACCGGTGACTAACTCTTCAAAAGCAGCAGCATATTTAGTATGGATAAAAAGATGATGATATTTATTACGGAGCATGTCATTAATTTTCATAAATGCAACGGAAAGTGACAGGTGTATTTGATCTTTTGGTGTAACATTCTTTTTTTATTGAGGGTTATTAAGTGCTACTGTTAAATTACTGCTGTTTGGTATGTCAGTTAATTAAGACGTAAAACGAACGTGGATAGAATATAAAATGTGTTTGATTGCAGTTCTTTGTCTTCTTTTACAATGACTAACAATTCAATTATCAGAACTTACAAGGGTTACACGGATGCCAACACTTTTAGACACCATAAATCCAACATGGCCGCGGCGGAAACAGCGAGCTTCGAGCAGATGACTCTGTACGCGACCATTACCGGTCGCGCCTTTTTTCTCTTTTGGCGGGAGGCTGAACCAGTGCGTGACCTTTGCGTTACGTTAAGTTGCACTGTGTTTTCGAGCGCGGCGTATGTGTTTCTTTGATTTCTTTTACTCTGTTTAGAGTTGTAGTTTGTGAATGAGTGTTGGATGAACTTATTTTCAAGTTTATTCGATTTGGCTCAATCGGTAGCAGTTGAGTATGTGAAGTACATAATCAGATTGTAAGTGAAGGTTTCAAAACGAAGATAGTAAACGAAACAAATGAGGAACCAGCTGAAAGATGGATAGGATAGCTCCGATACTCTAAACACAGCGCAATCTAGGTGTTAAAAGTTCTAAGAGGATTGTGAATTTGTGAATATCCAGAATCACAGGATAATTGATTTAATCTCCTACCTTATCCCAGCAACTCCCAGCCCATTTGAATTGCTAAACTTTACTCAAAGGCACTAGCAAGCAGTATTGCTTTTATTCAATTTACAAGAGCAAATACTTCAAAGTACAAACAGAATCTGCAAACAGCCAAGTTTACTACAAACGTTAACACAGTTTTCAATTGGAAAGCATTCAACACACAACTTTACTACCAACGGGGACACAGTGTTTTTAATTGGAAAGCGCTCTGAGTCTGTCTGGCTGCGTGAGACCAGACGTAAGGGGCGCCGCGCCAGTTCATTTTATTTCCTTTTAAATACGCTGCGTTTATCATCGACACACAAATTGGCGCAATCCATTGTCCTTTTTTACTCTTTGTGGTTCGTTTGGGAACGTTTGAATGGACTGTGGGAATCAATAGGTCTTGATTTCGCATGTCTAATATAAAAGCAGTGCCAATTCACGCTATAGTTTTTTGCATTCGTTCTGTATAAATTCTTGGTTCAATTACTTCGCTTAAAATAATAGTATTTATTTTATTTTAGCAGTGAGGCACTAATTGACCATTTTGTGAATTAAGCATGGCACCTGCCTGAACACGGAAGATATAGAGTACCACCTCCTGCTACGTGGTTGACCAGTATAACGAGAATACGGTCAAAAGAAGAATTGAACGACCCGACAACCCAGGATAGATCTAGTTTTGGAGAGCCGACCCCACATAAAGTGAGAAAGAGCAAGGAAGAAGAAAAAGTATGGACACTAATTTTAAATCAGTTTTGATAACGCAGTATTCAGGCGTATTTCTTTATTTCAAATACAATTTGCAGCTTTATCAATAATGATAATAGATGTAGCACGGCAAACCAATCAAATTGGTTCTTATTTGGACCTTCTAAAACTTTTGTAACTCCAAAATGTGATTTCACTGCCCTGACCTTTCCAAAAGCCAACAGTTGCTCATTGCGACCTTTCTGAATCTTTGCAACAGGAAGACACTTCTTTGGCTCAACCGGTCGGAAATTCGGCATCCCGTTGGTGCCAAATTTCATATATATACCTACTTATTCAATTGATGGAAAGTAAGGGAGTAGGTAACTCACGAAATTTCCTAAGATGGCAAAATGTTTATCAGAAGTTTTAATGATATAAACATTATAAGTACGCACGTGTAAATTTCACCGGGATTAGTTGTACTGTTAGCATGTTAACGCAAACTTCATGGCCAAAGTGCTTAGCATAAAATAATATATTAATTGAAAAGATTACACATGCGTGAAACGGAAGTACTCAAAATGTGGACTGATACATATTTTTGCACGTGACACCTACTTCTGTAATTACAGGATTACTACAACTATTGTCCATTTCTGAATCGCGTTCTTCGATCTTCTAGTTAGTTTAGTGGTCGGAAGCGCTAATGATGAGCATGAGGTCCTGGCAATCGATTCTCGGGTCAGGTAAGTTGTTACTGGGTTTTTCCACCTGGATTTTTTCAGTAGCAGCCCGCTATTCCGCTATTCGACGACCGATGTGGCGCGGCGGGCGAAGGTCCGCCTGCGACGCATGAGGTTGCGGGTTCGATTCCCGCCTTGGGACAAATGTTTGTACGATCTACAAATATTTGTTCCAGGTGTTCTGGGTATTTGCTATGTATAATAAAAAATATCTATCTATGTAATGTATTGTATTAAGTATATCAGTCATCTAGTACCCATAACACAAGCTCTGCTTAGCTTGGGGCTAGATGATGCTGTGTGGATTGTCCAGCATTATTTATTTATTTATTAGTTACTTAAAAAATAAGTGCATTAACTCCGATATGTTTGCAAATGTTTAACAATCAGTTTTTATCTCATATCACCACGTTTCCCCGCACTTTTTTTATCCGTCATTATCAGCTGCTAATTATCCACTCTTACCGAATACAGGCCAATGGTGGAAGATATTACAACATAACATCATGCATATAATGTCTGAAAAGGCAGAGGTGTACCTGTCCTATTATATATTACTCTCAAATTCGCCAGTTATATGTAAAGTCTCACGTAATAGGGGTCTAGTACAAATACACACTCCGGACAGCTACAGAGAAAATCCAGTTGGAAAACCCAATAACAGTTTGTCCGACTAAGGAATTTATACTCAGCAGAAGCTCTTGCAACCATACGAATAAAGAGGCAACTATGATGGAAGATATTTTTTGCAATCAACCTCACATAACTCACGCGCCACTGAACCCTCCCAAATTAAACCTCTATTCATTCAAGAGCTATCTGCTCCTACCGATAGCAACAATCATGATAATACTTATACCAACCCCAAAAACGTGCCAGAACAGTCTGCACGTTCGTTTAATGACCTACTAAACCGAAATAGTAACATCCGATTGGCAAGTTTCTCGTGCAAGGTTAGGCGCGTACAATACAACGAATGTGTGACTTAGGACCATTCATACGGAGAAGGAATTTCAGTCTAGACTGATACTGGTAGTCTGCTGGTGTATTTTTAGATAGCACGTGCGTTTCGTGATGATTGCAATCAATCACCTTTTGGAATGTTATTGATAGCGTTTTAAATGGACTTCCGTCGCTATTTCACGCATTGGTTTTACACAATAGGAAATGGAGGAACCTTAGTATATGTTGTTTTGTAATAAAGATAGCAGGTCCTCGTATACTTATGGTTTAGAACAATCTTGAAATACCTATGTTTATACAAATCTGTCTCGTTTTGAGACATAATACAGACATTAATCACCTAACACAAGCATATTTTTGCTTAAAAGGTGATCTCCAACTCATGTGTGTTAACAATGTATGTAATTGCAATAAACATATTTTTTTTATTTTATTAATAAAATTGTAAGAATCATTAAAGTAAAAAAAGAAACACCATTTGTAACTTGTAAGGAACCGGACTATTGATTTTCTATTGTTGCTCACTAGACCAGAGCGACCAAATTAATTCCGCTTGTTTGGAAACAAAAAAAAAGAATCATTTTGATTTTCTTAATTTTCTTTTCATTCGCAAACGAGCTTGAAATGCAAACATTTTCTATTAAGCTTGGATTGTAGCAAAAATACCCGGAGTATTTCAGTTCCACTTTTTATAAATTAAACATTGACTGAAATAAAGCCAGCAGTTTTTAATTGTTTTCTTCTTCTCACAAGAGAGACTCATGAATAAGTAAATTGCTGGCTACATCGATCAATCTCGGAAGTAATGGACATGGTTGTATTACCTTAGCAGTGCTAGTCTGCTTGAGCCACGACCATAGCTACGATGACTTAATATGTACTTATCAAGACAGCATCATACATTGCACCATCTTCTCTATCTTCCTAGCGTGCGATAGCAATCGTTATAGAGTCGGCCTAGACATTAAAATTAGCATCTATCTAATCCTGTAGCGTACAGGTATCAGGGCAAGCAGAACACGTTATCAAGTATCCCATCGTTCATGGAGCAGCAGCACCAGGCGTCATGCAGTCATCTATTAATTTCCACATGTCCAGGATCCCCGGCTTTGACCAACGTTAAACATTTTTTTAATCATACTACGTCGAAGTGCAAGTGTAGTGCAAAAAAATATCCAACTCAATTGCTTCAATTGGTTTAAAACAACTCCCACGATGACTCACCCGTTCATTCATCCGAATCGCTCACTCACTCGTGAAAATAAAAACAACAAAAATCCAAAATGGCGCCGCGAAAGGACGTAAACAATCAACCGATATCCCACGCGCGTAGTTGCGTTTTATCAAATAGTAACATCCTGGACTGGTAATAAGCTAGTGTGGGTTGATTCCAAACATCCGAAATTTTATTGATACCACAACAGTATGTGTGGTTGTTTTATGGTTTTACAAATGTGTTTTGAGATTACGACGGCTTTTGATGCGTAGGCACATCCAGTGATACAATCTAAATGGATAAGAAGGGCCTACCCCATCTCATCCATGTAGTTATATTCTTCGATACAAGTAGAAAAATATTCTGACTGACATCTCAATGAGTCTCAATGTCAAACAGTTAGATCACTCTTCTGTTTGGAGTAGGATTTTTCAAAGGTACAATTGAACATGTCATCGCCCTTCGGTTGTCCCCTTCCACTCATCGACGATTTTCTGGCAGATCCATATTAAATTGTTACCGTCCTTTGTTCCGTCCCCTCTTTGACGTAGAATTTTTCAAAAGCAGGTACGTATTAAATTGTTATTATCCTTCTGCAGTTTTCTCCTTAGTAGACTCGTGTTTGGCGTAGATATTTCCAGAGCTCTGTCTACATTATTTGTTTCTTCTTTTGTCGTGTGGCATTTCAGAGTTCAACCTAGAGATTTTCGACTGCTTAATAACCGGCCTGTCCTGTGGTGCCTTAATAAATAAGGGTACCCCCTGCGTGGTACGGGCCTGGACTTAGGGGGTCGCAAGGGACATACTAGATCAATGCCAAGGACGTATATATCAGGTTTTATTTCCGATTTAGTTCCACAACGCCCAGTACATGTACATTATTTCATTCTCATTAGGTCACGGACGAGAAACTACTTCCTATCAACTTCTTCCCGCGTCATAGTTGTTCTGAGAAACTTTTATTAGAACGTTACATTGTAAGAGTAATTGGATTGTTGAGCGACTGAGCGCAAGGTCTTGGGTTCGATTCCCAGGTTGGGCAGTGTTATTGAATTTTCTCAGTAGCAGCCCGGAGTCTGGATTTGTACCCAGTAGATGGCAATAGGCTCGCCCCCTATTACATGAAACTTAAACATAGCTGGCGAAATGTGGGTGGGTACTATAGGTGCACCTCTACCCAACCCTTCGAGGTAGACAGGCGTGATGTGATGTAGATAGTAGTTCCATCTATGTTTTTAATAGTAGAAGTCATCAATGCGATATCTACATGATAACAAAAGTCCGTTCTTGGGTACTTAGCTAATCGGTTTGTGAATGAATGTTTATCTTGGCAACAATTGCATTGCATGAATTTTAAATACTTATTATGTCTGCATTAGGTATAATTACCATCATTAATGAAATGGTATCACAATTAATATGGCAACTAATTAGTCGGTATCAAACAGCTTACGTTAGATAGTTGCTAAACTCGACTAATTATTTTATTAATCAATATGCAATATGAGTTTATCGAGCTGGGACAACTAATTTAAATAAATCTTTGAAGACTAAACCTTAGCATCCTCGATTTATTAACCTTATTACATCATCATCCTCTTGCCCTTATCCCAATTTATTTGGGGTCGGCGCAGCATGTCTTCTTCTTCCATACATTTCTATTTGCCGTCATCTAAGAAGTCACCTCCTTCCTAACCATATCATCTTTCACAAAAATCCATCCATCGTTTCCTAGGTCTCCCTCTACCTTCTTACTCACAACTTTCTTCACCACGTGATCCTCATTCCTTCGCATCACATGTCCATACCATGACAACCGATTTTCACACAACTTTCACGCGACTTCCTCTTAACTTAATTACAGTCACAATTAAAATACGTTCGTCATCTTTAGCGTATTTTTTTGCTATATGGTGACAGAATGTTTTATCGACTCATTTAAAAAAAAAAAGTTACAAAACAGAATTCAATAAAAATTATTTGATTTGTGTTTACGAGTATTCAAATTGGCCGGCCTCTAATGGGCCGGATTTGGAGGAGCACCATCGGAATCTTAAAGATGATTTCCGAGAGGCAAGAGTCTGCAGTGCTAGAGACTGATACAGCTTCATGTGACGAGATGACATGATGATGCGGTCAATAATGTATATTTATTTTTATTTTGAAATGATAATGAACGATGCAATACTAACATAGTTTTAACATATTTATAACTAACAATATATGGACATTCTTAGTCTGAATTAAATGCATATTATTTTCATTAAAAAGTTGTTTCGAAACAGTTTGATATCAACTAGACATTAGTCAAGGTTTATGATAGGTTGACCTTGGTTTTCTAATATTTTATTTTATTATATTGTTTTTTTATGCAGTAGCCTGTCCAGTGCCGTGGCTTCAAAAGGCATTATGCGGCCTGAATTGATAACGGAAACAATTTGAAAACTAACGCAGGGACTCGCCTGTACATTGCAATATTATTTCTCAATTACTGTTATTACAATTTAACAGAACTCAAACGACCCTTAAGCTATCGTTACCAATTATTACCTTTATCAGAGAAATAAATTCATTAATATTAATACTCATTAATAAGCGTGCGCACGACGTGCATTTGTATGGTCAGGGTCAGGGTCGGCGTTATGCAGGTCCAAAACCGAAACTTTAGAGTGAGAAAATACATAAATACAAATATAGTTGAATACCTACATAATACACCCGTTACTAAGAAATAAAGCACAAAACAAGGCATCGCGAGGAACAAAGTTCTGCAAGCCCGTTAAATGTATTCTTTCGAAGATTTACGATTTACCTCGCATTTATGTTAAACTACGAGTATATCAACCTTGATACTTAATTTCAAATAAACACGTTGTTTTGTTTATAAAATAATACAGACGATATGCGTAAGTAGTAGTTTCGTACTTAACACTTCCGTGTTTTGGAATTACAAGATAAAAGCAGTGTATCACTTGTCTCAAAACCCAGACTTCTGCCAGGTACTTAGTCCGCATGGATCGTCAGTAGTGGAGTCTTCGAAGTTTCCCATTGAGCATATTCTATGGCGCTTGGCAATGGTGTAGCTTTAGATAAGTGAACATATTTTTGAAATCGGATTACCAGAGATAACCACCTACTTTCAAAGAAACAATTATTGTATTTGAGTGTAGATAGAGGAGGGATAGGAAGACCAAGAAACGAAAGTCTGACATGGTCAAGGAACACACCTGAGGAGAAGAGTCAGGCAGGCAAACAGCATGGATATTACTTATTAGAGAACTATTCAAATATTGTGACCCAAGGATCTTGAAACACAAAAAATCTAGGTAAATCATTATCGGTTATTAGTATCAGTAGACTTAGTAAAAGGTATTGAGCAGGTGGAAGTAGATTAGTTAAATATTGATATTGGGCTGGTAAATGAATAGAAAAGGTAGATATTATTTTGCATTGTTAACACAAAACTGTTACAGGATATTGTGTGAGCCTTATTGTCTATAGGAAAATTGACTAAACGGAAGTGAGTCAAGCACTCGAAAGGCATGGGCAATCTTATCACTTTATCGGTAAGCACTTGAATGCTATTGCGATATTCTATAATCCAGTGGATTATTCTAGGCAGAGAGCCAACGATAAAAATCATACCTAACAGAACATACTATAATTTATTGCACTCGGTAAAATCAAAAGCTCCTGAGCACATTCATGTAGATGATTCGAGAATGAACCTAGTCTAGTAATGGTGGCAGTACAGATCACTATAAAAATTACTTTTTTGGAATGATGGATATTTCCCACATACCGAATCGTCCATCGTCTGTCATCTACTAACACTGAAGATTTCATAACAAACGGATAAACCATTTTTGGGAATATATAGCATAATAATAGTAAGATTGCTTACTGGTTCACAAAGCCCAAGGGAAAGAGCTTGGCATACATTACAATGATTGATATATTACGCTTATACAGAAATAAACGACTAAATAAAATTTTCTCGTAAACAAACAACAAACATGATTACGATTCAGGGCAAACAAATTTTTCAAACACAAATTGGTTCAAGCATGTCAAAGTATTTTTTTTCAGGCAAGTAATCTAATTCCCTAAAGTTATTAATCAGCAAAGCCGGAGTTCAAATTCAAAGCAAATATCGTGTGAAAAACAACATTGCTTAATGGAATCAAACTGAATGAATGATAAACATTTTAGTGATATGGGTGCGTCGAATAAAAGATATGAATACACAAGACACGCCCATTCGCTAGTATCAATGAAACTCTACCATTCATGAGCGAGCGCGCGTTCAAAACCGCGAAAGTCGATTCAAGGGCGAGTATGTACGATAGACATACGCTTCCTGCCACTATTATTAGATGCATAGATCAGGCTCAAATGTTCTTAATACATCTTATTTCCCTCGTTATCTTATAAATGCGCATTTTTCTGTATTTTGTATACGGTGTTATGACGTCACGTTTAGTTATATTGGAGCATAATTTACTGATCTGAAACAAGAGAGTGAAACATTGATAGCTATTTACTATAAGCACAATATAACATGAATATTTTTAGATGAGTGTTCCGAGTAGATATTGGCTTCAAATCATTTTGAGTTTGTTTGCTTCGGAACAAGGTTATAAATGTTTCCTTTGAATGTTTTGACGTAGAGAAATGAATGAAAACATGGCCTGTGTATTTGTATGTGCCGCTTATCTTAGTAGTTTGAAGTATGAGAAAGATCTGAGGAACATCTCAGCAGTTTGGCTTTCGGCTAAGAATAAGATGTCCGTGGGTGTGGTGAGAGGCGGGTAAGGGATTATGACGTATGGATGGACAGTATTATAAATTGTGTCTAAATAACAGTATGGCAAAATATAAATATTTTTTAAGTCCGCATCTTCAAACTTGCGAAGAGGTCGAAACTGAAATAACTTTGAATGGTAGGCGGCACCCCCACCCACTACCAGAGGATTCTTAAAGGCGCAATATAAAGTAAGTTTACATCATTGACCAAATCTGCCCAGTACCTTACTCGGTAAGCTTGTTTCAGTCATAACGTCCATCCGGCCATGCCACTAAATTATCACTTGCCCTCACTCAATCATTTTACTTAATGAACTATTAATAGCAGTGACTGGATCTGCACTTAGGGCACGTCCATTAAGTGATTATTGTCCATAAACCTGTATCCAAGACGTTTATGGCGGTTTAAGCCTTAATACCGACCAAGTAATACTGTAATCGGTTGTAAATCGCGTTATAATCCCTGTTAAGACCTATGGTCCTTTAGAAATCGTATTAGGATTAAGATTTGTTACTGAAACTGAACTCTTTGAGCTGGTGCAATTTTGGGAAGGTCATCAAACAAATAAACAGAGCTGAAAAGATCGGAAAAAATGAGAATTCCTCCAGCAACGATTGAGGATTTAGCAAGCTGTTAGAGTGTACTGCTTGAGAGATCGCAATCTCTTAATAATCAGTATATCAACATTCACCATATCTCCATTTTCATTGATCAAAGACTTATTCCAAGACAATCCACTATTTCCAAACATTCACATTTATTCGCACACCCAAATCTCGAATAGAGTACCTACAATAAACATAAATAACAAAAACTAAAAAAATATAAAAGTTGCGTTTGTATTCGATAACGGAAATCCCTTGGCACGAGTCCAGTACGACACATGAAGTACCCACAATGGTAGCAAAAATATTCCATTCAAGACGCAAGGTGGAATAAAGGAATCAATGAACGCCAAACTTGGCACAACTGAAACTGTTTTCCATTCAACTAGCAATAACGTCGGGAATAGCATGACGCGAGCTCTGGACTGAAATCCCGAAATAAGCTTCATCCCAAATCGAACTTAATCTTCTATAGAGACAAAGACGACATTTGAATGACAATGGGATGGTTAAAAAATTGCAAGCAGAGTGTATCGTTACAATTTTACGAGGGGTCAAGTTCATATAGTCGAACTCAATTGGTTTATTGCTTAGCGGGACTTGGCGGTGATCTTTTTAATTATGGAATTATAGTCATTACATTGAGCACGAAAATGGAGGGACAAGGTGATGGTATTCAAGATCTCGTACATAAAAGCTGACTAATGAAAATTAGTCTAGTGATCAGTCTTCGGGAATCATTGGCATCATCACCACATAATATATATGATAATTTAGTAACGCGTATGGGACTTTTCTTGTCGCCCATTCTATCATCATTTCTCTTAGTTGCACCTTACGACACCCATGGGAAAAAGAGGGGTATTCCTTATTCTCGGATGTCACATCCAAGACATTAAGACAAAAAAGAATTTAGTGCGCCGTAAAGGTGTATGACGTAAGTAATAACGTCACTGGAGGGTATTTACATTTATTTCAATTCGTTTCAGCGAAAGAAAATAAATATTAAGGAATATGAATTGTACGGAAGCCAATTGAAGGGAATTCTTGGTTTGGGAATAGTCGTAGCCATGATGAAGCATTCATTCATACCACTTAGACTTAGTACTACGAATGCACGTGTGATTTAATGATCGTGCTTTATCTGCTAAAGCTGCATCGAACAATGACATTAATGGTTTTCGAACATGTATAATTAATGTCAGACAAATGTAAACACAATTAAAACACATTGTTTTCATATAGAACTCGACACCAATAAAATTTAATAGGGTACAATTTTGATATATCCTCCCAACCAAACAATGAAAAGCAATTTCCAGCCAAAGGTAAGCAATTAATAATAGCGATACTGAAGTAATTAATTCGAAGTGTTTAAAAGATCGAGTTTAATGCGGAATTAACATGAGACTATAATGAAAATGGTAATAACAAACAGGCAGGAGTCAAAAGCTATTATCATGCTCGAAACATAATATGAATTTAATAGCTAACGGTTGATGAGGATACCCGAAAATAATATGTAAAATTGGGAGCCATTTTAATAGGACGCTAAAGGGAAAATTGCAATCATGTTTGTATATGTGCATTTATGATGAGAAGACCAGCGAGAAATGAGTATGATGAACTACAAACCGAAATCGAATGCAGTTGAATATAGAAAATAAGTCTGACGAACGCTAACAAATAAAGAGATTTCTTCAAAAAGCAGATCGTTTTCAGTTACCCAAAACCCAAAAAATAAATGCAAAATCTATCAGTCATAAAATAAAAGCTATCGACAAATCGGATAAAGAAGATAAAATTGTTTTTCATCCGGATTCAATTGAAGGGATAACAAAGTTATTAACCGGTTTAAATTCCTCCCTGTGGATTGCCAATACCAAGGACTTCATTTGAATTTTTATCAATGGCTGCTTTATGAATGAACAAATCAGACGATACGTTAAAAATTGATTGCACTTTGTAGGTTTTCGATGCGAAATTATTACGCCCTCTACATAATCGTTTCATAGAAGGAAAACAAAGTCCAGAATAGACCAGGGCCAGGTGTCCAGGGTCAGGTGTGTGTGGGTGGTCCATGATAGTCACCTTAAGTAATGTCTACTTAAAAGGTACACATCATTATTGTTAGCATATTAGTTAATCAATTCTCTATCCAAATTGTCTAATACAACAGAAAGATTCAACTACCTATATCATGAAAGAATATTTGCCTCAGCTTCTTTCAACTTGCAGAATACAGTTATCCAATTAGGTCGTAGTTTCCTTAGAAGTCCTTGATTTAAAATATGAATACAGGACGCCTTCACATAATGATTATTGTCGTGTCTCCACCTATTGATATCTAAGAGCAAATCTGATTATGTCGCAATCTCCAACGGAGTCGAGAAAGGTCCTCTTACAAAAGGGGTATTAATATACATACATAAACTTATTGCGTAACATTGGCAATTATTTCTGCTGGAGAGGAATATTCTAATTGTCTAACCTAAGTATTGTTGTAGTTACATACATGTTCATCCGTAATAAATTCTGCGAAATTTACAAATGGAAGTCTTATTTGAAGTTGTGTTTCAGAGAAATTGAGGTGGAATATAAGCGAACATATCTAATTTACTTCCAGGAACTTTACTGTTACCACGCCATAGGATTTCACAACGGTCTCGTGCGAAATCATACAGGCACCCCTTTGACAGAAACCTCAACTATCATGAGCTTTCTAAAATTATGTCAATTCTGAAAACAGCTCCGAAAGAAAAGGAGAAAGGGAATACCACACATGTAACATAAGAGACTAAGTAACATTTTACACAAGAGGCACTTAATAATAATGCCATCGCTGGCCTCTCAACAGACAAAGCCTTGAGAACACTAAACCATATCAGTGTACCCAACATTTTCCAAGCGACTGGACGATCTCAAATGTCAGCATCAGCACACAACTTGACATTTACCCGATCACGAGCGCCGTTAATGTTTAGTGCGTTATAAAACTGTTCCAATAATAACTTATGACGTGCAAGTAACCGTTTCATAACTTAACTGTTTGAGGAGTCAATAAAATATTGGTTGTAAAAAAGTTTGATGGTTAATATTTTTATCAATATCAATATTGTTATATCGTACTTAATAATGTGATAGGATATTGTTTACCGTTCCAGTTCTGTTGACCGAATTTAAGCCACGGAAATCTAGGTTGTAAATCATGAACAATAAGGTAACCAAGTTTCAACCAAAACTTTCTAAAAAGTGAAATTAACAGCAACATAGCACAACTCTGTTTGATTTATGCATTCGAATCCTGTTAACCTAACCTTGGTAATCCAAGGAGTCAAGATATTAAAAAAGACCAAATCTACAGGATGTGAACTAGCAATCAGAAAGTCATCAATTCAAATATACAACCTCTTTCAAGTACTCGTTCAATCAATATTGTTCAAACAATGTTTAACAGCCTGTAGAGGCCACGGCATTACCAATAACAAGCACTAAGGCATAAGAGCCAGTCATCAAACGAAAAGAAAAATGATCCATTAATAAACTCAAAGGCAAAGATGACAAGACCTAACCATAATTAACAGATACAAAGTAATAATGCAGCATTTAAGGCAAGGCTGTCATAAATTCTGGCATCAAAAGCTCCAACTAATCAAGACGAAAACATGTTTGAAGTTGGCAAGTGTCAAACTTTGACAAGTTGTATTGTACCCGAGCGAAGCCGCAGGGATTCTAGGGGTCCTAGTGGCAACGACTTGTTTGTATAGTAATTTTAAGATAATTTTGGTAAGGTTACGTGACGTGTTGTTTATTTGATTTTGTGGTTTATTAATTTTCATTGGGATGGTCTTGTCTCCTGTCCGTATAATATCAATTAATATGAAATGTACTACGTTTCCATCATAAAGGTTCCCAAATTTTCTGGTGAGTCTTCAGGTCTGTAATAAGGGTTCTAGTGCCTTGGGGGGATGGTTACAGTGTGGTCTGCAATACGGGGTCTAGTGTGGCACCTTCTATGAGGCTGTGCTAACTCATACTGGAGATCTGCTAAGAAGAGGGTCTCAATTTAAATATACACTAGGTAACGGAGTCCCGTAAGGATCAGGTAGACATGGAACGTGAGAGACGACACTAGCTATTGGAAGTAACATATTGGCAGATAGGATTCTCACTGTACTGCACAAGCTAAAATCACGCAGCTCACAGTCAACTGTCTGAACTTCTAAACGGCAGCCTATGCGTCAACTCTACTCGTCAAGTTCTAGACGTCCTACGATTACAGTACAATAAAGCTTTGAGGGCTGTGTTGGGGACGCTAACTGTAGTGCAACAGCTATATTCGAGGAAGCGGAAATCGATGGCTTTTTCGCTAATCGGAGGAAAAACACCGCTTCTCTACTTACAAAAATGCAGGCAGTTCCAATAGTATTCTGAAGATCCTAGCTGATTAGCTGGATGCCCCAATTCTGAGGTATTTGAGGCAACCTTGTGGAACATAATTTATTTTTTATGTAATACTTTAAGAACTCAAATGTACTTAAATGAGTCGGACCTAACATGTCTTTTGTGTATGTAATATTAGATACCCGATTAAGTGTTTTACTAATAATTCAGGATCTATGAAGTCAAAACAAATTATTATAATCATTATTGTCAGTTCGTATCTTTTTTTTTTGATAAGTATTTGTCGCTATGACAACACATCGATCGCGGCCAAGAATAACATTCCCGCTACCTACAAAAGTATTCGGTTTCCCGACTTACTTATCTGCGGGGTCTATGGGATTAAGGTCCATTTTCTTATTCCCCGCTGTTAATATTTGTACAGTCAACCGTACATCGCTGATAAAAGTTGCACTAAGAAAACCACCCTTACCACTATGACATAAAGGCACTGTCAGATCGTTACCATTGATGTGCGGCTAACCGTACAGTTTCATTTTCTTTTTAAACCAGTCATTCCAAAATATTTCCAGCAAACAGCCAATTTTCTCGACAATATCCCAGCGGTAGACGGTAGCGTTACGCAAACACGGCATTTTTCTTATACCTACCGTATTAACAAAAATATAGCTGAACAAGCAAGATAACAATATATATCCTAACGATAAATTACTTCGTTTGTTATATTTGCTACGTAGTTGAAGCCTTGGAATAAAAGGAAACAGTAAGGGACGCCCACTCAAGGTATTATGTAGTCTTTTTAGGAGTGCGTACTTCGAAGTTGGACAACATTAAGGAGAATTCGTTTGGTAGATTCATTGGGTCAATTCGTAGGCGATAATTAACAAAATCAAGGCACTCAAGAAGTTCAAAAATTGCGCCAAAATTATATTACTCCTCACTCTTATTGACACATATTTCTGCTTTATTTATCAGTGCAATGAACGAGAAAAGTAGCTTAGTAAATTCAATAAAGAAATCAGACCCAATGAACCTTATATAACATCATAACTTTCAAGGGCTTCATTTCCTGAAGCTGATTGCGCTAGAATCTAATATTTGCGTTAGATGCTACCGGGAAATTGTAGAAATTATGGCACCTGGGTGGGTAGAAACGTACCAACGATTCCAATTTCAATCTAGGTAGGGAATAGGGTAGCATCTGAGAATTGTGGTGGATTAAATTGTGGAGCGAGGTGATATCGATCGATGAGAAGGATACAGCGCGATACTGGCTGCGCAATGAAAGATATAATAATGCAATGTAGAAAACATGAGATACCTTAGTGGCAAAAAGACTCTTACAAGAAAGAGCTTTTATGAGGGCCGATCTTGGCAGTAAGCGAGAAAAGGAAGAGGTGTCTTTAATGTTATAAAGAAGACTTTGATTCTTCCCGGAAGCGACGTACTCTCGCTAGTATAATATGATTAATGGCAAAGTAAACATCAATCTAATTAAGAAAAGTAAACATTCCTTAGTAGACAGGCAATTTGCCGGCAGTAGCGTCTTCGCCAAAAATTCTGACACTGTTTACCAAGAGAAGCATCAATCTATATCGCGTTTCAAATTCTTGCCACGACCCAATATATAGATATAACTTGTATATAATAGGTCTTTACCTATGAAATTGCCGTTTTGTATGAAAAAATTTAAATGAATTTTTTTCATGTATTTTTTATTTGTATTAATCGAAGTAATCACCCATGCAATCAATGCATCTTTGCCAACGCAGTGGCAGTTTATTGATGCCCTTCTTAAAGAAATCAGCTGGACGGGAGGCAACAAATTCTTCAAAGGCATTTTGTACTGCCTCTCGGGTATTGAATTTTTTTCCCGCCAAGAAGTTATCCAAATTCTGGAAAAAGTAGTAGTCTGTAGGCGCAAGGTCTGGTGAGTAGGGCGGATGACGGAGAGCTTCCAACCCCAGTTCTTGCAACTTGGAGACCGTCTGCTGTGCAGTATGAGGTCGCGCGTTGTCGTGCAGGAGCAGCGGAGACGAGCGATTGACCAATGCTGGTTGGAGATGTGCCAGCTTCTCCATCATTGTGTCCAATTCTTCACAGTACACATCTGCAGTAATGCTCACCCCGTTTGGTAAGAAGCTGTGTTGAATCACACCGGCGCTAGACCACCAAACAGTGACCATCACTTTTCTTGGGGTAAGTTTTCGTTTAGGGCATTGTTTAGGTGCTGAACCAGGATCCAACCAACTTGCTGAGCGCTTGCGGTTATCAAACAGAATCCATTTTTCATCGCAGGTAACAATGCGGTTCAAAATTCCTTCATTTGTGTGTCTGTTGAGCAGTGCAAGGCACGTCTCGACGCGTACTTCGCGCTGGCGATCATTGAGTTCGTGGGGCACCCATTTGTCAAGCTTTTTTACCTTGCCAATTTGACGCAAATGGACCAATATTGTTTTGACGCTAACGTCGAAAGCTGCTGCTAATTCAGCCGTAGATTGTGTATCATCAGTTTCCACAATCGCCTTTAATTCGTCAGTGTCGACCAAAGTCTTCGGACGACCGCGAGGTTCATTTTTCAGGTCGAAATTTCCAGAACGGAAGCGAGCAAACCAATAACAGGTAGTGCGTTGGTTTGTAGTGTTAGCTCCGTAAACGTCGTTGATGTTGCGTGCCGCTTGTGCCGCGTTGCTGCCACGACGGTACTCATATTCCATAATTACTCGAATTTTTAACGTATCCATCATAAAAGGCAATTTCATAGGTAAAGACCTATTATATATAAAAACAAAACAAAAACATATATTTTCAAACCAAATAAATGAAATATTAAAAACCTCCGATACAATACTTTATGGCCTTATTTATGGCACCCACAACTTATAGTTGTTGAATTACATTGGATACTGTTAGTCAATTAGCCCAGGCTTCACAATCTTATGTAACTTCAGGATTTACAGAACGAAGAAACGGATATAAAATATTTTACTTAACCAACTATTTTAAATCCTCCAAAATCATTAACAAAAGTCCGAGAAGACAGCTATTTACGCCGAGAACAGTTCCGTGTACAACTTAGCACAATTCCGGTGCGGAACACTAAAAATAAAACGCTATCTAAAACTGGCGTCCTGACGGAATCCGGACGGGTGTTACCCGCTCAAAATATCCGGCCCAGGAGAATAAAACAAATGAAATGCCTGTTTTCCTATAACGCAACTTCTAACAATTTTTTTATCAGAATCAGTGAGCCATTGTTCTCTGGCTGGGTTCATAGAATATTAAGTGTGTGGATATTGGGGGGCAAACCTAATTAAATTGTGAATATTTTTAAGAAGTTTCGAAAAAAGAAACTGGTTTTTGGACAACAGTTGACATCGAAATATGGTCGCAGTCATTTGCTAAAAAACTGCAGCAGTAAGACAAGAATTGTTTGCACGACAGTTCGCTCTCCATTTGTTTGTTACTCCGTGGATCCGGCAGACGAGGCAAGGCTAGCCCATTGGACGAACGTTAGTGTGACGTCACGATTCTGATTCGACCCTGCAATTGTGAACAGGCGTAGTATCGGGTAACTTCAGAACTGTTATGATGAGAGTCAAATAAACTTGAGCCGGCATTGGCATCATCGATTGCTTCTGATGTTAATTAGAAACTGTCTCTTATAGACCCAAAAACCAGAGCATATATTAACTAATATTATAAAGCTGATGAGTATGTTTGTTTGGTCGCGCTAATCTTTGGAGCTGCTAGTCGGGTTTGAATTATTTTTTGCGTTTGGTGGATACAAAAATTGACAGAATTGGGATCAATTCTGTAGGAAGGTTTAAGGGTATTTATTATCATGTTAAAACGCTTAGGAGCGGATGAAACCAAGGAGTGCAGCTAGTACCTGGATATGTGGCTGGAAAAAAAGTTCTTATAGGTACTTAGTACAAAGAGTTTTCATCGACAGCTGAAATTATCGCCTTAGTCCACGTATGCAAATGTAGGAAACCTTTTGCGCCCTTTAAGACAAAACACCATACCATAGCAAAAAAAACACTGTACTGACATTATCCCTACACTGTGGTTAATCCGTCGCCTACGCTGTTCTTGTGTTTCCTTGAATTGAGTCATCTTATGCCTTGCTCGGGATGACACTCCTGAATACAGGTTTTTAGTATACATTTCTTGAGCAAACATAATTTGCTATATCGTGTATAATAATATATATAATTATAATGATATTCCATAAATCTAAGCAGTTGATTACATAAAACCCAAAAACCGAGGACATAAATGTGCTAGGAAGGACAGAATGTGTAAAGGAAAAAGAAAGAAGAATGTGGAAGGACACACCGACCTAAAAGTGATGTACACAGTGTTTTAGTGAGTGAGCTTATAATATAAGCTCACTCACTTAAACACTAGGAAATATTATGTCCTAGATAAAAACACTGAATTGAATATTCTATTCTGTGGTCATTCAATCAACAACAAGATCTAATAGAAAATACAAAGCGACAATTCTTTTTATGAGGCTTTTATATGGCAGTTTAAAATGGAATTCATCGTGGCCAAACTTCGGATAGTTTACACGACCATGGTGAAGATAAAAGTAAATTTTATGTTTATTTTAGATAACTTTAGCAATTTTAGACATGCATGACCACCATGTACTTACCTACACGATAGAAAAAAAAACAAAATGTGTACTTCTACAGAAAAAATCTAATTTTCTTATAGAGAAATTCCTAGTGTGAGGCAAAGTTTAAAAAAAAAAGAATGACATGAAATTGGAGAAAACAATATGACAACCTATGAACTCACTAGTGCATAATACGAGTTATCTATACATATAAATAAAATTGGAGTGTCTGTCTGTAATATTGAAATAACCGTTTTTTCTTACTTGCATATGAATATATACACGGTACATACACCAAAATAACATTTTTTTAAATTTTTGTCTGTCTGTCTGTCTGTCTGTCTGTTTGTAATCGCTAATCTCTGAAATGGCTTGACCGATTTTGACGGGACTTTTATTGGCAGGTAGCTGATGTAATAAGGAGTAACATAGGCTACTTTTATTTTACAAAAATTCATTTATGTAAAAAAAAAAGGGTACGCGAGCCGATGAAATTAACGCCTGTTTAAAACGTTCAGTACTTTGGAGACATTGTAAGAAACTTAATTTAAAACAAAACATGAGAGCACATTCAGCTGATTCAGAATTTAGTAAAATTCTTCTTGATGTTGGAGAGGGAAAGTGTCCAGAAGTGAATAGTAATCATGATATAGAACTACCTGCCAGTCTTTGTCAGGTTGTGGTGGACACTGAAACTTTAATACATACTATTTATGATGATATTCACAATCTCAATATCAAAGAAGATTCGTGGTTGTGTGACAGATCAATTTTAGCTCCTACGAACGACCAGGTTACTGCGCTTAATCAGCGCATTTTAGATAAGCTATTTGGTGAATCACAAACATATCTTTCCATCAATACAGTTTGCAATCCGGATGAAGTGGTTAATTACCCAACAGAATTTTTAAACAGTATAATTGTGCCTGGTCTACCCCCTCACAAACTAGAACTTAAGGTTGGCGTGCCCATAATGCTATTGCGTAATTTAAACCCGCCAAAACTTTGCAATGGTACTAGGTTGCGAGTAGTGTCGTTGCAAAGAAACGTTATAGAAGGTCGTATAATATCCGGATGCGGAAAAGGTGAAATAGTATTTATACCACGGATTCCTATAATACCATCAAATTTTCCATTTGAATTCAAAAGACTGCAATTCCCGATCAATGTCAGTTTTGCTATGACAATCAACAAGTCCCAAGGACAAACGTTAAGCAAAGCTGGCATTGATTTAACTAAGGGTTGCTTTACCCATGGGCAACTATACGTGGCATGTTCACGTGGGAGGAATGCCAGTAGTGTTGTTGTTTTAGCCCAAGAAAATTGTACACCAAATATTGTTTATAAAGAAATTTTTCAATAAAATTAATAAAAATAACTAAAAATAAATTAAAAAAATAAAAAAAAAAAAAAAAAAAAAAAAAGTAAAAATGCAAAAACCAAAAAAAAACTAAATAATCATATAAACCAGGTTTCAGTTGGGAGGAAATGACTAAAATGTCGCAGCTGACTTTCACGAATCTTTATGATACGACTCCCTTATGTAGTCTACTAATTAATTATGGCTTGAGAAAAATAAAAGAAATCACTGACGAAATTTTGACTTGGCTCCCGGTCTTTATTTACTTCGTAGTTTGAAAATTAGTCTTTATTCTCATTTTGAAAGTTCGTGTTGTTGTAAATTTTTGATTTATTTGGTTAAATATTTTTTTGATTGGTTCAGTCTTTTTTTTGAAAATGCTGCTTTGTTAAGTTCCGACATCCACGCGAACGAAGTCGCGGGCACAGCTAGTTTGTAAATAAATCTTAACCCAAGTTTTCGAAAAAACTAAGTAAATACTTAGTAGATAGTGATGGGCCGACTATGAATTTTGTGGAACTTTGACTAGCTATAATAACTAAACGATTGGATATTTTTGATTTAACTCTTGTGTATAAGGAGACTGGAAATGTCATTACGTACATATACGAAGTTAAAATTACTCTCGTAGCTGCGTCTCCATATTGTATAAGGTCAAATGCCATACTCGGAACAATGCAAAGCGCACGAAATGTGATACAAGGTCACACCAATGCAGAAGTAGCGCAAAGGCAAGCGAAAACCGTCGTGCAAAACATTATGTTATTCCTATCTACTACCCTAACCTAAAAGGTTTCATTCTAGGTTAAATGTGAAGTAGGTATAATATTTATTTATTTATTTAATTCAAAAAGTGTGGTACAGTCTGTTACAATAAAAATATAAGTATAGTTGTACAAATTAGGATTAAATAGAGTAGAAATAGTAACATAGGTGGATCTGGCGTCCTAGCTAGGTTACATGGTAACCTGTATTAAGGTTCGCCAGCAATATTACTAGTAGATTGAATGTACTACAACCAGAATAAGCTGGCTTTGCGTTCCATTGAAACTCCGTACTACGCTGGGCCAGCTAAATGTCAAAATGTTACCACTGATGTGCGGGCGATTATACGTGTGGGCGTCAACCTTGCGTGCGGAAAACGAATTTTCGAATGTCATTATAATGATGATAAAGCAAAACGTAATGAGGAGAAAAATACAGCCCAAAAATAGAGACCGGCCGCATTGTTTATTAAAAATTTAAATGCGGCCCAAAAATAGGGATGTGGGCATTGTTTAATGGGACGATTGTGTACCCCGTTTTTGCCCTTTTACAACAATAAACAGACCTTTAATTATCCCATCCGCCGTCAACGGGTGATGGACATAGCTTTGTGCAATTACGTGTGTACATATTAGATGTTTTATTTTTAGCGAACTTAATGTATCACTTTTCGACCTCCGTTCCTCCGCTTTCAAACCAAACTATAATCAAAGGCATCCTGCCGAATCAAATGCGACGAAAATGGATATAATTGACAGCTATTTAATATAGCAGACGAAATCAAAGATGTATGTATTATTACTGTTGTAAACAAAGGAAAAATCTATTTCATAAAGGTTAGCCACAGAAATCACACCCACAATATACATAATATGTGAACTCATGCTCCACACTTGAAAGGCTCATATCAGAACATTAACAAGAAACACAGTCATGAAACCTGACGCATGAATGAGAATAACAAATACTTAATATATTATACCTACAGAAAACCCTTCGCTAGAGAGTTCGCACAAGTGCGTCGAACAGCGATGTGCTTGAACTTATCTAAGAAGTTCAATCAATTGGTTGTCTTGCCTTCAGGCAGTTAATGTATGTAATGACAGTTGTCAGTTGCATTGACAGAAGTTTGAGATAGCCGAAACTTAACTAGTAAGGAGATGACTTTGATCACCAGAAAGTGTTTAAGAATATAATGTTTTCGACTTATAGAAAGGTTGACTAAGAAAAAAATCTCTTAAACGTAAAAACTGTTCAATGGCTACACAAATTATCATTAAGAAAGCAAATATACATGGATTTATGAAGTCGTCAAGGAGAGCAAAGAGATATAGAGTTATTGCAATAGTTACCTGACTAAACGCACAAGATGGGGAAACGACCGGCCAAGAATAAGGAAGAAGAAAAGGGATTATTACGTAGTGAAACAATTACAATGGCAATACCATTCATTTTGACAATGCAACAACTATAATTGCGTTACGAGTATTTACGTTGTTGAGCAGATGAATTGTTCAACAAATGACGACATGGATCAAGACTTCCCTTCAATTGAAAGTGTGATAGTCAAATGGAGTTTAAGATAGCAGCAAAAGAAAAAAGGATGCTAAAATTATGATGATGTTGAAAGAAATTATAGCCATTGTCGGCTATCACTTGAATCACCGGAACAATCAGAATAATGGAACCAACAACAGATATGTCTGGAATGTCTGAGTATCCGTCCGTCTTTAGCATTCTTTTTGCCACCGTCAGTTTGTAGAAAGAATATGAATTTGCTTCAATTTTGTAGGCACCAGGCTAATTTCCGAGTTAATTTCCATAGCTTTCACACGTTTTATTCCATCAAAAGTATATTTCTATCTCCTTAATCCCCAAGAAATCTTCAAAACCGAACCAAGAACTGTCCTGAATTGATTACACTGTTTGCCACAACAATCACGTGCTACCGTTGAAAGAATCGCATTAATTCTTTCCAACGTCTCGAATGCATAAAAACTCAATAGTTTATAAAAGGTAATGAACTCTCTGATATTTTTATATTTTCATTTATTCGCAAACTGGTTCCGATCATTATAACCCCCCTCTAGAAACTTTCAAGTAGCCATACTTTCCCCTTAATGACTACAAAGGTGTTCAAAGAGCACCTGTCATCCTGTTTAAGACTTCCTTAATGACTTTTTGCAAAAACTAACGGTGGGAATACCATACTTCGAAGTTGCTAGTGGTCAATGACCTTAAAGCGTTAACAAATTAAAGTACTGAGAGTAAGCTGAGAAATTGCACCAGACTTCTGTGGATTTCCCTAACGCAGTTTAATTGATCTGACCTGTTTGTGTTCTGACACACGCTCTTTCGTCTCATAAAATGACGCAGTTTTATATTGGCTTCAGAATGCGTCGACCTCATTGACTCAGGGGAACCCTATAAAATTATTTAATAGAACATATTCGCAGTCTGCGGCGTAATTGCTTCGTAACATGGCCAAAGTTTTCCAACACGACAGCCTGAGTGTTGTGTGGATTCTGGAAATATCTCGGAAAATGTGTGTCATGTACATGTTTTACAGTTACTTGTTACACAGAGAGAGCATAATTAAATACATTCGAAAATAAAAGCAAGACCTCTTTCTAAATTAATTTTCAGCTTTTAGGTGGCATGTCAGGAAAATACACAACGTGTTGGGAGTTTTTGCTTCGAGTATAATTTTATGAGCGGGGAAGCATTAGCACTCGAGTTTATAACGCAGTACTTTAAAACAAAAAAGGTTTCTACTGAGCATATAATAATTTTTAATAGGATTCTTTATTGTTTGCACCGTACATGGAACACGATGCATTTATATTTCCTGCCTTATGCGTTTCATCAGAGCTTTCTTCGGGATCATTAAGACTAACTTGTAGTCGGCAAAAAGGTGTAAATTAGTCTCGCTACCTGACACTTTTTAGGGCCCCGTACCTAAAGAGTGCGAACGGGTCCCTATTATTAAGCCTCCGCTGTCCTTCTGTCTGACAGCGGGCTGAATATTATAAACCGTAATAGGTTTTCTACAACCTAAACAATCACTGTATAGCTCTCATGTTGTACTATGGTAAAGCACTCTTCGTGTGCGAGTCCAACTCGTACTTGGCCGGTTTTTATAACCATACCCAATCAGATTTTTAAAGAATACCGGATGCAACCTAAATAAGTTGGTGATCATCGATCTTTCGTATGTCATTCTCATTACTTTTATATTGAAACGTGACTGCTGAATACGATACAGCTTCTCCAAATTGAGCTCTAAAATCCTCGTTTCTACAAAGTGTCGAACAAGGAGCAGCTAATTTTATTAGAAACATAATTAATTAATGTTCCATTTCTTGCAGGTACTTTGATGGTAATTAGGGGCAGAATAAAAGAGTAGGTAATGGAATCTAATTTTCTCGTACTCATCATATTCATTTTTAGAACTTTCTGGAAACAATCTTGCAACTATATCCCTTAAAAGATCTGTAGATCTTTCAATCATGACAAAGACACTTTATCAGACATCATCCAGCCCATAATACTCAACGTACTATCGTATCTAAACAACATTAGCGTGTGTGGTGTTGTGTCACTGGATTGGAAACGACTCGGTTGGATGAGCTTGAACAACGGTAATGTATTAACTGGTTTCCGTTGTACATATAGGATTATGTGGAATTACTTTATGCGGAACATGTAATGGAGCAGGTGGAAGGGTAGATGTGAGATTGTAAAGCACACACGAAGGAAATTTCCTGAAGAGGGTATCGTTACTAGTGTCTCCCTATCTGCAATTCGATATAGAAAAATGGCATGTGAACTGTCAAAAGATTTCGAACCCTTGTTGACCGTTAACTTTCAACTGTGCTGAAAATTATTACTGGTGATGCACCCATTTCCAGTAGAGGACGATAATCAGTGCGAGCTTTAGCTTCACTGCAAACCGTCGAGCGCGAGTTTTTGTTACGCAACATTTGTTTGAGAGCATAGCCATTAAAGCGCTCCTTCACCGGGAGCATTCGCCTGTAATGTAACAATTCGATATTTGATTTTGTGCATTGCATTACAATACGGCCTCATTGACTGTTGTTTCACAATGCGAAGCTGTCCTGGTGCTCATTGATGTTACAAAATGTTTCATTACAGGATGCGCACTAAGTATAATGCTCGGTTCTCCTCGTCTGAGATACTGAATCTGAACTCAGATTTGAGCATTACATCAGTGACCACTGATGTAATACTCAAATCTGAACTTTATTACAGACAAATGCTCCCGGTGCCCTGGGATCCTTTATAATTTGTATAGCGATTTCAATATCACTGATGTTGTGAAACATATTGCAAAACATTTTTTAACAAAATCCACTCAGCAAAGTTGCGTAGGTACCTACATACACTTCTTCTTTCCCTTCGCGAATCTTATCAATACAATTCTGTTACATAATTCGTGATCAAATAATATTGTTCGGTAGGTATATATTTATAAATCGAGTGGGAAGATTTGTGTGGGTCTTTAATAAGTACCTACTATATTAACGTTACATACGACACTGCTTTTGCAAAGATTGAAAGATGTATGAACCATTTTGGGACGTATCCTGCGATAATTTCAGTGGTGGCATTTTTTTTGGGACAAGCCCGCCACTTGTCCCCCAAACCACTGCAACTTCTAGACACCAGAATCAGACAGTGGCCACCACCAGAAAAGCGACGAATCCCGGAGAAAAAGAGTCCCGGAGAAACGATTCAACTGTCTTGGATCCCGCAACCAATTAATCAGAAAAGAACACCGGAGGAGTTAGAAAAATACATAATTTCCACTTCTGCTGCGTGCTGGTATGGCGAGGAACGATGACACAGGTGTTGTTGCATATATAAATAATACCCTTGCAAGTGTACTGGGCGATCTATCATCGCCGGAGTTAACGTCAATAGCAACGTTGTCATTAAAGATTATTTTTAGATCGGGAAGTGGGAAATTTTGAGAGCAACTGGAATATGAATACTATGGTCCTTTTTGTACACTGGCTAAATAGTTTTAGCAAGGTAGTATTTGCTATGAACCATCATCATCTATTCTAGATATCTACATACATCTAGCCTAGTCTATTCCCAATTATTTTAAAGTCGGCTTTCAGTATAACCAAACGTCGCTGAAAACCAGTATTTTACATGGAGCAACTGCTTATCTGGCTTCCACCATCCAATTACTAGAAACAACACAATACAGTACAAGGGCTACAAGCCCTGCGCGATGGATAAGTACCAAGAATGGCAATATTTCTTCAATTGCCTGTTGCGAAGTCCATGATGAGAAGTGCATATCTACAACAGGCTGAGACGCCATTAGGAGCTGCAAATCAGTAGTTAAATTAGTAGCCGAACTTGTTTAAAACTCCTGGCTCTGAAAAGGATGATTAAAACTAAATATTCTGAACTTTCACCGAATGCATGTAGTTCACAACTAACTGCGGCTCTATATTTAAAGAGAGAGTTGCAAACTACTAAAACAAACTACGGAACTGGAAAACCAAAATATTTTTCAGTGAAAATTTTGAGCTACCGAATTGTGGAATTCACGGTACGAAAAGTTTTTGTGCCGGTGGCCACAGGCGTTCCCACAATGCCAGTTTTATTTTTGTTTTGGGCAACAGTTTTGAGGTAGTGGTGCAGTTTCAATCAGTCGCATTTGGAATTGGATATTACTTCTAAGTGGCCTACTTATTTTACTTAGTAGATGTTCTTGAACTTAACACTTGGACTGCCAGCGCGGTTTAACGTAGTTACTAGTACTAAAAATTAACATGAGTGAGTAACCGCACCCAGTACTTACACCAACTTTGACCAGAACGATAATTCCCGTGATTAAAAACATTCAAAATCTAGTCGCAATCTCATCTCAGCGACAATCAATGCCAAAGATTAAGCAAATTAGACATATTTTTGACAGATTGAGACTGAGTACAGAATGTAATCGTTCTCAAAAATACGGGAATCGCCTCAGTCGTCCTGTGAAAACTAAGGTCACTTCGAAGAAATACCCAGAGAACTTACTAGGCCTGATATCTAGGAAGAATATCTAGGGTATAATAATTTGTTTTTGTGTCGGTGATATTGTTTTAATAAAATTTGCGCTAGATACACATTGTGCGACGTACAGACGTCTGTACCTACCGCATTTGATATTTCGATAAGATTTATCAGAGGAAATGATTAGAATGAATAAATTCGTTATCATATTTTCGTGGATTCGACTAGTCATTGTGGCAATATCATATGCGCATTTTCTATCTGAATAAAGGGCGACAGATTAATCGGTATTGATAAAAGTATTTGTCGATTTATCCGATAAAAAAACACTGATAATTCGGTCCATTCATAAAATGTTGTTGTTCCTTTCGGGGTTTTTTTTATGAATGAATCTATGGTTTGAAAAGGCTTGACCTATATCAATTGTTTTGGTGAGGTACTTAATAAAAATATAGTTAGATTAGAACTCTTTGCTGGTTATCTTCAATTCAAGGAAAAGTGAATAGGTTTACTTTTATGCATGTGCGTCCATTTTTCAGGCAGAACCAGCTTGCGCAATGGCATGTAAGTGTATCGCATGCCAGTGTGTCATAAATTCATAACACCTTATTGGTGACCAAAAAAGTCATGCATCCTCCTTGCATGCTATTGAGCAAGATTCTGGCATGTGTATTTTGTTACTTTGATCATCTGCTTAGCCTATTCCTAACTAAGTCGAAGTTGGCTACCAGTCTAAACAGCATACAGCATACAACTGAATACCAGTACTTTACATGGACTACTGCCTATTAGACTTGCACAACGCAGTAAATATGTTACACAATATTATACCCTTTTGCTCTTTTTATAAGGCTGGTTGTCAGACTTTCGGACTCTTGAATATAATCCTGAGGATAACGACTGTCAAAGATCTACAAATGACAGATTGAATCCAGCAGCTTAACGTGCTCTCCGAGACAAGAAGGGGTAATGGATGGTCACTCATCCACGGATCGACATCGACAAGCATTGCTGACCCTAAAATATCGATCAATGCGAATGCATACTAAGGCCACGCGCCCCTCGAAGATAACCCAATTGATATTGTATTAAAAACTTTCAGTTGATAGATACTTTGATGGGGAACAGGGTGTAAAATACCATTGAAAAGGGAGGATCCTCCACCAGACGGGTATTGTCTGGTGGGCTACTTGACCGACAGTTGCTGTCGGGTTCTTGTATAAATATGTTCTATCGAGCGGATAACTTTAATATCGCGATGTAGGATACGTCAGATTTAGTTGGCGAGATAGATGTCGCTACAATAGCATGGTTTCAAAGTCTAGATTACAAGTAGAAAATAGTCGTCTTTTTCCTATGAGAAAGCTATGACATTCAACAAGGAAGTGTGTTAGGCATGTGAGAAATTAAAACCCCCATTGTTTACTGCGTCTCAGTATTATTAATTGTTGGAGAGATTCTATGACAATAGTGTTGTAGAGACAGTTAAATGAGTGGTAATTTCTGTCAGGCACTAGGAAGAGGCAAATTACTTATGGAGTTATTGAAATGCCCATTTTAGATTTATTCAGTTAAGAGTAGGATTTCCAAAAAAATAACGGGGTAGAACTGAAGCACTTACGCCATTAATGATAATTTCAAATACTTCAAAAATTTCTAGGAACATATTTGGTCTATCAATTCTGCAAAAGAAATTTATTCAGAAACAATAACAATTAAAATAGAAGTATTTTGTTCATAAAATGTGGTACTCTCCTCATGCAAATATGCAATACTAAAGGAAAACATATGGATATAAGGAAAACAGTTTAACATAAATGTAGTTATGTCCCATTCTAGTTTGTAAATATTGTGATCCTGATTTACAGTGTTCAGTACCTGCAGTACCTACATTGCTATTCTGTAAACATCTCTTAGCCAAAAGTTAGGTGAAGTGAGCATGAAGTGAACTGTCAATCCCTAGCTAGCATTAGTGCGGGACAACAGATCACATCCCCCTAACTTAAGATACATTTTCACAGGGAGATTTTTACTGAATAGCACTGCTGTACATAAATATGGCACATTGACAGTTGAGCGTATCTAAAACCTAGATGCTGTCCTCTCTGACAGTCATCCCTGTGCAGATGTCTATTTCTAAAGCTCAATGTTGACTGGTAGAAAATGTCCGCCTCTGTACATTTGTGTGCTCAAAGTAATAAATAAATAAATGTTCTATTTTGTCCATGAATAATTTACAACCTTTTTGTGACGAACGATTGGCTTTATATCAAACAGAATACTGCACATATCTTTGCCTTATGAGGGTATTCATCTTATTGACATGAATCTATCACAAAGTTGGTTAAGAAAATGGAAATGGGGACATCATCGCCTTATTATAAGTGCTATAAGTGCATGTTATAATTTATAATATTACTTTCACATACTGAAAAACAGTACTGCTTAGTTCATGTCAAATAACATAACAGAAAGGAAAGTGATGAATATGTACTTAATGCCATAAATATCCTGAATTACATTATTTTGAGCATGTAATTAGTTCACAAAGCCATATTTAATTCGATGGTATAGTTTCTATTGGTAAAAAATAAAGTTAAGTGCAACCTATACAGAAACTTAGTTACGTACCTAAAAAGATCAGAACAGAACACTAGATTTATTGTGTCGGGACTTAAACCTTACATTGATAAGATAATTTATCTAAGCTCCAGCATTTAGACTCAGGTATTAATAATGCACAGAAATTGTATTTGACAATGGCATAGCCATCTATGTTTGCAATTATTATCTTGCAGTGATTGTGTTGCAGGCGGATATGTTGCTTTAAAACATTACTTTGTAGAGTGGCACTAAACAATAAGCCCTGAGTTTATTTACACTAATATTATAAACCAGCACTTGACCTGCAGCTCTTTCTGCGTGGATTTCAAACTTTTTCCCTTCGAACATTATATTCCCCCCTGTTCAAAAGTGTAGTTTTTAAAATAAAATATAGCATATGTTACTCGCTGACAATGTAGCGTTCTAGGTAAAATAAATGTTTAAAATTGGTTAAGTAGTTTTTGAGTTTATGCATTACCGACAAACAAGCAATCATATCTTTCCTCTTTGTAATATTGGTTTAAATAAAGATGTAAATTTGGACGGAATCTCTGAAACTGCTGATACAATTTAATAATATATTTCACTAATAGAAACCTACACTATTGCCGAGTGCCATGGCATCCTTGTTTTATGGTTTAAAGAACTTCTATGCAAACAAAATCACAGGCAGGAGCTAGTGATATACACAGGGTGTAAGACAGAACAAGGGACATACTTTAAGGGAAGCTAGTAGTCATCAAACCTCGAACCAATGTTACTATGGGATTGACACTGAAACTGCGAAAAAATGTAGCTGTTTCTAACATTTTGTTAAGTTATGCCAACATATTTTTTTTTCAAAAAAAACGTTGCCCCACACTAGGAATTTCTCCTGTGTCGTGGGTGCGTTTACAAACATTTAAAGTCACATACACGAACAGCCAGACCCGGAACAACTATCTGTAGGCCATACAAATATTTGTTCCGTGCGGGAATCGAACCCACGACACGCGGCGCAGCAGTCGATCGCTCAGCCACTGCGCCAACCGTGCTGTCAATAAATATGGTATGGAGAAGCTGATTATTTTTTCGCGATTTGAGGGATTGTTCCATTGTCAAAGATGTTCATTCAAAAGTATGTCCCTCGTTCTACCTAGCACTCTGTATACAGTGTTGCCTTGGTCTCATTAAAAATTAATCATTTGATTGGTTGCAACAGTTTTAAGTAGTGCTTGAATTTTGAGTGCAGTTTTGTGATAAAGGCTGTATACATTCTGGCTGACAATTCACCAGCCATTCCAAATTCCTGTACTAACATGGTTGTTAAGAACCGATTCTAGAATAACAGGCACTTTCACATCTGCTTAAATACAGATGTCAGATTTATTTACATACATTCATACATACATAATCTCATGCCTTTTTCCCATGGGGGTAGGCAGAAACTACAGAATGCCACTTGTTAAGATCCTTATATACTCCTTTCCATCGTTACGTACTCCCAACACTGGTTTCGAGTGCTGTGCACCTGACCTTTCTGAAAAACCTCACCAATAAGGTCAGTGTTTGTCTTTCTAGGGTGTCCCTTGCCTGCGTTTCCTACTTATACAAATGTGAAGGTCTGTTTGTTAGTGAAACAGGATGTTAGGGATCACTCCTTCATGGCTTCACTTGGCATAAAGGTAGACTATGACCTTGACTAAGATATAGGGTACTTTTAATCCCAGTAGTAAGTTACCCCGAGTTTTTATTTATATTCAAGCGGGCGGAAGCTGCTGGTAAATTCTAGTGATTTATATATTATTGTAAAAACTCACCTGTTCCCAAAGTTGGTCTTCCAAAACTCAGCGGCGTCGCTCTTCGTGATACGGAACTGGTCGCCGGCAAACGTGCCGTTCGGAAACATCGCCTTCAGCTCACTCAACATGTGGCTAAACACCAAACTTAGCTTCGTCAAGTTGCGTCTATAGTGAGAGTTCTCGTCAAACATCTTCTCTTTACCTTCCTTGAACAATTTTATAGCCTGCTTACATTTTCTTATCAAATTAATTATAAATATGTTAAAATGTTCGTTGCTATTCAACGCCTGCATGTTGTCCTCGTACTTTGAGTATATAACACGCAAACGCTGATACGTATCCGGTAAAATGTCCAGGATAAACGGCGGGCTGTTTTTCAAATTCATCTTATGATGCTGACACAGTTTCACCACTTTATCCATCAATTTCCAAGTCTTATCCAATGTCCTTTTATCGGTCGCAAGTTTAGTAGGGCATACCGCGTCCGAGAACGCCCCGTGCAACTTCGAAAATATCGAAGATATATTTTTCTGTTGTGATTTGTGACGATGGGCCGCCATATTGAAGAGTCCGATGACATACAAATGAAAACAACGTTTTTAACACGACACTAAACTCAAAACACATGCATCACTTAATTATAATGTTGTAAAGCGCGTGTCTTCTCATTATCACATAATCGAACCACATTTACGACACAAATAACACGCTATACAACGATCGCCCACTGACACATCGGCGACGCGTATGACAATTTGACAAATAAATGAATGAATGAACCAAGTGACAGGAAAGAAAATAGGTTGGTTTGGAGGACGAGTTGGTGTTGCCAATTGAAAGATTATTTTACCTCGGAGTACGTTGCGCGGTTTAATTTTTTAAGTCGGTGTTAATGTTAGCAACTGTCTGTCACATTTCAGAATCTGTAGGTCATAAATTTTAAAATAACTCAATTACAATTTAGCTTTAGGATAATACTGCTCTATTACATAGTCATCATACATAATATGGTCACACCCAATGTCAGTGAAAATTTGAAATAGTTAAGTTCGTTGCTTATTAAATAAAAAAAAACTAAATCCGATGATGTCCTCCACATATGAGTCATTTTTACTGGTCGGTGACGCGAATACATAAGTTTTGATCTACCAAAAATGTATACTTAAAAACTTTCAACATTAAGTTCATTAAAATATGTTATGTCACTAACTGTCTATAAGTACTCCTAACTACACCTTAGTTACTTGAAGGATACACTCGGCCAAATATTGTCATCAAATTCAATCAATCAGTGAAATTAAATAAATAAATAGCCATTTGATTACACGGCAATTTGAAGTAGTGTGTCTAAACAGATTGACACACTTAGGAAGTAGTTAAGAATTGAAAAGTCAGTCATTTGATGCAGCGGCATTGCTAGGTGTTGTTTGTTATCGTCCAGTATTTTGTTTCCGTTTTCAATAACAAATACAAATAGTACAGATGCCAGCACACTAAGCTATGATAAACTGTCAAATTTTCCTAATTGAACATAATTAACCTTATTCTTTAGTAATAAATATAAAATACCTACTGTCAAGAAGTTTGAGAGATTGTGGTAGCTTATAGACGTAAATGCAACATAATATATAATATTTATACAAATAGGTATCAAACCATCCAGACCGTGTGGTTTTCTTTAAATTGTCTATTTTAAATTGTTGGTTGGCAGTTAATGCGGCGTACCCAAATATTATTTCTTTGGTATTGTACGTGAACCCGTTGAGCTCCTTAGTTATGATTTGTGCTCTACAATTTCTGACAAATGCTTGCATGCTTGTGGTGAAGGGTGGGCGTTTTGGGGGACTGTCTTATGTAAACGTCTTTGACGTTCAAAAAGTGCTGATTCTCAGCCTAATTTGAATAAATGAATTTTGATGTGATTTGATTTGATTTGATTTGATTTGATTCTCTGAGTTTCTCTCTGTGTTTCTTCTCAGAGTAGTCAGACACAGACATGGTTTTAAAAAAATGTGTGAGAGTGTTTGCAAAAACCTATTTGTAAGAATAAATGGTATTTTATCGTTAGGTATTTGACAATTTATCAAATAGGTAACGTATGAGACTAATATTTTGTATTACAATATTATACCCATGAACTTGTCGGTAACTATTTGCCAACGACATAGGCAGTCTTTGAGGAAAATCAAGTGCATGGATAAAAATTAAATGATTAGTCTTGTGTGCAGTCAATATTTTATTCCAACAAGTTCAAATTTCCCATATTGCAAAATACATTTATGCTCTGGCAATATCTCGGTTACTAGTCCCGATTTTTCTCACGATTATTACGTCAAGCTCTTGATTTTATAATTTATAATTTAGATATAAAAGTATTTCTCATAAAATTTAATCAGTTATTCAATAATGAATTTACGATAGAGTCATAATTTCATATTGTTTTTATTTCTGGTAGCATTAACGAGACACTCATGTCTGTGCTGTCATCTAGTGAACAATTATTAAAGTTACTTCCTAATAGTTTTCAATCTCTTTAACAGATGGAGTTGCTAGAGGCTCATCACACTCAAGCGATGAATAATTCTATAAAAAATACATAGATGGCACTGAAACAACGTTTTGTCAGAAATACTTTTAATTCGGCAGTATTTTTATGAAGCGACAATAATATTAAGATAGCATCCATTAACATGACGCATATATTTCATCGTGATAACAAAAAGAAAGATAGTTTATTTATGAGTTAAATAGTTCATTCTTCTTCCTCTTCCGCTTCCGGTTCAGTGGTGGTAGTGGTGCGTTTCTTGGTCTTCCTTTTGCGGCTGTGTCTTTTGCCTTTCTTGGTGATACTAAATAGAAAAAGAAAACATTTTAATTTCCGTTAAATCATTAATAGGTAGACTTTATTACTATATTATTATAAATAATTATAATTACTTATAATAATTAAAATATATAATATTATAATTATAACACCTATTTACTAGTATAGGTGTTCTCCCATACGATTTGTTTTTTTTTTGCCGTAAATAAATAGCTGTTGTTTTGACTTTACATACAGACACTTCAGTTTAATTTATTTGTATAGGTATGTATAGACACGTCCGGGGATCTTCTTGGGAATACATTATGTATATTCAACGTATAGGTATTGATTTTTTGTTGATTTACATAATGGTGATTATGATGATTAAGTCAGCCTGTGGACAGGTGACCGTTCGTAACATATCGAGACTCTTCCGTGCCTTGGAAAGCACGTTAAGCCGTTGGTCCAGGCTGTCATTTGTATATCTTTGACAGTCGTTACGGGTAGTCAGAAGCCCGAAAGTCTGGCAACCAATCTTAGCAAGGGGTATCGGGTTGCCCAGTAATTGGGTTGTGGAGGTCAGATAGGCAGTCGCTCCATGTAAACTACTGGTATTCAGCTGCATCCGGCTAGACTGGAAGCCGATCCCAACATAGTTGGGAAAAAGGCTAGGCAGATCATGACATCCACAGTATTTACTATGAATTATGTAGGTACTAACTTGTCTATAGTGGTTCTATTAGACTCTTACCTTCACCCGGAGAAATCCTGTACAAATATGTAGAAGAAGTAAATAAAGAGGAAGCAGGGAGAGAGTGGATGACCCCCCGGCCTCGATTAAAGTCAGATTGAAAGAGAAGAGCAAGAAGTAGACCGAGGCACACCATATCTTTCTTATCAAGAAGATAAGACCATTAATCAAGAAGAAGTGAAGGCCGTGATGAATGAAGAGGTCCAGAAAACTGTGAATCTATCACTCAATAAAAAGAAGGAACGGTTAGTACATAAATTAAAGAATAGGAAAACAATGAATACATTCAAAAGTAAATATAATTATTTCAAGAAAATTTGTTTAAAGAGAAGTAGTAGATTAATTATATATCATTACTACATTATTAACAGTTAAAAATTAAAAAAGTACAATTAGTCTCAAAACACATAGATAATTTACTTCGTGTTATCCGGGCAAGCAGTCTTTTCATATGCATTGAATTTTAATATGGCGCCTTTAACTCCCACCAGCACATTATCCGCTGAATCCATTGCAAAGGAATTCACTCCAGTGATGCCAAAGGATCCCAGACGCTTCGCACTTGTGTTGTCAGGGTCAACTACGTATAAGTTACTATTCTCATCCATCGCGAAGACTTCATCAGATCGACTGACAAACACCCCTGTCATTTTATCATTAGGTAAGCCTTTGATTTTAATTGGAACCGTATTTCCACTCTTTAGAATATACGTAGTTTTTGTAGCCACGAAGTATAAGTTATTCCTTGGATCCACCGTTAGCCCATGACCGTTTGGTATAGCTGAGAATGTTTCCTGCTTTTGCCCATCATTTGTGATCTTATGGACTCGGTTTTGAGGCCATGTAGCAATATACATCGCACTGCCTTCGCTGTTCACAGCGATATACATCACATCTTCACCCAGAGCTGTATACAGTTCAATAGAACTGTCATCTTTGTATTTGTAGACACCGTTATCAGTAGCTAAATACACGATGTCGTTTAGGTTATCAACGCAAGTCGACTGACCGAGTCCGGCTACTTTTATGATTTCAAATTCACCGCTGGGGTGCATGAGTTGCAGACTCATTTTCATTTCGTCACTTATAAGAGTGAAGAAGACCTTTTCAGTCTTCCAATGAATGCTCATGTCTGCTGGTATGCCTGTTACGTTCTTTCGCTCTTCTAAAGAATAGTGGAAATTATTGAAATTTAGCAGCTTAGCACAAAATATGTCCCTGGATTTCTGTTGCGCGAGGCTCTGTCTTGTCATTACTGGGTTTGAGCTGATGGTCATCACCATTGACAGAAGTAGTAGTATTAGTTTTTCCATCTGGAATGAAATGGGGTAATTTAAACATTTGGTTCCGTATGACTAATCTTATAGTTATGAGATTAAGAGTATTAAAAGATCGTAAATTGACATTGCAATTTTAAACGAACAACTATTACAATGAAATTTTCATCGTAGATGGTATTATTTTGTTCGTATCTTTCTTTTAATAGTATTTTTCCTACAACCTTTCATTTGCACCATCTGCTAAGAAAACAGGTTCATTATTTTGTTTGTGTTTGAAATCTCTTTAAGTAAGAAATCTACGGAGATATTTTTGTGATAAAGAACTTTTGGCCATTCAAAATTTAATTAATAAGATATTATTTCCTTATCCCTGGTATAAATTATAATGAAAATATCAATGATAAATTTACTGGAATATTATTGTTTATGATTGTTACTTGTTTATTCAAAGATCAATTTCCAGGAAAATCGACTTAGGCAGGCAGTTTGCTTAGTATCAAGATATTTTCGACTGTATTGCTTGACTTTGGAGTCTAGCTTCACAGGTTTTTTCCAAGACTTGGTACAGAGCTGTGGAATTCGTCCCCAGTCTCTGTGTTTATTTCTGACGTTTTAGTTATTAAACTAACAAAGCTGTTTTACTGAAACAATATCAGCCGGTTACTGTCCCACTGCTGGGCAAAGACTGCCTCTCATAACAGAGAAGGCACGAGCATTAATCATAACGCTTGGTCAAGGCGAGTTCTAGGTTTCCTCACGAAATTTTCCTTCACCGATGTCAGTGATGTCCAAGATAAACGTAGACAGTACATTAATGAATGGAAAAAGTCACATCGGTACTTGACTGGATTTGAACTCACTTCGCCGTGCATGAGAGGCCAGGCCCCGACCACTATAGTACGACTTTTAATAAGGTGCAATAACTTGCATGGATCTAATGTCACTTAAGCTACTAGAACATGAAATATCTGGTGTGCCGTAAATAAAATAACCTACAAAGTCGATTCAAGTACTAGTTAGTACAGTACATCATCTGCTTAGCCTTTTCCCAACTATGTTGGGGTCGGCTTCTAGTCTTACCGGATGCAGCTGAGTACCAGAGTTTTACATGAAGCGACTGCCAATCTGACCTTCACGACTCTGTTACTGAGCAACAAGATACTGATTTGATTTGATTTGATTGATTTGACAAGATACCCCTTGGTAAGACTGGTTGTCAGATTTTCGGGTTCTGACTACCCGTTACGACTGTCTAGTACAGTACCTTGCTGGTATATTTTTGCACCACCATAGTGTATTTTTCAGTGTTTTATTTGACATTCGTTCTGGTCAAGTTCAAGTTACTGCATCGAATTAAAAGTCGTACTTTAGAACATCAAGAGATTTAGCTGAAAGGTAGCATGTTTTACTTTTTTATTTATTTTGTAATGAATGCTTAAAAGATTACTTTAGACACCATTTTAGTAAGGTACCTAAACCCCAGATGGAACCATACAATTTCAATTATACACATTGTTAATTTTCTCGGCAGAAGCTTACGCGGTGAAAATTTAACGCTTGACTGTTTCCATAATGTTTTCCTCTACCTTCCCTCTCCGTAAGTATCTTGCGTATCATGCTTTAATTTAATTTTAATCGATTTCTGCAGATCAGTGGAAATTGGCACAAGAGGAAAGAGGCTAAATAAAATCAGCTGTTCAGTACATTTTGATCGTGTAGGTAACTTTACTAGGGAACAGCTGATTTTGTAAATTGTTCGTATTCGTCAGATCAATGACCTCTTCATATCAATATTTTCAGTAATAGATATACCTTTTATGCCTACACAGCAAGTATTGGAGATAAAGAAGATGATATGAAAATCTTGATGATTTTATCTGCTGTTTTGATATTTTGTTTAATGTTACCTATTAAAATGCATCATGAGAATTAACTATGGATCAAATTGCACACACAAAACTGTCAGGAACTGGCAATGATTGTACTGTGAACAATTTGTGTACCAAAGAAAGTAAATTAAATCTCCTAGCAGATAGCAGAAATATGGCATATTGATAGTAAAAGGTGATGGGGGGACGCTGAACCTATTCCATACCGTCTGCTAAAAAGCAGAGGAAGAAAAGGAATAAATAAATAATGCTGGACAATCCACACAGCATCATCTAGCCCCAAGCTAAGCAGAGCTTGTGTTATGGGTACTAGATGACTGATATACTTAATACAATACCTTACATAGATAGATATTTTTATTATATATAGTTAATACCCAGAACACCCGGAACAAATATTTGTCGATCGTACAAACATTTGTCCCAAGGTGGGAATCGAACCCGCAACCTCCTGCGTCGCAGGCGGACCTACGCCCGCCGCGCTACATTGGTCGTCAAAATGGAATGGCTCGTATCTCTAAGAAGACACTGCGATGTACAGACAATGCATGGCTTAAAAACGCTAAAGATCGAAACACGAGCTCTAGTTTAGGTACACAAAGGAAGGAATTTAATCCTTTGCGAGCCTTTTCTAGCATCGAAAATAAGTACGTTAAAACGAAAAGCAATAACTCCTATCTATAAAAAACATTCCGCGAGAAATAGACAAAGCATATCCTAAAACTGTTAAGGATAAAACTTTGCTCTTTGGTACGACTGCACTAAGAAAGGAAACTTATCCTTTGCGAGGCTTGTTTAATATCGAAGACATGTGGGCGACATTATTGTTCTCAGAAATAGTTTTTTTTTATGTGAGATGTCATTATTTCACTATATAATTATCTACTAAGCTATATATTTACAAATATATCTTGACATTCTCATTTATTACATGACATTTTAATTTTGAATGACTCTAGTGATATTATTATTTGCTAATGTTTTATTATTATTATTTGTCACGGTGAAATGACGAATATTTTGCTATTAATTATAAATTGAACAGAAAAACCTTGATATTTGCTTGCCTCAAGTTGAACTATGCTCTATTTTTAAAAACTTTCTATAATTACACATATTACCAAATAAATGATATTGAATTCGGAACTTGAATTTGACAGTTCAATAATACTCGTACATTTTAAACAATTGACACCAGTACCTTTGTCTCACAAGATATTCCAACACAATTCAACACAGTTCCACTAACTATTATGGAGCACACATCTCAAATCACACTGACAACATATTTATCTGTTACCGTATATATATCTGTCTTATTATCATTCTTACTGTATGAATGTTTGTAATAAAATTAAACAATACAAACATTGTACTAAACAATAGTAAACAGCATATTTCTTCGATTACAGTCGTGATTACTCAATCTTATAAGGAAATGCATGTTATTCATTTTGTTTATTGTCATCGGGTATTGTACCTATTATTTATTGTGGCTTTCAGTGTAACAGTCGTTTTGTTTCATATGACCTTTTTAAGTTACTGATTTATAATAACTGACTTCGTTATGCAAAAACCATTTTATATCTCATCAAAAAAGTGTTGTGTTGTGAATTCATCTTGCCATGTGTAACGATAATTTACATTATAACGAGTAAATCAGATTTCAGTTGTCGCTCCATTTAATAGTGCATTTTTTATTTTTACGACCGATGTGGCGCGGCGGGCGATGGTCCGCCTGCGACGCAAGAGGTTGCGGGTTCGATTCCCGCCTTGGGACAAATGTTTGTACGATCTACAAATATTTGTTCCGGGTGTTCTGGGTATTTGCTATGTATAATAAAAATATCTATCTATGTAATGTATTGTATTAAGTATATCAGTCATCTAGTACCCATAACACAAGCTCTGCTTAGCTTGGGGCTAGATGATGCTGTGTGGATTGTCCAGCAATATTTATTTATTTATTTATTTTACCAAAATGCTATATTTGCTACAATTGATTTTACCATTTTCACACAATCCAAACATCTTCTCTTTGGCCTTCTTCTCTCTATCCATCCATACAGTCATCCAATTATATCTATCACACGCCAATACTAAGACAAATATTACATAAAAATCATTTCCGACCATTTTCTAAAACTAATGCTTTCTACAAAAAATCTCAAAACACCTACATACATACATACATATCTCACGCTTTTTTACCGTGCATGGGGGTAGGCAGAAACAACAGAACGCCCTGCGCATACTCCTGTTACCACCATAATGTAATTTAACATTTTGTGGCATATAACTGATATTTTGGTCAATTGATTAGTTTTAAAATTAATAATATTCTTCAGTTAATTAGCACTGTTTACAGTAAGTGTATAATGTTAATTAAAAACAAGAAACAACAGGATTTTCAGTATCAATTTAATTTGAGCAGTAAAATTATGCCAAGACTTTGCTAATAAATTTTACAAAAAGAACAATCCCAATTGTACTCAAAATCGTCCACCTTCTGATCTAAAAATCCTTCGATTTAGAAAATAACTTTAATGGGGATGTTGGTATTGACGTTAACTCCGGTGATAAATGGATGGGAAGCTCGTCTTTGTGGCTCAGGGAGGTTACCTTAATCATGAATTTGTCAGGTAGGCACGCTTTCATCGATATGAAGCCTCAAGTTTGGGGAATATATTATATACAAATAAACTAAAATTGAAGTGTCTGTTTGCAATGTTAAAAAAACATATGAAATTATATACGGTATAACAAAAACCAATAAAAAAATATACAACGATATAGCGCGTTGACGTCACGCCGTGCTACACTTTTAACGTAACAGTGACGTCACAAGCCCCTTCTCCTGAACTTTGATGTGCTATATCATTGTCACTTTTTATTGATTTGAGTAAGCACTAAATACGTGTCCAATAATTTTTTGGTAATCTTACTGACGGACTAAATAGACTTAATATATTTTTACCTAAGACACATCCCTATTATCTATTCGTCATCCCCTATTATATGGGACTAAAATATAACTGGCGACATGTTCTATAGGTACATCACCGCCACTTCTTTTGGAGAAAATCACCTTGATGTAATTTTAAATATCAGTTTAAATTATCCCATCAGATGGACGACAAATTTCCACCTTCAGCCACAATTTTCCATGGTACAAAAACTTATAATACTTCTTTAAAGAAAAATGTGGACCCATTCATTTCATGCTCACACCTCGCATAAACTGGTCTTTTCATCATCTAAGAACGGTTTAAGAGACATCATTTTTCATCAGTCCATGTCATAGGAGGTAATGAATGTTACTCAATTCATACGTCATTGCTGGTTGAATGACAAGCAAAGCTATGGCCCAAGAAATAAGCTTGAAACTCGTCTGGCAAAGTGAGTGTACGTTATTTTCGACTATAGAAGTAGTGGTTGAAGATTGTGTGTGTATTTTGACACGTATTGAAGGTTACACTGGATTATTATCGGTGGAAAGTACTAATCATGCCCCAAAGTTGACCATCGTAAAACAACAACAATATTTAGATCCAAGTATAAACCTTTCAGCCACTTTTTGTATTTCGTACCTTGATGGGAGATCTTGAGTGTATGACCAGATGTATAATCGTGAGCAAAGCTAAAACAGTATGTAAGGATCGTAGCGGGTGGCGAGTGGCTGTGGTTTCTGCCTACCCCCATGGGAAGAAGGCATGAATTTGTGTCGTCATACTTCCGGTGAATTCTATAAAAATCTTGGCGCGAAAGCTTGGGTGAAGTGAGCTGTCTTAGCTGGGAGACACTTTAACTCAGTTTTCCCGTCGACATTTTTTCGTACTCGAACTTGTGTTGTACTTATGTGTTTGTTTACAGTATGTCGTGATGAAAATGTTGCGTTTTAATAACGTATCTGTCTTTCTTATTGATAGAAATTTAATATTTTATTTAAATAGAGAGTTGTGGGTTCAATTCCGGGCAAGTATCTTGCCTTGTGTGACTTTTTCAATTCGTATGTACTTACTTAATTTATCTTAGACATTACTGACATTGGTGAAAACGTCGTGAGGAACCTGGACTTATCATTAATATAAGTCTGAAACCGCCTATCTCGCAAGTCTTGGTTTAATAAATATACCTATATTCTTAAATCTGATTAAGATATTAATGTGTGTGAGCAAAGCCATTAAGAAGAGCCATAACGTTGAAACTGTGCCTATGAATATTCCCTTTAACCTCAAATTCCCAAGGTCTAACAAAAAGGAGTCTTACAAAAACAAACATAATACGATTTCATAATACGTCAGAATCCTTTGACAAAGTTGCCCGTTTTTGTTTGAAAAGGTATGATGTCGGGTAAAGGTCAGGAGGAACTTCGGAGGCAGTACGCACGTATGGGACTTTTGTCGGACAAGTTTGTAAGAGCAAAAACTGGGAGACGTTTTGCTTTAGACTTCACTTCTAAGTTCAACGATGTCTGGTAAAACACAATCAAACAGCTTCATAATATCTGTCGTATTCGTTGTCATGAAGGGACTGTGCCTAAATAAATACAGCCACACCGGTCGATCAAAGGTAAAGCTACGCCGGCCAAGTTCGATCCGTGGATGGGTGACCTCTCCTCTTTAATTTCAACAACATACGTCGACTAACTAAAGGTAAGGTAGCTGATGGTATAAAGCAGATGTATGACGAAATGTCGGTATAGGACGCCCTAGAAGGACATACACTGATCTTATTGGTGATTTTCTTCAAAAATGTCAGGTTCGTCGTAGTACTTGCAACCGCCGTGCATGTATGACCAGATGTAGATTGTAAACGAAGCAAGTAAGGATTGTAGCATGTGGCATTCTGTAGTATCTGCCTACCCATGGGAAAAGGCGTGACTGTATGTATATAAATACGTCCACTACACCAAAAGGATTTTAAAGATGGTCCACATAAATCAACACACAAAATAGTTACAGTCTTGTTGGTCTTGTGGTTGCAAGCGTTACTGCTGAACATGAGGTCCTGGGTTCCATGCCGGACGGGCAAAGTGTTATCTGGAATTTCTTAATAGCAGTCCTGAGACTATATTTGTGGCCGATTGATGGCAACAGGCATGTAATAGGAGGCGACCCCCTATTGAAATGGAGGAAATTAGTTCTGTGGGAGTACTTACATCTCTGCCTAACTCTTTCGGGATTACAGGCGTGATGTTATGTTGTAAAATAGTTTTTTTCTCAACCGTCAAGAAGAACAGTTTAATAATAGTCCTATGTTCAAAAACCCGCTTAGTTTAGCGACTGTCAGTTAAAAATAATAAAAACACTTAAAACATGTATTGATAATCTTGCGTGGGCGCAGGTCTTAGCTTATTATGAATAATTAATGACGTTTGAGATAGACAGGCTAATACCTATGGAAGTATTAAGACGTGGATCTTTGTTAGATCATGATTTTTTAGGGTTGTGTTGCCAAGTGGCATAAAAGGAAGCCTTATAATTTTGTACTGTCCGTCAGAACGACAGACCGTCTGCCCGTCTGTCCGTAAAGCCATCTGTCCATATATCTGTCCGGATATTATTATCATTATACTCGGAATGGCTCTATTTCAACGAGAAGATTCTCATCTGTTAACAATGTGTAGTCAAATTATAAAATAAAAATAAACAATCTCACTCACGCACATTATTATTTAACTGAGCAGAACTGACTAATAGGTTCTTACCTATTAGTCAGTACATTATTTTAATGAAATTAGCTTCAATTTCTTTAAAATATGAGCATTTCGAGGATGGAAGAAATTTTGAATTTTGTGGACTGCATCAAAGGAATCATGGAAGCTCGTAGATTAACAAAAACAGCCGCACGAGTCGATCGAAGGTTAAGCTACGCTTGCCGAGGTCAGTCTGTGGATAGGTGACCGTTCTATACTTCAATGATCTACTACTATATACTATGTATATATATATGTACACTATTTATATATATACTATATACTATGACTATGGGCCTCGGCTTACTTTTTTTTCTCTAAACTTAGGCCTGTTTTTGAGTCATACCATATCTAACAAAAAAATAATCATCGCAATCAGACTACTCACTAAAAAAATACGCGTGGTCATAAATATAAAAAAAAATCATCTCGAACCGTGAACCTCCTCCATCGATTTTCGTCGATTATAAAACAAAAAAATTCTACTCAAAACCCTTCCCCCAATATTTTCATATTTTCAATAGAAAACATCATTCAATTCAAAATCCCCGTACCAAACTCCATTACAACTTGATTTCCTTCATACAAAACGAAACAAAATAGAAAAATAGTATTTGAATATTCCTCAAGTTTAGATTAAATTCCACCATTGCAGAATTTGAATGGAAAAATATAAGTTTTATTTATTTGTCGGGGCTTGGGGGATTCAATTGGTCTGCGTAGAACGGATTTGTTTCCGATGTGGAGACTGGTGGGAGGAACGGGGGACCGTATTGGGATGTATTCGTCAACTTTTAAAATGGGGGATAAGTTTTCTAAAGACTGGGGGTGAAGTTTGTGGTGTTGTTCGGATATTGGTTTTAAGTCTTGCGTGTTGTTGATTTGTCTTTTGGTTTATTTCGATTCACTTTTTCCCATTGAATGTAATAAACTTGTGGACAATAGGGTAGGTAGTCCTAGGTAAAAATATATTAAGTCTATTTAGTCCGTCAGTAAGATTACCAATAAAGATTGGACACGTATTTTTTGCTTACTCAAATCAATAAAAAGTGACAATGATATAGCACATCACAGTTCAGGAGAAGGGGCTGTGACGTCACAGTTACGTTAAAAGTGTAGCACGGCGTGATGTCACGCGCAATTTCAACGCACGTTATCGTCGTCATTTTTGGTTTAAACGTATTTACGTAGATGTTTTTGAAGACTTTCTAGATAGATATACCTACATTGTCCTTATTGGTGATGTTCTTAAGAAAGGTTAGTTGTGTGGTAGTTAGTACTCCCTACTGGCATTTGTGTGTGTCCAGATAGATGTATGAACGTAAACGACTCTGAAGGAATATCCAAGGATCGTAGCAGTTGGCTTACTCTGGTCTCTGCCCTTCATCATCATCATCTGCAGTCTATCGGATGCAGCTGAATACCAGTATTTTACATGAAGCGACTGCCTATCTGACCTCCACTACCCAGTTACTGGGCAACACGACACCCATTAGTAAAACTGGTTGTCAGACTTTCGAGCTTCTGACTACCAGTTGCGACAGTCATAGATAAACCAATGACAGCCGGGATCAACGGCTGAATGTGATTTCCGAGGCACGGAGGAGTCTTGATATGTTACGAACTGTCACCCATCCACGGACTGAACTCGGCAAGCATAGCTTACGCTTAGATCAAGCCGTGCGGCTGTGTGTACTTTTACTTATAGCTAGTTAAATACCCCCATCGGAGATATTAGATTTTCGTCAGGTACAAATATTTCTCGGCACATCAAGCTGACTTCGGAACTGGTACTTATCTAAAGAAGCTATATTTACTTAAATATAGTTTATTTGTACTTAAGTGTCAAATACATTTTTGTACCAAACACGGATTTTCTGAAGATGCCTCAAATGTGCTTGAAAATGTGTTTCAAATATTTGCCAAAACATTTGAAGTTAAAAACTAATATAAGTTGTTTGACAATATTTGTTCATTATTCAAGCATGTGGAAAGGGTGTTAAGGTTCCCTACTAACCAAAATGGTACTAGTGTCGACAAGTAATTTCATCATAACAAGTGAAAGAATTAAAAAGAAAAGATTATTTTTAAAAGGGGGAATTAAGGTGCTCTTACTCGTGGTATTGCCTGGTAATGTCAAGTTTCAGCGTAACCTAACGACATTTTTACGACAATTTATTTCCATATAATATAACGTATTAATCCCCCGAAGGGTTCGGCAGATATATACCTATAATTCACATACATTACAGGACAAGATGGCCATTAACCAATTACAAATCCAAACTTCATGTTGCTACTAAAATGTCTCAGATAAAAAACCCAATGACACTTAACCCAACACGGGACTCGAACCCAAGTCTTCAAGTTCAGTAGTAGCGCTTGCGATCACTAGACCAACAAATCAGCATTAACTCAACACTATTCCACAATTTCAAATAAATCTCTTATATAGTCATTCAATTATCTCAAAAACTTGCGTCAGACGCGACAGCCTTGTGTAAAACTATTCAACAAATCATCGACGGAAACTTGGACGGGTCGAGGGCACAAGGCAGGAACTTTTATAACAATAATGAGGTTTCGAAAGAACAGCTTACATCGAAGCTTTTGTTAACACGGGTTTATTTTGTGGTTGGTAGGACAAATGGTGGACAACAAGGAGGAAGCCAGACAGAAGAGATGTAAGACAAGGACACGTCGCAGACAGGGCAAAGACAGAAATTTTCAAATTACTGGTTTACTTTAAAGTCTTGAGGGGTCGTCCCTCCACCCCTCAAGAGTTTAAAAATTGTAATATGAGACCAAGGCTGTAGTCGCGAAATAAAGATCAGTTACTCCATACATTTTGTCGATCTAGGTCGACATGAAATGTACTAAACACCTGTTTTTTTTTCGGAGTTCGGTTAGTCCCTTAGTCAAAGTTATCCATAATGATGAGTACAATGACCCGTAGAAAGGTTTAGGGTAAAGGAAAAATAACCTTTTATAGAAGCATCGATAAAAGGCTTTTTTTGAGGCAAGACCCGTCGGGCTTCACTGTCTCGACGCTTTTCTGGTGGTTGCCACTGTTGATTCTAGTTATTTCAGGAGTTGCAGTGGTTTGGGAATAGTGTGGTTGGCTGTCCCAAATTTAGCCATTAATCGTGGTCAGAAGAACGAAAGTTTTATTTTGTCTTTGTGATTATTATTGAGTATTTGTGATATTTTTGGACCCTGTATCTACCTCTTCTCTTTCAGTCCAACCAAAGGTTCTCTGTACGAGATCGCGCTGTGCGATAAAACCACCCACTGTACACTTGTTTTATAAATGTTTACATAATAAAGTATATTATAAATAATAAAATGCGTTCCTTACAAGGTATGTGTGGTGTCACGTTGAATGACAGATTGAGGAATGATATTATAAAACAACGCTGTGGCTTAAAAGATGATGTAGTGACTAAAAGTGGTTACGTTGAGATATGAAATAAAAGACGACTAACAAAAGGTAATGTAAATGTAAATGTAAGCGGAAACGCCGGGAGGGGACCCCGTAGAAGAACATACACTGACCTTATTGGTGATGTTCTTCGAAAAGATCAGGTGCGTAGTAATCGCAACCAGCGACCAGATGTATAACTTAAACGAAGCAAAATAAGTATTTGAGGATCGTAGCAGGTGGTGTTCTGTAGTTTCTGCCTGCATGGGCATGGAAACCATGGGAAAAAGTCGTGAGTCTGTGAACTGTCCCACTGCAGGGCAAAGGCCTCTTCTCATACAGAGAAGGCATGAGCATTAATCACCACGCTTGCTTAAAACGGGTTGGTGATTTCAGACTTATATTAATCATGTCAAGTCCAGGTTTCCTCACGATGTTTTCCTTTACCGATGTCAGTGATGTCCAAGATAAACTTAGAAAGTACATATGAATTGAACAACTCACATTGGTACTTACCCAGGTTTGAACACACAACAAATAAATATGTAAGAAACCTGGTAGTAAATATTATAGGTAAATCTGCAGAATAATCACTGGTATCAAGTACCGTTTCCGAACTTGCTGAGATGCTAGACTGAAGATAATCCCAATACTTGAAACTTTATGTGGAAGTACTTAGTTATTAGTTTTCACTTCGAGTGAGGAATCAATTGGAGCTGAATATTGAATACGATTAGTGGCAACACTTTGACCTATAGCTGGCCTGGCGTTGTTTGAAGTTTCTATAGAACACTGACGTGCGGCATATATACTCCAATTATAATAAAATTAGACCAATAACAGCTAAATATCGATGGTTACTGTGTTATATTGCTAAACTGACTGCATTTTAGTGTTAAAATGTTTTTGAAAATAGTAAATAGAACTCATCATCATCAACTCAGGTCATGATGGCCCAGTGGTTTAGGCCTCGCCTCTTGTGCACGAGGTTGTGGGTTCAAACCTCGGCAACTGCCAATGTGAGTTTTTCAATTCATATGTACTTTCTAAGTTTATCTTGGACATCACTGACATCGGTGAAGGAAAACATCTTGAGGAAACCTGGACTTATATAATTAATATAAGTCTGAAATCGCCAACCCGTCTTAAGCAAGCGTGGTGATTAATGCTCGTGCCTTCTCTGTATGAGAAGAGGCCTTTGTCCTGCAGTGGGACAGTAATAGGCTGGTACTGGTACTGGTACTGGAAACAGAACTCGTTTCGTTGTATTTATCGTGAAATCACGGAGCTTATTGAACGCTGATAAGAAGATAATGATGACGTTACCTATAGAGAAATTCGTCTTGTTTTAATATTAAGTTGCTGCGCCCCACGGTGTTACCAGCAGTTAAAATTCACATTCTTCAAACGCATGAAGCTAAAATAGTCGTAAAGTTTTCTTAATTTTTCAAATTTTCTCTAAATCTATAAATTTTTCTAAATTTAATTTCTTCCGCGCAAATTAATGAGTTTTTTTTTCCATAAGATCCTTCCCTTTACAATAACAAACACAACAAAAAGAGAATTAGCCGGATTGGTCCAGCCGTTGTCGAGTTTTGCGCTTAGCAACACATTTAGACATTTTCATTTCATCATTTGCCTAACCTTTTCCCAACTGTGTTGGGGTCGGCTTCCAGTCTAACCACCAGTATTTAACATGGAGCGACTGCTTATCTGACCTCCACAACCCAGTTACTGGGCAACACGATACCCTTGGTTAGACTGCTTGTCAGACTTTCGGGCTTCTGACTACCCGTAACGACTGTCATAGATCTACAAATGGCAGCCGGGACCCGTGGGTCTCGGCTGTCATTTGTTGGCTGGCACATTAAGCCGTTACTTAATGTGCTTTCCGAGGCACGGAGGAGTATCGATATGTTACGGACAGTCACCCATCCACAGACTGACCTCGGCAAGCGTAGAAAACCTTCGATAAACCCGTGCAGCTTTAATTTAGCCACGAGCTCGTCTCCATTCATTTTATTTATATAGAAGATGGAGTAGGTATGAAATACTTACTTCCAATCATTATATTCAACAAAAAACTAATCTATAGACTTGTTTTGTTTAATCCACCCAGTAAGATCTGTCCTTGATTAAAATCTTAGCTATCAATCGCTTCCGCTTCCGCTGTCGCTTGTGTCTCGTGTCCATGGCGCGATGTAACGGTGTGTTTGCGATCTGGCCGCGACATTGTGGCGCCAGGCGGCGCGAGCGCAAGCGGGTACGATGGTTTAGTGTGGATCAGTGATTTAAGTATTTTAGAGATTTTCCGTATTATTACTTTGCTGTTAATATTTCAGAGGTCCTGTGGGCGTCAGCAGGCCATTAATCATGGAAATGAAACTTTTGATACTGGACTAACTTCCAAAGTTTAATTTCAGCATTAATTTATTTATTTAAGTAGGCTGGTTCCAGTCTAACTGGATGCAGCGGATCAGCAGTATTTTACATGGAGCGACTGCTTTTCTGTTCGACACAACCCAGTTGATGGGTATCACGATACCGTTTAGTAAGACTGGTTGTCATACTGTCGGACTTTGGACTACGTGCAACGACTGTCAAAGATCGGCAAGAGTAGGTTAATTTTCGTCCAGCACGTGTGGCTGTTATTAGTTAGCCTCGGGCCCCTCTCCTAGTCGCTTAAAGACTTACCTGGGGGTAAGTCTTTAAGCGAACAACAAATAGAAAGGCATGAAGAATACCCGGTTCTAACCAAAAGCTCTAGCTTCTAACACGGTCTCATCCACACTATGACCATCGCATAACTAACAAAAAATCTAGTAGAATTTGCGTAGGTGTCCCCAAATAAGGCCAAATCTTTGTTACGAGTCAAACCGTCATATACATAACACTATTTGTACGATTGTGAGGTCAGCAGAAAACAACAATTGCCTTCTGGTTCTTCAATTTTAACAACGAATAAGAAATATTATATTATGTAACTGTCCACATTAGCGTCAGACATGATATGAGGAGTTGAAGATAGAGTTGGAGACATTTGCCCTGCAGTTGAACAACATATCCTATGAATAAAATTTAATTAAAAAGGAGTTCACGCCTGTGTTACTTGAAGGGGTAGGCAGTCTATATAGTAAAAAACACCATGTCTCTTAGGCTCTTGCATTATAACATGGGATTTTAATTTATCATCACATTCGTCCTGCTGCCTTTATCCCAATTTATTTGATCGGCACAGCATATCTTCTTCATCCACACATCTCTATTTGCTGCCATATCAATAGTCACCTCCTTTCTAGCCATAACATCTGTTATACACCCTCCATACCTTCTTTGGTCTTCTTCTACTCTTGTAATTTTTCTCAATCATAGGTACTCAAACCTATCCTCACAACATGATCCTCATTCCTCCGCATTACATAGGATTTGAATTTATCTGGATGGTGAACGTTAGTGTACCAACAAAGTACATCCACATAGGTCAGAGTTGTGTCTCTGCTTACCCTTTCGGGCACTACAGGTGAGATGTTATATTATGCCCATATTGTAGACGTCAATTATTATAATGAACTTAACTATTAACACCATCATATTAAGTCTATTTTATTGTATTAATTTAACCCAAATGAAGTATTTAGGTTAAATTGTAGTGTGGGCTGAGAGCTTGAGTGTTTTTGGAGGTAAAACAATTATTGTTAATTGGTTCGACGCTTTATTTAGGCTCCTTTTTACTAGACGGCGGTATTTCTAGGTGATAAATTTAACACTAGAAATTAGAAAATTAATAAAACTGTATCTTCGTATACTGTTCGCTAAGTATTTTAATAATTAAAAAAAAATATTAGGCGCTGGATTCAAGGGCTCTCATATGAAGATGATGAAATAAAACTTATTGATAAAACATGTAGAAGGTAGTAACTTACTACTGCGCTCAATACTACAGCCAAGCATGGGGTCCTACGTTCAATTGCCGGGTTTTTTCAGCTGGGATCTCTCAGTGACAGCTCGGAGTATGGATATGTCCCCAGTTGATGGCAAAAGGCTCGCCTCTATTATTTTCAGAATGCTCTTGAGACTGCCCCGTTTCTGTAGTGCATCGGAAATGTTTGCACAGAATCGAACTGACGACTTTCATGCAATCATTCGAAAAAAAGTCGCATCATTAGTCACTAGAACACGGGCCAGTAGCAACAGCATTCTGAAAACAGTGTCAGAGAGCTTTTATTCTCCCATTCTGAGGCATTTTGTGGAGATGATGGCCAAGTGAGAAATTTGTACTTTACTTGGTCATCTTCTGTGCAAAATGTCTTTCAAATAATTTACTACTAACACTAGTTTTAAGGTATTACTAACATCATGGATCCTTGTTGTCCGAATAAATAAAAATAAAATAAAATAAAAAAATATTACATGGGACTTAAACATAACTGGCGAAATGTGGATGTACTATAGTAACACCTCTGCGGTACCCTTTGGGAAATACAGGCGTGATGTTACATATGTAAGAATTTACCAATTTACTATTCTATATATTAGCTTAAGCAGGTACCTTTTTTTTTTTCTTGTTAACGGGGGGAAACCTTTCAAATGCGCCTGGACTTTTGGGGAAAAGACCAGGGAGTGTGGGATTCTTACCTCACTAAAACCACCCCGGTGATCACCATCAGCACATGGAAGGGGCCCCGGTACCTCTTAAGAGACCACTCCCGGACCGGGAAGCAGGTACCTATTGAATATATAATCTTTTACAAAAAAAGGTCGCGTTAATATTTCAGTTTCTGTTTTTACTTCTTATCTACTGTAGTTTAATCTCCTTTAAAACTTTATATAATCCACTTTATAACTTCTACAACAATAGACGTTTGCTTAATGTGGAGAGAGGCTACAATTATCTGGATGTAAATTGTTTTCAAAAATTTAAATGACATTTTACTGGATTCGTAATTAAAATATAAAATTTTTATTAACGAATGTTAAATTCTGTTAAGTTTTATAAAAAAAAACACGTGAAAAAAGTTTCCACATTAAACTCAGCTACACACGGCTATATTTCTCCATAAATATAGTTATATGTTATTGATTTTACACATATCTTGCAAAGCCGTGTGTAGCTGTATCGTGGCATGTGTCGTGCATAATTGTCCTTTTGCGAGTTAGTGTAGTTTAGAACTACATTTAACAACTATATACATGTATTTCCACTTTGCAGTGACATCGCCATAGAGAATCTGATCAAAATTTAAAATGCGCAGTGAAAGTGATAGATGATTGTCATAAAAATACCAGAGAATTTGGGTCGTGATTTGACGTTGTTGAACGTCAAAACGAGACCCAAATGCTCGTATGAGTAGTTACCGCCACCTATGACACTACATATTAAATAATAAAATATAGGTTTTATCGTTTCAGAAGTTAGGAAAAGGCTAGGCAGATGACGATGGAGGCTCTATCGTTTCAGTCATGGACGAGTTCGAAAACGCAAAGAAGGATGTTGAAGGAATGGGAAGCGGAAGGCTGTTAATTAAGTGCGAAAGTCCACTTCAAGAGAGATCGAAGCATAAAAAAAGTAAAGTACTAGCCTATTACTGTCCCACTGCAGGGTAAAGGCCTCTTCTCATACAGAGAAGTCATAAGCATTAATCACCACGCTTGCTCAAGACGGGTTGGCGATTTCAGACTTATATTAACTATATAAAGTCCAGGTTTCCTCACGATGTTTTCCTTCACCGATGTCAGTGATATCGATATATATATTGATCGAAGCATATCCAGCTGTAAACGACGAAACTTTATAGATCAAAACTAAACAGTGCAGCGATAAAATCCTCTAAAATCCACCCACAATCTCTGGAAAACCCCGATTTCAACATTTTAAACAAGATCGATAAATCGTTAGACCCGCCACTCGGGAACTCGACTCGGAAAGTTTCACCATAGAGTTTGCTTTGGTGGCTGAACTTTTAGCGGCGTCGTTAATGTGCCCTGAAGAATTACAACCCCGACGTTCTCAGACTGTTGTACGCAAACTGTTAACATTTCAACCTTTGCTTTGTGATGTATGTGTCTTACGGTATTCCGTTTACGACAGTGTGTTCGTTGAGTGTCGGCAAAGAATCTTCGGTTTGCTTAAGTACGTTTCTGTGGTACAGAAGTGCTTATGGTTTGCTGTTACCATTTTTGTTATTTTAAGGATGGGAAATCAGCCAATGATTTCTGCCGTTCTGGGTGGAACGGAAGGGCGTGTCAGACTTTTACTGACTAAAACCCATCCGTGTTCCGTCCTTGCCCTTAACGTTCCGGGGTCTCGGTAGCTCTTTCGAACATCCCGCAACTCCAGAAGGCTTTGGCCCCCTAAAGGGGGGGCCCTATAGGAATAGGCCGTGTCAGCAGAATTGGCGGGGGCCAATTCTGCTGACACGGCTTCTTGAGGCGCGCGCAGAACACGACGCGCCGTTAACTCGGGCCTGGTCTCTGATCGGACAGCGAGCTACCTAGTGCTGGTCGCCCGCAGGCCCGCGCCTACGGTGGCTGGGAGTCTGCCTGCAACTCCCGACGCCCAGAGCGTCTCCTGTAGCAGTTGGGGCGTGAGGTTTACCTCTCCCTCACGCGATCAGCCACCTCCTAAACTAGCATTACTGTTTGCTTCTATCATTAGGTTTGGACAAGCGTTGCGAAGAATTGGAGAATATAAAAGTTTCACTGCAAAATGTAAGTTTTTATTAACATGAATGATAATCATCACTTGCATTGCCTAAGGTCACTGGTGATGTGTTTTAGGAGATTAAATAAAACCACGAAAAAAGACAAGCAACACGTAATATTTATAAATCAGTTTAAAAAGAAATGTGACAAGTAACGATCGAAAACTATATACAAAACAATTTCAACCACTAACCTGAGATACAGAAAAATACTCCAAAGAAACATAAAACTGGAGTCGCAATGTAAATTGAACCTTAGTAACAAAACATCACAAGATATAAACATTAATAGATAAGCCATAAAAAATACCAGTTGAAACTTCGGGACTTCTGAAGATGGTGTTATCAGAGATTTGACTAACAACATAAAAACTACTACTGGTACTGACATTAACAAAAGAACTGATGTCAATCTTAAAGCTGGAAGCATGACGTCTGATCCATCATATTCAGACATCAACCATTCATACACTTCTATAACAGTCAAAGAAAGCGTTGAAAAGATCGTCAACTGTTTCAAACTGTACAACTCTTCGCCATTCGTAAACAAAAACACTTTTAAAAATACTATCCAAGATAGACAGGCTGTGGTGAACGTAATAACTAGATCTAATGATGAGTATGCGTCATCTAATAAATTGTTCAAGAAATCTTCTGTAAATTTTAAGTTAAATAAAGTGAGGCATGTGACGTGTAGGCAGCCAGATGCTAAATGCTCTAACGCTAAGCATCTGTACAACTCTCCGGGTAGTTTTGAGTACACACCAATGTACAGGACCAAGGCCGCTAAGAACACTATCACAACTGCCAGACTCCATGGGTGAATATAGGCAATGTCTTCTGTTACCGTAATATTCGTTCCATAGTATTTGTAAGGGTCGAGATTTTCTTCGTCAGCCGTTATGTTGCTTGGTTGTATAGTGGTCATTGCAGCTTCTTCGTGAATTTCGCCTTTTATTTTACACCAGTCTTGAAATTGTTACAGAACTTACTGATTCTTCAATTATCGATTTTGTTGCTCTTCAACTAGTAAATTCAAGTGGTGACTTTTACTATTCACAATATAACTACGTGTGATACGAACAAAAATATTATCTGGACTGTTTTAAACAAATGAACAACATTGATAACAATATTAATTAAATCAGTATACATTTTAATTTGATAAAACTAATAATTCGTTTTGCTACATACCACATTATTAGTAGTGTACGATCGTGGGTACAATCGTCATTGACTTTCATTATTATTCCATTGCATGATAAGCAAGGTGTGTGTGACACACCCAGTACAAGGAGCTCGTGGTTAAATTAAAACGGCCGCGTGGGTTGATCGAAGATACAGCTACGTTTGCCGAGGTCAGCCTGTGGATGGGTGACCATTCATAACATATCGAGACTATTCCGTGCCTCGGAAAGCATGTTAAGTCGTTGGTCCCGGTTGTCATTTGTAGATCTTTGACAGTCGTTACGGGTAGTCAGAAATCTGAATGTCTGACAACCAGTTTTACCAAGGGGTATCGTGTTGCCCAGTAACTGGGTTGTGGAGGTCAGATAGGCAGTCGCTCCATGTAAAATACTGGTATTCAGCTGCATCCGGTTAGAGTGGTAGCCGACCACAACATAGTTGGGTAAAAGCTAGGCAGATGATGATGAGAAAATTCCATTGACGCATTAAGATGACTTAGTTTATTAACGATGCATTCTTGAAATTGTTTCTCCATTATTGCTGCTTATTCTCAATAATCGATTCCATGACCGCAGCTTTACAATGGCAGATTCATTTCTCATGAATAAGTTTATTGTTATGACTTCCCATGGTAATTGTTAATACATTGCTTGTGGTTGCAAGCGCTGCTGCTGAGTATGAGGTCCTGGGTTCTACTTCCAGGTCGGGCACTGTTCATCGGGGATTTTTCAGTAGCAGCCCAAAGTCTGTTTTCGTGCCCAGTTTATTATGTAGGGCTTAAAGATAGTTGACAAAGTATGCGTATAGTGTGTAGGTACACATCTGCCTTACGCTTTGAGAAATACAGGCGTGATGCCGTGAAAACTTCTGTCATAATAATAATTATTATTTCATCATTGTTTTAGATATTCAGTATTGTCATTGTGTGCCTGAGTCTGTGCTAAATAAATGCTTTTTCTTTCTTTCTTTCTTTCCTTGAAGTTATGTAGTTAATACATCTCCATTTATGCTTTTTGCACAGTTGTATAAGAAATGTTATTTTGATTACAAACAGATTACTTCAAATTTTTGTACTTGTATAGATACCGAAATCAATACAAAAGCCCAAATCGGTTTTATCATTGAAATCAAAACTGATAGAAGCTGTCCATTTAAAACGAATGAAGGCTGCACAAATCATGGCGGTCGACACACATTTGGTTAAAGTTGTGAAGCTGCTAAGGATTGCAGAAATATTTATTGATAATTCGACGACCGATGTGGCGCAGCGGGCGAAGGTCCGCCTGCGACGCAGGAGGTTGCGGGGTCGATTCCCGCCTTGAGACAAATGTTTGTACGATCTACAAAGATTTGATCCAGGTGTTCTGGGTATTTGCTATGTTTAATAAAAAATATCTATCTATGTAATGTATTGTATTAAGTATATCATTTTTTTGTTTGTTTTACTTGTGTGTCTTTTTTCCCTGTCTTATTTAATTTTTGGAAGTGTTCAGTGGATCTTTCATCATTTAAAATGTGTTATCAACTCAATAAAAAAGCGAAAAATGAAAACATTTTCGCAAAAAAAACAACCGAGCTAAAAAAACACTAAAAGTCATCACCATCATCATCTGCCTAACCTTTTCCCAACTATGTTGGGGTCGGCTTCCAGTTTAACCGGATTCATCTGAATACCAGTATTTTCCAAGGAGCGACTGCCTATCTGGCCTCCACAACCCAGTTACTGGGCAACACGATTCCCCTTGGTAATCCTGGTTGTCAGACTTTCGGGCTACTGACTACCCGTAACAAAAAAAAGTACTTGGCGAATTGAGAACCTTCCTCTTTTTTTTATTGGTTAGAAATAATAATATATTCATAAATAAATAAAACAAATTTCTACTAATTAAATGCTATGATAATCTCAATCTGAATACTTAATTAGATTGCTTTATAAATAATACTTTTAAATATTGAGGATTATTCTAATATATAGTTAAATAAAAGCCCTCTTCCTCTCTCCTACTATTGCAGTGCCCGACAGTGTCCACAATGATCATAACTTTGTAAAACCTACCATCTAAGTAAACTTGTCGAAGCAATAAAAGTATTGAGTATTGAAATTACGTTATTCTCATTCAGTGTCGCTATTGGCGCTATACCTAAAGCAAAATCGTTTCACAGTTTATTGTCGACGGCTCCTTGTCTTTGTGTACTTGTCTAAGTTCTTAGATCTGTTGACCTTCTGGCCACTACTCTAGCCAGGAGGATAACAACAAACTGAAGACAGAGAGAGACGGAAGGTGAGACATTGTATCGTGGTTCTACAGCAGCCATGTGTCTCTTTGAATTTAGGTGAGGCATAGAGTCATTGTAGTCCCACATCACTGTACTACCTATTGCCTTGTTTGTATAGTGGTTAGAAGTGCCTACATCTGTGCATGAGATTTTAGGTTCGTTTCCCGGGGCAGACAAACTATTATTTGTTTTTTCCATCTGGAAATTCTCTGTGACATCCTGGAGTCTGGATTTGGGCCCAGTCAGTTGCAATATGCTCGACCCCTATTATCCAGGACTTAAACAGAACTGTCGAAATGTGGGTGTATTGTTGTAACACTTCTGCTCAACCCTTCGGGGAATACAGACGTCATGTTACGTGTATTCCCACGATTCTGCGTTCTTGTGGTTTATCTTTAGGCTTATGTTCATTCATAGACATTTTATGACCCAATATTATTAGTTTGAAGTAAAGAAATCTATACTTAACTAAGGACAACACTATTAAATTAACGAATACATACAAACCAATTCATAATTGGTCTCTACATTACCTACCGTGAGCAAAAGAAAACAAATATGGACTCTACAATTCGTAGCGCGCTCACGCTCCACAAATTTGGTAGAGCAATAATTCGTTGGTAACTACCGAGCGTGTATCAAACACGGGACCTTTCATTTCAAATTGTAGAGTCACATTTTTTGCTGCTCTACTGTTTTAGAGATGCGTATGGTAGCTCTACGTAAGTAAATTACGGTTGGATTGTGTGGAGATGGTCAAGTTTGGTTGAAAGAAAACATTGACAAAACGAATTTTAATAACAACTTTGTTGACACACGTGTGGGGTGTCGTGATGGTTCATTGGTTAAGATCTGATCATGCTTGAGGGTGTGGGTTCAAATTCAGGTAAGTACCAATGTGACTTTGTCAAGTCCTATGTATGTTATTTTTAACTTTTGTTTTAGGGATTTTTATTTTGTTAATAACACTTCAGCCCCGTTTCATATTTACATTAGAAGTTTATCTTAGACATTAGGTACCGCCATCGGTGAAGGAAAGTATCGTGCGGGAACCTGGACATGTAATTAGTGTAACTCAGGTTTCATCAATCCGCATTGAGCAAGTGTAATGATTAATGCTCCTACTACCTCCGTATGAGAAGAGGCCTTTACCCTGCAGTGGGAGAGTAACAGGGTGGTATTTTTATTTATTAAGATTCCGATGTACTGGCGAAATAATGACTTTAAGAGCTATATAGGGTGTTACAATGGACGGCCTTATCGCTCAAAGCGATCTCTTACAGAAAACCTTTGGATGGACTTGATAGAAGGAGAAAATATATGTTGGTAGTCCGTGGTGGTGGTTACAATACCTTAATTGCCAGAAAACGAGATACAATAGAAAATGTATTGTTTGTCGGTCACTTGGCGTTTAAGGTGTTAACGTCGTGTCCAAAATCTTGAAGAAATCCGTCTCCTTACTCCTCTACCGTTGGCTTAAGACTCAGCGCGCACTAACGACGCGATTTTCGGCCGAACATCCGGCGATTATCCACCGAGCGCGGATGTTAACTATCGGTTTCAAGACGACGAAAAAAACCCGGAGTCTGTCGCGGACGTAAATAAGTTACACCAGTTTTAAGATACGAGTTTGTCCCGAGATAGTGGTGAAAGATCGAGTGTTTTAACATATTTTATTCCTTTTGTTTTACACGTTTACACAATGAGAGGTGCTCGTGGCTAAATTAAAACTTGAAAACAGCTGCTTAATCAAAGGTATCGCCAAATTAAAATTTTATTTATACTTTGACGCCTCAGTGTCCTGGTCGGCTTTTTTTTTTTTTTTGTTTTTGTTTTTATAAATATGTATATAGTTAGTTTTATGGTATAATTGTATATATGTAAATATCAAAGGTTAAGCTTACGAGGTCAGTCTGTGGACGTCAATAAGATGAGACGAGATCTCGTGACAAAAATGAAGGTAGAGGATTCAAAATCAGAAGCAGTATCATATATTAGCTAAACATAAGTTGACGGCAGAGGGAGAGGAGCTCGTAAATCAATAAAAACAGTCGCACAGGTTAATCGAAGGTGACCGTTTGTAACATATCGAGACTCCTCCTTGGAAAGCACGTTAAACCATTGGTCCCGGCTGTTATTTGTTGATCTTTGACCGTCGTTACGGTTAGTCAGAAGCTTCGGGCTTCTGACTATGATCTAACAACCAGTCTTACCTAGAGATATCGTGTTGCCCAGTAACTGGGTTGTGGATGTTAGATAGGTAGTCACTCCATGTAAAATACTGGTATTCAGCTACATCCGGTAAGACTGGAAGTCGACCCTAACATATTTGGGAAAAAGTTAGGCCGATGTTGTTTACTGAGATCAAACAATAAGTATTAATTTCTGAGTTATTTAGTTTATTACTTTACTTTAATAAATCTATAATGTACGTCGAATGAAAAAAAAGGTTATCATAGGGCATCGAAAAATTAATTCGCTGTCAACGGAAGGAGTGCCCTAAAGGCTAGCAGCATTGCCACGTTGAATTGAAATGCTGATTCTTATGTCAAAAAAAGGCCCGCCCTCTGGTCACGTGAAGAATCGACCAATCACTTGGCAATGTCCCGAAAAACAAGGTACTCAGACCATGGCCCTAGTGTTTCAACCCCGAACGGCTCAAATATATAACTACCAATTAAGTTGTTATGTTTTCGCCGTTTGAGGCTTTCTGCATCTGCAGCAGCCGCAACTGCACAGTCCACCGTACTAGGAAGGGTGTCGACACATGTTGCATCCCACATCAAACAAAATTATTTAGATATTATATATACTCTAATCGCTACTCATTTTAGCCAGTTTAATCCAAAAAACAAACAAACTGTTCAGGTATACTAAATTAACATAACACCACGCCTGTGTTACCCGAAGGGTTTAGGCAGAGGTACACATATAGTAACACGCACATTTCGCCAGTTATGTTTAAGTCCTATGTGATAGGGAGTAAGCCCTTTGCCATCAACCGGGCACGAATTTAGACTCCGGGATGCTAATAAGAAAATTGCTATTGGAAAAACTCGAAAATACTTTGCTAGACCTGCGACTTGAACTCAGGACCTCACGCTCAACAGTCGCGCTTGGGACCAATGAGGCAGTCAGTTTTTATTGTATCAGTATACATAAATAATTATAATGTCTGCTACTTTAACTCCCCTACAGATTGTACATAACCCTACCTTAGTTATCGCAAAACCACATAAGAGATACTGAAATTAATACACTGAAATTTCATCATCCTCCTGCCCTTATCCCAATTTATTTGGGGTCATCTCATTAGTCACATCCTTCCTAGTTATATCATCTTTCACACAATCCATCAATCGTTTGTTTGGTCTTCCTGTACTCTTGTAACCCTCCACATTCAAACTCAAAACTTTCCTCACAATGCTCCTTTATAAACAAATGCAACAATAACAATTGCATCTGTATTACAATCGATTTCAACACAATATCTTGCTCAACGGCATTTCTTATTCTCTTAATTCACGTAACACCACACATCCCCCTCAGCATTCTCATCTCAGCTCCTGCAACTGCATTTTATTCATTTCTTTTGTGGCCCAACATTCTGATCCACACAGCCAGTAGCTTGCAGGTCTTATCATTTTGTTTTAAGCATACAGGGAAGATTTGGCTTCTGAGATGATGGCAAATAGAAATGTATGGAAGAAGAAGATATGCTGCGCCGACCCCAAATGAATCGGGATGAGGGCAGGAGAATGACATAACCCACTGAAACGCCTACACAAAATTAATCAGAGCAACATATTCACAGTCCTATAATTTTTAACAAACACACATTCCTTTTACAATGAAATCAGCGCGATAATCTGGTAATTCGATTAAATTCCGATTTTAGACTATCAACTGAACGCGAAGCCCATTACTCATCGTCGAGCGGGCTAGAATACCGATCCATGTTAACGATAAACAATCGGTATTAAACTCGATACTATTGGCGTGGTATCGGATCGGTATTTAGTCGATTTAAATGGGTCATTCGATCATTTCGATTGTCGCACATTTGTCGAGATAACTCGATATTAATCGGGTACGATTAGTTGTGTTTTGTTTCTAAATTTTGTGCCGGGTTTAAATAAATGAATGGTTATTACGATGTTATGATTTCTACTGTTTGTTGGGCTGTGTTCAAATTAAGTTTATGACATAAGGGAACGTCAATTAATATTACGCGAGGTATATTTGGTTTTAATTTGGACCTCTCCCTATCGCTTGGTGGTTGTCTTTTCTAACTCCTCTGTTTTATTCTGATTAATTTCGTTGCGGGATCCAAGACAGTTGAATCGTTTCTCCGGGACGCGTCCAGCTTCATTGTCTAGAAGCTTTTCTGGTGATCACCACTGTTGATTCTGCCACTTTCAGACTTCTCCTTATATACTCATTTCTTATACTATTCATTCGCGTAACACCTCACATCGCCTTTAGCATTCGCAGCTCACTTGCATGCAACTGCCTGTCATTCATCTCTTTAGTGGTCCAATAATCTGATCATTTAGAAAGATTAGACATTCTTAAAACTAAAATAAAAACACGTATGAAACGAATGTTGCAAAACTTCACAGTAAAATTTTACACAATTTTATTTATTTATTTATCCGTTAATTTCAGGCATCAAGGCCCATATCAATTCATCAAGGTCATTATACAATACTATAGTAACAATATAAAACTTAACATGTAATACTATAAATATATATTACTTAATAACTAAAACTAGTGCACACGAAGTGTCGGCGTCGTACAATTCGTTGCACAATCGGGATATACATATTATATGTAGGTACTACCCATAATTTCTCTGTTTTCCCATAAAAGCAGATAGGCGTAAAGATAAAAGCTCCATAGTAAGTTATTTCCAAAGATATACCCAATATATCGGGGACATTAATAAGAACTCGTTAATATTCGTATCACGAACGGTTTGTTACGTAACACTGACCTTCGTCCTTTTATTTCAATCGAAGGGTATTTTATTTTTCTTTGTGTTTATTCTTAGATCCGATACTAATATCCGTAGGTAATTTTTTATAGGTTTCAAGAGAGGGGATAGCCTTGAAGGAAGGAAGACTGTGTTGTGTCCCAACACTAAATGTTATTTACGAAACAGCAATAATAGAGACATCACTAGCGTGCGTTCTCGGTAGCCATATTCATTTTTAATGTTTGTTGAGGTTGCCTGTTTTGATTGAATGTCTTATTTCACTTTTCCTCTGAGATCGGGCCGAGATAAGTCGATATTAACATGCTCCTGCCTACGACTGACTACGGTGAGAATAAGGATATACTTCTTAATTCAGAAGAATTGGTGTTTTCTTACTGCAAGTACATCCCACTATATAGAATAGAACAGAATACTCTTTGTTGCATTATAATACTTACAAATAATAACTTTAAGAGGTACAGTAGCCAGTGTTAGTGGTGAGGTGTGTATTTTTGTAAGGGAAAAGCCAAAATACTGTTAAGTTCTACAAATAACAATAACACAATAGTCCTCCGGCTCTTTCTTGCCAACGCTTTTGTTCTATTTCTGTCTCAGTCGCATTATTTTTCAATAGAAGCACCACTGACTTGGCGCTTTCAAACCTAGAGAAGCCGGTAGAAGTCGAGGTGTATGGACGCTGTGCTACAAAGACCTACTTAGAGTGATACAATGGGTGCCCTTATCGCTAAAACCGATGAGGGGTATAGTCATTACACTAGTCTCTTTAAATTTCTCTCTGAGAGTTATTCGGATTATTTTATAAATTGATTGAATAGCCTTTTTCTGCAAAACAAAGATGTAACACAGTAGAATACCGTACGACATTACATTATTAAAATAACGAAAGTACACTAAACAGGCTGTCTTTTCTATTTCAGTTAAAATACCAATTTTTCTAACGGGTGTAAGCTACAGAACTGAGCTCGTTCGAGAATTTGTCTATTATAATAATAATAACTCTTTATTTCGGATTACAGGATCCATATTGTGTTAGTATTGCCTTAACCTATTGTTAGTGAAAAATAAATTAAAACAAAAGTGACTTCACAAATGAAACAATTCATTTTGTTTTAATTTATTTTATTTGATTCGCGCAAGCGGAGTGCAGCATATATGTATTTTGCTTGCACTAGTAACTACAAATACTATGCAGAGGGTTTAGATAAATCGATCTATTAAGGTTTCATTTTTAGAAATCGAAGTTTTAAACGAGCAAAGGTCGGTCATCCAGGTACTTATTATTATAATAAAACACTTTAAAAGTGTTTTATTTATTTATTTAATACGTCAAGCACACAAATGTACAGAGGCGGACTTAATGCCATAGACATTTTCTACCAGTCAGCCTTTGGGTGATGCAGAGACAAACAGTGGCAGGTGCAATTTCTTAAACGAAAAGGGAAAAGATATATATTTATATTTATATATATACTAGCTGTCACTGCGAACTTCGTACCGCCTCAAAAGTTAAGTTACACTGCCATCTGTTAGAAATGTATGGAACTTATTATAGGAAAACATTTAATTTGCAATAAAAAAAATATTGAAGTCAATAATCAAAATAAAAACTGTCCTATCTTTTAAGTTTGACCAAAACACACACTATGTGCAAAATTTTATTACAATCGGTTCAGTACTTTAGGAGTCGATAGCGGACAAACAACGTGACATGTAATTTATATATATTAAGATTATTATAAACTATAAATATAATACCTACATTCAAAGTGTTTTCAATTTAACTTCTCTTTGCCGCTTTCCTAGTGTTTATCGTTTCGTTATATATACTTACCGCGTATTGTTATTAATCACCTCCTTTGTAATCTTGCCGCAACTTCAGCTCCTCACACTAATAATCAGTACTTCCAATTCCGAACACGTCCGCCATTTTGTATCGCACTGCCTTCTTATTTCAATTCACGGCTAGTTTTGGTCTTTGGAGGGTAACATTAGAAAAATACAAAAAATCTGATAACATAACTTAATATCACGGTTTTATTCCCAGAAGGGTTAGGCAGAGGTGAACATGTAGCTGTGCAACAAGTACACCTCTGAAAAACTAACAAAATATAGTCTGCCCCATTTTGCCAGTCATGTTTCACTCCCAGCTTATTATGAGGTAAGTTTAGTCATTAACTGGGCTTAGATCAAGATACTAGGCTGCTACAAAAACAAACGGCTTGAGGAAATACTCAATAACCTGAGCATCGAACCCAAGTCCCCAGGCACAGCAGTAATCCTAGTGATCACTAGACTAACGTGGCAGCCTCTTATCCAGATAAAGTTTTTCTCTAGACAGTTTTCCACTTAACTCACGCTACTGGTATATTCACGGGATCAGAATGGGATGCGGCCGAGACGAGCCCGATCCTCCCTGTAGTGGCAACGTCGTCAAACTTGCATTGATGCTCGCAAGGTGATAGGAAATGCTATGTTATAGTTTCGAAAAATCCAATTCTGATCGAGGATGGTGGAAGGAACATCGCTGCACAACCTGATATCATGAGTTCAGTAGAATCCGGAATACTAAGCGTAGAAATTTCCGTCACGGCGTCGAATGCTGCGCCGCGTGTCGTATGTTCGATTCCCAACAAATATTTGTATGGACTACAGATAGTTGTTCCAGGGCTGTGTTCGTGCATGTGACTTTAAATGTTTGTAAACGCACCCACGGCACAGGAGAAATTCCTAATGTGGGGCAACTTTTTTGTATAAAAAAAAAACACTCCCTAGTGTATGTATGTGCTTACGCATAATAAATACTGCATCCGTCCGACCGACCGGGCGACCGACCAGCCGACCGGACATATTTTAATTTAAAGTCCTCATTGGGATATACAGAAACGAGGTTATTCCCATGAGTTTTAACATTTCAAAGTAAACACACACATCAGGAAAATGCCGACAAAAAATTACAAAGCAGGTCCGCAATCATGTACTGAAGACATGGTAACAGGTTGTGCATCCTTTCCACCCTGTATACTCAATTCTACAGTATGACCAGATTGCTTACACAAACAGAAATTTACACACATTTATATACCTACCCAATCTCCGTAGCCTACCGACATTAATAAGGAGTGGTAGATGAAGCACTTACTATTCGGCTCACGACCCCCATTTTTCCCTAACACCCTGACCTCGTCTTTCAATCGAAGGCCACTTTATTTGTCTTAGTGTTTATCGCGAGTCTTTCTGTCCCTTATCACTAAATTGAATTGGTGCGGGACAAAAGGTCCGCCCGAAATTTTTGTAGGGTTGCCTCATTCAAGAATAGGTAGGTACTTTTATTGGGTTGTTACAGGGTGGCAATTTACTCACCTGCAGTACTCAAATGGAAATGAGTAATGACTGCATATAAAAATATGAAAAAGTTTTTAAACTTGTACATTTGAGAATTAACGCTGTTTTGTAACTGGTATTTGTCCCAAACAACGGCAGTTTGTAAACGCAGCCCTGCGTACATTGACCCGCCTGGCGCGTTCATGAGATTTATTTGACTTATGCGTGCGCGCATCATATGATCGGCCAATGAGGTCAACCTCCATTGCCCGGGATTTTCTCCAGGAAAAATTAAGGTACCATTTTTTTTTATTGATTCGTGTACAGTACCGTGGTCTGATTCACCTACTTAAACCCTGCAGGTGGTTAAGTCGACACCCTGTATAGTACAAGAGAAGCTCGTGGCTAAATAAAAACACGCTTGCTCTAGACGGGTCGGCGATTTCAGACTTATATTAATTCATAAGTCTAGGTTTTTCCTCACGATGTTTCCTTCACCGATGTCAGTGATGACCAAGATAAATTTAGAAAGAACATATCAATTAAAAATAATCACATTGGTACTTGTCCAGGTTTGAACCCCCACAACTTCGTGCACAAGAGGCGAGGCCTAAACCACACGGGCGATCATGATTTATTTTTCATGTGGCCTAAATTAATGATTATTCCATCTTTCTTTTCCACCGTAATTTCCGTCTCTCTTCTCTTCTCTTCTCTCTTCTCTCTCTCTTATCATACAGAGATCCATCCATCATTGGTAGAACAAATAATTTATATCTTTTAATCGTTTACATAAGACGTGACAACCCTGTTTCGTCCGGCTTATCTTTCGCATGATTAAGCTACCAGGCTGCTTGCACAAAATAACGCGCACGTTCTTTCCTTACACTAGTTTTTTATTTTGTTTTGAGAGTACGGATAGCAAGGCAGTTTGTATAATTTTTAGAACAGAATAAAATACTCTTTACGGTACACTATAAAAACTTACAAATAATGTCTTAAATCGATTAGTGTCAGACTGCGAGGTAACTCGTGTGAACAATAGTTTTTCTTTAGTTGTTATATTTTTTTATTAATGTTGCCCCGCATTAGGAATTTATCCTGTGTCGTGGGTGCGTTTACAAACATTCAAAGTCACATACACAAACATCCAGACCCGGAACAACTACCTGTAGACAATACAAATATTTGTTCCGTGTGGGAATCGAACCCACGACACGCGTCGCGGCAGTCGATCGCTCAGCCACTGCGCCAACCGTGCCGTCAAAAAAATACGTGGCAGTAAATGTGTTAAGAGCTACATTGGGTGGATATATCGCTAAAAGCGATCTCTTACTGACAACCTTTGAACGGACTTGATAGAGAAGGAGAAACAATATGTTGGTAGTTCGTAGTGTGTGTATTTATGGTGTATAAAAGTAAAAGTACCAGCCTATTACTATCCCACTGCAGGGCAAAGGCCTCTTCTCATATAGAAAAGGCATGAGCATTAATCATCACGCTTGCTCAAGACGGGTTGGCGATTTCAGACTTATAATCATATAAGTCCAGGGTTCCTCACGATGTTTTCCTTCACCGATGTCAGTGATGTCCAAGATAAACTTCGAAAGTACATATGAATTGAAAAACTCACATTAGTCCTTGCCCAGGTTTGAACCCACAACCTCGTGCACAAGAGGCGAGGCCTAAACCCCTGGGCCATCATTATGTTGTATATTTGGTACCTGAGTAAATAAAGAAATATATTCATTTTAGGTACTGTTGAGCTTTGGAAACTTTGTGGATATTTGTAAGTTCATGGTATACCCATGAGATAAATACTGGACAATATTTATTTTAGTAGATATAAGACAGCCGTGGGTTGACAGGCGTTTGTCACGTAATGTAAAGTAATCTATATAGGAATTAAATTGAAAAGAGTATTCTTAGATGGTTTTATCACGTTGAGAAGATGAATGCGAGGCAGATGTAAGCGGAAACACTGAGAGGGGACGCTCTAGAAGGCACACACACTACAGGCTACAATGATCTTATTGGTAATTTTCTTCAAAAAGGTCAAAATGGAGTGCGTGTATGACCAGATGTATGAATGTAAACGAATCAAAAGGAGTATATAAGGCAAAATGCGATCATAGTATGTGGCGTTCTGTAGTTTTTTACCTGCTGTAGGCCATATAGATACTTTTTAAGTGCGGGAATAGAACCCACGACACGCGTCGCAGTCGATCGCTCAGCCAATGCGCCAACCTTGCCGTCAATCTATGTTTAACAAATAAATTATGCCGCTTCTGATTCTGAACTTTTTTGCATCCTGTACCTTCATTTTTGTCGCGAGATGGCGTCTCGTCTCGCTGACGACGCACCATACTATTACATAGTACTATTGTTTAGCTACGACAACGCTACGTTGTCACCGAGATGCTTACACTTATGTATGTAAGGATACTTGAATAGATTGAGTGCTCTTCTGTTATTGAAAACACATAAATGTTGGAGCAACTGTTTTACGTTTGCAATTTAATTTCTAAAAATATAAAGAACTAACTGCCTCGTTTTTCTAGTTGGTCACAGGCACTACTGCTGAGCATGATGTCCTGTTCGATTCCCGTGGGACTTAAACATAACTGGCGAAATGTGGGTGTACCTACTATGGTGCACCTCTGTCTAACCCTTCGGAGAATACAAGCGTGATGTTATGTCACTCAACAATTAGTTTATAGCGCACATAATCTTATTTAGTAGTAAATTAAGCGCTATTTTATGTTAAAAAGGGTAATTGGGAGAAAATACGCCACGCCTTACGCCTTCAGCAAATATATTTCCTGAAGGGTTAGGCAGAACTTGATTTATATGCCCTATGTACAACGAGTCAAATTCAGCAATTTTCTGATCGCAAAGAAATAAAAAAAAAAATAGAAAAACATTTATTTGGGACACGCAAGGGTATAATAAAAAGGAATTAAAAATTATACAAACCAAAAAAAAAAAAAAAGGATCTGTGCGAGGCTAAAAAGGCTCGTATCTCAGCATATCAAGCAAAGAAGATCAAACTCTGGTTATCCTTTGATAAGGTTATCGATAAGACATTTTTCATTACATTATATACCAACATCATTACCTATCATAATTATCTGTCATCTTTTCGAATATTTACTTGAAAGAAACGACTGTAATAGGCACGGGTATGTTCGTAAAAGCAATTTTCTCAGAAAGCAATGAACCGATTTGATTGAAATTTCAAATTATGTTTTTTTTTTCTCTCCTGACGTAATGAAGTTGATATTTTGATGTGGTTTCATGATTTGATCTCCTATTAAGGTATAATGTGATTTTCTAGATTAATTTCCGATTGAAATAAGAAGGTAAGCGATTAAGTTATAAGAAGATTCTAAGCAATATGGAATATTCGGGGCTGTAAAACTTACAATACGGTCCTAGGTGGGGGTCGTGGGGATCATGACCCCCCCCAAAATCGTCACGACAAATTCAAAATCTTCTATTATAGGCGATACTTTACTATTTTATGTAACAAATAATTAAGTTACGAAACGATACTGACGTCTCACATATTATCAATCCGTTTGTCAATAAAAATAGAATACTTTCATTTGTTTATGTGATTTCTGGTCTACCTATTCTCGTCACTCATTCTCCCCACTGTGATCCTCCAATGTGTTTGTCTGCAACTTTACTAGTAGATCTATCTTCTAGTATTTTATTAGCTACTACTACTAGTAGATAGATTATTAAAAAAATATAATTAATTAAATACATACTTTGTGAAAACTGGCATATTTGCCTTATCTCGTAAGATCATTAAGAACAATATTCTTGAAACACTACAAATGTAATGGCATTACTAATAAGCCATTTGATGTTTGACACCCCGACCTTTTGTACTTAATAAAATCTTTTACTGTAATCTGGGGAAAAGTGGTGGATTAAACATTAACCCATCCATTATCATGTATTTAGACGTAAGACGAAATGTACACGTATTTGTTTTCCCCAATAACAAAAAAATGAAATCATACTTATCTGTGTTTCTCCTATATTAACATTGTACACCATAATTTTGCCAAAAGACGTCCACTACTGGACATACAAAAACTGCAAAACATCCCTACATCATCATCATCTGCTAGCCTTTTCCCAACTATGTTGTTCCAGTCTAACCAGATGCAGATAAATAGTATTTCACATTTTACAACTGCCTATCTGAATTAAATCACCTAGTTAGTAGGTCACACGATAGCCCTTTGTCAGACTGTTTGTCAGATTCCTGGAGTCTGGATTTGTGGCTATTTGATGCTAATAGGCTCGCTCCTTAATCCTTGGCTGCAGATGATAACCAATACAACATAGAAATACAAATTATTTTAATAATCTCACTCTACGAGTATACGTACATATCTTACGTGCAGAAATGCGAAAACACGACAAAATGCAGATTAAAAACAGCTTCAAAAAAAGAACAAAAAACAAAAAGCGATCGAGTTTCAATTGCGAAGCATCGTTAATAATTTTAGATTACAATGCGTAGTCGTTAGTGCAAGTAATTGGTGAGTGTTGCCGCCGACCGGCAATGTATTGCTTTAAGGTACCTGCAGGGGCTACAGCTAATATTTATCATGAATTGGACTTGCGGCGTGTAGACAGACTTGTGTGGTCTAAGTAATGGGAGTAAGCGTTTTTTAATTTGTTATCAAGCTAAGTTTGTTGGTGAAATTTTGAAAAATCAATAAATATTATAAAGTTTTTTCTAACCTAGATCTACCAGTCAGATTTGAATAAATCTTCTTTAAAACCAATTTTTCAAATCCGCCTGGTACCTGCCACTGGAACAGGCTCCAGAGATAAGCGCATTTAAACAAACAAATATTTATTATATTAGTATGCATTGTAAAATTTAAATAATTACTTTCCTGAGGCAGAACGTAAGTAGTCATGACTATAAACCAGTTTTACTATGAGAATTTAACTTTACATGGAAAAAAACAAATACTTGACATCGCTACCACTTATAACTTACACCACAAAATCCAAAGTACTAATCTGGCCAGTATTACGAGCATCGCGCTACGAAGTCATTACAGTAATACGTCCAATTGATTTAACTATCACATTGTAGGTTCAGAGGCTTTTATTGATAGCTGACGTCACCGGCTTTGAAAAATGATATGAATGATATGGCTTAAGCTGGTTCAATGTAAATGCCATAGATGACAGCTTTGGAATGACATAAATCATCATCCTCCTGATTGAATTATTATTTTAGATCGGCGCAGCATATCTTCTTCTTCCACACATGACTATTTGGGGTCAGCGCAGCATGTCTTCTTCTTCCATACATCTCTATTTGGGGTGGACGCAGGATATTATTTTCTTCCATACATCTCTATTCTGGCGTCGGTGCAGCATGTCTTCTTCTTCAATACCTCTCTATTTGCGGTCGGCGAAGCATGTCCTTCTATTCCATACATCCCTTTAATTGTTTGCCGTCAATTAATCATGGACTGCCTCTTTGATCTAGTGTTCTCAAGCGCTACTATTGAAGATGAGGTGCTGGGTTCAATTTAAAGGTCGGTTCCAACAAAGTGTTTTACCATTTGGTAATTTTCAATAGCAACTCGAGGCTTGAATTTGTTCCCAGATGATAACAATGGGCTCGCCCCCTGTCACCGGGGAAACGTCTAACGTTATGTTTTACTGAGTAATCTGAATTCGTAGCTATCTCAGTATTATGTTTATTTCTTAATTAATGTTTATCATTCACGATTGATTGATATAAATACAAACAGCTTTTGAAACTTGCACCTTGAACTATTGGTTAATCTCAAAACCCCATACTACAAAATAGTTATCCAAACCCGGCTTACTTAATCAACTCGTACTTATTAGTTGTCTTTCAATCAATCAATATAACCACTCAATTCGCTATCGCCTCCACACAAATTCTACAAACCAACTAAGACCAGCTTAGGTTATATATTTTCTAGTATTATACCGATCTAAGTCCAACTTGAAACTTGAACCACATCACAGATGGATACAGTAGGTCAACTCTATAAAACGATGGAAAACAAGTACAGGCGCGCTTTAGAAAGTCCAGATGCGTTAGCCAGGCTTCGGCAGCTAAACCAAAACAAAGTCTCTAGATACATTTTAATGTACAATTTAACGTGTTACAAAAAAAAACAGGTCCTTAAAGATAAATAATAAGTTTTTGAAGTATCGCGAATAACGTAACACTTTAATCAGCTCTGCGGTGAATGGATTGCCTGTTGGATGCGCTTACATTATCAACTTAAATTTTCTTATGTTTTTATATTTACTTATTTTACTGGTCCAAGACCATAACGTAGTTTGGACAATCTAAGACGGTAAGTACGCGATTACGAAATATTTTCGATTGGAGGAATTAAATTTTAAAATGATATTGTAAAAGTTGCTGAAACTCACATTTTTATGCTTTTATTCAATGTCATCCTGTGTAGAGCTGGCCTTCTGTGACTGTGTTTTTGTGGTACAACTTTACAAAGTGTGGATTAAACTGTACGCCCCGTCATTCTAGACCGAAGTACTAATTCTATCTAGCGCGAAATTCCGGCTAACTCAATTTCACCGAAATAGTTTTAAAACTGAAGTACTGGGAAGTTCTGCCTTTTCCTATAACAAAACACTGTGTTGTTACTTCCTTTAAACTTTGTAAGTTTGGGGTAATAAAATTGAAACACTGACGACACTAATTTGGCAGTGTTCGCTGATGGAGTTTTAGGTTTGGATGGGGATCCATTAACGAATCCTGCGAAATTAATTTATTTTTAAACTTGCAATGTCTTTCTAGGGCGTCCCCTCCCAGCGTTTCCCCTTACATCTACCTTAAAAGTACCTTTTGTTATTTGTCTTCAATTCATCCTCTCAATGCGACCAAACAATTTAAGCGGCACGGTTGGCGCAGTGGCTGAGCGATCGACTGCTGCGCTGCGTGTCGTGAGTTCGATTCCTCCACGGAACAAATATTTGTATGGCCTACAGATAGTTGTTCCGGGTACTAATATAAATATAGTATAGTAATATTTGTGGCTGTTTGTGTATGTGAGTTAGAATGTTTGTAAAGGCACCCACGATACAGGAGAAGTTCCTAGTGTGGGGCAACGTTTAAAAAACAACGAATCCTATTCTTTTTTTTTTTATAATTTCTTCTTATAATTTATCTTTATTTATTTATTTTTCTTCTTATAATTTCTTTCTTTAAAGTACATTGTTTTCAAGCAACTACACACCTAAAACTTAGCAGTTATCTACAATAGTATTAAATTATACACATTCAGTGGAGATACTATTTGTCTGTGCAATTCACCGACTTCTATAACGTAATCAGACAAACAGAGGGACTGAGTAAACTTAGTGTGGCCAATAAAGTAGCGGCGTCTTGTGAGGGATTCATTTTAGTAGCCATTTCAGATTGGGTACGTTTTTATGGCATCAGTTGTGGTTAGACGTTGATAAGATTAATGCGACTAGTATTTATACAATAAACTTAATGATTTGTGAGTGTCAACGTTATTCTCCTGCCATAAACCAATTTAATTGGAGCCAGTGCATCATACATTATCTCTATTTGCCGTCATCTCAAAACTCACCTCCTGTCTAGCCATATCATCTTTCACACAATTCATGGATTCTTTGGTGTTCCACTACTTTCTAATGATTTGCGAGTGTTTCAATATTAATAAACTCATCATCTGCCTAGACTTTTTTTTACTGAGTTGTAAAATCGCCATGGATGTCCTCAGCCCCTGGGGTGGGTGGAGGGGTCTGTCAGATTCTAGGGTCTGCCCTACACTTGAACCGGGGATCATGGGAACTAGTGCGCCTTCCACGATCCCTGGATCATCTGCCTAGCCTTAACCCAACTATGCTAGGGTCGGCTTCCAGTCTTACCGGGTGCATCTGAGTACAAGTCAGCAAGGTATAGTTGGAGGTAGACTGCTGTACTGCTGTGTTTTTTCTTCTCTTTTGTTGTGAATGCTGTGCACGTCTGTAATTGACGTAAACACTAGTCCATGCCTCTGCTCTCTGTTATTTGTAAATGTCTGTGTTTGTGTTGTTGATGTGCCTTAATAATAAATAAATAAATAAATAGTGTTTCGAACTCTTTCCACGCCGGTTTTCTGGCCATACTCTTACGTCCTGTTTCCGTTGAGCATGCCCCTTAAATGAACGTAATTTTAGCATGAATGTAGACTTAGCCTTGGAGCTAGCCACCACAAAACTATTTCTGTTTCAGTGGCCAGTCAGGCTCTATTGAGTTTCATCAGAGCTGGTTAGTTCTGGGGAGCAGTATAGATTTGTTCGTTTTATTTTGTTCTCTTCCTCTAGTACTCTTGTTTAGGACAGGTTTCGATAAAAGGTGATTCAATCTTCGTGCAGGGTCTTTAGAGTATAAATTTACTAAAGAAACAGCACGAAAATTGGCACATCTACAAGTCCTCCTTGATGTGCCAATTTTCGTGCAACACCACGATGCGCAGCTAGTAGTCTCAACATCCATCATCCTCCTGCCATTATCCCAATTTATTTGGGGTCGGCGCTCTTCTTCTTCCACACATCTCTATTTGCCGTCTTTTCAAAAGTCACCTCCTTTCTAGCCATATCATGTTTCACACAATCCATCCATCTTTTCGTTGGTCTCCCACTACCTTAAATGAACAGCCTGGCCTGGAACAACTACCCGTAGGCCACTCAATTTTCTCCGTGCGGATATCGAACCCCCGATACGGGCGCACCAGTCGATTCCTCAGCCACAATAGAGCAAAAAGAGGCTTCTATAAACTGTAAGTACCTACCTACTTATATTGATTATAACGGGCTGACACACCAATCCTCCGCTTGCTGCACACCGTTTCGGCCCAATTCAATGAGTGACTACCCTAACGGTTGTGGATTTCCCACTATTTATTTACAAAGTGTACATAATTTCGTGTTGCAAAAGGTTGACTAGCTCTGACCGTTTAGTCTCTCATTAGATATGCCTAAATGGTTAAACAATCATTGGCAACAAACTTGACCATTATAATTATAAGTGTTAACGTCCTGAATATTAATTCACTCTTTATGGCGTTAGTCTTAAAGCTCATTTCAGTCTGGGATTGAGTTATTCGGGTGTGCAAACTAACTTTGTCGAGGTCAAATTCCTAGAATACTGCCAAGCGAATAAAGCTCTTATTTCTGTGAGATAAAGTCGTGTTGCAAATTGATTTTCAGCTCTCCGAATTTAAGTAAGCTTCGTAAAATTTTTAATGATTATCATTGTCACACTTTTTCAATTATTTTGCACTTGACGGCCGATTGAGTTGTTGCGGTTAAATCTGGTAGACATTCTTTATTTTTTTATTTTAGGCAGGTTCATTTGCGTGGTCTTCGTTAAAATGTATAATAAAAAAAGTTCTTAACGTTATTATATTAGATTTTTAACAATAAATAGAAATAGTTTATGCTATAGGCCTAATCAGGCATAATCTTGAGTTGTCCTTGGAGAGCCAAGGTCAACTCAAGATCCAGTAGAGACTGGATCTAATGAGGCGATCACCAGAAAAGCGTCGAGCCAATGAAGCTTGCCGAGTCCCGCCGAGAAATGATTCTACAGTCGGTTTCCGTGTCGAACCGTTTATGGCACACAAATTATTGGAATCAAATGTGACAGCTCTAAATATAGGCCCCATTCCCCCAGCCCATTAATATCAGTGTTATTTTTTTTATGTAACTGAGCTTATCCCTGTTGTAACCGTCTCTTAGTGCTTATTGGCGTAACTCTATTATGTCTTCTGCTTGTTCATAAATCACCTTTCCTAAATCATCATTTTCCTAGCCTTTTCCCAACCAACTGCCTGTCAGACCTCCACAAGATCAAAGATCGTCAAAGATCTACAAATGACAGCCAGGAGCAACTGCTTAACCTGCTTTCCGAGGCACGGAGGAGTCTCGATATCTAATAAACAGTCACCCATTCACAGACTGATTTCGGCAAACTTAGCGTAACCTTATTTTGACCCGTGTGTCAATTTCATTTTAAGCCATATAACACTTTTCAAGTAAAAAAAAATAAATAAAAAAAATAAGTGAAGTGAAAATTATTGAAGTGGAAATTATTGAGTTTTCTTACTTCTTCTTGTGCTGGGCCTAACGTAGTATGGGCTTTTATTTGAACGCGTGGTGGGCAGCTAATACTATTTTTGTTACAGCACATAGGTTAACACATGTCGAAACAACATGAGTATCTACTACTTAAAAGTGCACTATTGGATTTTCAATGCTAGGCTCAAGTAATAGAATTTAAATTTACCTTTTTTGTTACTTAAGACTAACGTCTTAAGTTTTCAAAAAAGAGTTTTCTCTTACTGTGGATAAATACTACTACTTAAAAGTGCACTATTGGATTTTCAATGCTAGGCTCAACTAATAGAATTTAAATTAACCTTTTTGGTTACTTAAGACGTTATTTCATAAGCTTCAGATGAATCGCGACCTTTCTCTTAATGTGCATAATCTAGGACAAGTCTAAGATATAAAACAGAGGGCCGTTTGTTCTTTGACTTGTAAATGTGAATGATTTAGCTCTTCGACTGTTCGACACTTCACTCTGTCACTTTAGCTGCACAACTTCAAGTTGGCTTTTGCTTTTTATATGCCCACTAGCTGTGCCCGCGAATTTGTTCGCGTGGAATTTAAGAAAACACGGGTTTGGGAACCCTAAATCTTTTTCTGCAGTTAAACCACATAATAGCCTAAACTATACCCATATTAGATTAAAACATACACAATTTTCAATTGTCAATCTTACCGATAGATTTAACAAAAGTTACTCCTTATAACATTAGCTCTATCTACTAGTGAAAAATCAAAAATCAAAATTTCTGCTGTATTGTGTTTGCGTTTACAAACATTTAAACTCACATACACAAACAGCCACACCCCGAACAAATACCTGTAGGCCATACAAATATTTGTTCCGTGCGGGAATCGAACCCACGCCATGCGTCGCAGCAGCTGATCGAGCAGCCACTGCGCCAACCTTGCCGTCGAGTTGTCAAACGAGAAAACAAGAAGTAAAGAAGGAAAAAAGAAGGGAAACTACCTGTAGTTGATACAAATATTTCGATCATTCGGGATCCACAGCACGCGGCGCAGCAGTCATTCGCTCAGCCACTGCCCCAACCGTGCTGTCTAATTATCGTCTACTTTTTTTGCTTTGGGTAAAGTAGTACCAGCCTGTTACTGTCCCACTGCAGGGCAAAGGCCTCTTCCCATACAGAGAAGGCATGAGCATTAATCACCACGCTTGCTCAAGGCGGTTTGGCGATTTCAGACTTATATTAATTATATAAGTCCAGGTTTCCTCACGATGTTTTCCTTCACCGATGTCAGTGATGTCCAAGATAAACTTAGAAAGTACATATGAATTGAGAAACTCACATTGGTACTTGCCCAGGTTTGAACCCACAACCTCGTGCACAAGAGGCGAGGCCTAAACCACTGGGCTATCATGACATTTTGCTTTGGGTAATGACATGGTAATCAAACCTGTTACTCCCACTTATCATTCAGGACATTCTCTTTAGTTGTCGAGCTGAAAACTGTGTCACTTACCAACTTGTGGCGCTAGTGTCGCTGCTGCTGGCAACCGAGACGTCTCTAATGCTACTGGACAAACTTTCATGGACGTATTACAAGGATTTTGTGTGGATGGATAAGGATTTTTTGTACTGTGAGCGTTCGAACCTTTTTAGATATTAAATTTTTGGTGTGTCAATGGTATATCACTTAATATTTTTTAAGAATAGATTAGACAGCCGTTGACTCGACGCCACAGCTGCCTGGTGTTTGGCATGTTATAAGAATATGTATGGACTTTTTATATATATTGTTTTATTTTTTTGTTTTATAATTACTGTAATTTTGCTATTGCCGTAAGAAAATGATCATAATTCTGTAAGGAACTACACACACTGAACACACTCATAACATGAGATTACGCCTGTAATCCCCGAAGGGTTAAGCAGATATATATAGTACACTAGTACTAGTACAATATATAGTACACTCCAGAAAAATACAGTAATAAGTGATACTATGTATTTTCCCAAAACTATGTAGACACAACTTTTTTTTTTTTGTTAACGGGGGGAAACCTTCAAAAGACTTTTGGGAAAAGACCAGGGAGTGTGGGATTCTTTCCTCACTAAAACCACCCCGGTGATCACCATCAGCACATGGAAGGGGCCCCGTTACCTCTTAAGATACCACTCCGGGACCCCCTCTGTGATGTAGACACAACTAGCGTCAAAAAGTAACATACGCAATGGTGAATATAAATAAAATAAATCAATAAGTAATGCTGCACAATCCACACAGCATCATCTAGCCCCAAGCTAAGCAGAGCTTGTGTTATGGGTACTAGATGACTGATATACTTAATACAATACATTACATAGATAGATATTTTTTTATTATACATAGCAAATACCCAGAACACCCGGAACAAATCTTTGTAGATCGTACATACATTTGTCCCAAGGCGGGAATCGAACCCGCAACCTCCTGCGTCGCAGGCGGACCTTCGCCCTCCGCGCCACATCGGTCCTCTAATATCTCTTCTCACTTCTTCTTCTTCTTCTCTTCTCTCTTTGACATATCCGGACTTTAACACATCCGTGGTACCCTTATCACTGCGGAACTAAGTTGACCCGGGTCAAACGGGTAAGCGCGAACGGTCGCTAGCTTGTTAAGTTAGACTCACATACACGCCGCGGCTACCACTGGGGAGTTTATTTAAATCGTTATAACTTTAATATATTGATTATTTTATGATATCTATTTCCCGTTGTTTTACCCGCTGAGGATCGTAGCGTGACGCTAGCTTATAACCTTCCTTATGAATTGGGCTATCAAAAGCAAAAAGATTTTCTCAAATCTGACTCGTACTTGCAGTGAGAATAAGCCAACTTTTTTGTATAGATTATAATATTTAATGAGTCAAGACAATTAATAATAGATAATAATTTCAGCCTCTCGACCGAATGTCGATCACAGCGGTCAATCTCGACGGGAATATATAACCAGGTTTGCAGGAGGTATTTTCTTTTGCTTCGTTCATGTTCATACATCTGGTCATACACGCACGCCGGTTGCGAGTACTACGCACGTAGACATCATTTTCTAAAATTGTTTCAACAGTTATTGATGAGCAGTATATAAATATAGCGTAAATAATAGGCATTAACACAATCCCACTTCCGAAGATAAAAAATAATAATATCTAAAATTTTGTAATCACCAAACTCAAGTAACAACTCGCCTTTACATTCTGAGGTCACACCCAAACCACGAATCAACACACAGACCCACACACAAGACACATTAATCAATTAGCAATACCAGTATCAATCATTTTAATAGCCACCCGTGACGTCATAACGCTTACAAATGACGTCACAGTACAGTGTCACTTCATAACTCGAGTGTGCTATGTTCTATTGACAGCCAGTGTACTCCGGTACTAATCTCGACAAATTGACTGCGGTACACTGGCGGACGTAATTAATTGCACGCTATTATTATTGCATAGGAAAATGTGTTGGGGATTATCTTTAGGAACATTAGTTTTGTTTTTCTTAAGGTAGTTTTGACAGTTGAATGAGTAAGAAGATTTTTTTTAATATTAGGCAATGCGCTTGAGTCGATGTTGCATTTTTTTTTCTTGTAAACATTGCCTGTATTGTGGGTGCGTTTACAAACATTAAAACTCACCATCATCATCTGCCTAGACCTTTCCCAGCAGCCAATCACTCAGCCCTGCGCCAACCGTGCCATCAAGCCGCCTGTTCGCATTTCTTTAATTTGTTGTACACTCATCCACCTATCACGTTCTTATTTTAAAATCGAAAACGGTTGCTTAATGACAGACTATAACCACACACAAAAAGATTTTAATTTAAAACACAGTTTCCTAACAAACCTCCGCAGAGGAATATTGGATTTGGACTCGACATTTTCTACATTATTTATCGTGTTTTTGATGAAATTTATTTAAACTTTATGCATCAAATTTATAAAGACGGACTTAGGTAATATCTTCCAGTGAAGCAATTGTGGCAGGGAGATAACGTGGCAGATGCATAGTTATAACCGTGTTATACATAAAAAAAAAACACAAAAAGATATCACAAATTACATTCGTACTTATTGTGAGTAGGTTCCTCACTCTAGATCATTGCCTCTTCTCTTCCCTCTAATTGCCGTTAGCTTGAGACTTACCACCCGCTGGGCGGTGGTGGTGTCTTATTTTTTACATATTTTATATTTTACCTTTTGTAGTTTTTTCAGAAAGGTATGTAAAAGTATAAAAAATTACAAGAGAACCTTTGACTATTTACTTTTATCGATAGTAAGATTCACCCCAACACTATTCTGTTCAAAATTATCCCATCAGGTAGTCCCAACTAACCCCAAATAACCCTTTCCCGAATAACTGACTAACCTAATAAACTGATTATAACGTAAAACAACTAAAACCAACGCAATAATTTATTACGCCATCATTGAATAATAAAACAGTTGGATGGGTTGTCAAAACTTTGTGAGCAGTCAGTTTCGGTATATTTTCTCGAAACTGACCCGCAATTTCGGTATGTTTGTTTTTCGGGTACCGGTACCGAATTTTGGGCCTTATTGTTATTTGCTTCGTGTCAATTATACTCGGGGGACGTGTTTGGCGAAATTAATTTGGGGTCATTCGCGCCATTTTTTTCTCAGAGGCGAGCTGAATTTGAAGTGATAATTGTGTACGTGTGGGTAAATAAATTGTGGTGTGGATTTTAAGACGCGAGTTTTGAGTTTTTATTACTGTTTCTGAAATCGGTTGTCATGGTATGGACATGTGATGCGAAGGAATGCGGGTCATGTTGTGAGGAAAGTTTTGAGTATAATAAGAAACGAGTATGCAAGAGGAAGTCTGAAATCGGTCGTTCAGCATGCAAACTAAAAAATATGGACTAAGGTATGTACAGGATGGGTATTTGAATTACCGAGATACGTATTCACCTAACATAACAAAACATCACGACTGTATTTCCCGACGGGTAATGCAGAGGTAATAATAATAATAATAAATTTATTTATTGCCATAAAACAGGTTAATACCTGTATTTCAGGAGCCAGTGACTTCTCCCATTTAGGTAACAATTGGGCAAGTTTTATGCTGCAAAAAGGTGACATAATTATGTTATTTAAAATTAAGTTTAAAGAGGTGTATCTATAGTACTCGCACATTTTGTCGATTATGTTTAAGTGCCATGCAATAGGGGGCAAGCCTATTGCCATCGCTGCTACTGAGAAATTCCAGGTGAAAACCCAACAACACTTTGCTCCATTTGGGAATCGATCCTCAAGCTCAAAAATAGCATTTGCAACCACTAGACCAACGAGGCGAACCTAGATACTGTGCAGAAAAAAGAAATCTATGTCTCAACCAAATTAATCACCATTACAAGAGGAGGTTACCATCGACATAGCCTTTTCTCAATCATGTTGGGCTTGGCTCCCATTCATATCATGATTTTACATGGAGCGACTGCCTATCTGACCTCTATAGGCTGGGCAACACGATACTCCCTGGTAAGACTGTTTGTCAAAATTTTGGGCTTCTGACTACCCGTAACGACTGTCAAAGATTAACAAATGTCAGCCGGGATCAACGGAGGAGGTTCGATATGTTACGAACGGTCAACCGTCCATAGTCTGACCTCGGTAAGCAATGCTTTACCTTCGGTCAACCCGTGCGGCTGTTTTTATTTAGCCACGATCTCCCGAGTCCTCAACTGAATTTGATAGCCAACTCATAGTTACCTGACTTACCTTTTGACAACTTATCATTTTAATGATGTAGGGTAACCCTTTCACAAGACAAATAAGGGTGGGTGATTAATTTGCACGCAAGTGTATCTAGGACAAAGCTCGCCGCGTTTACATTAGTCGCGAGATGCTCCATGTATGTCAATCATAGTCATCAGTAGGGGTTTTAAGTGAAGAGATGTTGATTGGAGGTAGAAGTATTCGATTATTAAAATCTGCACCAATTCTATATCTATTCTACCTAATTGACAACGTTTTTAGGCCCCATTAGGTAGGAAATGTTTTGTTAGCCCGCGTAGCTTGACCAATTATATAAATACTCTGCCTAGAATAGATAAAGTTCCTTCTTTCCAACTTGACATCTCTTCTGCCCGAGCATGAGGCGCCCCGTAGACTGTAGAGAAAAGAAAACCTTCTTCTCTTCAGTTTTAACATCGCCATGCTTAGGAAGGTAGAACACTTTCAACAATCTGTCATGTTGATTCGACTAATCCTGTTTCTATGGTGGTCATGCTACGCGTGCTGGTGGATGCAGGGTGGAGAGCACATCGATGCAAAACAAGAAATTTTAGATGGGAAAATATCATATGACCTTTTTCCGAGTATTTTCGACCTGTGTGGCTCTTATTACTAAGCCACGACCCCACTGATATTATGCACAATAAAGGAAACTTGTACATTGAAACTGCGCTTACACAGGCAAATAAATTTTTTTTTTTTTTTTTTTTTGAAAAAAAAACATTGCCCCACAATAGGAATTTCTCCTGTATCGTGGGTGCGTTTACAAACATTTAAACTCACATACACAAACAGCCAGACCCGAAACAACTACCTGTAGGTCATACAAATAAATTTACAATTAAATTGCCCAATTATTGGCTTTTATACTACTTCGTTGGTCTAGGTCTGAGTGATTTTGTTTTTCCCTCAGAGTTTTTTCAGAAGGCTGGATTTGTGCCCGGTAGATGGCAATAGTATCGCTCCCTATTCCATGGGACTTAAACATAACTGGTGAGATGTACTGTTGGTACGCCTCTGTCTAACCTTTCAGAAATCACAGGCGTGATGTTAGATTTGTATCCAACACACTACTTTGTATGAACAGCTTTTGCCCTACAAGAGAACAGTTACAAACTTAAAACTAATATAATATACTAAATATTTCATAAAAATGTTTCAGTTGCGTCGAAACTATAAAGCCGACGGCAAATAGTGAACTTCAAAGCCTTTGTCTCACAATACGGTGTAAGTTTCAGTCATTTTTAGGGTTCCATAACCGAAATCGTGTATAACGGTCTCTGAATTTAGCCTTGCTGTAGGGACGTCACTATGCCAATTTGAAAGAAGTGAAGAACAGCTTCAATGGTCTCGTAGTCGTAAGTGAAGTCCTGGGTTTGATTCTCGGGTCCAGCAAAGTATGATTGGGTTTTGCCATCTGGTATATCACAGTAGCAGCCCAGAGTATAGTTAATATATATCTGTGCCCGATAGATATCAAAAGGCCCGCTTCCTATCACACAGGCCTACTCAATCATCATCCTCCTGCCCTCATTCCAGTATATTAAGGGTTGGCGCAGCATCTCTTTTTATTCCATACTCCATACTCCTCTATTTGTCGTCATTTTAGAAGTCACCTCCATCCAAGCCATATCTTTCACACAAACCATTCATCGTCTCTTTGGTCTCCCTCTACTCTTGTGACCTTACAAATTCACACACAGACTAATCCAGGTCCATTTGAAAACCAGCGTCATACACTAGTTGTTTGGCATTTTTGCTGAATTGGACACTTTTAGTGCAGCCGTGCGTTTTTTTTTAATGTTATTTTTTTTCTCGTTGTTTTTTTTATGCTTTCTATATTTAGTATTGTGTCATTGTGTGCTGAATAAATGTTTTTTCTTTCTTATCTAATCCAATGCCAAAAATGTACGGAACTGTGAGTATAATCCAAAGTATCACATGTCACCATTTTTATTATTAAATCTGTGGCACGGTTGGCAACTATGAAATTCCGGTGGTCAACGCCGCAAAGGTTAATTTGTCGGGCTTCGGGCCACCGTACAGTGTAAATACCTCTCATATTTTTGCTTTAATGGAAAATTTTGCCGCGGATCAGACTGTTAGGACTTTTGGAGAAGGCATTTTGAAAACAATTGTTGTCTTTAAAATGATGAATTCTGCCATTAATATAGGTACAAGGCTTGATTGAATAACAGAGTTTTTTGAAAGGTCTTTGTAGTAATCATCTGCATTAATCAAAAATAGTTAATTAATCAGAACGAGAGGAAAAATACCTTTAAATTTGTGAAATCAACATTTTGAGTACTGACCGAAACATAACTAATAATTTTATCACTATCCGCGTCGTTGTCAAGTACATTAAAACCGGCCTCTTTGGTTTTTGGTGGCAAGCGCTAATACTGAGCATTAGGACCTGGGTTCCATTTCTGGGTCGGGCAAAGTGTTATTGGGTTTTTCCGTAACAGCCCGGAGTATGGATTTGTGGACAGGCAGCGACAAAAGGTGCGGCCCCTATTACATGGGACTGAAACACAACTGTCAAAATGTGGGTGTACTATAGATACACCTCTCCACCCTTCAGGGAATACAAGCGTGATGTTATGTTATTTGTTATGTAAACAACTTCAGTGAACCTCTACCACTATAGATACTTACTTCTATCGTCAATCAGCGTTGCTGTGTTGTCAACTTGCTATTAGTTGAGCTGACGCCAATAAAATATAATAACAACAAAAATATATAGATCTCATGGTATCAGTATGTGCGTAGATGTCTTTTCTACTTTGTATGTATAACAATATGACAGCGCATAGACAGAGAGATACGTCAGAACGAGATTTGACAGCTGTCAGTCGGCCATGTTGAACGGCAGTTTTCCGAATGTCAACGGCGAGCGCAGCACGTATTCGACGAATCGCTTTATAAGATCCGAGTAATCGTGCCCCTTTTTCGTTTCAATAATAATTAGTAACATTGATTAAGTGAATTCCTAATTAGTAGTGAATAGATTTTAATGAAGATTTTGTTGTTGAATTAAATAACTTTCGATGGTGACACGAGTGATTTTTATTGGTGCCTACTTATTGAAAACATGGTATATCCTGATGATGAAAGGCTTGTGCCCATAAATACATTATCATCATTTTGACATATCCACGTTGGTTTAACAGTACATCTCTGTCATGAATGACGGTACGACTTGCGTTTTGTGCGGCTTCTGCGCCACGTACACTGACTCAGAGTTCGTTTTCAACATTATTATGTATTATTATTAGTTGATAACAAAGTATGACCTGGTTAACTAACGTAACTAGTGTTAACTTAAGTAGTAGTCAGTCCGTGGCTTAGTCTAGACAAAGCTGAGGTTTAATATCTGTTAGTCCGTGCATTAGCGTAGAGACCTCATCACCTCAGCTTTTGAGTGTATTTTGGGACTGTCAACACTGAAGTTCTGATAGATTACTAAAGGTCCTTGTGGCTTGATAATAAAAGCCACACTGGTTGATTGAAGGTTAAGCTACGCTTGACGAGGCCGATCTGTGGATGGGTGACCATCCATTACATCATTATTAAAAAACCCCACCGTCCCTCGATTAGCACGGTAAGCTGTTGGTCCCGGCTGTCATTTGTAGATCTTTCTTAATAGTCGGGGTAGTCAAAAGCCAAAAAGTCTGACCACCAGTGTAACCAAGTAACATGGTAGTGGAGGTCAGATAGTAGCTCCTTGTAAAACTGCATGGTTTGCGCAGTTACTGAGCTATTGACGTCTACGCTGCGTGTCGCGGATTCGATCTCCGCACGGAACAAATATTTGTATGCATATTTCTATGACCTGCAGGTAGTTGTTCCGGGTCTGCCTTTTTTGTGTATTTGAGTTTAAATGTTTGTAAACGCATCCACGATACGGGAGAATATCCTAGTGGGGAGAATATACCACAACATAGTTGGGAAAACGGAAGGATGATGATGAAATTTTTATTACTTCACGATTCTTCACGATGTTTTCTTTATAACAAAGATTGATTGAAATGATTTTATCGAAGATAAACTTGGAAAGTATAAATGAATTGAAAAAGTCATAACTACTGAACTAAATGCCAATTTCAATATCGTATCTCAATTCGCAATCTAAAACTGCTTCTTCTAATTCGCACTTTCAAGATTACAAATTGGAAACTCGGCCATTGATTGGTTACAAACAAAGATCTATCCTTAGACTTGGATTGAGATAGGTACGTTATTGAAATTGTTAGTAACACGATACAGTACTTAATCTACCGATAACTTCCGTTCACGACGTCAAAACAGCTTGGAAATCGGTTCAGCCCCAGTTTCTGTGGTCCAGCTATATGCGCTAAATCGTCGTGTAACATAATTATGTTGCTGGGTGGAACTTGAGCGTCCCGTGTGCACTGCGCCTTGCACTGTTAGGGTGGGAACACACTTACGAAGTGGAAATGTATGATGATGAATATAATTTTATGGGTATATTGTAGTCTATCCATTCGCGTACCACACATTCCGTTTCGAGGAGCTCGTGGCTGAATAAAAAATAGAAAATCGATTGAAGGTTAAGCTACGCTTACCGAGGTTAGTTTGTGGAGGGGTGTCCGTTCATTACATATCGAGACTCCTCCGTGCCTTGGAAAGCATGTTAAGTCGTTGGTCCCGTCATTTGTAGATCTTTGACAGATGTAACGGGTAGTCAGAACCCCGAAAGTTTGACAATCAGTCTTACAAAGTGTTATGGTGTTGCCCAGTAACTGGGTTCAGGAGGTCAGATGGGCAGTCGCTCCAAGTGAAATATTGGTATTCAGATGCATCCGGTTAGACCCGAACATATTTGGGGAAAGGCCTCGTGCACAAGAAGCGAGGCCTACAACACTGGGGCATCAAAACTTATAACGCTACCTATAATGTATGCAATTTAACACATTTTCAGAGTAATTACAGTGTAAACACATCTTAAGCTGGCGCATAAATCGGACCTCAGTGCAATTTCTAGTAGAGCTCCAAGATTCGCACTACGGGACGATAAATCTAAGAGCTGCGTCTTGCGCAGGTGGTAATTATTACAACGTGGGTATCGTTACTAATTAGTAATTAGGAAATTGTGTTTGTTAGCTCTACTTTAATGGGGTGATTAATTTTAGTTACATGGATAATGGAAAAATTACCAAAAAAGGCAGTGAAAACCGAAAAAAACTGGTTTTATTTAGTAATAGTTTTTCTTGCGTCTTGCACAGAGACGATGGAAAAGAGATGGTGATAAAGAATGAAATTGGTGAAATATTGATATGGTAATGAAAAATCAACATATATACACCCATAAACTCACGCCTGTTTTCCATGGGGATAGACAGAAACTACAGAAATCCACCTGCTACGGTCCTTAGAAACTCCTTTTGCTTCGTTTACATACACGAATGCCGGTAGCGAGTTCTACGCACCTGACCTTAAAAATCAACATTAGTTGCAAATGAAGCTTTGGTATATTTTACTAAGCAAATACGAAATCCACCTGAATACCTTCCAACTTTTTGCGGTACAAGGAAAATCCTTATTCTATAAAGAAAAGAGAGGATGCTCCGACCAGACGGGTGTTATGTCTAGTGGAACTGTCTGCGTGACGGTTGTTGACGGGATTTGGCATATGCCATCTATAACTTTAATAACGCAGAGGAGCACGTGACTAAAAAAATTAGGCGCACGGGTCGATTGAAGGTTAAGCTACTCTTGCGGAGGTCAGTTTCCGAATGGGTGACAGTTCGGTAAATATCGAGACTCCTCCGAGCCTTGGAAAGCACGTTAAGCCGATGGCTCCGACTGTCGTTTGTAGATCTTTGTCAGAAGTTTCAGGTAGTTAGAGCCCGAAAGTCCGACAACCAATCTTACCAGGGGGTATTGTGGAGGTCAGATAGGCAGTCGCTCTGTGTCAAATACTGTTATTCAGCTGCATACGGTTAAACTAGAAGCCGATGCCGACATAGTTGGGATAAGGCTAGGCAGATGATGAACTATGATATCGCGATCTAGGATACGTCAGTTTAGTTCGTATGTAGCAGGATAGATGTCGCTAGAAGCTTAAAAATCATATTATTTAGGTACAACTAAATAGCAAATTCGTCAGGAGAATGTGAAATCCTGACGTTCATGACTCAGTGGATCCATGTATGGGAACGTATGACAAGTTCGAACCTACGATGATTAAGAAAGAATAAAATTATTACACTCCCTTCGTGCCAATCCAAAATCCCTTTCTCAATATTTTTTATTATCTTTTATTTCGGAGAAGCCCGCCACACTATTCCCAAACTATTGCAAATCCTAAAAACCAGAATCACCAGAAAAGCGTCGAGACAATGAAGCCCGATGAGTCCCGAGGAAACGATTCAACTGTCTGGTATCCCGCAACGAAATTAATCAGAAAAGAACAGAGTTAGAACCACTGTTTGTCTCTGCATCCCCCAAAAGTTGACTGGTAGAAAATGTCTAAGGCTTTAACGCCTTTACTGCCAAACACCAAGACACAATAGAAAATGTATTGTTTGTCGGTCATTTGGCGTTCAACGTGTTAAGTCCGCCTCTGTACATGTGTGTGCTTAAAGTATTAAATAAATAAAAATACATAATTTCCACTAACTTTCCAATATGAGACCAGCACTTATGTATAACCTAACGATGCTTAAAATTTACACCCTCAAACTTGGGTACTTAGGTACAACACTAGTTAACCCGTAACCCGGCCGGCAACTTAACCCTAAAGTTTTTCTACTTAATCTTCGCGTGGGGGCCTGACGGGGTATTAATCTATTGGACCGAAGCTGCTTATAAGGTTTCCTAGTATACCCAACTCTTATTTGCTGGGTGTTTGACTTTAGACAATAAAAAATGCCTTAACCTTTTCGATTTATTTACGGATTTTTAGTTAAGGAGTAATTACGGGTTAATTTATCGTGAACTAACTTTTTGCTCGCGACTTCGTCCGCGTTATTGTCGGTTATTGCGTATTAAAAACTGTCTTATGTCCTTCCTCAGAATGTAATCTACCTCCTTGCCAAATTTCATTACGATCCGATCAGCCGTTTACTCGTGAAAATGTAACAAACAAATAGTTACCTTCCAATTTACAATATTAAGTATGGCTTTCTAGGTAATAAGTGAGGTTGTCTTTTCTCGGTAAAATGCCAAGGAAAGGTAGGACAGTCAAAGTATGTAAGAAAATCGTCAACTTTTACGACGGGTTCAACTCAAAAATATGAAAAAAAACATTTGCATAACTTGACTTAATGCAATGTATGGAACCGTAGATTTCTGCATTCATATTATGTGATGGTCTCACAGTTAAACTTCTTTTTTTCCCTTAGCCTACATTATCCCACTGCTGGGAAAAGGCCTCTCCCATAACCATCCAGTCCTCTCTCTGTGCGGTTTTCTCCGGCCAATCTGACGACCTATGTGACGCGGTGGACAAGGATCCGCCGGCGACGCAGGAGGTTGCGGGTCCGATTCCCGCCTTGGGACAAATGTTTGTGCGATCAACAAAGATTTGTTCTGGGTGTTCTGGGTATGTGCTATGTATAATAAAAATAACTATCTATGTAATGCATTGTATTAAGTATATCAGTTATCTAGTACCCATAACACAAGCTCTGCTTAGCTTGGGGCTAGATGATGATGTGTGGATTGTCCAGCACTATTATAAAAATTATCTTTTGCAAACTCGTCTGAGTTAGTCGCGTCAGTTAAACTTATACAAGGTAATTCTTTCTTTACCCTAAAACTCGCAAGGGATCATTTTATTTAGGGACTAACCCTGAATTATAAAAAAAAACAATTGCTCAGTACATTTCCATGACAAAATGTAATACAACTGATTATTTTTCGCGTTTCCGAGTTGGTATGATAACACAGGTTGGTTGTCATAATGTGCACAATTATCCAATAAGAGGTTTATAGTAAACAAAAAACAAGGTTGTATACAGGGTCAAATTTCCGTGCGTTTCAAGCATTTTTGCCATATATACTACTGGAATCAAATGTAACAGCTCATTATTTAGGACCGTGGTGCTAGGCAACTGGGCCTAACCCAGTTGTATACGTCCCTTTGTGCCTACTGGGCTAACTCTGTTCTATCTCCTGCTTGATATGGAGGGAAGACGAAATTATGTATTTTTCTAACTCCTCCGTTGTTCTTTTCTTATTAATTTTGTTGCGGGATCTAAGACAGGTGAATCATTTCTCCGGGACTCATCGAACTTCATTGTCTAGACGCTTATCTGGTGATCACCACAGTTGATTCTGGTTTTCAGGAGTTGCAGTGGTTTGGGAAGAGTATGGTAGGCTTGTCCTAATAAAAAAGGGTCAAATTAAATTGGCTGGAAAACTTTATCCACGTGTTGGATATCGATATCAAAAACAAATGAAACAAAACAAAAAACACATTTTTTTGTTTTTATCGAACCTTGTTCAAAAACTTTAAATGACACTAAGACGTGTATTATTTACTAAGGCAAATAAACGACTGTAATGTTATAGTTTTTTACACGAAAAATTACAAAATAGCGCCAGATTTTGACGACCTGTGTGGCGCAGCGGGCGAAGGTCCGCCTGCAACGCAAGAGGTTGCGGGTTCGATTCCCGCCTCGAGACAAATGTTTGTACGATCTACAAATATTTGTTCCGGGTGTTCTGGGTATTTGCTATGTATAATAAAAAATATCTATCTATGTAATGTATTGTATTAAGTATATCAATCATCTAGTACCCATAACACAAGCTATGCTTAGCTTGGGGCTAGATGATGCTGTGTGGATTGTCCAGCATTATTTATTTATTTATTATTTATAGATATTTATAAGTACCTTCTTCCCTGAAAAATTCAGTCAAAGAATTAAAAGACACCTGATGAAATAACAAAGATAATTTCAAACCTTTCAATAGAACGCCCACAATGATAACGGCAGTAAAGCCTTTCTCTGAAAACAATCCTCAACACTAACGTCTACCAAAAGTACCCATTAGTGTAACCATTCTATCTGGGAAACATTGAGGAATAAGGACTGAAAACCAAGAGATCCCATTTGTTCCTCTCTTAGATTTGAATGAGGACAAATTTGAAATTTAAATCGTGCCGTTTAGAAGAATTGATGGTGGCATAGTCCTTGGAATTTCACGTGATGTAGGCACCCTATTACTTGTGATTGCTATTTGGATTATGTTTTTATCTGATTGTGGGTTTTTGGAGGTGAAAATTGGATGGAGTATCTTGTGGTAGATTCTCGTGTTAAAAAAAAACAGACGCACGGGTAAAGCTACGCTTGCCGAGGTCTGTCTGTGGTTGGGTGACCGTTCGTAACGTATCCAGACTCCTCCATGCCTCGGAAAGCACTTTAAGCCTTTGATCCAGGCTAACATTTGTAGATCTTTGACAGTCGTTAAGGGTAGTCAGAAGCCCGAAAGTCTGACAACCAGTTGTACCGTGGGGTATCGTGTACAGTAACTGGGTTGTGGAGGTCAGATAGGCAGTTGCTCCATGTAAAACATGTATTAAGCTGCATCCGGGTAGACTGGAAGCCAACCCTAACGTAGTCGGGAAAAGGATCAGCGGCTGGTGACTGTGAATTAGTTTCAAGTTGGTTAAAATTAAGTGTGTAAAAAGAGTTAGTAAAATCACGTCTGTATTCCACAAAGGGACTGGCATAGGTGACCATACCTCCTATTTTAGGCTGCTACTTTGACATTCCGAAAACAACCAGGACCAACGGCTTCACGTGCTTTCCGAGGCACGGAGGAGTCTCGATATGTAATGGACGGTCACCCAGAGACTGGTCTCGGCAAGCGTAGCTTAACCTTCAATCGACCCCTGCGGCTTTTTTTATTTAGCCACGAGCTCCTTCTCAGACTAATTCACATTCATGACGTAACTAAAAATTAATTCACGATCACATAAAACTGTTAAACAATTACCGCTCCCAAAGTAGCACACAAAGCTGGCAATACGTCTGGCTTTCCCCGGAACTTTTTATTACGTCCTGCTAAAAATATTTTTCAGCTACCCCACAGTCACGGCTAGTGGGGCACTTGACGTTATATTTATTAGAGGTTCCGTGTTACCTTGTTGGAGATTTTAAAGGAGTTAAATGTTAATGGGAACTGAAATTTCCGTGAAGAGATCTCTAATAGGTGGTCCTTGGTAGCAATATTTTATTTTTAGAAGTTTCGAACTGCTAAAGATGTTCTACAATATTTTGTATTAAAATAAATTATAGTTTAAAAAAACTAAAAAAACACGCTTTTATAGAAAATCCAACTAAAAAATAGAAAATAAAATTTAATAAATTTGGATTAAGAAAAGTGTAAATTAGAAAAAAATGTATATTAATGGAAAAAAGTGCGGGGTGCATAGTGTTAATATTGAAGAATACACGCCGATACATGGAGCCCACTGTGAATGACAGTAACCATGGAAAAATAGAAAATGTTTATAACTATTGACACTATGCACCCACGCTTTTTTCCATTAATATACATTTTTTTCTAATTTACACTCTTCTAATCAGATAAAAACATAATCCAAATAGCAATCACAAGTAATAGGGTGCCTACATCACGTCAAATTTATTAAATTTTATTTTCTATTTTGTAGTTGGATTTTCTATAAAAGCGTGTTTTTTTTTGGTTTTTTTAGTTTTTTTAAACTGTAATTTATTTTTCAATTTTTAGTTGATTTTTTTATAAAAGCGTGATTTTTAGTTTTTTTTTTGTACTATGTATTTTTTTTTCGAATTATTGCATTGTCAGCGGTCTTTGACAGGTGTGCAGAATTTGAATGAAATCTGACCGTTTAAAGTGGGTCAAAATAGCGTCAAAAGGAGTCGGTTACAAACATACATACATACATACAGGTGAAACTAATATAAAGCGTGTAAAAATAGGCAGTCATGAGGACTGCTGGCAGAAGTGAAAGAAGTTTTAAGTTTTAAGAAGGAAAGTTAAAACTTTGGAATAACTGTCAGTCTGGCGCACCGCGTCACATTGGGATGTTGATGACGCAGACCCATAAGTTTAGCCCCTGTCTTTTTTTTTTTTTTTTTTGGAATGGGCATCTCGCAGTTTATCCTTTAGGGATATTTACTGCTCAACCGAACTTTCCTGTGGGGGGCTTAATTAAAATTAAGGCCTCCAGCCAGGCATAAAAACTTATAAGCTAAGCGAGTATCGCTAAGGACGTCGCTGAAGAGGACAGCAAGGGACAGGCTGGATCTGATTGTTCCATTATTTAGGGACATTTTAAACATTAATCGGCTCAGCTTCGCGGGCTGGCTCTAGCAAAGGGTCGGGAGGGGGGCATTGACGGGGTCGTCGCGACGGGCCTCGGCGGTGAGGACGGAATGTCCGTTTTTGTTTGCGAACAGTGCTGGTGGCCTTATCGCTCTCCTGGAGGAGAGTGATAGGATCATCTGGCTCTGTGAGTGTGGGTTTCGGTCTTCGAACTGTACTTATTCGCGAGGAAGTGTATCGGACGGCCGATGACACTAAGGGGTTAGGATGAGCGGTAGAACAGTCCATGAAGCGCTGGGTGAGTCGCTTCATGAACTGTTTCACCGTAGGTATTTTGAGATCTACATGGAGAGTCTCATTTCGGACGTAGAAGGGGGCTCCCGTGACTCTGCGCAGGAATCGGTTCTGGACGGTCTGAAGCCTATGAATATGATACGGCTTGGCGTGAGCGAACACTGCGCAAGCGTATGTCATGATTGGTCGGATGACCGAGACGAAGAGCCGCAATTTGCACCTGAGTGACAACTTGCTTTTCTCGTTGGTCATACAATAAAGCCTGCCGGACGCGAAGACGGCGCGCGAACGCGCCGCCTTTATGTGTTCGGCGAACGAAAGTCTGTGATCGAGTATCACACCTAAGTATTTGGCTCGCTTATCCCAAGGGATAGGCTTGCCGTACATGGCTAACGGACTAGGCGTGGGGACATTGCGGCGTCCGGGTTTCCTAAAGAGAACCGCTTGACTTTTGTCGGGATTGACCTCGACTCTCCATTTCCGGAACCAAGCGCCTAAGACGTTTGCGGAAGTTTGGAGGGTGCGAGCTATGGTGGTAGGGTTGTTACCGGTAACGTAAATGGCCGTGTCGTCGGCGAAAAGCGCCAACTGGGCCTTTCTACCCCTAGGGACAGCGAGAACAAGAGAGGAGACAGCACGGATCCTTGAGGGACGCCCGCGCGGATAGGGTGAGGTGACGATAGCGTACCGTCTACGCGATATCTAAACGTACGATTCGACAGAAAATCTCGCAAGATGAGCACGAGACGATCTGGCACATCGAGTTGGTATAGCTTGTATAACAACCCGTTGTGCCAGACCTTGTCGAAGGCTTTCGCAATGTCGAAGAAGAGGGCGCCGGTGAGCGCGCCTCTCTGAAAGCCCGCGCTGACGTGTTTGACTACGCGGTGCACCTGTTGAACACACGAGTGTCCCGGCCGGAACCCGAACTGTTCGTTCGGTATCAGGCTCTTTGCCTCGACATAGTCCTTGAGTCGCTTATAAATAAGCTTCTCGTAGATTTTGCCGAAAACATTGAGCAGACTGATAGGTCGGTAGCTCGTGGGCTCAGACTTGGGCTTGCCAGGCTTGGGGATGCCAATAACCACGGCTTCTTTCCACGATTGAGGAAAGATATTGTTGCTCAGAGCGCCATTGAAGATGGCGGTCATGAGCATAACGAGTTGCGCGGGGAGGATTTGAAACACCCTATTGGTGATACCGTCCTTACCGGGGGCTTTGCGCGGTTTGAGCCCTTTAATGATGTCTTGCACTTCGTCCGGAGTGACGGGAGGCAGAGGATCATCAGGGTTGTCGACGGGAGGGAGCGAGGACCTACGTTCGACTTCGGCGTCTACCTTTAAGAGGTGAGCTTGGTCGAACGGCTGGGAGCTAAGCGAGCATTGAGTCTCTAAGCTTTCGGCTAGGCATTCGGATTTTTCCGAGTCGTCGAACGCGACGCTCTTATCTGGACGAGTGAGGGGAGGCATGGTAGCCTCTACGGTGGACCGGAGTTTCCTCTGGAGGTTCCAGAAGGCATGGTGGTTGGGCTCTAGCTCACTGATCATCTTGTCCCAGCTCTCCGACCTATGCTCCGCCACACGTTTGCTGACAGTACGCTGTAGCATTCGCATGTGGGCTTTGTTCGCAGAGCAGGGAAAAGCGCTATAGGCACGGACGGACGCGTTCTTCTCGGTTATCAGAGCCCGTACATCGTCCGGTAGGTTCCAGCGCTGGGCATTCAGCGCCGGAACCCGCCTTGAACAGTCGTTCAGGACTGTCTGTACGTGCTCCGTAAACGAGTCGACTGCGCCCGTGGTGTCAGCGACTGAGGTGATTAGATCGGGGATGGAGTCGAGTAGAGGCGACGAGGAGGATTTCAGCTTTTCGCTTACCTTCCTCCAGTCGGTAACTAATTGAGTCGGGGGTGGCTGATCAGGGTCAAGCGGACCCGTACGGGGAACTAGCGTCATCATCACCGGACGATGGTCGGAGTTAAGCTCGTGGAGCGCCTCTATCGATTGTAAACGAAGGTTTACATTCTTTAGGAGCGCTATGTCCAGTATGTCAGGTCTATGGTCAGGATCGTGGGGAAAATGGGTATGAGTCATCGGGGCGATGACGTCATAGTTAAGGGAGGCGCCCAGATTGAGGACAGCCCTCCCTCTGGCGTTAGTTATATTGCTATTCCACGCGGGGTGCTTGGCGTTGAGATCGCCCGCTATGATAACGGAGTCACTCAAGCCGAGGAGAACCGAGAGATCGTGGGATAACGCTGGGATGTCATCCCTCCCACGAGCGGGAGGGCAGTACGCGGATACAATAGTAATTGGCTGATGGCCAGTCATGCCGAGCCGACAGATAGAGTACTCAAGGAGCGAGGTCGGGGGAGGAGAAGTTAAAGGGACACAGTGCAATGAGTTTTTATAATAAATCATTGTACCGCCCTTGTGACAGCGGGATCTATCATTGCGCACCATACGGTAGTTTGCAATTTTGGGGTCGCGGTTGTGCGGTTTGAGGAACGTCTCCTGTATGAGGAGGACGTCCGGTTGGTGATCGCGGAGGAAGTTGGCAAACTCAGCCCGTTGCTGGAGTAAGCCATTTATATTAACGTATCCTAACTTTAGGGATCGCGGTTTCAAGGTTCTAGCGTTAACGTACCTATCCATTGCGGTAATTAAAATGGGCTTCTAGGTCACGGAGCACCGAGGGGGACTCCATGAGCGCTTCGATGCGCTTCTTAGGGTCTGTGGTAGCTTCTAAGCGATCGGCTAGACGATCGGCTTCGTGGTTGCAAAAGATTAAGTATACCGGCAATATGACGTTCATATTGCGCTGTGTACGGATCTTAGTGTCATAAAGAGCCTCCGTAGGCTGAGCACGGAAGGCGGAAACCTCAGCCTCTGCGGTCTGGGTAGCCTGAACTGCAGGGGCTGGGATCGGCGCCGGGATGGGTGAATCCATCAGCGCCGGTGGGTGGCTGCGTTTAGCCGCCAGGGCCGGGAAGGCCTTCTGGTGGTTGAGCTTGTTCCACGGAGATGACCTCTGTGGGCTAAGGCGCTCAGGGAGCGCAGACGATGGCGGGGGTGGTGCCCTAGTAGAGGGGTATTCCCTTTGTTGACGAGCGTTTGCACGTCTCATCAACTTTTGGGAAGATGACTTTGGGGCTCGCGGGCAGCCTCGGAAGTTCGCGGTATGACCGGACTGTCCGCACAGAACACAACTCGGTGGTTCAGTGCAGCGAGTGCGGTCCTTAGGTCGGTCACATTTGTCCGTGGCGTGGTCACCCAGACACTTGACGCATCTGGGCCTGGCGAAGCAGTTTCGCTGAGAGTGGCCGTACAATTGGCAGCGATGACACTGGCCAATTAGATGGGGACGGTACGGTTTCTCGATCTTAATACCGGACAGGGCACACACCGTTTTGATGTTGAATATTGGGTGGTGCCCTTCGGTGGGGTCGCAAATAACAAGGACCATATCGTAAACTAGCCCACCCCGGGCCTTATGAAGGCGGTGGACGGCGGACGCGGGGACACCTTGGGCGCGGATGTCGGCCAGGATGTCCTCCGTTCGGATCTCCCTGGGGATACGCCTGATGACCACACGGGTTGGCGTCTCCTCAGGGAGGGAATAGGTGTGGAAGGAGATGGCCTTCCCACGTAAAAGGGATACTATTTCCCTGTAGTCATTTGCTGACGACAGGGTTACCTTAATACCCAGAGGGGTAGCTCGGGCGTTGGTGTAGTTGATCCTGCGATCAACACACATCTTAGAGACAGCCGTCCACTTCGCCTTGTCTTGGATGAAGACAGGGGGAGGTGGTTTCGCCTTACGGGTGGCGGTGCCGTTAGGGCCCGTACCGGAGGCCTGTGACAGGGGTACGGGGGAGCGGGGGGGAGAGGGCGCGGATTCGTCAACTGAGGACGGGGCGCCGATTTTTTTGGCCTTGGTGGCCTGTGAGGGAGCTTTAGAGGGCTTCCTCTTTCCTCCTTTTCCTACGACTTGGTAGTCGTTGTCGGACGAGGAGGAAGGAGACTCCTCTGCCTCTGAGCAGTTGCGTGAGCGAGGGACAGTCGTGTCCATCCTATCTACAGATTCATCGGAATCGTCATGCGCGGGGGCTGGCATTCCGAGATCGGACTATTGTTGCACCTGGCGGTAACAGGCACAAAAGCCGAGGCCGGACGGGTTGCGGGTTCCGGGTATTTCGGTGCCTTTGTCTTTTTGGACAATGGGAGACTACCTACATTCGTGGACAGGGACGGCGACGAGTTACTATCGACGCGAATAATTCGCTCCGGTTGAGCGGCCAGCCTGTCGAAGGCGGCATTTTTCCCGCAATATTTGGCGCGGATGTCCGGGTCCTTTAGGAGGACCTCTCTGACGAACGCTGTTAAGTCAGCGTCCGTCATGGCTGAACTAGAGTCCCGTTAGGTTTTGGGGCCTACGCCTAAACCTATCTCTAACTCCCCGGGTGGGTACGCCCGGGGATGTGTGACCAAACCCTCCCTGCCGGGTGTAGGCAGGGAGGTGAGTACCTCGGGTGAGCCCTAAGCTTGTGATCCCGTCGCAAATCTTATTGTGCGAACGGGGCCCTGACCAGTCTGGTGCGAAGGGGTAGACACACCCAACCGACACCAGGTGAGTTGCTGGGGAAGGAAAATAGAGACTAGAGCTGACTAGGAGATCCCCCAAGGCCAAGCTTCTAGCTCCCTGCCGACTTGACTGCCTCACCCTGAAGGGGCTCGGCCGGTGTATCGGGTCAACACCGCACTCGGCTTCGTTGGCACCGTAAGGTATCCACCGAGAGACCACGAAACTGTGGCTTTAGCCCTGAAGGGGCCAAAGACGTTAGACGCACGTTTCCGTAAATGAAATAGCGAAATCAGTAACCCACTGTCTTGAAAAAGACGGCTCTGATGCACGGGATTCTTCGTAGTCGGCGACTACGGCGGAGTTGCGCGGAGGCGCAACAATGGCGGAGCGTGAAGAGTCACGCAGCGAACGAGGAGTGGGAGCAGCGAGAGCGGCACGTCCGTTCGGGTCGAGCGCGTAGAGCGAAGTCCTTTAGCCCCTGTCGAAACCAACGTGGTTTAAGAAGTTTTCACTCCAAAATGTTGGTCTCGTATGTCACCGCGAGGTTTTTTTTTCGTTATGAATTGTTTTTATAGCAATAAGGCTTGGAAGTGTGAACTGTATGTTAGTTCCAATTTTGTTACGTAATGAATATTGTAGTTTAAAAATGTAGTATCAAACTCTTCATTTGTGAAGTTCGAAGTTTAACTAAAATTGGTCCAAAAAACGTTTATTATATCGGTGATATTTGTCAGTTAATCCCCCTTATCCCTGATTTTTATATTCTTGTGTGTTTTGCAAATTGAAGCTTAGCATTAGGTTGTATCATCACGCCCGTATTCCTTAAAGGGTAAGACAGACGTGTACAGGACACCTATATTTCGCAAGATACGACATGTTTTGCCAATTGGAATTTAGGGAGTTGTATTGGTGATTTGAATTATTAAAAAAATACGTTTTTGTCGCAAAAAAATCTTTATTTAATATAAAACCTAAGACTGCAAATTGCAAAAAAATGAAGTAAAATTTAATTTCGCCGGCTGCCTCGCACCCCTTAAACAAAACAGACAAGTTACAGTACAAAAAGAGGATTGCACTGTAAAATGCAATTTGTATACTCCACGTGCTAACTTGACTGTGCTTCACAAAAGACTTCTGTTAACGAACGAGACTAAAACTGTGCGCAAAATAGAAACAGGGTTTAGGACACAGAGTCTGTATTTACAGAAGCGTCAACCGGTTGAATCTAAGCAGATCTCGGGGCCTCGGCAGTCTGGTCGGTAGACAGAAAGGACGTTATGAGTGGACGTGGCAGTGTCTTTTAATATCTAAAATTTCGGAGTAACTGCGCATGTTCAGAAGACTGTAGGAAGACGTTCATTTTTTTTGCTGCTACTACTTTTCTTTCCCTCTAAATGTAAGGCAAATCTAAAACTAAATGTGAGGCGCAAAAGGAAGCTGAGTCGTCGGGAGGAAACTTGGATTTTAAAATTAATACTTAATGTCGCCAATCCGCCTTGAGCAAGTGTGTTGATCAAATACCATGCTTTTCCTGAATGAGAGGTCTTAACCTTCTTTTTGTTTTAGTTTTAACTATGACTTAAGCTGGCCTCAGGTAGAGTGTACTAGAAAGAGTTAGCCGTCTAAAGTGACTTACTCTTTGCCAGTATCGAGTAAAGAAGTTCCACCTCATACACTTGTGTGTGTGAGTTAAAAACACTCATTTTCAGAGCGGACTCCCCGTGGCCTTTGTTCTGCGCTCGCAGTCGATCGCACTTTGCCTAACTACCTTCTATGATTGCATGTTATTTTGATAAAGTTTCAGGTGTTGGGTTGGTTTAATTTGTCTTAACTTTATAAAGGGCTGGATGCGATGTTTTCTTTAGGGTATTTTTTTGTTTAATAGTGCTGGACAATTCACACAGCATCATCTAGCCCCAAGCTAAGCAGAGTTTGTGTTATGGGTACTAGATGACTGATATACTTAATACTTTAATAGTAATACCTTACATAGATAGATATTATTTATTAAACATAGGAAATACCCAGAACAGCCGGAACAAATCTTTGTAGATCGTACAAACATTTGTCCCAAGGTGGGATTCGAACCCACCATTTTTGTTCGAATCCCGCCCTGGGACAAATGTTTGTACGATCTACAAAGATTTGTCCCGGGTGCTCTGGGTATTTGCTATGTACAATAAAAAAAAAACTATATAATATATTGTATTAAGTATATCAGTCATCTAGTACCCATAACACAAGCTCTGTTTAGCTTGGGGCTAGATGATGCTATGTGGATTGTCCAGCATTATTTATTTATTTATAAAGCGCACTAGCCAATTTTTGGGAAAATGTAAGGTAGACGTGGCAGTTGATGGGCTTGCCTCTACGCAGTAAACTTAATATAAAGAAATGTAAAATCTTTTTACATTTACAGATTGCAGGAAATCCATGACATTTTTTAAAATTAATTCTGTTCAGAAGTCAACCGTTCCCGCGCGCGGTCCATAGATTTCTTTTAATAACTTTTCACCTGTGAGATTTCTTTAGTGGCGCGCGACTAGAGGAAAAATTGTAAAATATTATCATGAAAAGGCAATTTTTCAAAAGGAATTCATAGGTCTTGAAGGACGTTTCTATTAATAAGCTGGGGATATTGGAATATTAGGTGATAAGGTACTGTGAAGACAGGGCGCTATGGCTCTCATTGGAAGAGGGCTATGTCCAGCAGTGGACTAATATAGCCTGATGATGAAAGAATTAAATGATAGTACTGTGAACATCTTTTGAAATTAATTGATGTATTTTCTGCAAGGTGATAAGGCTGGAAAGGAAGGGGTCACCTTTCCAGCCATATAATTTTTACATAATCTTTTACATTTTAATTTACCGTCATCTGAATAGTCATGTCATGCAAATGAGGAGGTATGGAAAAAGAAGACACTAACGGGTATCGTGTTGCCCAGTGACTGGGTTGTGGAGGTGAGATTGGCAGTCGCTCCATGTAAAATACTGGTATTCAGCTGCATTCGATTAGACTGGAAGCCGACCCCAACATAGTTGGGAAAAGGCTAGGCAGATGATGATGATGATGGATCCAAAAAAGGGATAATTTAGGAGGATGGTGATGTTCTGTGAACATGATGTCAAGAATTTTTGTTTTAAGATTTCTAAGACTAATCTTTTGCGCTTTTGATAAACTATATAAAACATGTCGAGACATGAGGATAAATAGTTCAATATTAGTGAATAAAGAAATGAGTTTGAGTGTGCATGGTTATAACAGCAGAGGAAGACCAAAGAAACAAGGATCGATGATGGAGATGGTGCTCCAATTAATGAAGTTACTATATTAAGCTCAAAACATTCTAGTAGTCAATAAACCGCACCATTGATATTGACACTTCTTTTATTTGCTTTAAAATATTAATACTCCTCACAATTGGGATGTGCCCTTACAGGCGTTGCATAGAAGGGACACCAGGGTGGATTTAAAAGGACACGGTGCCTCCTTACGTGTGCTGATGGTGACCACCGGGGTAGTTTTAGTGAGGCCTCACACTTACAGGGCAACCAAGGCCGCGACTAGCGCATCCATCAAATTCATCATCTGCCTAGCCTTTTCCTAACTATGTTAGGGCCGGCTTCCAGTTGCAGCTGAATACCGATATTTCACATGGATCGACTGCCTATCTGACCCCGCTACAAAGTTACTGGGCAACACGATACTCCTTGGTAGGACTGGTCGTCAGACTTTCGGGCTTCTGACTACCCGTAACGACTGTCAAAGATCTAGAAATGACAGCTGGGACCAACGGCTTGACGTGCTTTCCGAGGCCAATCTGTTACATATTAATATAACGAGCGAGATCTCCTAATTTTTTTTCACTTGTTTTATCTCATTAATTTGAACCCCTTTCACAATGTTTTTGTAACAAATTCTTGCAAAATGTTATTCGACTGCCACCCCCCTTTATACTTTCCTCAAGAGGTACCAAGCGCGATCTTTCGGAACATATCTAGATTTTTATGCCTCGTATAAGAGTACCGATCTTATTATTTAAAGTACGACGTTTGTGTGGTCTGCAAAAAAGTTGCAAGAATATTATTTGGTTTAATTTCATACATGATCATTCACTATGCATTCAAATAGAATAGAATAAATTGAATAGAATAGGTTTTTATTTGCTTCGAATGTAGTAGAAACAGACGCCAGCATATCAAGTGATTTTTTCCCAATTAAACATGAACCTTATTTCTTTTGCGATAAAGTTGATAAACGAATCAAAGAAATTTGACACATTGGGGTAGCTTGATGTGCTAGCCTCTGTACATAAAAATAAGTTGATCCACCACGTTCTTTCTGTCTTAATATAGCATGCAAATGTAATACAAAGTAGAGCATAATAAAGATACCTATTACAAAAATACTATTTAAGAAATCTTTCACAAAATAATAACAGGTATGTACAAGTATTCTGTAAAACGTTTTCAATTTTTTTGCAACATGAGTTAGTTTTTACATTATAAGAAAAAACAGCAACGAGAGAATGTAACAAATTACACCTAACAGTAAAAAAAATACAGAATGACGTCGAAAAATTCCTCCGCATTGCCGTGGACTGGTAAAGGCCCCGAAGAACTGGCATCACTGCCACATTGTATGGCAATAGTTCTGGCCAAAGTAGTTGTCAGTCTTGGGTCACAGCGATTCGTCAATTTTTTTTTCTTGATGTCTAACTGGGAAATGGTTACTTGAAATTGGAAAACCCTTTCACCAAAATAAAAATAAAAATTTGAATTATATAAATAAGTTAGGTATCTCCTAGCCAACTACTCTAAGGAGAAACACCGAAATAACTTTCAGACGTCACAGTCTCTTCTAAGTTGAGATATTATTTATCTTGTTAAGATCAATCATATATAAAGACCATGCACATGAGTGTCTGAGATAGACCATTTTAGGAAAGAACCACACAAATGCTAAGAATAGATACTTCTTAAAAATAAAAGATAAAATATCGGAACCAAGCCACCGTATCTCCATACTTGAGTACTAAGTTACATCAAATCACCATTAAAAATCAAATTACTGCATTTTCGTTTCAACAATAAGAACACGATAACTTTCAGGAACAACTTCTACAACAACAACAACTCAATTTAAACAACTTTTTATGCTAACGCTACAAAGGTAAGAACGTTTTAATATGCTAATGGTCTAAAATAAATTTGGCATAGGCATTTTATGGGGGGATGAAATATAAATTCAATTTTCCTCGGGGGAAGGGGGTTGGGGGGATTTCGATCTTAGGGGTATACTATATACGTCCCCCAAGGTTTTCGGTCCCCAAGGGTTCATATCTCGGAGATAATCATGGTTTAAGGCATTCTGTCTTTCAGATTATCTAAGAGAGCGGAACATTAGATAGTCCCCGTTTTATAGTTTTATTTAAGAAGGTAAAGTAATTTTGTCTCTTTATGTACAAATAAAAATAAACGATGTTAGTAAAAGTATGTTTGTGTATTTTTTTATTTGTTCGGGACGGTTTTTTTGGGGTCCGTAGTGAAATTAGGAAACTAATGTTAATATTCTCGAAGGGTTACGGAGAGGTGAGTTATGTCAAGTCCCATTGTAAGTGGCGCGCTTCAATAAGAACGGCTTCAGTTTGAATTCAAATGCAGACTCCGGGCTGCTACTGAGTAGCAACTCATCAACATCTCAGTAGCAACTGAGATATTTCAGCTGGATGAACCCTACACTTTGCTCGAGTCTGGAATCGGAACCTCATGATCAGTAGTAGTGCTTACCACTATACCAACGAGGCAGGTATAGTTTTATTATTTGAAATGACAAAATTTAGGCACAGTCTAATAACAACATTGCTACACAATTTATATAAAAATACGAAGAATTTAAAAGGAAATTCCCAATCCATTGCTGCATATGTTTGAAAGTTATTGTTGAAATTGTCAGAATGACTGATGGATGATGCTGTTGTTGTTTCTGTCAAACGTATAATTATGCAAACAAGTAAATAGTGATGCAAAAGATGCTAGAGAAGATACAACAACGTAATAAGTTTTTTTTTTGTTTTAAACGTTGCCCCACACTAGGAATTTCTCCTGTATCGTGGGTGCGTTTACAAACATTTAAACTCACATACACAAACATCCAACAGCCGTCAGTTGGTAAATTAAGCTTAAATTCTTTATCGAGGACTTTTTTTATCGACAGTTCTGAGTATGAATTTGCAGGGTTCCAAGAGTAGAGGGAGACCAAAGAAAAGATGGATGGATTGGGTGAAAGATGATATGGCTAGAGTTTTGAGATGATAGCAAATAAAGATGTATGGAAGCAGAAGACATGCTGAGGCAACCCCAAATAAATTGTGATAAGGGCAGAAGGATGATGATGGTGGATGATCAGAGGGCTGGCCAATTCTTTGCCTAAAGATTTGGCATTGCCAACCAACGTGGCAATTCTGCCAGTCAGTCCTGGTGACAGCTATGCGAAGGTGTACTTAGATACCAGAGAGATTTTGGTCGGGTTTATTTTTAATATACCCTTTTTACGGCTTACAATAAAGAATATTCTATTCTTTTCTCAACCCTACGGAACCTTTTGAGAATGTTGTCCATCAGCCATCCTTGACTGATTTTTATTTTATATTTTATTGCAGTTATATGGTCGGTCTCTAAGTACATATATTGTATACCTATGTGTGTGTATGAAAGTGTATCGTACGATGTATGCGGTTTATATGGCATATTATACGTGAACGCCTCTCTGCATAAGATATTTGATGCTGTTTCATGTTATATCTAGATGTACCTATATATTCCATTTGGATATAGCGTATTGTTTTGAGAATTAATTTAGCGCCATTGCTGAGTATACTACCGATTCCCGAGTCGAGCAAAGTGTTATTGGGTTTTTCAATCTGGGATATCTTAGTAACAGCAACAAGTTGATGGCAAAAGGCTAGCCCCGTATTACATGGGACTTACACATAAATATGGGTGAACTATAGCTGTGCGCTGTGTGTGTGTGTGCTGTGCTGTGTGTGTGATATAGAGCTCTTTTACGGTCGTTAATGGTAGTCAGAAGCCCGAAAGTCAGACATCCAGTCTTACCAAGGGGTCTCGTGTTGCCCAGTAACTGGGTTGTGGAGGTCAGATAGGCAGTCGCTCCATGTAAAACACTGGTATTCAGCTGGATCCGGTTAGACTGGAAGCCGACCCCAACATAGTTGGGGAAATGCTAGGCGGATGATGATGATGGGTGCACTATAGCTATATCTCTTTCTTGCCGTTCGGGGAATATAGGCGTATTTGAGTTTTAACACAATGCATGTTGACCAACTGTAAAAACTCGAACTGAAATCATTTTTGATACAGAAATATTTTGAAGAAACAACAGTACTGTACTGTGGTTTCTTCAAAATATTTCTGTTCTCTCTGACTCTTTTACTCATACTTATAATTAAAAAAAAAGCTACTTCTAAATACATATGTGGTATAAAATCCAAAGAAATACAGACTTGCCTAAAAACAGAATGTGACAATAAAAAAACAGCTTGCGTAAAACTCAAACTTCCATAGACCAAAATATTGTTTACACGCCGCCATATTGAATTCCCGCCAAAATTTACCCGCCAATCCTAATTAAGTCAGCTGTCAGAATCTAGACCGGAGTATGGCCGTCATTATTTGCAAGCCATCGATGAAATTGTAAGCCAGTGAATGGGCAACACAATACAGAAGTTTGAGTAATTAGCAAACAGAACTTTCCATGGTTAGCTTGGGGCTATTCATGGCCAGACAAGTTAGTAGTTGGTGCACAGTTGCGATTATTAGTCGCAAAAATATATATTTTGAAGTAAAACTTACTTGGGCACGCTCGACTTGGGGAGTAAGCTGGTGAATGCGTGACGGGAGCGTTACAAAATCAAAATCAAAATCAAAATTCATTTATTCAAATTAGGCTGAGAATCAGCACTTTTTGAACGTCAAAGACGTTTACATAAGACAGTCCCCCAAAACGCTCACCCTTCACCACTTCCTAGTGTTTTTGCTGGGAAGAAGAAGTGGAGGAACAAACTCCCCAGCAACACGTCTGTCTGATAGGTTTGAAGAACCTGAAGCTATACAACACATTATGTCAAAAATAATAATTATGTCAATCATCTTTATACGTCATTCAATTAAATAATTTGCTACATGTTAGCTAGCACACACCAATATGCCAAAATAAATAAATAAAAAGTTATATATACCAAAATCGACAATTAACTCAAGCAAAGCCTGCTAAACTGAATACATAAAAAGCCTCCAAGGCAGTCCAAGGGCGTGCCCGCTGACATGTGCAATGCTGAATTATATCAATACAACTCATTCATACAATGTAATGAGAGGATCATGTCAATAACATAAAAATAAGGATAGTAGAAGAAACATACACAAAAATAAAGAACTATTAAACAGTAAAAGAACATAGTAACATTGTCCTGCGTTCAACAAAGCGACCAACTATTCTTGTCTTCTAAATAGTCGTTGATCGAATAATATGCTTTAGAACAAAGGTTTGATTTAACTTTAGCGAAACTCTTACTCTCTTTACTTTACGAAAACTCTATTAATAATTTACTTAATTTACCAAACTAATATGTATACGTTGTACATGTATATATTATACATATGTACATAAATAAACATATACATATAAAACATACAGATGGAGCTAAAGAAGTTTCACTTCAATTGTGTGGTCTAAAGCACACTCATTTTTTTTATTTAAAAAATACCTATACATGTCTAATATGATAGGTCGTTATAAGGCTAGGTCATTATCATCATCCTCCTGCCCTTATCCCAATTTATTTGGGGTCGGCGCAGCATGTTTTCCTCTTCCATACATCTCTATTTGACGTCATCTCAAGAGTCACCTTTTTCTAGCCATGTCATCTTTCACACAATCCGTCCATCTTTCCTTTGGTCTCCCTCTACTCATCTAACCCTGTCCATTCATACCCAAAACTTTCCTCACAACATGGTCCTCATTCAAGTTACAAGGCAAGGTGGAAATAAATATACTTATATAATAAATTGCACAAATTCACGCCTTTTTCCAATGGGGGGTATATAAATAGGTATAAACAATAGAACGCCACCTACTACGATCCTTACATACTCCTTTTGCTTCTTTTACATTCATACATTACATCTGGTCATACACGCACGCCAGTTGCGAATACTTTCCGAAGAACATAAAAGAATAAGGTTCATGTTCAATTGGTAAAATTTTACATTTTGGGGTAGCTTGATATTATGTTGGCCTCTGTACATAATAGTTTTTACATAGCAAAATACCTACAAAGTACAATCACCAAACACTCAAGTCCGTAATTCACACCAAACGCTGTGATTCAGTGAGACATTTTCAAAGCACTTTATCAAACTATGCGACTAAAAGTCGAGTCGGTAATGTGCGCCTAGTCTACCAAACTTGCCGATTCATGTCTACATAATTTCCTGGATGCGCCACCTACCGGAACTGTTGTCGGCGCGATTTTTCATGTGACCATGACGTCTTAATAACGCTAGTGTTCGCCCGTACTACAGTTTCGTTTTATTTTACACCTGTATTTCGCTTTATAAAGTTGGTTTATGTGAAACTGCATTGGTATACAAGTATAATGAAACATACATAACATCATACCTGTATTCCACGAAGAGTTGGGCAGAGGTGCACCTATAGTAACACCCACATTTCGCCAGTTATGTTGAAGTCCCATGTAATGGGGGGTGAACCTATTGCCATCAACCGGGCACAAATCCAGACTCCGGGCTGCTAATGATGATATTCCCATTGGAAAAACTTAATTACATAGAACTCAGGACCTCACGCTCAGCTTGGTACCAATAGACCAACGAGGCAGACGTAATATTAGGTCTTTACCTATGAAATTGCCGTTCTGCAGTACTGGCCATTTCAAATCAAAATATTTTTTGTTTGGCTAAGAATTCTAATTTCAAATTAATTTTATTTTAAAAACATGGATTTTTTTTTCCAAAAGTAGTCATTTGTTTATTGATTAGTGTTACATTTTCATCGCATTTAAATCTTTTTCGTCATCATGGATACGTTAAAAATTCGAGTAATTATGGAATATGAGTACCGTCGTGGCAGCAACGCGGCACAAGCGGCACGCAACATCAACGACGTTTACGGAGCTAACACTACAAACCAACGCACTACCTGTTATTGGTTTGCTCGCTTCCGTTCTGGAAATTTCGACCTGAAAAATGAACCTCGCGGTCGTCCGAAGACTTTGGTCGACAATGACGAATTAAAGGCGATTGTGGAAGCTGATGATACACAATCTACGGCTGAATTAGCAGCAGCTTTCGACGTTAGCGTCAAAACAATATTGGTCCATTTGCGTCAAATTGGCAAGGTAAAAAAGCTTGACAAATGGGTGCCCCACGAACTCAATGATCGCCAGCGCGAAGTACGCGTCGAGACGTGCCTTGCACTGCTCAACAGACACACAAATGAAGGAATTTTGAACCGCATTGTTACCTGCGATGAAAAATGGATTCTGTTTGATAACCGCAAGCGCTCAGCAAGTTGGTTGGATCCTGGTTCAGCACCTAAACAATGCCCTAAACGAAAACTTGCCCCAAGAAAAGTGATGGTCACTGTTTGGTGGTCTAGCGCCGGTGTGATTCAACACAGCTTCTTACCAAACGGGGTGAGCATTACTGCAGATGTGTACTGTGAAGAATTGAACACAATGATGGAGAAGCTGGCACATCTCCAACCAGCATTGGTCAATCGCTCGTCTCCGCTGCTCCTGCACGACAACGCGCGACCTCATACTGCACAGCAGACGGTCTCCAAGTTGCAAGAACTGGGGTTGGAAGCTCTCCGTCATCCGCCCTACTCACCAGACCTTGCGCCTACAGACTACTACTTTTTCCTGAATTTGGATAACTTCTTGGCGGGAAAAAAATTCAATACCCGAGAGGCAGTACAAAATGCCTTTGAAGAATTTGTTGCCTCCCGTCCAGCTGATTTCTTTAAGAAGGGCATCAATAAACTGCCACTGCGTTGGCAAAGATGCATTGATTGCATGGGTGATTACTTCGATTAATACAAATAAAAAATACATGAAAAAAATTCATTTAAATTTTTTCATACAAAACGGCAATTTCATAGGTAAAGACCTATTATAATATGGTAATTATAATACCAGCTTGTCCAGTGACAGGCTGAGAAGAGGCGTTTGCCCTGCAGTGGGACAGTTCCCCCTGCAGGGCAAACGCCTTTTCTCATACAGAGAAGGCACGAGCATTAATCACCACGCTTGCTCAAGACGGGTTGACAATTTCAGTCTTATATTAATGGTAAGTCCAGGTTCTCATACGAAGTTTTCCTTCACCGATGTCAGTGATGTCCAAGATAAACTTAGCTGAAATATAAACTCAAAAATGTAAGCTACATAAAATACGAATAAAAGGAGAAAGAGGGAACCATAAGGCATTCATATTTGTCCGCATCGCTGTCAAAGGGAAAGGAAGAGAAAGAAATAAAAAAATGTGTATTTGCCACATAAGACGTACTATGAACGTGCATATTGTAAGCAAATAAAAACGTAATACTAAGAATTTGTAATAAATAATGCTGGATAATCCACACAGCATCATCTAGCCCCAAGCTAAGCAAAGCTTGTGTTATGGATACTAGATGACTGATATACTTAATACAATACATTACATATATAGATATTTTTTATTATACATTGCAAATACCCAGAACACAAGGAACGAATCTTTGTATTGTCTCAAGACGGGAATCGAACCCGCAACCTCTTGCGTTGCAGGCAGACCTTCGCCCGCTGCGCCACATAGGTCGTCGATTATTTTGTCAGTTAAAAAAATACTTATGTTATGGTTGTGAAGACAAAACATAAACTTAAGATATAACACAAAAAAATGTCTGTTATTATTTAACATCAAACCAATTCAATACAAAACAAATTAGCTCTTAAAAGCTCATTAAAACAAAGGATTTTCCACATTTTCCCTTGTTGGTTACAATACTGCTCATCTTGAAGGCAACATTAAGTCATTATACATACACATATGGTTACGTTGGGTACCATTCCCCACAATATACATAAGAGGATTGCATTTGAGGATCTTTTCCTTGCTCTAATAAGAGCTGGGAGCGCGAATCAATTCAAATGGGTGATTCTTGGGATTGGGGCCAGAAGACAAGCGAGTTAAATAGGAATAAGGAGATTTTATTTGGTAAATAAGAATATAATCATCTGCCTAGCCTACGTGGAGCGACTTCGTATCTGAACTCCACAACACATTAACTAGGTAAAACGACACCCTTTGGTAAGATTGGTAGTCAGACTTTCGGGCTTCTGATAACCCATAACGACTCTCAATAATCTACCAAAATGTCAGACACTAATTTAAATGGTTCTCACTACTCTGACCAAGATCATCATTATCATATCAGCCAAAAGACTGCTGGATCTCTCCCAAAGACTTTCACAATTATCGGTCCTGCTCTGGCCTTGTCCATCGGCTTCCTACGATCTTCACCAGATCGTCGTTCCAACTTTTGCGGCCTACCCACTCTGCGAAGATTACATTATCTTGGCAGAGCCAAGATCTCTTCTCTCGAACTCTTTACGTGCTTCCTGATGGACGGATAGATCTTGATATTAATAGACAAGAAAATCCACAACATTATTTCAATGTATATTATCACTTAGGTACTATGAAATTGCAAATGAGTTACTAACCCAGATTAATTTTATACGATGTTAATCAAAGTTGCAATCGACAGTCCACAGATCATTGATACGAGTACCTCATCGATTTACATTTAATATTCGAGTCGATTAATTCTGCTGATCGATGTAGACCAATTGCATATTAATTTACGTAGATACACCGCGCAATAAAACCTTAGTCCCTATATAAAGATGTCATCTGCACAGGCCTTTCCCAACTATGTTGGGGTCGGCTTCCAGTCTGACGGAAACGCGCTATGGAGTCTTTGTGGGGGACCTCCCTTACATTAGTGCCCCCAAAAGAAAGATGGACCTGTCCAAGTTAAAACACCTTACTAAGTGTAATTTATAAAAAATCCCAAGACAAGTCCTCTTAAATATTATGTTCCCTCATCCTGAACTGCTAAGCCTTTTCCCAACTGTATTGGGGTCGGCTTCCAGTCTAACTAGATGCAGCTGGATACTTGAATATTACCATGGAGGGAATGCCTATCTAACACTGAAGGAGCTCGTGGCTAAAAAAACAGCCGCACGTGTTGATCAAAGGTTAAGCTACGCTTGTCGACGTCAGTCTGTGGATGAGTGACCGTTTGTAACATATGGAGACTCTTCCGTACCTCGGAGAACTCGTTAAGCCGTTGGTCTTGGCTGTCATTTGTGGATCTTTGACAGTCGTTACGGGTAGTCAGAAGCCCGAAAGTCTTACAACCACTCTTACCAAGGGGTATGGTGTTGCTCAATAACTGGGTTATGGAGGTCAGATAGGCAGTCGCTCCATGTAAAATACTGGTATTCAGCTGCATCCGGTTAAACTGGAAACCGACCCCAACACGGTTGGTAAAAGGCTATGCAGGTGATAATTAGTTTAGATATAAGTAAAATACATAAATAAATACTAAGAATATTTGTAATCGGGTTCTTTTCTTCCATCAGAAATTGCTCAGTAGCAGCCTTGGAGTCTGGACTTGTGCCCAGTTGGTGTCATGGCTTGCCACCCATGACATGGTATTCAAACATAACTGGCTAAATGTGAGTGTACTATAGGACTGTACGCCCCTGTCTGATCCTTTGGGAAATACGGATGATGAATGCCTATTAGTTTCTGGTACTATACCAGAAACTGTGTCAAATAGGCATTCATCACACACACACTTGTGAAAGAACACAAAATTATTTGTATGATGAGTTCGTGAGATCGCTCTTTTCCCAGCCCCACAAAGAATCATGCGGAGGTGTCTCTCCGGATTCATTTTTAAATTCAAATTAACTTATCGCACGTTATCAGCACGGGAACCGGTTAAATTTTACGAGTCGCCACGCCGCCGGTTCTTCGGATTCTTCGGTTCTTCGGGTTCTTCCTACGTGTGTGAATTTAACAACGGTTATGCGGTGAAAATGAGCTCTGAAGAAGAATATTGGAGACGCTTTTGCAGCGTGGCCGGTTTTGATTCGTTTCGCTTGCGGTTTTTTTGGGATGCGGAAATGAGATGGAGATATCTTTCATGAATATAATTTACAACATCACGCCTGCATTCCCCGTAGGTTTGAGCAGAGATGCACACAAAGTAACACCTACCTTTTGCCAGTTATGTTTATAGCTCCCATGTTATAAGGGGAAAGCCTATTGCCAATCCAGACTCTGGGTTGCTAATGATAAAATTCCTATTGGAAAAACTCTTTGCACGACCTTGGAATTGGACCCAGTATAGTACCTCACGCTCAGCAGTCGCTCTTGGGACCGCTCGACCAATGAGGAAATCATGAATATACCTATTCTATTATTCTGATTTCTATGATTAAGGTACTCCTAGTATAGATGTCAGAGTTTCAATGTTTAACGGCACGGTTGTTGCTGAGCAATCGGCTGCTGCACTGCGTGGCGTGGGTTCGATTCCCTCCCAAAACAAAATCTCCTCTTCATTTTTAACTTCCCCTTATTCATAAATTACTCTTACATTTTATCGTAAGACTTTAATATGTAATCTAAGAATACTTTGTAAGAACGGACTTACACGGTTACATAACTGGCAACATCTGGATGTCACTATAGGTGCTTCTGCCCGACCCTTCGGGGATTATAGGCGTGATATTATGTTATGTTATATTATATGCCAAATGGCAAACCCAATTTCCGATTGACATTATTATTAATTTATGTAGGTGTACTATAGAATACTATAGATACACCTCTGCCTTACCCTTTAGGGAATACGGGCGTGATGTTATGTTGTACATTATTATTTTCAGACGAAAACAAACCTACGCACCACACCGTTTCCTGGTTCCATTAATATCTATTTTTATACCCACCCTTAAAGTAATAATTATCGACAATCCCACGTGTTATCGGTAAAAATAATCCCGCACTAATACAGGTGAAGATTTACAAGGTGGGCGGATAGAGGTGCGATTTAAGCTTTACCTGCATTAACATGATATCGATCAGCTTGCCGCACCTCTAGCATGTTTTACGTCGCCTTATTACAACTTATCGGATAATTAACCGTATGCGTTCGAAATTAAAGTTTAAAATGGCTGTGGTGGGGTTGTGTCTTAGTTTTATGAGTGTGCAAAAATAAAGTTTACAGAAATATAAGAGGTAAGAGAGAAAGGTAAAATGTTAATAAGAACAGGCTAAGCTGCACTTGTCGAGATCAGTCTGTGGATGGGTGACCGTTCGTAACATATCGAGACTCCTCCGTGCCTCTGAAGCACGTTAAGCCGTTGGTCCCAGCTGTCATTTGTAGATCTTTAACAGTTCTTGCGGGTAGTCAGAAGCTCGAAAGTCTGACAACCAATCTTACCAAGGGGTATTATGTTGCCCAATAACTGTATTTTGGAAGTCAAATATGTAGTTGCTCCATGTTAAATGCAGATGCACCCGGTTAGACTGGAAGCCAATCCCAACATAGTTGGGAAAAGGCTAGGCAGATAAGAAAGGTAAAATATAATAAGAGTCACGTTGAAATAGTCTCTGATTGGTATTTCACACTAACTGATCAACCATGAGTTCAGTACATGATTAATTTACAATAACCGACGGAATATTTCAAGGCTAGGTATCATGAAAATCGACTGACAACCAATCGTATTCATCCATTGTCCATATTTTTTAAATTCTTTATTAATAAGGAAAGAAAAGTATCCACACGGATACGTCAACCCCATTATACCTTATTATACTCTTTTTATATAAAACTATACACTATTATACTCCTATAATTATACTATATTTTTATAAGACACTACTATACATATAGGTACTAAAAAATAAGACAGGGAATTAATGCCTAGACTTCTGTATTAAGCCACAAATAATGCCTTTAGCTCCCACAGTCCATTTAAATACCATCAACAATTTAATCCTTACAGAAAAAAAAGCGCGTTTATTTAAACTATTATTTAACCCCATCGCAATCTACGGAACCCAACACTTGTTATAATTACCGCACGCAACACCGACGATTTACGTCGGTCGAAACTTTACAAACGCCCGACTTTGCCTGTTAACTAAATTACTTTTATCCGGTTTCAGCTGTACTGTGCTGTGGGGGTAATTGAGTGGAATTTACGGTGGTGTACTGACGTCATCTCTGTACTGACTAAAGGCTTAAACAAAAACAAAATAAAGAAAAGAAAACAGAAAGAAAAAAATTATTTATTTAGCACACGCTCAGGCGCACAATACCAAAAAGGAAAAAAATAAAAAGTATAAGTGAAGAAAGTTCTTATACTAGACACGGCTTGTTTTGTTACGCGATGCCTCTCTCTGGAGCCCTGGCCGGTAGCTTGGACACTATCCTGATACCGTTGGGCTATTATTTATTTTTATTTTTCAACATTTTTTTGTGTGGTTGTACTTAAGGTATACCCACATTTCACCAGTTGTGTTTTTGAAGTCGTAGGCTCGCCTTTTGCCATCAACCGGGCAGAGGTCCATACATCTGAAAGGTTAGTTCCAACCTAAAATAACAACCACAACAATAACACCAAAACAACAATTGAACAATTTAGGCAATAGCTTAATAATGAACGTCCACTAACACCACACAAACCGGGGATTAAAATAATAATTATCAAACACGCATAACCAAGTAAAGACGTAGGAACTTTCAAGGGTTTGGGCTTGATCCCTACATAATCTGGGATTAAATGCAAACTGAATGGGTTTACGGTACAGAATAATTTCCATACATTTGTTGGTGGCGTCGTATTTAGTGGCAGTAAGCTGGTCGATATCGCGGGGTAGTGCGGAATGTAGGGGATGCTACGGGAGGGGATTAAAGATTAAAATAACGGGGGTAAATGTAGGTAGTTTATTCGGTATAAAATATATTTGATAGGCTCGTGTTGGATTGTAATATGTTTTTATAAAACTGATTTAAAAAAGGAAAAATATATCCGATGTTTTTTTTTGGAAATAAGTTTTTTTATATACAGCTTTTTTTTATACACACGCAGTCGAAGTCCCGAGTTACTAGTCACAAATACGCCACATTTTTCCGTATGTCGTGATGGCCCAGTGGTTATGACTTCGACTCTTATGCATACACTTCGACTCTTATGGTTATGGGTTCAAATCCGGGCAAAACTACCAATGTGTTTTCTTCATTTCATATGTACGTTCTAAGTTTATCTTAGACATTACTGACATCTGTGATATCTCTTTATGAGAAGAGGCCTTAGCCCAGCAGTGGGACTGTAACAGGCTGGTATTATATACTGTCCGTTTCATTAAGAACTTTTGAATAAACTTTCTCTAATAGATCCCTAAAAGTACCTCCTCGAATATCTATTAACCGTGAGCCTTGGGCCTTACTCATTGTGGGCGATGCCTATTACATTAGGTGCAATTTTTTCCAATTTTTTTTTTGCCATTTTTATATTTTAAACCTATAATCCACTATTTAAAAACTCCTCCAAACTCCACAGCAAGTCACATCCTACACCCCAAAAACAAACGTAAAAGTCGCTACCAAGCGCCCACATTAATTCTACTTCGCTTGCAATATTTATAATCATCATCATCATCATCATCATCCTGCCCTTATCCCAATTTATTTGGGGTCGGCGCAGCATGTTTTCTTCTTCCATACATCTTTATTTGCCGTCATCTCAAGGGTCACCTCTTTTCTTGCCATATCATCTTTCACACAATCCATCCATCTTTTCTTTGGTCTTCCTCTACTCATGTAACCCTGCACCTTCATACTCAAAACTTTCCTCACAACATGGCATGGCATGTGATGCAAAGGAATGAGGACATTCCTTCGCATTACATGCCCATACCATGACAACCGATTTCCACACAACTTCTCGGTCACAGGCGCCACTTTCAGACTTTCTCTTACATACTCATTTCTTATTCTATCCATTCGCTTGCAATATTTATAAACATTCTGAAAATATTTTCAGGTTCATTGTTGCCCCTGTATTTCTCAGTGTGCCACAGCTCCATAGTAATTTCAGCTAAGCCGTAGCGCTACGATGGCTTAAATATATTTACAGTGAACTTCGGGGAGAGCCATCCTTTGACGACCGATGTGGCGCGGTGGGCGAAGGTCCGCCTGCGACGCAGGAGGTTGTGGGTCCGATTCCCGCCTTGGGACAAATGTTTGTACGATCTACGAAGATTTGTTCCGGATGTTCTAGGTATTTGATATGTATAATAAAAAATATTTATCTATGTAATGTGTTGTATTAAGTATATCAGTCATCTAGTACCCATAACACAAGCTCTGCTTAGCTTGGGGCTATATGATGATGTGTGGATTGTCCAGCATTATTTATTTATTTACTTTCTCTTTTTGACGAATGTGGCGAATGTGGCGCGGCGGGCGAAGGTCCGCCTGCGACGCAAGAGGTTGCGGGTTCGATTCCCGCCTTGGGACAAATGTTTGTACGATCTACAAATATTTGTTCCGGGTGTTCTGGGTATTTGCTATATATAATAAAAAATATCTATCTATGTAATGTATTGTATTAAGTATATCAGTCATCTAGTACCCATAACACAAGCTCGGCTTAGCTTGGGGCTAGATGATGCTGTGTGGATTGTCCAGCAATATTTATTTATTTATTTACTTATAGATGGGGCTGTAGTTACTGTCATAGTTCATGGGGTGGTATATTGGGTGACGTTATCCTACGTTGAGCATACAATAATGGCCTCTATGTTTAGACCACACCTCTTAAGAACGAGCTTCAACATCATCCGCTCAGCCTTTTCACAACTATGTTGGGGTCGGCTTCCAGTCAAACCGATTGCATACCAGTATTTTACATGGAGTGATTACCTTTCTGACCTCCACAACCCAGTAACTGGGCAACACGATATCCTTTGGTAAGACTGGTTGTCAGACTTTCGGGTTTCTGAATAGCCTTAATGCCTGTCAAAGATTAAAAAATGACAGACGGGACCAACGGCTTAACTTTCCGAGGCACGGAGGAGTCTCGATATGTTACAAACACTCTTTAGCAACCCTTATAACTCCCACTTTCTCGATCATAAATATGCACTTATATACATAAAGCGGTACATAATATACACCAAGCGTGGGAAGTCCCCGTTTGGTGCCGACACGGGAAGCAATTACCTGTTACCTTGCTGAAGATTTCTTGTGTAATGTGGGTAGATTTTATTTTTGTATCAAGCTTATTATTAGCTATAACGTAGGCGAGGGGTTAAGGGGATGTATAAAAATATTAAGTGGCTGTCTTGTTAGCGTCATCCTTATTATATTTTATTGGGGTGGAAAAGAGTGTTTTGCCTGGAGCCTAGACTCAATTCCGTCGCTGTAAGCTTTGACGCCAACGGAAAGGTCAATTTGTGCGGAGTTGACATTAGACACCGTCAAAGCTATTATCTACCTAGCCTTTATACAACTATATTGGGGTTGGCTTCCAGTTTCCAGCAGCTAAATACTAGTATTTTACATGGAGCGACTGTCTATCTGACCTCCATAACCCAGTTACTGAGTAACACGATATCCCTCGGCAAGAATGGTTGTCAGACTTTCAGGCTTCTGAATACTGCAAAGATCTACAAATGACAGCCGGAACCAACGGCTTAACGTGGTTTCCAAGGCATGGAGGAGTTTATTATGTTACAAAAGATCACCTATCCACAGACCGACCTCGGCAAACGTAGCTTAACCTTCGATAAACCCGTGTGGCTGTTTTTATTTATCTAAGAGCTCCTTCATACATCATCTTCTTCTTCCATACATCTCTATTTGCAGTGATCTCATCATTCTTGGGTCTTCCTCTACTAAAATATACTATACAACTAAAGCCGCCTAGATAAAATTGTGGAAGAATGAAAAAGAAGAATGTATTAAAGCCCAAATGGGTCCCAGAAAACGTTCAGCTACATCGTGGCAGACCAAGGCGAAGATGGTGGTAGGAGCTGGTCGTCTATAGACAGGTTTGTTTTATATTCGTTCGATACAGAGAAAAGTGGTATGGACAAAGACAGTACTTTGCCCTGCAATGGGAAAACATAGGCAAAAAAATTCAATTTTCTAAACTAATATAATATATTTGTATATTTGCGTGTAATGGTCAAACTTAAAAATGACCAATTTTAAGAATTCTTTCACGCACAGAAAGCTACATTATCAGCAAGTAACATAGGCTATATTTCATTTTGAAAACTACCCTAAAATAGGTAGGAGGGGATGTTAAAGTTCGAAGGAAAAATTACAAATCTACGCGAACAAAATCGCGAGCGAAGTGCTAGTGAAAAATATGTTCGTTGTTCCCAGGGCAGTCACCTAAGTAATTTCTGTCATGGGGTCAAAACACAAATAACTTTATGAGCCTACTACACTCAATCCTCGTATCCCCTTTCCTCAACCGATAAAACACATAACATCACGTCTGTATTTCCCAAAGGACTAGACAGAGGTGTACCGTCCTATAGTGTACTCACATTTCACCAGTTATGTTTGAATACCATGTCACGGGTGGCGAGCCATGATACCAACCGGGAACAAGTCCAGACTCCAGGCTGCTACTGAGCAATTTCTGATGGAAGAAAAGCACCCGATTACAAATGTTCTTAGTATTCATGTATTTTACTTGTATCTAAACTAATCATCACCTGCATAGCCTTTTCCCAACTAAGTTGGGACCGGCTTCCAGTCTGACCGGATGCAGCTGAATACCAGTGTTTTACATGTAATATCTAAATCAACAATGTTGGACAATCCATACAGCATCATCTAGCCCCAAGCTAAGCAGAGCTTGTGTTATGGGTACTAGATGACTGATATACTTAATGCAAACATTATATAGATAGATATTTTTTTATTATACATAGCAAATACCCAGAACACCCGAACAAATCTTTGTAGATCGTACAAACATTTGTCTCAGGGAGGGAATCGAACCCGCAACCTCCTGCGTCGCAGGCGGACCTTCGCTCACCGCGCCACATCGGTTGTCAATATTTATACAATAAAGAATAAATAATTTGTCTGACCCTGAAACCGAAAATAGGACCAGACCAACGAGGCAGTCTACCTGCATAATCTGGACTTAACATAACCTCTATCCAATACAATCCTTGTGCACGGTCTATATCGATTAGGAAGAGGGAGAGAGCAAATATTTATTAGTACACGGTACTCTATTCTTGCAATGTTCAACTTCGGTGCAGTCTCGCAGGTGTGATTGTGGTTGTATTACTAATGTTAAGACCCGCATACACGGTTCTCTTTGGCGCGATTTTGGACGCGTCAAGACGCGTCGACTTGTCGACTGTTATAGTAACTGTGGGTGTTATGATGAACTTGCAAGAATATGGTATGCTAGTGAAAAGAAAGGAGAGAAAAATAGAGGGTAGAAATACAAAGAAAAGAAAAAGAAATAAAAAAAAAAGAAAGAAAGCCAAAGCAAACCAAGAAAAACCAAAGCAAACCAAACGTTTTGTCATGTTTTTGATATCTTTTCTTAAAGTATATTGTATACTTTTTTTCAACGTTTCGTCACACTAGGAATTTCTCCTATATCGTAGGTGCGTTTACAAAAATTTAAACTCACGAACAAACAACTAGCTGTAAATCATACAAATATTTGTTCCGTGCGGGAATCGAACCCGCGACACGCAGCGCAGCAGGCTATCGCTCAGCTACTGCCAGCTTTGCCATTTAAGTTAGTATTTCACTTGCATATAACATGACAGTTGCATTTTGATATCTATTCTTAAAGCATATGTGGGTGCTATACGTAATATTGTCTTTTTAAAATTGTATTTATGTAAAACGGTTGATAGGATCAAACAACCATGTTAATCGAATTCTTATAAAATACCGATATATATTGCTAGCCAGTTATCTTTGCACTCACAGTGTTGACATTTTACTCGATAGTTGGCATTAATGGAGACGGGAAACACCATCGATAAAATTGCTACAGTGTCGATAGGAAAGCGCGTTCACAGCTCAAACTTCATCGCGATACCGTCACATGTCGCGATTATTATCGATATAGGCGAGCTGCGCCGCGATGTATCAGCTTCTGAGGTCTGAAGGCCGTTCGTATAAATATTGCTACATCAACCATTATTGCGAGAAACAAGTTTATATACCCCAAGAAAGACTAAAAAGCCTAAAAGTGTGAGTAAACTCGGCATTATTAGAACCTAATAGGTTCTAGAAGTATTGGGGTGGCACTAAAATGCGTATTTTATATTTATTCCAAAATTAATTATGTTTTTCCATTTATAATTTTAAGGCGTTTTATTCCATTGTTCTCTGAGGGAGCTAACAAAAAATGCATTGTTTGTGATTAGTTACAAAATTTAATATTGTTGTTATGTACACTTAGGCATTAGGTAATTCCGTAAAGATAGTCGAAAGATCATTGATATATGGGTTCGTTGTATATGAGAAGAATAAATACATACATTATCTAAATGATTTATGCCTATAGTCGAGATACTTTTTTTTACTTTTAAAACGAAGTTTCTTGAGCTAGAGCGAGCACAGAGATCTCTTATCAAGGTCATGTATACCAAACCGTACAGATTCCCAACCAATGATTTATATTCTCTTAGCGGCATACTCACAGTCAGAAAATTATACATACTCCATGCTGTCTTAAAATTACACAAAGTCCTGCCCTATGACCCTCACTCTCAGGAAAGAAGACGAAAATACCGTGCTGCACCAATAGAATTCGTTAAAACTAAATACGCTAAAAGACAATTCAATACAAATTCCGCTGCCCTATATAATAAAATAAATAAAATAATCAACATCTATCCCATGACTACTAAAGACTGCAAAAAGGAAATAGTTCAATGGCTAAAACTGAAGACCTATGATGATATTGAATTGTTGCTGCAAGCATCGTCAATATGAGTTGAAAAGATACACGCACGCATGCACCCTCACTCACACACACACACACACACACCCTATACACACATACACAAACACCCCCCACCTACACACACATACTATTTTTGTTTATTATTATTTATTTCTTTAATTTCTTTTATTTTCTTTTTGTTTAAGTTATGTTTTAGTACACCACTTTTACCACTTTATAATTTGTCATTGAAGAGCGGGGCCTTCTGGCACAGGTATATCTTTACTTAAAAGGAGGTCCCTATGTAAGATTTACTGTAAAAGTTGTACATGTTACTGCAATAAACTTTTTGTATTTTTTGTATTTTGTACTTTAATAATACACGCCAATCTAATCTCTTCTGTCACTATTAGCTTGTATGTCATTGTTAAACTATAAACTTATAAGTATCCAAGAAGGTTCGAATGCTCAAAATAATTTGACACATCGTGCTTTAGAAAAAGACAGTCTCAATACCGGTATAAGTGACGACTTTCTAGAAAGCCAAACTCTTGGAATAACCATCTCCAGCCAACTACTGTGTTATGTTTAATTGAGAAAAAATACATGCGGCTTTTTCTGAGTAGAGGGTTTGAGCGCCAAAATATGATCGTGTGAACAGACCCTTACAAGCTGTTGTGAATTGGTGATTTCTCATTGCAAGTATTGATTGTCGAAATAAAGCATGTGTGCGTCAGTGAATAACTGCAAGTATTGTTGTGTGTGTCAGATTAACATAGTGAAAAGCGAAGAGAAGTAGAGATGTCAGCATAAACTATTGACAATCCAGAATTGTACATTCAGACATAGTGTTAAAAGGCTGTGTGATTATGTAAGCGGTACGTATGATACGCAATATATTATTTGCGTCCAAAATATCGCAGTGGTTGAAAGCAAAGTCTTCAACCATTGATGACATATGCATCGGAGACGTAGTCGCTCACAATGGGTCTCATAAGAAAGGTTTAAGGTCACCCAAAGGGCAATGGAAAGGGCTTCTGTCTGCGTGATCGATTCAGAAATATATAACCAAAGTAACCGACATGAATATTACATGTAACTTCAAAATTAAATCAAAATAAACTAAACAACGCACGCGATCCCAAATGGTCCCAAAAGGTTGAAGTGTACTTTTCAGGACATAGCCAAGCCGAGCTGTTAGTCGTCACTCTTCATTACTAGCAATATGGATGAATTTCAATGCCCAATGAGCTCTTTCTCACACTTTTACACCTACTTGTAAATAATATGATCATTTTAATTAGGGTTGTATTTTAGGACATAATAACTCGATTAAGTTATCTTACCGATGTCGGTCTAGGGACGTATGGCCATGTATGAAATACCGAGACCCTCCGCGCCTTGGAAAACACGTTAAGCTGTTACTCCCTGCTGTCATTATAAGATCTTTGACAGACGTTACGGGTAGTTGGAAGCCTGAAAGTCTGACAATCAGTATTACGAAAGGGTACGCAACATAACATCACGCTTGTATTTTCCAGAAGGCATGGGGCACCATATCAGCACCTAGACGTGAACCTACAGCACACCCACATTTAACCAGTTTTTTGGAGAGAGCTATGCTCGGAGTTTCTCTGAAGGATAGGATTCGTAACGAATAAATCCGACAGAGAAGCGAAGTTACCGACATAGCTCAAAGAATTAGCAAGTTGAAGTGGCAGTGGGCTGGCCATATCTCGCGAAGAACCGACAACGCTGGGGTAAATGTGTTCTTGAGTGGATACCGCGACTCGGCAAACCTAATGTAGGACGCCCTCTGACCAGGTGGGATGACGATCTGCGAAAGACTGCAGGCAGATGCTGGATACAGGAAGCTGAAGACAGGCAGACAGGCTATGGCGCTCATTAGGAGAGGGCTATGTCCAGCAGTGGACTAGTATAGCCTGATGATGATGATGAACCAGTTTTTAGCCATTTTAAAGTGCCATATAATAGGCTGAGAAATACACATCCAGACCCCGGGCTCCTACTGAGAAATCGCTCATGAAAAATCCCAAAATGGACGGTACCGAGTTGTGAAGGTCAAATAGGCAGTCGCTCCATGTAAAATACTGGTATTTTAGTGCACACGTTTAGACTGGAAGCCGACAACATAGTAGGCGAAAAGTTAGGTCAACGATAAAGGCAATATTGACACGCAATATTGATACCGTTTCGAAATTAACCAATCACGACGAGATATAACGCTAAGCTAACTGCAACTAATCATAGTTTACGGTACGTATCGGATTAACTACTAGTAAATCTAATTTACTTGTAACCCAAGAGCCGTTAACTCAACCATTTTATATTAAAATAATACTTGAGTTTCTGTAACAGAAAATAATTAAGGAGCTATTGCCTTTTAAGTATTTTTTTTTTCAATTACATCTTCTGACAGGTTGACGTTAAATAAAATGGTTTTATGTTATCATATTTTATTGAAAGTATTGATTAACAGTTTCCTGGGGACTTTATAAGGTATACATAAATATTTAGTATAAGCTGGGCTGTAATTCTGTTAATACGCTGTACTATACTGTACCAGTTTAAGAACTTATGTTACAACTTAAATTCAAACGATTTTAAAATTTAAAATAGTCTTTTCGCCTAAATATTCATATAGTTGACCTTATTTATTTGCATAGATGATACTAATTATGCATCTTGGATGAATTAAAACAGAAATGCTAGAGGATAGTTGTCTTTTCGATTTAAAAATCATTCAAGCTGCATCATTGGACACTAGCTCAGCAGGCGCGCTTGCTGGTGCTGATTGCGTGGTTCCGGGTTCGATTCCCAGCAAAAGTGTTATTGATATTTTCTAATATAGGTAAACTTTCTCATTAGCAGCCCAGAGTTTAGATTTATGCCCAGTAGATAGCAATAGGCTCGCCCCCGTAACTGGCGAAATGTGGGTGTTACTAAAGATGCACCTCTGTCCAACCCTTTGGGCTATACAGGCGTGATGTTATGTGTTTAAAACATTAAAATTCTCGTTAAGTTTAAACGACACGACTAGGGCCTCTGTTTCTAAAAACCAAGTGAATATTAATATCAGTGACGGAGTGACAGACATTCTACTCGTATACAATTACGCGTTGGCATCTCTACAAGAAAAAAGGCAATCTTAATATGTTAGAAAATATTATTCTTCGAAGAGATATAAGTTTCATAATCTAGAAAGAATCTTATTATGACATAGTCTGTTCTTATATGCGACAGCAAGGTATTATAAATATAAGATGTAGAATGCCTTGAATTGAAAAAACTTTGTTATTATTAAGACATTAGAAGGAAGCTGCTTCAAGTACTTAACTGCCTCTTTGGTCTAGTTGTTGCAAGCACTACTATTGAGTATGAGGGCCTAGGTTCGATTCCCGGGACGGGCAAAGCGTTATTGGGTTTTTCCATCAGGATTTTTTAATACCAGCTCGGACATTGGATTCGTGACCAGTTGGTAGCAACAGACTCGCCCCGTACTCCATGGGACTTAAATGTGGGTGTACGAGTATAATAAGTACACCTTTGCCAAAGCAATCGGGAAATACAGGGTGTTATGATAAGATTTTTCAAAATAAAATTTATAGATAGACGTTAGACTCATGGAGGTCAGTATCTACCACCCCGTTTGGCCGATCCCAAATTGATATGAAAAGACAGTATGGTACATGCAGTAACAGTCTTACATGAGTAAAAAGACAAGATAAATATAAATCAGCGTAGATTTATTCCAGATTATAAGTTTTATAAAACCGGTAATGCATTATTTAAATCATCCTCCTATCCTTATCCAAATTTATTTGGGGTCGGCGCAGCATGTTTTCTTCTTCCATACATCTCTATTTGCCGTTATGTCAATTCTAAACTCCTTTCTAGCCATATCATCTCCCACACAATCCATCCATCTCTTCTTTGGTCTTCTTCAACTCTTGTAACCCTAAACAGACCTACTTTAAAGTTTCCTCACAATGATTTTGCATTTTCTAATCTACATAAGACTGAAATTCCCTTATCAAGAAGTGTCATCTCATTATGCAAGAATAACAATAATAATAGTAGACATCATTCGAATTACAATCAGTATGAATCCTTAAAAGGGAAAAATAATAAAATTCCTATTTAACTTCCCAGCTAAAAGCAATCATTATAAGACTCAACTCAATTTCAAGTCGTGCAAAAACGCATGCAAATAATGCCGTATCTTCATAAAAAACCATTTAGAACAAAATCTACTTATACCTATGTTATGTGACCATCTGTTGCTGACTGGACTGGTCAAGGAATTCTCTTGGAGACTTGAGATCGGCTTGTTTTTACACCTGTCAGTACTCGGACCCGTTTTCAACGGATGTATCGAGCATTCACCCAGAAAGACAGAGACGGCGATATAAGCGTGCCGTGTGAGCATGATAGAATGTAGTTTCTTTTGGGAGTAAGACAGGGCGAGGTATACGGTCGCGTGGCGCGAGAAAGTGACGGAGCTACACCCTGCTTTGCTTGTTTTGTTTAATAATCCAGTTATAATAAGAAAGGTTGTAAGGCTTCCGAAGGTGCAACGATTTTAAAAGGGTTACTTGCAACTTTGTGTTGGTATAACTTTAGCGGGATTTATAACCCATTGTATTTCGTTTTTGGTATTGTAAACAGTAGCTTGTAATCTTTTGTGTTACGATATTGACAGTAATGTGTTAACATTTAAATGAATGGATCGATTGAATGGCGGTTTCTCTTTTAAGGTTTAAATTCGGTCTCTCTGCACGCTAATCTGACATAAGTAGGTACAGTCAGTGTCTGCCGATATTGAGCTGAGTGACTGATCTGGATACTATCTTTAGACCAGTATCTGTCCTTGAGTGGACAGTGGATTACACGAGGGTACCTTACACGATAGTTAGTTGTCTTGTAAAACCCATTTCGGAACCCAGGTATAATATAATAATTACAATGATAAAGGTGTTGGGTTAAAAGGAGATATTAGTGCTTATTCCCTTGTTAATCAGCTTAACTAAATTAAGACTACCTTCATCTCTTTATCCATCTAATACCTTTGAACGAGCAATTCTTGTATATATATAATCTGAATCTCGGAAACTGCTCCAACGATTTTCGTGAAATTAATATGCAGGGTTTCGGGGGCGATAAATCGATCTAGCCAGGTTTCATTCTTAGAAAACGTCGTTTTATCCGAGCAAAGCTTGGTCATTCAGGTACTCTCTTATAAATAAATAAATAAATATTGCTGGACAATCCACACAGCATCATCTAGCCCCAAGCTAAGCAGAGCTTGTGTTATGGGTACTAGATGACCGATATACTTAATACAATACATTACATAGATAGATATTTTTATTATATATAGCAAATACCCAGAACACCCGGAACAAATATTTGTAGATCGTACAAACATTTGTCCCAAGGCGGGAATCGAACCCGCAACCTCTTGCGTCGCAGGCGGACCTTCGCCCGCCGCGCCACATCGGTCGTCACATTATAAAACAAGAAAGGGGCAGACATATATAAGAGCATATATAGTTGAACAGAAACTTCAAAAAAACTTAGATGACATTTCAAAAGGTACCAAGAACGAGGTGAAGTTCAAGTCATAAACTAATTTTACATATCTAACTTAGTTCTTAACTGTGCTCATACTCATACATTTCTTGCTATCTGTCAGAAAGAGAGTTCAATTCTTGAATTGTTATATTACCAGTCTGTTAATGTTCCAATGGGGGTCAAATGCCTGACAAGGCACGAGTATTCGTCACCAGGATTGCTAAAGGTGGATTGCCGATTACAAACTTATACTCCAGGTTTCCTCACTTTGTTTTTTATGGGCCGTTACGACCTGTTCACTGGTATAATTAATAACAATTGTAGTTCTTCCATAGTCCTACATTACCAGTACACTTTATCCACCCAAAATCATAGTCAAATATATTTTGACTCCATGTCCTGCATCTTGTCCTGCCCAGTCCTGCACCAACCGTTGGTTCTCCTTGGAAGCACTTGCATAGAGCATACCGGGAAAATCGTCGGTTGGTGCCTCAGCCCGGGTCTTCACAGGATCCCGAAAAATGTACAAAATAATAATAATAAAATTCTCACTCCATTCTATCAGATTAAGTACTCGTATAGAATTGAAATGGATGTCTGCTAGAGGTTCGCCTTTATATATAACACAAGTTAACGTATGTTTTTACCAACTAATGTGAATAAATTACAGGAACAGATCTGCCTAATCGCTTAAGGATAAAAAAACATGATGTCTTTGTAACGAATCTGTTTCATCATCATACCGTATTTAACACTAATATGTCAGTGACTTGGCGAAACCTTGACTATTTACTTCTTTACTCTGAATACATTATTTTTAATGATATTGCAAAAGCAATTTCTTAGTGTGAATTTCTTTGTAAATTGCAAGCTTTTCAATCCTTATTAGGAGTTCGTTTGTAAGGTTTAACTCACAAACTTGTTATTGTTGATCTAGTTATTAGATATTCTTAGATATATTTTGGAACGGCTTGTTGCTCTAGTGTTCGCTATCCAAGCATGAGATCCTGGGATCCATTATCAGGTCTGGTAATAGGCTCGCCGCCTATTTCAAGGGACTTAAACATAATAAGTGATAAGTACGTCCACCAAGCGTGGTGATTAATGCTCGTGCCTTCTCTGTATGAGAAGAGGCCTTTGCCCTGCAGTGGGACAGTAATGGGCTGGTGCTACTAAGTACACCTCTGCACAACCCATCAGGGAAAGCAGACACCGAACTTCATTTAAAAACCATACGTAAGTGTCAGAATTGTATGTTTCGATGCTTACGAATGGCTTATTTTGGGAGTCAGGCATAAACGACGGACATACAGTATCTGTGTCATGGCATTGACAGAAAGATGTGTCAGATTGGATTGAAAAAAAAAAATATCATAATTAACGAGTGTTTTACTAACAGCCAAATTAGTACCCATACCTATTAAGAAATTGGAGGAGCTCGTGGCTAAATAAAAACACCCGCAAGGGTTGATCGGAGGCTAAGCTACGCTTGCCGAGGTCAGTCTGTGAATGGATGACCGTTTGTAACATTTCAAGACTCCTCCGTGGCTCAGAAAGTACGTTAAGCCGTTGGTCCCGGTTGTCATTTGTAAATCTTTGACAGTCGTTACGGGCAGTCAGAAACCCGAAATTTTGTCGACCAGTCTTACCAAGGGGTAACGTGTTACCCAGTAAGGGTTGTGTAGGTCAGATAGGCAGTCGCTCCATGTAATACTCTAGTATTTAGCTGCATCCAGTTAGACTGGAAGTCGACCCCAACATAGTTGGGAAAAGGCTAGGCAGATGATTATGATGACCTGTTCAAAAATTAATGGTAAAAAAGAGAGTTGGAGACGAAGATTGCTTTCGTGTGGTATCACTAACCGAGCAATAGGGATGTGTCCTTAGTAAAAATATATTAAGTCTATTTAGTCCGTCAGTAAGATTACCAAAAAATATTGAAAACGTATTTTTTGCATACTTAAATCAATAAAAAGTGACAATGATATAGCACATCAAAGTTCACGAGAAGGGGCTTGTGACGTCACTGTTGCTTTAAAAGTGTAGCACGGTGACGTCATGCGCAATTTCAATGCACTATATCGTCATCATTTTAGGTTTACGTGACAAAAGAAAAAATACTTGTCCAGTATTTTTGAGTAATCCAACTTTCGGACCAATCAGAATTATTAAGGAGACCACCCAATTGTTTCGCTTCATGTAGTAAAAACGAGCAAGTAACTATCAATTTAAGTACTACCAAAAATGGACTATGCACTCCAATCAATCTATCAGAACACCAACCTATTTCAGTTGTAAAACAGGACTAGACTAACAGGGAATAACAAATGGGAATTACAGACAAAAATAGTCTGGATGTAGACTGAGTTATAGCCAGGCAGTCTGGCTCGAAATACCTGGCTTGGTAACACGGGGTAGCTATGTGTTACACTTACGTTTTGTATCGTTACGTTTTCCGTTTTTTTCTGCTAATTAATTGTTTGTTTTATTTTCATATTCTTAGTTCTGTGTGGTCACGGACTAAGAATATGACCACCCCATTTCATCCCGTGGGTGTCGTATGAGGCGACTAAGGGAGTTTTTCAGACCTGGTGCAAAATATTAAGCACTCTAGGTCACCCGCACGGTGGCGGGTATACCACCAACGATAGCATTCCCAAGGAGGGTTGGTGGCAGGCGGCCGACTATAAAAACTATGCCAAAACAACAGCAGCATGAATAGTACGAAAGATATGTTGCACGATAGGGCTAGGGCGTACCCCACAGGCGACGCGCAGGAGCAGCACCCGGCCCCTGCGGGAAATGGACAAGGGTTGTCGCACCAAAACGGGCGGGTGCGACGTAAGATGCAAGCTCGGAGAGAAAGAGAAGTAAGGCTGAGGTATGCAAGTTGGAATATAGGTACGATGACTGGAAGAGGAAGAGAGTTAGCAGATGTTCTTAAAAGGCGACGGATAAATATAGCGTGTCTGCAAGAAACAAAGTGGAAGGGGGCGAAAGCTAGAGAGATAGGAGAAGGATATAAGTTTTACTACTGTGGAAGCGATGGCAAGCGAAATGGTGTGGGTATAGTTCTGGATAGCGAGCTAAAAGAATGTGTGGTAGATGTAAATAGAATGAGTGATAGAGTAATTGCTGTCAAAGTGATTGTGAAGGGTCTGGTACTAAAGATAGTGAGCGTGTATGCACCCCAATCAGGATGTGAGGATAGTATAAAAGATAAATTTTGGGAGGACTTTGATTGTGCGATGAGAGATGTGCAAGAGAGTGAAGAAGTGTATGTAGGGGGTGATTTTAACGGGCATGTTGGAAAGCTGAACGTTGGGTATGAGAGAGTGCATGGTGGTTGGGGGTACGGAAACCGTAACAATGACGGCGAGGCACTACTGCAAGCTGCTACTGCATTCGACCTGGCAATAACAAACACGTGGTTTGAGAAGAAAGACGAGCACCTGATCACATATAAAAGTGGCCACCACGCGACACAAATCGACTACTTCCTGGTAAAAAGGAGTAGTCTGATTTGTGTCAAAAACTGTAAAGTGCTGCCAGGCGAAGCATTAGTCTCACAACACAGGTTGGTAGTTATGCAGGTTAAAGTAAGTGTGTCCGCCAGAAATAACAAAGAACGGCCCCCACCAAAAACTAGATGGTGTATGTTAGAAAATGAGGAGTGTTCGGATTTGTTTAAAAATCAAGTTGTGGATAAAATGATTGATATGAAGGATATGGAGGGAAAATCTGTGAATGATTGTTGGAATGAGATGGCAGATTGTATAAGAAGAGTAGCAAAAGACGTATTCGGAGAATCGAAAGGGAAAGGTGTAATAGATAAGGATACATGGTGGTGGAATGAAGAAGTGCAAAAAGTACTTAATCAGAAAAAAGTTGCGTTTAGAGAATGGCAGGGTGTAGAAAACGGGAACGATAGTTTGAAAGAAGAAAAGAATATGATATACAAAGAATGGAAGAGGAAAGCAAAACAGGTGGTAGCAGTCGCTAGGGCTAAGGCACAGGAGAAGTTGTATAACTCACTGGATAGCCCTAGGGGCCAGAAGGAACTCTATCGGATTACGAAAGCAAGGGCAAAAAGGGCAAAAGATATAACTCATATTAAATGTATTAAAGATGACGCTGGTAAGGTTCTGTGTGAAGATGATGAAATAAAACTGCGATGGAAGGTCTACTTTGATAGGTTAATGAACGAGGAGAATGAATGGAATGGTATGCTTCAAGAGACACAGGTAAATATGGGTTTGGTGAGAGAAATTAGCATGGATGAAGTTAGGAATGCAGTTAGAAGTATGAAAAATGGAAAAGCTATGGGCCCAGATGATATACCAGCAGAAGTATGGAAGGTATTAAAAGAAGATGGATGTATGTGGCTGACATTATTCTTCAATAAGTTGTTGCATGAGGAAGTGATCCCACAAGAGTGGTGCAATAGTTCACTAGTGCCCATCTTCAAAAATAAAGGGGACGTACAGGACTGCAACAACTATCGAGGGATAAAGCTCCTGTCACATAGTATGAAAGTATGGGAGAAGGTGATAGAGAAAAGATTGCGAGAGGAGAGTGAAATTACCCCAAGTCAATTTGGGTTTATGCCAGGTCGAGGAACAATGGACGCCACCTTTGCACTCCGCCAGCTGTGTGAGAAATACAGACGTGCACATAAAAACTTGCACATGGTGTTCATTGATCTGGAGAAAGCGTATGATAGGGTGCCCCGGGAGGTGTTGTGGTGGGCCGTGAAAGAGAAAGGTGTGCCTGGGAAGTATGTGGAGTTAATTCGTGCAATGTACAGCCGGTCTAGGACGTATGTCCGATCGGCTGCTGGCAACACCGACAAGTTCAGTGTGGCTGTAGGACTGCACCAAGGGTCGGCATTAAGCCCTTACCTCTTCTTGTTGATAATGGACGCTCTGACGTCGGACATACAGGAAGAGGCACCCTGGTGCATGTTATTTGCCGACGACATTGTTCTTGTCGGTGAAGATGGACCTGAGATCCAGAGCAGACTGGAGAAATGGCAACAGAGGCTGGAGAGTGTGGGCTTGAAAATCAGCAGAACCAAAACTGAATATATGTTCTGCGATTTCGGCGGTCTCTCCAGTCCTGAAGCAATGTCGCTTAACAGCGTGCTTCTCCCGGTCTGTTCCGACTTTCGGTATCTCGGTTCACTCGTGCAAAGTGACGGAGAAATAGATCGGGCTGTCAAGCACCGAATTAACATAGGGTGGATGAAATGGCGGCAGGTAACGGGAACAACCTGTGACCCCCATATTCCCCTTAAACTTAAGGGGAAGATTTACAAAACAATGGTCAGACCTGCTGTCTTGTATGGATCAGAATGTTGGGCCGCAAAAGGCATGAATGAAAGGCAGTTACATGCAGCTGAGATGAGAATGCTGAGGGGGATGTGTGGTGTTACGCGAATGGATAGAATAAGAAATGAGTATGTAAGAGGAAGTCTTAAAGTTGCGCCTGTGACCGAGAAGTTGTGTGGAAATCGGTTGTCATGGTATGGGCATGTGATGCGAAGGAATGAGGACCATGTTGTGAGGAAAGTTTTGAGTATGAATGTACAGGGTTACATGAGTAGAGGAAGACCAAAGAAAAGATGGATGGATTGTGTGAAAGAGGATATGGCAAGAAAAGAGGTGACCCATGAGATGACGGCAAATAGAGATGTATGGAAGAAGAAAACATGCTGCGCCGACCCCAAATAAAATTGGGATAAGGGCAGGAGGATGATGAATTGTTTGTTTTATGTGTATTTACTACTTATAATATGTAAGTTATCCTAAGGATAAGGCACACCCATGTGTTGCCAGTTATGATTTTAAGTCCCATGTAAAGTCTTGAAAAAAAAGAAGGGGTGTTAGTCCGGTAAAAAAAGGCGTTTTGTTAAATAAATTAATAATAAATAATGCTGGACCGTCTACACAGCATCATCTAGCCCCAAGCTAAATAGAGCTTGTGTTATGGGTACTAGATGACTGATATACTTAATACAATACATTACATAGATAGATATTTTTTATTATACATAGCAAATACCCAGAACACCCGGAAAAAATCTTTGTAGATCGTACAAACATTTGTCCCAAGGCGGGAATTGAACTCGCAACCTCCCGCGTCGCAGGCGGACCGAAACCCGCTGCGCCACATAGGTCGTCGTAGTTAACCCTTCTTTGCATGGTGATGGAAATTTCAATCATAACATTTCATATTATTTATTTATATTTGGATTTTTTAAATTATTTTTCCTTTAATCTAGAGCATGAATTACATCACCCTGATTTATTTCACAAAAATAGAAAAAATCATGCAAAGAAGGGTTAAATCACATACATAATGATTGTTTTTACTTTTATAAGTCAATCGTTTATGAGCTATTATTATATCTATATTTAAGCCTTTTTCCAACTATGTTAGGATCGGCTTCCAGTCTTACTACATGCAGCTGAATACCAGTACTTTACTAGGATGAACTGCCTATCTGACGTTCACAACCCAGTTACAAGGCAATACGAAACCCCTTGATAAGACTGGTTTTCAGATTTCCGGGCTTCTGACTACCCATAACGACGGTCATAGATATGTAAATGACAGCCAGGATCAACGGGTGCTTTCCGAAGCACGGCGGGGTCTCGGTTTATAGCAATAAACAGTCAATCCACGGACCGACCTAGGCAAGCGTAGTAAGCTACGCTTGCCGAGTTGGGGTCGGCCTTTGATCAACCCCTGTGGCTGGTATTACTAAGCCACGAGCACCTCGAAGTAACTACAAATAATATATTTTACTCGTAGTTATAACTTCTCGACGCAGACTGAATTTTAGCTAGTAGCCGTCCAGTCTGCCTGAAAATAACTGTCTTAATAAACACAGAAATAGCTCCAAGTTAGGTGAATGATCGGGGGAAGATGTTTTTATCTTTATTTTTGTAGCAGCATCTGTGTGGTTTGTTTGTGGGATGAAAATATGTGCTGCAAATTTATGGTGGTCTTAGAAATATTATTGTGCACATGCTTTACAGATTGAATAGGGATGTGTCCTAGGTAAAAATATATTAAGTCTATTTAGTCCGTAAAAATTTTAGACACGTATTTTTTGCTTACTTAATTCAATAAAAAGTGACAATTATATAGCACATCAAAGTTCAGGAGAAGGGGCTTGTGATGTCAAGACGTGCTACACTTTTAACGAAAAGTGTAGCACGGCGTGACGTCACGCGAAATTTTAACGCACTATACCGTCGTCATTACACGCTTTATATTAGCTTCACTTTTTTTTTTTTTTTTTATTAAAACGTTGCCCCACATTAGGAATTTCTCCTGTGTCGTGGGTGCGTTTACAAACATTTAAATTCACATACACAAACAGCCAGACCCGACTTGTATGTTTGTATGTTTGTAACCGACTCCTTTGAAAAAAAAATCCTTTTAAAATACATTTGTTTCTTATTTACTCTTTTCTTAAAAAAAAAAAAAATGTTATACGTGACAAAAGAAAAAATACGTATCCAGTATTTTTGAGTAATCCAACTTTCGGACCAATCAGATTTTTTAAGGACACTACCCTATTCCTTAATAATTACATCATTTTTGGGGTCAAGAATAACTTTATGGAACCATACAACCTCATAAATAATAATAATACCAGCCTGTTATTGTTCCACTGCAGAGCAAATGCCTCTTCTCATAAAGAGAAGGACCAAGCATTAATCACCACGCCTGCTCAAAGCAGAGTGAATATTTCAAACTTATATTAAAACTCCAGGTTTCCTGACGATCTTTTCCTTCACCGATGTCAGAGTTGGCTAAGTTAAACTTAGAAAGTACATCTGAATTGAAAAAGTCACATTTAACTTATAACAACCTAACTTATACAACTTAATACTGAGCTGCAAGATGCAAAAAAAACACAACTTATCCCACACCAACACACTTTGACGACTCGTTCAGCGCAGTGGTTGAGCGATTGGCTGCTGCGCTGTGTGTCGCGGGTACCATTCCCGCACGAAACAATTATTTAAATGGCCTATACTTGTATGTTCCGAGTCTGGCTGTTTGTGTAATGTGTATGTGAGTTTAAATGTTAGTAAATGCACCCACGATACAGGAGAAAGTCATAGTGTGGGACAAAGCTTTTTTTTTCAAAACATTATTTGGGTATTTACGGTATTAACCCCAGATTGGGTTAATATTTTACCACAAGCCTAACTTTACAAATATCCTTATTGCTAAAGAAATAGATCAATATTTTATTACTCTGACTTCTAAAGTAGATGTATGTTCCCGTGACTTTGGAGTCAGTGATCCTACGTAACAACGAAGTCATTTTATATATTTATAATAAATAATTATAATAATTTATTTATTTGAGACATTATCCATAATATTATAAACAAACATGAAACGAATGCAAATTCTAGACATAAAATAATATAATGTCAAAAACATATCATAAAATTGTGATTAAAGTTAAACATAAAAACTCATTAAAGGTAATATTTAAAATTGTTAAAAATAAAAAAAATATATAATAAAATGTCGGATTGGTGTTCAAACAAAATTGTATTGTTTTGTTGTTGTTATAAGATAATACATTTTAACAACCAATGGTGAAAAAGAAAAATGGAGTGTAATTTTTAATAACAAAAAAATAAAGTTTTGAGCGTAAGCTGAAGTTTGTGATTCACTTAACACAATATTATCAGAGCTGGCAATACAAAATGAAGCGATACTTAAGTATCAGCCTAGCCTCAAGAGTACGCGTCATTAAGATGCATGCTTGTACTCTAATTACACGAGTAATTAACCTAGTAGTTTGTAGCTTAGGGTTAACGAACAATCGAAATGTAAAATAGTTATCTTAGGCGGGGTGCACACAGTTAAACGACTGGGTATCGTGTTACCCAGTAACTGGGTTGTGGAGGTCAGATAGGCAGTCGCTCCATGTAAAATACAGGTATTCTGCTGCATCCAGTTAGGCTGGAAGCCGAACGTAACATAGTTGGGAAAAAGCTAAGCAGATGATATTAGCATATATAATGATGACAATCTTTTTAACTTACTTAAAAAAAGGAGGAGTTCTAAGTTCGATTGCAAGTATGTATGTGTGTATTTTTTTCAAGGCACAAGTTTTCGATTAAAGCCTTATTTTTTCTACTTTATTTATAAATTGGCTTCCAATGACAGGCAGAGGTTTTCCCAAAAGAATATCAACCTCTTTCCTAACCATCATTGGGAAACTATTTCCGTGGATTATATCTTGTAAGTGGATCCACGTGGAGATTATGTTCTTTTTCATGGTTTTGTTTCATCCTTATTTTTAACCGACTTCAAAAAAGGAAGATGTTCTCAATTCGACTGTATGTTTTATTTACGATATGAAACGAAATAACGATTTTTTTTTGCTTTCTTAAATTGTGACTTTGTACAAAAAATTCAACCGAATCCAATAAAATACTTAAAGGTGTAAAATAACTTTAGTTTCGAAAGTTAATAATAATAATAGTGTTTTACTTATATTTTTTAATCTTTTTATGTTTTTATATTGCAATATTTAAGTAAGAAAAGAAATGAAATAAACGAGATAATAATAATACCAGTATGTTACTGTCCCACTGCAGGGCAAAGGCCTCTTCCCATACAGAGAAGGCACGAGCATTAATCACCACGCTTGCTCAAGACGGGTTGGCGATTTCAGATTTATATTAATTAAAAATCCAGGTTGCCTCACGATGTTTTCCTGTTTTCATTTGATTAATTTTATTCCACCGACTTCCGACACAATATCACTAATTAAACTAACTGCTGTCTTTATTTCGCATCTCATTTTAAGACTAAAAGCGTTAACTAACATACTAGTATTTTGATTAGAGCTTTGACAGTCGTGGGTAGTCAGAAGCCTACCAAATTTGAAATCCAGTCTTACCAAGGGGTATCGTATTGCCCAGTAACTGGGTTGTGGAGGTCAGATAGGCAGTCGCTCCATGTAAAATACTGGTATTCAACTGCATCCGCGTAGATTGGAAGCCGACCCCAACATGGTTGGGAAAAGGCTAGGCAGATGATGATGTAGATGACACTAGTATTTAGATGCAACTGTGCCCACCATGATTAGTCTGCCTAACAGACAGTCTTGACAGTTTCTCCGAGAACTCAGTTTCTCTCAGAGCTTGTCAAGCTTCATTGCCTCGGCGCTTTCGTAGTGGTCGCGACAGTGGATTCTGTCTTGCAGGAGTTGCAGTGGTTGAGGCTAGTTTGGACATCTTGTTCTCAAAAAAAAGGCAGTCTAGACTCGGTCTGCACATAGCCTAAGTCTTAAGACTAGTTCGAATCCGTACAAAATGATAAACAACAAATTAATTACTTGAAACAACATTAGAGGAGAAGTCATTAGAATTATATCAACTTTAAGTGTTTGCTTCGGGACTTAATGTACTTGGTTAAGTTATTATCACGCTCGCTTGATTTGTGGGTTAGGCAGAATTGTTGGAGAGTTATTGAGTGTTTGGTTTGTGGTATGTTTAGTTTTAGGAATCGTATTTCGGTTTCCCTTCACTAATTATAGTACTCGTTGCGTAAATTCGCGATGCGAGAGGGTTGTGGGAGCTCTCGCATGACGTCACCACATCCCTCCCGTTCCACGCATGTACCTCAGACCGCGTTTTTGTTAAACAGTATATGGGGTATTACGTTGAATGATAGATTGAGAAATGATGTTATAAAACAACGTTGTGGTTTAAAATAAGATGTAGTGACAAAAATTGAAAGAATATGCTCAGATGGTTTGGTCACGTTGAGAAGATAAGAGAGGAAAAGGTATTTATAAGGGATATGATGCCCTAGAAGAACATACACTGATCTTATTGGTTCTTCAAATAGGTTAGGTGCGTAGTACTCGCAATCAGCGTGTGTGTATGCCCAGATGTATGAACGTTAACGAAGCAAAAGGAGCATGATATGATCAAAGCAGGAGGCGTTCCTGTCGCTAGTAGTTTCTGCCTACCCCCTTGGGGAAAAAGGCGTGAGTTTATGTACGTATGTAAATTCTGACCTAACTAAATATAATTTCTTCTTAGGTAGGGGTGCCGATTCTCTTGTTCACAAACTAAACTTAAATTACATATAGAATTGCCATCTCTTTCTGACAGATAGCTGGAGTAAAGGATGGCGACAGTTATAAACAAAGTTAAAGACATCAAATTAGTTAATGTATTGAACTTGACCGTATTTTTGGTAGATCCTTTTTAAATGACAATCAATCAGCTATGTTTGTTTGGAAGTTTCAGTTCAACTAAACTTGTAAGCTCTTAAATTTGCCGTCCCTTTCTTTGTTATAAGAGAGAAAGAGATGATAGTAGTCTAAATTTAGTAAAGATTGTTAACAAGGGAATCGGCCCAAGTGCCTTACTGTTCAATGGTTAAAATATAAATATTATGTCGATAATTATTTTCTATATTTTATTAAAATATATTCATTGTAGATCTTTAACAATAATTACGGGTAGTTAGAAGTCCGAAAGTCTGTCAACCAGTCTTACCAAGGGGTAAAGTGTTGCGCAGTAACTGGGTTGTGGAGGTCAGATAAATAAATAAATAAATAAATAATGCTGGACAATCTACACAGCATCATCTAGCCCCAAGTTAATCAGAGCTTGTGTTATGGGTGCTAGATGACTGATATACTTAATACAATACATTGCATAGATAGATATTTTTTTATTATACATAGATCGCAATATGTAAAATACTGCATCATCTGATGATTTTATTAAAATATTTTGAGTTTCCATAGTTCAGACTTCTCATTTAACTTATATTATTGTGTGATGACAATGATATATTGATAAAAATATTTTTTTAGATACGGTACACCCACATTTCACCAGTTATGTTTCGAAGTCTCATGTAATAGGGGTTGAGCCTATTGCCATCAACCGGGCACACATCTGCCCAACCCGAAAAATATAGCCAAAGATTACTAGCTAAGATTTTTATTTTCATGTTACTGAGACAAAATTTAAACTTACAATGTCAGGGGCAAGGAAAACGGTAAGTATTGAGATACTTACCGTTTTTCTTGGCATCAGCATACAAATAACACCAAAACACCCATAGACAACGAATTCCATCACTGTAAACAACATCTAAATCGGTGCAGTAATTCCCAAGATCGAGTCGAACACAGACGAACATAATCCCTTTGTATTAGATTAACGGGATGAAACGTTCTTTAAAAGTTTATCGACATTCAATAGCTATAGAGATTGTTCGATAGCGATATCGAGATAGACGTTATATAAATTGTTTGAATACGGCAGTGTTGATCGAATGGAAAGGGTTTCGCAACTGTTTATTTTTTATTTATTTACCTGCTCTGCACGTGACTTCGAGATTTTGGGGGTATATTTTTGGGACAAGCCCGCCACACTATTCCCAAACCTGAATCAACAGCCTGAAGCTCTTGAAAACCAGAATCAACAGTGGTGACCACCAGAAAAGCGTCGAGACAATGAAGTTTGACAAGCCCTGGAGAAACGATTCAACTGTGTTGGATCCCGCAACGAAATTAATCAGAAAAGAACAGCGGAGGAGTTCTATTGTGTCATACAAAACTGTGTTCTATTACAAAATTAGAAGCCATCTTAGGAGACAAGTTTGATGTCTCCTATGAACGAGCAGCATTAATAATGCAGGCCATAGTGACACTTAAGGAGTTATAGTATAACTACATGTGCCCCGCAGTTCCACTTGCGCCTATGATGTAAAATGGCATAGGCCATGTAACATCAGGATTCATTCTTGAGCAAGGTTATAGAATTTTCCTCAAGAATGAAGACATCAAATGCAAAAATATTTTATCAAATCCAACTACTATAATAGTAATATAATAATAATGCTGAACAATCCACACAGCATCATCTAGCTCCAAGCTAAGCAGACCTTGTGTTATGGGTACTAGATGTCTGAAATACTTAATACAATACATTACATAGATAGATATTTTTATTATACATAGCAAATACCCAGAAGACCCAGAACAAATATTTGTAGATCGTACAAACATTTGTCCCAAGGCTTGAATTGAACCCGCAACTGCTGTATGTATGTACTTTGTATGTATGTGCTTTGTATATAAGTGCATCATTGCCGTCTTAAAATTAAAATAATTTAAATTGCCGTCTTAAAAAAAATTAATGGTTTGGCGCCAATATATGTATGTGGTGCTTCAGATTATGTGATTATATATTTATTATGTAATCATGATGGCTCTTGTGCACGAGGTTATGGGTTCAAACCTGGACAAGTACCAATGAGACTTTTTTTAATTTCCTATGTACTTTCTAAGTTTTTCTTGGACATCATTGACATCGGTGAAGGAAAACATTGTGAAGAAACCTGGACTTAAAATTAATATAAGTCCGAAATCGCCAAACCGTCGCCGCAGTGATTAATGTTCGTGCCTTCTCTATATGAAGCCTTTGCCCTGTAGTGGGACAGTAACAGGCTGGTATTATTACTATTATTATTAGATTAAAATAAGCTGGCAACTCCTCACTGCTTCGCAAAGCTTTAAAAAAATCCAAGATTCCTTAATCATCCAAAAGTTTAATACTACGAGTAATCTATATATACGTATACCCTTCCAGACTAAATTCTTCAAATGATAATGAAGAGCGTATCAAAATCCGTACCGTAGTTTACAATAACGGGACACACAGACATACTCGGAAAGCGACTTTGTTTCAAACTACTTATAAATAATGACAGAAGACTAGGTCGCTCTACTAATAACTTATAGACAGCTAATTAGTTTTGATAAATAACACAAGAAACGACCCTTGAGCTATTTCCATTCAGTTTTATTTAGTTTATGATTTTCGATTTGTAATTAAAGATGGCTAAGTTGTCATAATATAAATTATATTATAAAGTAATAAATTATAATTATAATTTAATTGTAGTAATTATAGTTAGTCAATGTTTATATTGACATTCTTTTATCTTAACATGTTTTGTAATTTCATATGGGTAGTATTAAAACGAGTGACTGTAAATATATGTGACAAAAACATTTAAATTTACGTAATAGTATTACTAAGCGAGCGACTGACCGCGAGTGACGATAAATCAACAGAACAGCAACTTATAAACATTAATTTGAGTTACTAAATACTCTTAAAAATCAAATTCACAACGCTCAAGTTATTAAAACAGTATCTCATCATCAATCGATAAGTTTTTTTTTCGCTTGTTTTATACTTCCCCATTTCACACACACACACACACGCACACACACACACACACACACACACACACACACACACACAATACACATACAACACATTTTGAAATAGCATTGGTAGGTAGTTCTCCTGGATTGCTATTATCATTAAGAATTCTTTAAACATAAAATAAACACATTCAAATTATGCACGGCCTTCTCAAATTAAAGTAATACCTACAAATATCAATAAACAAAAGGTTCGTACATCCTGTTTCATTATATTTTTTGTCACACCAACCATATGTCTTACGTTGTTAGTTTTCTTGTAAAAAATGCAACGCAAAGGCATTATAATTTGTGGAACAAAATGCATAAATAATTTCGAAGGAGATTAAAAAACGTCATGGTCGTTGTTTGTTTTATCTTATACGACTTTGAAATAGTAAAGATGAAGCCCGATTAATTTAATTAAAACGGTACCTCACTTAAAGCCTTTTTTTAAGGATGGGAAATTATTCAAAGACTTCTCCCGTTCTAGGTGGAACGGGATGGCGTGTCAGGCTTTTAGTGATTAAACCCATCCGTGTTTCGTCCTTGCCTTTTACGTCCCAGGGCCACGGTAACTCTTTCGAACATCCCGCAACCCTGGTAATATTGAAGTAACCCTAGCACGATTTTTTCGCGCGTAGTTTACCAAACGAAAACGTCATAATACCTACACGGTCGGACGGTTGTGCGTATAATTTTGCCCGGCTATTTAGGCGCCTTTTTCTTGGATTCTGTTAAGGTTAGAAACACTTTATTTTGTGATTTTAGGCCTTTAACAGTAATTGCTACCATGGTCGACTTTATTATGAGTTCTGGTGAATATTTTTTGCAAAATCTCAAAAATACGTGGAAATGCGGGCAATGATGACCGGTTTCACGGTAGTTATTGGTGAAACGAATTTTTTTTCAAGTACGGAATGTAGAGGCGGTGTTTTCAATCGTAGTACAAATTGCTGACGTGTTCGTTTGGTAAACTTCTCGCAAGAAATGAGTACTATGTCTACTAGAAAACAAATAAAAAAAAATAAAGCTACACTTCATAAAACTACCGCGACTCTATACCATGGTAAATGATACATTTTTGTAAAAAAAATGCTTTTACACATCACAAAATAAAAATAAACAAATTAGAACTAGGTGGGGTCAATGTTTCCTACCTTACTACTTTGAGAAGAAACACTGAAGCAAACTTAGAGGTAAGTCTCTTTTTGAAGCCAGACATTATCATTATCTTGGTCAGATCGATCATGTGAGGAGATGGTATTTTGAGGAAAGAACCACACATATTTACTGTTCCGCAATAAATTATTTCGATTTAATTTCAGTGGACCAGTTCAGTAAGTGAACGCAATTGTTAGTAGTCGTGTAGCTTACTGACAAATGTTCTTCAAAAACTGTTATATTTAAAGATTTCTGGCGAAATGTGCTATAGGTCTCTACAACTCTGCGAGACCCTTGGGGAACTACAGGCATGATGTTATGTTTTCAGAACTACGAAATAAATCAATTTATATCTCTCTACAGACCACAAAGTAATTCAAAACAAAACCGAAATCACATAACAACCCATATGCGCTTACAGAACCCAAAAAAAAGGGTCAGAAAGGGTGTTACGATCTGAAAACGATGGGAAAAAAACACTGAGAACTCCTTTGTTGATGTGATGAATAAAACAATGGGATCGCGAGAAAAGACGCGGTAAGGAAGTAGATTACCGCTAGGTATTGTACCAAGGTCACCTGGTAGCACATGATCCAGTTCTCATTAGAATAATAAATATTTGTCTTGTTGGTCAAGTGGTTGCGAGTGCTGCTGGGAGCATGAGATCCTGGGTTCGATTCTCAGCAAGTCTTGACAAAAAACTTAAAACGACAGACGCTAATGTCAAAATGTATGGCAATGACATTACAAATTTAATAGTGAAAGGAGTCAGGTGACATCTCTAAAGCTAATGTCAATTCCATAGCTACAATTATATATTTCTGTAAGCGTTAACACTTACAGAAAAGAGATGTTGTCTATTCACCCAGGTCGGACAATGTGTTATTCGGTTTTTCCGGTTACCAGAGTTGTCGGCAATATGCTTGCCCCCTATTACATGGAATTTAAACATAACTGGCGAAATATGTGTGTACTTTAGGTACAGCTCTGGCTTACTCATCAGGAAATACGAGCATGATAAAAAAAAATAAAAAAAAAATGCTGGGCAATCCAAACAGCATCATCTAGCCCCAAGCTAAGCAGAGCTTGTGTTATGGGTACTAGATGACTGATACACTTTAAACAATACATTACATAGATATATATTTTTATTATACATAGGAAATACCCAGAACACCATACATACATGATGTTATATAATAAAATAATATCTAACATAATATGAGCATAACATATTTATGTATTCAAAAGATATTGAGTATTGAGTTTGATGAGAGTAGTGGGGTAGTAGAGGCGGCCTCGACTTACCGAGTTCGAACCCAAGTACAATAAATAAAAAAACACCACTGCAGGACAAAATGCCTCTTCATGCCTAGTGAGAAAGTATGAGCATTAATCACCACGTTTGTTCAAGATGGGTTGGCGATTTCAGACTTATATTCTTAAATGATATTTATATTTAAAAAAATTGGTTTTTACAAACACTTTAATATGTCAAACAAGCAAAATAATGTTAGTGTTTTTATTTCGTAATTTCGGTGTAAAATACTGGTATTTAGTTACAATGGAACCCGAAAAGGCTAGGCTAGATGATGATGACGTAAGATTCCATGATATAATTGAAAAATGTTAGGTTTTAAACCCTAAAACAAACACAGGAAGCGAGTTGCGAACCTCCGGACCAGCACGAAATCCGTATAGACACAAACATTTGTACGGCCTACAGATATTTGTTCTGTCTGAATGTTTGTCTACGTGATTTGTGTGTGGAATGGCATGGGGTAGGTAGTAGTTTTAGTGTCCTTTCGTCCACATAGTGTGGATGTGACTGAGAATCGACGTGGAAGCATTTCTATGACAAAGAGGTTACCAAAAAAAAAAAGAAAATTGAAAATTGAATTTTGTTTTTGGAGTTGACGTTTGGCATAATTGGGTTTTTTGACCTGGAATTTCTCAGTAGCGGTCTAGGATTTATGTCCGGTTGATGACAATAGGCTTAGCCCCTATTACGTGCAACGTTTCTGGCGAAATGTGGGAGTGCATCACCCACGCTTCGCCTACGTTTTTACAGGATTAAGCAGAGGAGTGCCAATAATCGGTACTACTCTACTTAATCCTTCGGGAAATGGCGTGATGATGATATGTTGAAAATCTTTATAGAAATATACTATTCTGTAACTTCAAATCTTTCACCTTCTCTATCAAGTCCATCCAAAGGTCGGCTGTAAGAGATCGCTTTTAGCGATAAGGCCGCCTATTGTAACACCCAATTTATCTCTTAAAGTAAGTATTTTTAAGCTTTTATGGTGTACAATAAAGAGTATCCAATTCAATTCTATTTTGTTTGTTAGTAAGCGCATTTGGAGATATGGCTAGAAAGGAGGTAACTACTGTGATCATGGAAAATAGAAATGCAGTACGAGTATTTGGTCATCATCATCCGCCTGCAGTTTGTCTTCCATACGTAGGCGTAGACAACCAGCCGCACTCTACCCTGCTTTAATGAGGGTGGTACAAAAGAAAATGACAGTGCGAAAGTTGATTGCCAATCTTAATAACTTATAGTACCAGCCTGTCTTAATAACTTACTCATAAAATAATTACAGTTGGCAACATTACAAATTAGTGCACAAAGTTTAATCTGGCCACTTACCTGCCACGGCTTGTCGAAATAAAATAAAAAAGAAGGGTACCAACTCCTATCAAAAATAGGCCACACACATAAAGGTTAAAATGCATTTTGTCACAAAATAAGGCAGCCTTAACCACTTTATTCTGCTCGAGTTCCGATAAGGCCCGGCCACACTATAGCACCTATCACACTTATAATCCATAATGGGTGTAAAAGCATAGCAATTTGTGTCAAAGCACTACTTTCCCAACATGTTTGGCATGCATTCAGAGGGTTAAAAGTCGATAACATTGCACTATGCGTTGACGGGGTGCCAATCTATAAGTTTAATGTTTTACTGATTTATACAACATAATTTAGGTCACGAAAAACCGATTTTCTCTTGATATATTTCCGTTTGAACTCAAATGAAAAGTCAAGAGGTTTCAATTAAGTTAAATATGTTGTTTAACTTAATAATAAGTTCTCGTAAAAGATTTTCTCAGAATTATTGGAAAAATCTAGAATCTTTTAATGTTAGGTCTTGGAAAAAAGTCTTAACATTAAAAATTTCTACGAACTGTATTACCATTGCACGTTTAAAATAAAAATAAAATATTTCGATGCCCTTATTTTTCAATTGTAATACCTCTCTAAACTCTACACTAAACACATGCCTACATGATTCACAAACACATGTTAAAACAACAGCAGACGACTCTAAAACGTCCGAAAGGTTTATCAATTATGTACGTGTATATATATTATCAAAGGTACAGCCACACTATGCTGCATCCATTGTAATGGACCCAACAGTGTGGTGTCAGCTTGGCGCCAACGCGGACGTCTCATGACGTTTTGACGTTTCGCGCCCAACGACTTTCGCGCCGTTTTCGACATACATGTACCTACAACCTTTTTGCTCTCAATAAAAAAAAATTGTTAACGAGTGCTGACTTTTTGGGTGAAAAAGTTTAAATTAAATATGGAACAAGTTTGGAGAACAATGTAAAATGGTTTTTATTTTTTAATTAAATACTTTTTGACAGTTCCGAAATCGTGTGTGACGTTTCGTGTTTTTGAATAGAACCTTTTTTCAGGAATTGTATCTTTTTTGTGAATCGTAATTTTGTGGACTTTGTTGTGTGTTGTTTGACTTGTGTATGACTTTGTGACTGTTTGTGTTTTGGATTTTGAACAAATCCACCCAGAATTTAATCGTGGATGAGAGGTAAGGTTTCAAATATTTTTGTTTATAAATAGCTATGAATTGTCTTAATTCTCTTCGTTATAATTAAGGTTTACGAAGTTGGTTTACGTTGTAGGTTTATCCAGTGTTTTTTTAATCAATGATTACATTTACTTAATAAAAAATATACCTACTATTTTACCCCTTATTATATGGGAACTCAACATTACTTGTGAAATATGGGTGTACTGTAGGTAAACCTCTGCCCAACCCTTTGGGGATTACTGGCGTGATGTTATGTTACCTATTATTTTTAAAAGTTTCGTTTCACAAAAATGGTTGATAGATAAGCTCTATCACATTTTTATAAATTATACCCTGTTGTTAAAATGTAAAGAAAAAAATCACAATCATCAGCCAGCATCTTTTAATAACGACATCAAACCATAAATATAAATTCAAGTACCGAATCTTATCCAAAACACGCTATTCAAACCAAAATCTCAGAAAACACAATCAAAATCTTTATCAATGGACTCCGAAATTGGATTACAGCGTATCTGCCCTCAGCCTAAAACAGACCGCAGTACACTTTCAATAAAAAAGACATTATAAAGTAGTCGGTGTCCAAAAAACACAAGACATCTCGGGAATCGAGATGAGTCTTCATACAACACAATATCAAATGTCAAAAACACAAAACAACTGCGACTTTCGACCTTAGCAGTTCACACTAAGAGTTATAAATCATTTCGGGGATTGTAAAGACAAGTTTGTATCTTTTTTTTTAATAAACAGGTTTGATACTTACTCGTTAGGGATCGTAATTAGGGCAGGTGTTCAATGGCGGTGGATTTTTTGTTGTGTTTTAGTTTGATTTTTATTTATTTTTGAGTCGAGATGTGGCTGGGAGACTGTTTTGGGAATACGTTTTATTAGGGATTTTTGGCTACCTGTAACTGTAGAGAGAATAAATATAAAATGTAATTTTGTTTGTGTCTACAAGTTTAGGCAGTCTATGAAATTACGTGAGTTCTGTGTTCTAGACTGCACTAGAGTCCTACAGAAAAGCTATCTAAAATTCATGATCACGTGACTTTTCTAGAGTATCCGTTTGGTACTTAAAGTCTTCATTCACTATCTGACTATTCTATTACTTACTTATGACGTTGAAAACAGAAACTGAAGCTATAAGGACAGTTGCCATGAAGAACCAGAAAATTGTTCTTTATAATTATTTTATAGCATACATTCTGAGACACAATAGGGTACCTAGTGTCCTTAAAAATTCTGACTGGTCCGAAAGTTGTATTTCTCAAAAATAATGGACACGTATTTTTTCTTTTGTCACGTAAAGCAAAAATGACGACGATATAGTGTGTTGAAATTTCGCGTGACGTCACGCCGTACTACAGTTTTAACGAAACAGTGACGTCACAAGCCCCTTCTCCTGAACTTTGATGTGCTATATCTTTGTCACCTTTTATTGTATTGAGTAAGCAAAAAATACGTGTCCAATAGTTTTTGGTAATCTTACTGACGGACTAAATACACTTAACATATTTTTACCTAGGACACATCCCTATTGTATGTACTGGTCAGGTCCACTCAAATCTATGCGGATCTTTTTTTAAAAGACCATCGCAGACACTATCTTAAAGGTCCTCATTTTATCGATGAAACCAAGATAACGTCTGGACTTTTAAAGAGAGTGTGATTCGGTATTTGTTCTTAGAGTAGTCGGATGGGCAACACCGACATTATCCACGTTTTTTTTCAACTATTTAAAAGGTTATTTTAGACCAATTTGCAAACATAAAATTCTTTTACAGCAAGGCTCTTTACTGTGCTCAGAATATGCCTCATGTCAACCTATTTATTATTCTGCCCGGGTAGTAGAACTTGCCTAGGAAAAATGTTTCAATCTAGCCGCCTTTTCGTAGACAGACGAGTGGGGCAACCTGTTACACTACAGGATTTTGCCAGCTCTAGCTGATGTCAAATATATGAAACTTTTGGATTACGCTTTCATATTTATGATAATATCTTTTATAATAGTAATAATACCAGCCTTTTACCGTGCCACTGCAGGTCAAAAGCCGCTTCTCCTAGAGAGTAGGTACGACATTAATCACCACGCTTGCTCAAGACAGGTTGGTGATTTCAGACGTACATTAAAGTCGCAACTGCGACTGCTTAGCATGAAGTCTTGAGTTTGATTTCCAATTTGTTATTGGGAAATTGTTTTTAGAGATTGGAGTCTGAATGCGTGCCCGTTTGATGGCAATAGGCACTCCGCCTATTGCCATCAACTGGTCACGCATTAATAGGTTACATGTCACTTAAGCATAACTCGTTAAATGTGGGTGTACTGTAGGTACACTTCAGCCAAACGCTTGCGGAAATACAGGAGTTATGTTATGTTTATATAGGTATATAAATTCGAAGCTCTCAAATTTAAAATAACATTTATATCTAGATTACATTGTCATAGATTTATGATAGAGTAAGGTCCCCCACGGACCCGGGACTGACCTCCAGTAAACGAGCCTTTGATCAACCCGTGTGGCTATAATTATTTAGCCACAAACCCCTTAAAAACACCACTGGTGCGGGCCATCCCCTATGTAATGAGAAACCAAGTCAACTACGCAAGAAACTCTCCCAGTTACCATGCCAATTGCATGTTTATATTCAGTACAGAAGCTTTAAAGCCAGGCACACACATTACGTATCACGCTGCGCAATGCAGCATAGAAACCTATCTGCATACATTTTTATTATATCGCGAGAACTATTTCGTTTATATTCGCTTTATACTTTTGTCTGTTGCTACCTTAAAATCCATTTAAGGCGAAACTTGCAAGTGTTTGAAAATAAGTTTTTGACAAATGGGTTGTTTTCGTGCTGTGCTGAAAACTCTGCGCTTCGTGCTGGTTGTAAATAAATAATTATTATTTTTCAAGTAGATAGGGAGTGAAATGCAACACACGTAAAAGGGAATTAATCGCTCGTGTATTTTAAGGAAAGTTTAAAGCAAACAAAAATAATCTTCACGGACTAATATAAGGATTTGTGCAAAATACCTAGTCTATTAACGTCAGTTGGACACTTGGATGTTGATTGGCTAATCTAAGAGTCAAAGCGTAACATATTTTTCGGACAAGTCAAAAAATTGCTAAAATAAATCTGCTCTGTTAATCAATCCAACCGATGTGGCGCGGCGGGCGAAGGTCCGCCTGCGACGCAGGAGGTTGCGGGTTCGATTCTCGCCTTGGGACAAATGTTTTTGTACGTTCTACAAAGGTTTGTTCCGGGTGTTCTGGGTATATGCTATCTATGTAATGTATGTATTAAGTATATCAGTCATCTAGTATCCATAACACAAGCTCTGCATAGCTTAGGGCTAGATGGTGCTGTGTGGATTGTCCAGCATTTTTTTTTTAAATTATATTTGATTGTCCAGCATTTTTTTTTTAAATTATATTTGATTGTCCAGCATTATTTTTTTTAATTATATTAGGTCTTTACCTATGAAATTGCCGTTCTGCAGTACTGGCCATTTCAAATCAAAATTTTTTTTGTTTGGCTAAGAATTCTAATTTCAAATTAATTTTATTTTAAAAACATGGATTTCTTTTTCCAAAAGTAGTCATTTGTTTATTGATTAGTGTTACATTTTCATCGCATTTAAATCTTTTTCGTCATCATGGATACGTTAAAAATTCGAGTAATTATGGAATATGAGTACCGTCGTGGCAGCAACGCGGCACAAGCGGCACGCAACATCAACGACGTTTACGGAGCTAACACTACAAACCAACGCACTACCTGTTATTGGTTTGCTCGCTTCCGTTCTGGAAATTTCGACCTGAAAAATGAACCTCGCGGTCGTCCGAAGACTTTGGTCGACAATGACGAATTAAAGGCGATTGTGGAAGCTGATGATACACAATCTACGGCTGAATTAGCAGCAGCTTTCGACGTTAGCGTCAAAACAATATTGGTCCATTTGCGTCAAATTGGCAAGGTAAAAAAGCTTGACAAATGGGTGCCCCACGAACTCAATGATCGCCAGCGCGAAGCACGCGTCGAGACGTGCCTTGCACTGCTCAACAGACACACAAATGAAGGAATTTTGAACCGCATTGTTACCTGCGATGAAAAATGGATTCTGTTTGATAACCGCAAGCGCTCAGCAAGTTGGTTGGATCCTGGTTCAGCACCTAAACAATGCCCTAAACGAAAACTTACCCCAAGAAAAGTGATGGTCACTGTTTGGTGGTCTAGCGCCGGTGTGATTCAACACAGCTTCTTACCAAACGGGGTGAGCATTACTGCAGATGTGTACTGTGAAGAATTGAACACAATGATGGAGAAGCTGGCACATCTCCAACCAGCATTGGTCAATCGCTCGTCTCCGCTGCTCCTGCACGACAACGCGCGACCTCATACTGCACAGCAGACGGTCTCCAAGTTGCAAGAACTGGGGTTGGAAGCTCTCCGTCATCCGCCCTACTCACCAGACCTTGCGCCTACAGACTACTACTTTTTCCAGAATTTGGATAACTTCTTGGCGGGAAAAAAATTCAATACCCGAGAGGCAGTACAAAATGCCTTTGAAGAATTTGTTGCCTCCCGTCCAGCTGATTTCTTTAAGAAGGGCATCAATAAACTGCCACTGCGTTGGCAAAGATGCATTGATTGCATGGGTGATTACTTCGATTAATACAAATAAAAAATACATGAAAAAAATTCATTTAAATTTTTTCATACAAAACGGCAATTTCATAGGTAAAGACCTATTATTTCAATCAGCGCATCCACCAATACACAACGTTTATTGAAGTTATTTGCAAAACTAAGATAAACTGGGTTTTTGCTTAAATCCAGATATTATCACCAAGTAAATTAAAAATAATACCAGCCTGTTACTGGCCAACTGCAGGGCAAAGGCTCGTGCCATTAATCACCACGCTTATTAAGGGTTAATTGGCGATTTCGGCGATTCCAGACCTATTATGACCAGGTTACCTCACCACGTTTTCCTTAGCCGATGTCAGTGATGTCCAAGATAAACTTGGATAGTTTACATTTGAATTGAAGAAAGTACAATTACGAAAAGCTTCCTTAGTTTCAAATAATCCGGTCTTTTGTAAGCCAGTCCGTCCGAACGTGTATACAATGCCTAAGAATTTCAGTGTCGTTACAACACAATGTTATGTTCCTTGTACTTCATCCATCATCCAGTCATCCAAGACATCCATCCAAGACATCCATCAAAAGCCGCCAGTATCCCACTTAGTTTTCATTTGTTTCAGTTAACTTTACAACTTGTTTGGTTAGATAAGCAGTGTCTTTGAATCTGCTTTAATTTATTCTTTATTAGCCAGATGTATGTGTTTATTTTATGTGTCAGATACAATTCTGAAACAGGACTTCTTGATTGTAGATCTGATGATCCCACGCTATTTTCATGCGAGTGGGTAGAAACTGAAACAAATCTTAAGTAATTAGTTCTTTTGTTTTGCTCATACATACTATATGAATGTGGTTTTTTAAATTAATCGGCGATATAGTCGAAAACAAAATAGATGTTTTCTATATTTTTTTCAAGTTATATGATCGCACATCTAGCTACCCCAAAATTTCAAAGGAGATTGTTCTACGCCCATACATTGTTCGCCCTGGAGCCAACAGCATAGAAAAAATCATTTTCTATTTGTAAATTGCCCTTAGTAGCCCATAAGAACAAAGTTTCTTGACGGACACTTTAGAGAACAGATTTATTTAAAAAAAAGAAACTGATTTTGAGGTTATTTTTTTTGTGAGTTTGTTTTGTTAATTATATTTTCATCATAATCGTGCTAGGTCATATTCATCATAAGTTCCATTAAAATGTTCACGAAACTAATTCCATGAAAAAAATATGCATGAAAAACTTTTATGTTGCACATTTTCAATGTTTTGGAAGTGATAAATATCGAACACCCATTATTTATCACTAGATAGTATGGACATCGTCGTCGATATCGATATTTATGTAATATGAGCGAGAGCGACACTATCAAATCTTTTGTGACATTCACATTGACAATTCCTTGAAAGATGGCGGGTTTAGTTGGTAATAAAATCAATGAGCTCACTTTTAAAAACCTATTAAGAATTAAACAGTGTCCGCTTGAATTTATTATTTTTACAAAGCATATTAAAATATAATTAAAATTAACGTACACGTCAAATGTTTGTTGGTTATAGGGCGGTCTAGAACAATCTCCTTTCCCAATTGAACCTTATTTCTTTTGCGATAAAGAAATTTGACATATTTTAATTTGGCCTTTGTACTAAGACTGCTGTTTATTTTCTCATATTTCGGATTTGATCCCATATTAAAATTTGTTTTTATTCATGAGTAGTTTTACCTTCTAATATAATTACGAATTAAAATTACCTTGTATTTGCAACTTTACTTGGCACTAGAAGTAACACTCGTAAAGTGATTGAAATTTCATGTTGATAGTAAAAATATTTTATTTTCACTTGAGAGATACAGAGATGGCGCAGGTGAGGAGTTCGTTGACCCACATCGCTTTCCAGATTACCCAATTTTTATTCTAGGTGCAAGGTTTTGACATTAAAAAAATGGCTGATTCTCAGTGTAGGCGCTTCCATCGCCAATTCCAATCAGTCTGTCAACGTTAACTTTGTTGACATCAAGATGAAGAAAACAACTGAGTACTGGCCGGTTTTATACGAGTACTACATAACGGACTTACATTTTTAATCTTGAAGAAACCCTTTGCCGTTTCATCGTTGAAATCGATTGGCTAAACGGTCGGATTTTGACCAATGGGTGACCACGTTATTTTTTACTTACCATTGTAATTAGAGGCCTACATTTTTATTAAGAAGAATGGAGTACGATAATTATGTAATTAAATAGGAAAAATACATTGGATAGGATTCAAATTGAGTGTTGGGAATGCCCCCAGTGACGTGGTATAGTAATAAATGTACCACTCAACGCAAGAATGAAGCGGCGAGAGTCCCGATCCATCCCCGGTGGCGACTGGACGTCACCCTTAGGTTCTTGTGTACTTACTGATCATTTGGTTGTTGAACTATAAACCCGAAGTCTTAATCAGTGATTCATTGTGAACACCACTCAATTTAAATTCTATTTAATGTTTTTAATATATATTTTTTTATATAAGACGTGATTTTGTAAAGATAACTTATTTCTGCCCGTCTGGATTTGTTCCCAGTTGATGGAAATAGGCGCGCCCCCTGTTACATGGGACTTAGTTACTGGCGATTTGTAGGTGTCACTTAGGTGCACCCCTGCCCAATCTTTCGGGGAATACAAGCGTAATGTTATGTGTTAAACTTAACAATTAGTTTATAGTGCACATTATCTTATTTGTTAGTTAACTAAGCGCTATTTTATGTTAAAAAAGGGTAATTCGGAGAAAATAAAAAGTTTTTTTTTTTTTTACTCTTTGCTTGATCTTAAAAAAGTTTTGCAAAAGCCTAGGTAGCAATTGTACTTGCTATGTGGACAAGTAACCAGTTTATTTTAAACTTAGATGCCAATGGTATGTCGAAGGTATGGACATATTTCCAGTGTCTGGTTTTTCCAGGATAAAACTAGTTGTAGTCGTCTGTTACGCAGAGACACGTCAGCGATAGCAAAAACCAGTATAAGCTGGCCTCGCATTCTATTGAAATTTCTTATGACGCTAGGCCAGCTCAAGATGAAAGTGGTACTAAATAAGTGCGGTCTGCTGTAAAAAAACTAGCTCTTTCTTCTCTCTTGTTCTAAGAGCTAGTTTTTTCTAAATAGAAAACCTACTAACAGTGTAATTTAAAAGTGAATACGATGAAGTGAGGACACTATTTTGCATCATAACTAAATGATAAATGATTCATTTTGATAAATTGGTTTTTACAACCACATTCACACACTTTAAATATAAAAAAAATATGGAAATTAATAATGCTTTGCGCCAATATTGGCAAAGCCAATGTTAGTTGCCAATGTTGGCGCCAACAGACGATCACACTTGAAGAGCAAACTCTAGCCAAACAGAACGGTATTTCATCTACTTATCAATTAAAACACATAACATCACGCCAGTTACAATATGGTTAGGCAGAGGTGTACCTATAGTTCACGCACATTTCGTCAGTTATGTTTCCCATGTAATAAGGGGCCAGTATTTCGCCATCAACCACGCACTAGGAAATCCAAATAGAAAAATCCAATAATGTTTTGTCCGACCAGGGAATAGAAGCTAGGACCTCATGCTTAGCAGTAGTTCATGCAACCACTAGACCAACGACATAGTTTTTCAATATTTTACTTGACTTTGTCTGTGTGTGTTTGTATTTTTTGATGATTGTAATCATAGAAGTGGAGTTATCTGTCACTAAGATCTATTTATAACAAAATCTATTTATAAATCGATATTTTTACAAAAATGTAACATCATAACTTTTATTTCCAACAAAACATAATTATTACACATTTCTAAAAGGGTACGAGCTAGGCATAAAATACAACAACAATAAAAAAACCGTTGTAACGATATGTCGACTTTATTCATGTAGTGTATCGGATATTTAAATATTGAGTATCGAAAATGTATCAAAAACGATATTTTTAACCCGGTGAAAAAAAAGTCGTACTTCAAAAGGCTGATCCATGAAAAAATAAAGCACTCACTGGGCTTTTCCTATTTCACATACCCCCAAAAAACTATCGAAACAGTTTAAATAACGATACTTTTAGACACCTTCGGAGAGCCTTAGTAGAAGCTCTTTCAAACTATTCATAAACGGGCCTGCCTGTGCGAGGCCAAAAGGCTCCTATCTCAGCATATACTGAAACAATTTAATTGTAAAGATATAAGTAATAAATCATAAATAACTAATTTAAATGAATACAAGAAAAATTAAAAGTACTACGTGCACACGTACTTAACGTGTGTAGTAGTGTGTAAGTTGTACTTGACTTCACGCACATACTACAAAATAGTCAAAATAAAATACTACGCATTTTATACACACAATGGATTTCTAACTGACCTTTAACATTATTAGAACCGTTTTCCAAAAAAGTAGATATTTCTTTTCTCAATAATGCCCCTGAGCTACCATTCTACTTAGACCTCTAGAAGCGTCCAAAATTGACGCAATAAAGACGTTATGTTTTAACTATGATGAATCAACTTACAATGGTCGTTCACATTTCTATTATCATTTCAACTACTTGTTGGGACAACTTTGATAGTGCGTGGGTGTACTTTATTGGAGTTGTTTTATACACCACACAGGAAATTAAACCTTACGTTAATCGGTATAAAGTTTAAAATATCTTAGCTTGAGGTCTCAGGTATTAAGAAACTATAATATTAGCTTATTCGAGTGGTAACGAATAACGGTCGATTCTGACTATTGCTTTTAATAAGGATGACGTCAATATAATAAGAAATAACATCAATTTCTTGTTATTGGTATACAAATAGGTGTACTTTAGTTGTAATAAAATTATTGAGGTCTCAATGACTATGAAAATTCTAACGCGAACAGGATCTTCAAGTTGTTTATTTTGCATATAAGTTTTGCTTATTGCAACTTTTCACAACAAAATTATTCTACAGAAATACTCTTCTAAACATCTGCGGTGTACGGTGGAAGATGTAGGAGGAGCACAGGTTGATCGAAGGTTAAGCTACGCTTGCCGAGGTCAGTCTGTGGACGGGTGACCATTCGTACATATCGAGACTCCTCCGTGCCTCGGAAAGCACGTTGAGCCGTTGGTCTTGGCTGTCATTTGTAGATCTTCGACAGTCGTTACGGGTAGTCAGAAGCCCGAAAGTCTGACAACCAGTCTTACCACACTATATGGGAGTCAGTTTTCAGTCTAACTGGATGCAGCTGAGAACTAGTATTTTACATGGAGCTACTGAATATCTGAACTTCACAACCCATTTACTGGGCCACACGATACCCCTTGGTGATACTGGATGTCAGACTTTCGGGCTTCAGAACTACCTTTTAAACTGAAGCCAGAAATAAGAGTAGTGTCCAAATATGGGTCTTGGAATCTGCAGCAGTAACTTGTACTTTTAAATAACCGGATGTTGCTGGCTGTAAATACCATCATACATCACCAAAACTCAACGAGCCGACAATTTCTGGTGAAGTGTCAAATTCATTATCATTAGTTATATCGTCCTTTGATCTCTTCATAATAATATGAAACATGACACCGACATGATTACAGCCATATTTACCAGAAATATTATAAAGGCTCGTTTACACGAGAAGAGTTTCTCACCCCTCGTGAGACTCGCCAGGCGATTATTTCTATCAGTTTTGTTTGTTATACGCGTAGTTGTCATATTTATATTTATATTCTTATTCTATATTTTTATTTGTTTATAATCAAGCCAAAAACATAAACTCGCCTTCGTTTTCGTCATACAAGATTAGGTCGGGGTTTTTCTCGTAGTATAAATTTAGATATTTTTTTTCTTTGTAGGTATTCTCTTTTTGTGACATCGCGCAGTTTATAATTTATCCGTTAGTTTTTGTTATATCCAGTCAAAGTCCAAGTCAAAACGTTGATTGCGACCAAAGTGTACAATTTTGGTGTTTATGTTAGTACTTATGACTTAGCAGCCTTTTACAAGCATTTCATCATCATCATTTTTTCATCTTTAGATATTACCCATTAGGTACCCATCACCACACCAGCTAATTTTATTTGACCATGTATCTCTTGCTCTACTTTGGGACACCACAGGCTTCAATATTTTTCCAAGCGAGAAACTAGTCCTGTGTAAATGAGCCTTTAAAATCATACCAGGAATATGAAACAAATCACTCAGTTGTAAAACCCTTTGTGAATGCATATGACAATTAAAATGCAGACGGACCAATTAACAGCTGAGCCAGAGAGCTTTTCCGTTCAGTCAATATTTTTGGGTGTATGTTGTATATGAAAACTAATGTTGATAAAAATTAGTCATGTGGCAAAAATATCGCATTTTGAGGAACACGTCGGGGGTAAGTAGAGTGAACGTGGATAAACGAAATGTGAAAACGTGGACTAAAGAAATGATGGATGTATTGTATGAAATATGAAATAGTTTTTTGTGTTTTAAACGTATATAACGTAACGTATATATGTACGGATTTGATATGGCTAGAAAGGTGTCTATATCTAACATTTTTATGGAAGAAGAAGACGTGCTGCGCCAACCCTAAGTAAATTGGGATAAGGGCAGCAAGAAGATGATTTTATAAAATAACAAAAACCTACAGATATTGTAACACCACGCTTATATTCCCCGAAGAGTTAGGCAGAGTTGCACCTACATTAACACCTACATTTCGCCAGTTATGTTTAAGTGTCATGTAAAACCGGATACGAACGAGACTACTGAAAAAACACAATAACACTAATTGTGGAATTGAACCCAGGACTTTGCTCTCAGTAGCCGCGCTTGGGACCACTGGACTAACGAGGACACAATAAAAAAACATCATTTTTTAAAGAAGGAATTCACCAATATCGAGAACCGAATTCTTGATAACGGCACGCGTTAAGTGCTCCAGACAGAGGAACCTCCTTACAATACGCGCCGTATCCAGGATCAACGCTTTCACTAATCCCTTGATCCATCTGCCTCTCGAAAACCTCTTCAGGTGTAAGTCATGGCTTGTGGGTATTATGCCATTGGCTGTTACGACTATCGGTACAATGATCGCTAAGTCTTGCATGGCAACATCGTAAGCCGAGCTAGGATACCGGATTTCCTTAACTTTCATGGTTATGGTCTTTTCAATACAAATTCTTCAATGTGAAATACTACTTTTTCAATTGTTTGTATAACTTGAAAAAAACAGTTATAATGACGATGTAGTTAGTGAAATTTCCTGTTCTTATGAAGAGCATTTTTTTCATCAGGCAAAAGAAACTGCAGTCAGAAACCTACCGTGACTTTCTACTATATATGGGGCGTAACCCAATGTCCTTAGAAGTTAGGTATTCTTTGATGAGTTAGGAGTTATGTTCGTCGAGTAGTTGCGCTCCTTAAGTTTTGAGTTACACGATTTCTGAGAAATGCGTGCATTGATTGGACCTACATACATACCTCCTCTCATATGATTGTATGGAATAATGATTCATGTAATTGTATGGAATTTAAAAGAGACTTTGACCTCTGAGTCGATTAGTCGGCTAGGAGACAACGGACTCTCCAGTTAAAAAAAAACTAGAGACCAGAAACTACCAACATATCTTTTTCTTTCTCTATCAAGTCCCTCCAAAGGTCGTCTTTGTAGCTCTTAAAGTTATTATTGTACATTTTTGTGCTGTACAAAAAAGAGTATTCCATTCCACTATATTGTATTCTATTCTAAAGTAACTGATGTGTTAAAGTGATACCTAATTACAAAAAAAATGCACGCCAATATTTTTAAACCGTTTAACTGGCCAAAAATCATTTATCTTTTACCATTCTAAAATTGAAACATAGCCCCGGATCATAGCTGCAATATAGAGCCCCATTGGCCCCAAAAGGCTGGACGTCGGGTTAGATGAAAATTTTAGAAAAAACAACCATTGCAACACGACCGCTAATTGAATTGTCCCCATAGCGAGCAGTCGTGATGGTTTTATTAACAAGCCTGCAGGCTTTAGCATCGGTATTAGATTTCCAAAAAATATTTGGTTTCGTCACGGAAATAAAGTTTGATTTTTTTTAACTAAACTCCTTTTATGTGATTAGGGCTTAGAGTGTTTGTTTTTACAAAAAAAAATAGTGGATAGTCTACAGGGTGAAAGGGACCGTTGTCCCTGTGCGTCGACACGCACAAACTGATACCATGAATACCATAGGACTTACATGATTGACCCACAGCGTAGAAGTTATTTCCTGATGTTTTTTTTATAACTTAAAACTGCAAAAACACAGACGAATCATAAGTGAGGTCATGACAACGAAAGAGGCCTAACTAACATTTCTTTTAATAGAGTTTGGGCCTATAACACATTACTAGCAGGGTGTTTAAAGAAAAACATCGTAACCTATGTTTTAGAAAAAAAAATGTGGGTTAGATATAAATTAATAAATATCAAAGCCAATGATATTTTTAATTTAATAGTAAATAATTTGACGACCTATGTGGCGCAGCCGGCGAAGGTCCGCCTGCGACGCAGGAGGTTGCGGGTTCGATTCCCGCCCTGGGACAAATCTTTGTACGATCTACAAGGATTTGTTCCGGGTGTTCTGGGTATTTGCTATGTATAATAAAAAATATCTATCCATGTAATGTATTGTATTAAGTATATCAGTCATCTAGTACCCACATAACACAAGCTCTGCTTAGCTTGGGGCTAGATAATGCTGTGTGGATTGTCCAGCATTATTTATTTACTTATTTATTTATTTATTTAATTAACTTCTATAATTCATAAATGATTGGGTTGAATATATGTAAATCATGATTTTTTAAAGTTAAAGTGAAAAAAAAAAACATCACAAAAAGCTTATTAATACGGATAATTTGAACTGTAGACTATCAGATTGTGTGTCGATGTCCATTCCAGAAAATGACCCCTGGAAGCAACGGCAAGCTTTTTAATACAGAGCTTTAAAACATAAAAAAAACCACCGACTTCAACACATAAACTTTGCTGTTTTTTTTTTGTATTTTAGTTGTGGTACACACATTCTCGTTATGTATTTATTTTACGAAGTAGATAAAATACCTACTCACCAAAACCCTCGAACTACATCCAGAGTTATTATACTGATCATACATAAAAAACACCTTCCCCTTTTTTGGAGTCGGTTAAAAAAGGCATTATTTTGCAAAGAACAAGAATCCCTAATAATTTTCATAATTAATTATCCCAAGTTAATGCAACGCCATCATATTATCACAAAACGTCAACACCGACAGGAAATGACATTCAAAAGACAAGAGCAAAGAGAAAGTCCGTTAATTGGTGCTTGTTTCACCTCATACACCGGCCCAATTTATCTAGACACGTGTCGAAATTCAGAAGTGAATTAAAATGCAATGAATTTGACGTATAGCTGTCATTTGTCTTTGGCCGCAGCGCCACCGTGAAGGGTCAGACCAGACTGGCCTCTCATAAGTTGACAAGTGACAATCGCTTACGGCCCAGTCCGGTTATGTTACCATATTTGTATGAATGATTAAAGATACGAAATAGATGTTCACGAATTGATAGTGGTAAAATCTTACTTCTATTGTTTTGTCACGATGTGGTGACGATTTTCAAATTGACACTAACTATGAACCAAACCATATCATAGACTTACTAGTTGTGCCCGACACTTCACTCGCGAGGATATAGGAAAAAAAGTCGTTAGGTTTTCTGAAATTTTCCAATTTTCTGTGCAATTGTCTTATTTGTTTTGTTCTTCTACAAAGTATTAAAAAAAAGATGAATGAAATCTGTAAATTCGTTCTCAAGATATGGCGTATGTATATATAATTTTCCTTGTATTTAAAATTTCAATGAAACATAAACAATTGACATCAACAGGACAGTCGACTGGGACCACGATCCCAGTCTATAACGTGGTTATAAAACTTTACTAACAGTAGTAATAGTAAGCCCTTTTAAAGTTCTGTCAGGAATAAAATGCCTTTTCTTAAAACAGTTTAACATGCTTTTGATTATACAGAGCTACTCGTAACATTGGTAAAACTCGCCAAACTGAAACCCAAGCTGTTTTCGCGTATTTAAAAACAAACTGCAACAGCTTGCGTATAATGTTATTCTTTTGTTTGTGAGAGCATTATTGTGTGGTGTGACGCAAATGGATAGATTAAGAAATAAGGATGTAAGAGGAAGTCTAAACGTGGTGCCTGTGACCGAGCAGTCGTGTGACAATCGGGTGTCATGGTATGGGCAAGTGATGATGTGATGATATGTCATGATATGGATGCGAAGGAATAAGGACAACGTTGTAAGGAAAGTTTTGGATGAATGTGGAGAGTTACAAGAATAGAGGAAGACCAAAGAAACAATGGCCGGATTGTGTGTAAGATGATATGGTAAGAAAAGAGGCGACTATCGAGATGATGGCAAATAGAGGTGTATACAAAAAGAAGACACGCTGCGCTAACCTCAAATACTGGGACAAGAACAGGAGAATGATAAGGATGGTAGTGATGTGGCTGTACGAGCAATATTTTTATATTCATATATATAATATATATGTTCATTGATAAACTAATAAGTTTAAAGCCAAGATTCCCTATTTATTTAAAAAATATCACCAATAATTCAGCATTTTGCCGAGATAGAAGCCTTTTTGGCGTTGCATTGCTGGCACCAAAGGGTAAAATGGGACCCTATTACTAAGACTCCGCTGTCCGTCCGTCTGTCACCAGGCTGTATCTCATGAACCGTTGAAATGTTCACAGATGATGTACTTCTGTTGCCGCTATAAACAGAATAAATATTTAAGGCAAAAAAATCACGTTCGTTGTATGGGAGCCCCCATACAACGAACGTGATTTTTTTGCCTTTTTCATGGATAATTTCAATTAATTTCTTTATACATGTCAGTTTTAGTGTGCGTGTCCCTAATAAATATTTTTCTTTCTTTTCTTTCATTCGTCTGACCGCCTAAAGTTCAAAACTATGCATCACAAACAAGATTAATCATGACCATCAACGAGAGACATTTCAACAAATTATGTGCGCATGCGTCACGCAGGAATAGACAATTAACGTTTATTAAAATGTTTCCACATTACGTTTGACATCAGCTGGTACAGTAGACCACACGTTATTGCTAACTCTTTCGCCTTGAGCTTGGAAGGGGCCTGTTTATCCTTCAGGGATACTTACTGCTTAACAGAACTTGCCTGTGGGGACTTAATTAGAAATTAAGGCCTCCAGCCAGGGCGTGAAACCTAAAAGCTAAACACCAATCGCTAAGGGCACCATCTGCGGGGTACGAACCTCGGCTTAGGACGTCGCTAAGAGAGGATAGCAAGGCTGGATCTTATAGATAATATCTATTAGATCCAGCCTTGCTTAAATGATTAAAATCCCTAAATAATATATTATATTATTTAGGGACTTTTAATCATTTACTGGCACAGCTACGTGGGCTGGCTCGAGCAAAGGGTTGGGGGGTCGCAGTCTTACCAAATGTAGTTTCATATCAGTATTTTATATGGAGCATCTGCTTATCCGACCTTCACAACCCAGTCACCTCTTGTTAACGCAGGTTGTTCGACTTTCAAGCTTCTGACTACCCGTAACGACATTCAGAGTACAAAGCAAAAGACAGCCAGCATTATCGGCTTAACGTGCTTTCTGAGGTATGAAGGGTACCTCAGTTAAGTATTTAGATACTTCAGTTTTCCCACCAGCTAGTGTCTAAAAACACTATGCCGAAGTTACGCGACCGAAGTTCAGCACAATTACGCCTTCAATGCTATTTGAATTACTGTTGACACACCATGCCGAAATTACGTATCGTCATAGCGTACAGCCTAACTTTGGTCGGGCGTAAGTTCAGCGGCAATTTATTCTGTGCACACATTATATGCGACCGAAGTTCGGTTCGATTGTCGACGAAGATCCGGGGGCGGGGAGCAGCGGGGACCCCGTAGTTTTCATTTCGCATCTGTCAGCGCTTCAGCGCTCGAGATACTGAATACACACACAAAGTTGCGGAACTGAATTTCTGCCGCGTAAGTTCGGCACTTATGGTGTGTCATATCAGCCAAATACGTTGGAACGTAAAATCAGCCGCCGAACTTCGGTCGCGTAACTTCGGCATAGTGTGTTTAGACACTTACAACTTGACCTAAATGTGTCGTCACTTGGCACGTGTCGTCAGTAGGTAGTATTACCTTTAATATTGGTCTAAGGAAGTCTTTCAACTGTCTAATGACACAATCTTAATACCTTAGTAGTGTAGATGTCATACAAATGCCTGCTGCTTGCTGTCTTGGAAATTTTATTCCGATACTTATGTTACTTAGTGTGAGGAGCCCGTGGCTAAATAAAAACATCCGCACGGATTGATCGAAGGTTAAGCTACGCTTGCCGAGGTCAGTATGTGGGTGGGTGACCGTTCGTAATATATCGAGACTCTTCCGTGCCTCGAAAAGCACGTTAAGCCGTTGGTCCCGGTTGTCATCTTTGTCAGTCGTTAGTCAGAAACCCGAAAGTTTGACAACCAGTCTTACCAAGGGGTATCGTGTTGCCCAGTTACTGGGTTTTGGAAGTCAGATAGGCAGTCGTTCCATGTAAAAAACTGGTATTCAGCTACATCTGGCTAGGTTAAGTTAGCAGTTTTTGATCCTTTACACAGAAAGATTTTGAAGGAAATTCTCAATCCATTGCTTCATATGTTCCAATGATTCGTGTGACTGACTAAGTTAATAACGCAATGAATCTTCTAGAATTACCTCAATGATAGGCATGTGATTGTGTGATTATTTATTTTATTTTATTTCTTCATATATTAATGATAGGCATTGCCGTAATTTTTGTGTTATATAATTATCCAGTTGTTATATTATGTGATCAACTTGCAAAAGATTGGACAAAAATTTCTCACAACAATTTTATTTTCCACAATTGAGACAGGTTCATAAAAGACAAGAAACAGACAAGAGACAGTTTGTTTTTCTTCAAAATCTCGAATCACCATTCTGACGTAAGAAAGTTGATACAACAGGACAATTACATCAACTTAATTGTTAACACAACAATATCTATGAAATCGATAAACACCCAATGCCTTCCCACGGGCGTGAAATACTCGATTATCTCGATTATTCGATAATTTAATCAGTTGTCTCTATTCGGTCAGGCCCGCGGCGACTCGACTATGTCGATTACGATTTTACGAGTCGCCCTATTTATTCGATGGTTAATGGTTATGGTGATTTTGTTTATGGTATGGTAAGCAGTTTGTATAATAGATTTAATGTCAACCAGTTACTGACCCACTGCAGGTCAAAGGCCTCTTCTCATACAGAGAAGGCACGAGCATTGATCACCAACAGCTTAACGCGCTTTCCGAGGCACGAAGGAGTCTCGATGTTTTACGAATGATCACCCATCCACAAACTGACCTCGGCAGGCGTAGCTTAACCCTCGATCAAAACGTGCGGCTGTTTTTATTCAGCCATGACCTCCTCTCTAGAAAGTAATATGAATTGAAAAGTCACCTCGTGCGTGAAAAGTGAACCATCAGGGTACTGTAGTATTCACTTCTTGAACACTAGAAACTTAGAACTAAAGTAATAAGGCCCATTATCGTACAAGAATCCGTTCACTTATTTCGATATCCCAAGCCTGTGAGAGAAACCATGATACAAGCATATTCCACACTCAACTATACAATCTAGTTTCTTATTAGCCCTTAATAGTGTTATTACTAGTTACCATATAAGTGAACTAGAGAAACAACTAGTTGGTCGTCAAACTAGTTGGTCTTGTCTTTCTTGATTGTTTTCATGGCCCGGCTTGTTACCAATTATGGGTTTGAAAGACAAGATTCTTTTAAAGATGGAAAAGGTGAATGATTACAATAATTAGTGTTCGTACCTACGAGTATGTCTTTAGGAAAGTTTTGAGTATACATATGGATGGTTTAAGAGTGGATTGTGCGAAAGATTATATGGGTAGAAAGGAGGTGAGTATTGAGACGATGGCAAATAGAGATGTATGTAAGAAAAAGACATGCTGCGCGGACCCAAAATAAATTTTGATAAGAATAAGAGGTTGATTGAGAAATTACAATACTTTATTTATTTATTTAATTTTAAATAGAACGACCGAAGCCAATGACACTATTTAAACATATAATTTATTTGACACAGTCATGTATTCTTCTCACAAACATTCCGACAATATCACCTTCCATTCAAATGAATGGAAACATATCAAAATCTGTGTTCAGGAGTTCAGGAGAGCGTTAATAGCAGCTAATGTCTAAGGAATAGGTGACTTGGAGTGTGCAACATTACGGCAAGTTGGGACAGCCAGTAAGCGGCGTTTTCTGTTACGACAGTAATTGTCTGGGACAAATAGCTTGCAGGTTTCATTAAGCAGATCAGGTGCATCAATAAGCCTCCTGAGAATTTTTAATCTTACGATCATTTGATCGCGCGACCGTCTTACTTCTAGAGAATTGAAACCTAAACAACCCAACAGGAATTTAGTGGGATACAAGAAAGGATAACTACTTGTTTTATAAAGCCTATTTTACCGAATTCTGTCTGCTTGGAGAGAAAGCAGGTAACTATTAAGATGACAGGATGGAAGAGGAAGACATGTCGTGACAACCCCAAATTAATTGGGATAAGTATAGGGCATGATGATAAAATTATCTTTTTTATGATTTGGAACACTGAACTCAGTTTTTTATGTACTTGTGAATCAGATATTGTAAGTTTATAAAAAAAAACTTTTGAATTGAACTATGAAGTTAATATGGAGATTAATCTTTATACCGCGTTATTTAAACCACTTATTTTACCCTTATTTGCTCACGAAACAAACAGGCGTGTATTTTCATAACTGTATTTTATTTTGGAGCCGACCTTTTTGCGTCATTTCCACCTAATACGACGAAATAATAAGAAGTTCCACTGTCAGTTATAGCATACTTAAAATGACGAAAGCTTAATTTATCGAAGAACGTAATATCAAAACCTAAACATAAACCTTTCCTATCAGACTATAGCTCACACTGTTTCTACACTTTTGAGGGTATCGGACCCACAAGGTGCCAACGTGATCCAATTACTCGGCCCACTGCGTATTTTTTAACCAGAATTTGGTAACAAAATCAAGCACAATCATTTTATATAAAGATTAGAGACTAATCTCCTGGCTTGCAAACTAGGTTCATAGCCCTGGCGTTTATACCCGTGACTTGGTAGTCAGTGATTCCACACCAATAGGTTTCTTAAGTATGTGGGAGACGAAATGGAAGTTATGATTTGACATAGAATCATCATCTGCCTAGCCTTTTCGTAACTATGTTGGGGTCGGCTTCCAAACCGAATGCAGCTGATTACCAGTTATTTTACATGCATCGACTGCCTATCTGACCTCCACAACCCAGGTTTTTGGCAACAAGATACCCCTTAATAAGACTGATTGACAGTTCTGACTACCTGTAACGACTGTCAAAGGTGACTGCCGGGACCAACGGCTTAACATGTTTTCCGAAGCATGGAGGTGTCTGGGTATTATAAGAACAGTCACTAATCCACAGACTGACCTCGTCAAGCGTAGCTTAATCTTTGATCAACCCGTGCGGCTGTTTTTATTTTGCCACGAGCTCCTCAAAATTACAGCAAGAGCCTATGGAAACCTAGGGTAATTTCGAAGTTTGAAATAGTGTACCTTCTGTCGTACAATTTTATCATACCTTCACTTCTCCAGACCGGTTAAAAAGTCCACATACAAACACACACCCACCTTTTTTTGTTCACAATGTTCAAAAAATCCAGCTCTCATTTCCGGTGAGCCGCTTATTTAGTGAACACACAAGTTTTATCATGCAAACTCTTTTGATGGAACTATCAAATGTGTTTAGTTACTCTTTTGTCTTTCTTGTTGTTGTTTTATTTTTAATATCGAACTCAGAATTATTTGTGTGGAAAAATATTCGGGGTTATAATTATGCATACGTCATAATTATTATAATTCGATATTCAAACCATAGATTCATCTTTAAGATAAAATAAACATAGTTATCTCCTTGACGACCAAACCCAGTAACGAATCTGTTAGCAGATTTACTAACTAGATAATGATATAAGGTTTTAGGGTTTTAGGGTACGGGGTTATCCATAATAAAAGAAAGTACCTATGTAAGTTGACTGCCTCAAGTGGGTGCATTGAGCATGAGGTCCTAGGTTAGTTCTCAGGTTGGAAAAAGTGTTATTGGGTGTTTTTGTCTGTAATGTCTCAGTAGCAGCACGGAGTTTCAATTTGTACCCGGTTGATGGCAAAGCAATACTCGCCCCCTATAACATAAGGACTTAAACATAACTGGTTAAATGTGGGTGTACTATAGGTAAGTAAACCTCTGTCTTACCCTTCGGGGAATACAGGCGTAATGTTATGTTGATGTAAGTAATGTCAAAATCTTATCTTTAGTAAGCAAAACGACTGACATCGTATCGTTTTTGGATTTGCTGTCAAATTTACTTATAAGTTTATAAGTTCAACAGATTTTAGACTTGACTCGTAAGAAATAGTGTCAAAACAATTATAAATATTGATCTCATTTTCCTCAACTCTATCTATCGCTCACATCACCTTCAATCCACAAAACACAACCTCCCCATTACAGATAAGTAGGTACACACGTAAGTGATGCGGGAAAATTTGCAATTTTTTTTTTGGCTAAAAAGCCTTGTTGGTCCCACCAAAGTTATTTTGTATTGTTTGTACAAAAACAACGGGTGCGCCCAGAGTTTGTTATGCAATTTGCATAGATACGCGAAGTACTAGTGGTTCAAGAAAAACATTGAGAATACACGGGGGAATATTGTGGCGAGCATGTTGGGTGGTTGGGCTGTCAATCTTAAATATTTGACGGTGCCTACGAGTATTCTGACAACCAGTTTTGGTAAGGGTTATCGTTTTAGCAAGTCGCTGGTGTGTGGAGGTCAGATATACAGTCACTACATGTGAAATACTGGTATTCAGCTATGAACTTCCGGTTAGACTGGAAGCCGACTGCAACATAGATGGGAAAAGGCTAGGCAGATAATGATGTTTGGTGGTTTCGTGGTTACATTTACCGTTAACTTATTGCGATCCTACGATTGGCTGAAAATGATATCTCGCATTATAAACAACATTTAGTTTCACGGTAAGTTCGTATTTTTTTTATATGAGATGAGTTTCCTCTTGACTCTAGTCGACGTCAGAGGTGACAGAGACAAAGTCTATAATAATAATAATAATAATCGTTTATTTGTAAAACATAGGTAATCATTACATGCAAGATCTTATAAATTAGGAAGTGCGCTATGTTTTGCCGATTGGCTTACAAATTATATAATAAAGTGAAATTATAGTATGAGTTTATTACAATATAATTATTATCTTATTTCGTGTCTACGATGGAGTGAGCTTACCCAGAAGAAGCCTGTTCACTTTAACTTTGAAGAGATTTGGGTTGAATACGTTCAGAAACACAGACAGTTCACAGCATAACATAACAAGATCATTTATATATTAGGTCTTTACCTATGAAATTGCCGTTCTGCAGTACTGGCCATTTCAAATCAAAATATTTTTTGTTTGGCTAAGAATTCTAATTTCAAATTAATTTTATTTTAAAAACATGGTTTTTTTTTTCCAAAAGTAGTCATTTGTTTATTGATTAGTGTTACATTTTCATCGCATTTAAATCTTTTTCGTCATCATGGATACGTTAAAAATTCGAGTAATTATGGAATATGAGTACCGTCGTGGCAGCAACGCGGCACAAGCGGCACGCAACATCAACGACGTTTACGGAGCTAACACTACAAACCAACGCACTACCTGTTATTGGTTTGCTCGCTTCCGTTCTGGAAATTTCGACCTGAAAAATGAACCTCGCGGTCGTCCGAAGACTTTGGTCGACAATGACGAATTAAAGGCGATTGTGGAAGCTGATGATACACAATCTACGGCTGAATTAGCAGCAGCTTTCGACGTTAGCGTCAAAACAATATTGGTCCATTTGCGTCAAATTGGCAAGGTAAAAAAGCTTGACAAATGGGTGCCCCACGAACTCAATGATCGCCAGCGCGAAGTACGCGTCGAGACGTGCCTTGCACTGCTCAACAAACACACAAATGAAGGAATTTTGAACCGCATTGTTACCTGCGATGAAAAATGGATTCTGTTTGATAACCGCAAGCGCTCAGCAAGTTGGTTGGATCCTGGTTCAGCACCTAAACAATGCCCTAAACGAAAACTTACCCCAAGAAAAGTGATGGTCACTGTTTGGTGGTCTAGCGCCGGTGTGATTCAACACAGGTTCTTACCAAACGGGGTGAGCATTACTGCAGATGTGTACTGTGAAGAATTGAACACAATGGTGGAGAAGCTGGCACATCTCCAACCAGCATTGGTCAATCGCTCGTCTCCGCTGCTCCTGCACGACAACGCGCGACCTCATACTGCACAGCAGACGGTCTCCAAGTTGCAAGAACTGGGGTTGGAAGCTCTGCGTCATCCGCCCTACTCACCAGACCTTGCGCCTACAGACTACTACTTTTTCCAGAATTTGGATAACTTCTTGGCGGGAAAAAAATTCAATACCCGAGAGGCAGTACAAAATGCCTTTGAAGAATTTGTTGCCTCCCGTCCAGCTGATTTCTTTAAGAAGGGCATCAATAAACTGCCACTGCGTTGGCAAAGATGCATTGATTGCATGGGTGATTACTTCGATTAATACAAATAAAAAATACATGAAAAAAATTCATTTAAATTTTTTCATACAAAACGGCAATTTCATAGGTAAAGACCTATTATTAATAATCACCAACTAGTTTCCTCAGAGTACACCCCAAAATCTAAACGACTTAGTGGAATTAGAATAGAAAATACAACTTGCTCGCCGGTGCGTCACAGCAAACTCCCGCGTATTTCCAAAGTACACACGACACGTTATTTTGCTATTCCCATTCTTGTAGAACGTGTAAAATGCTACCCACGTATACCCATACGGCCGATATGTTTTACATAATTCACTAGTTCCCAATGAAAATCGGTGAGCTAACAGTTACTTCTATTAGTTTCTTGTAAATGGCTCAATTTGGCAAGATGCATTCTGTGTTCTTTTGTTTTTGAATTCTTTTAAGTTTATATTTCGAAGCTAGATTGTTTTTTGTTTTTTTTTACTTCACTCGTATTGCTTTGGCTAGCCTTTTTTTATTGCTGGGTTGGAAAATCCTCATGGATGGCCTCTACACTCTGAGTAAGAACCACTCTGGTGTTCCAGCTCTCACCCACGCTGGGGGTCGCCGGAACGTACGATCCTTCTGCAACCCCCAGCTGGCGTAAGCTAGCCTAGCCTAGCTTTATAATCTTGACGGAAATTTCTAATTGCTTGCTTCAAATGTCCGAACAATTCGTCGACACGACAACGTAAATAACGCCATTGCGTTATTTTAAAACAAACATTGTTGATATGTAACACAAAAAGAAAGGTATAATTTAAGAAGTGAATTATTTACTTTTAATACAAATCTCATTGGGTTAGACAGACATCATGATTAATAACAGTTTAGAAAAACAAGTTTTGGTATGTATCGCTTTATTGTATCGATTTATTTTTTTACGCAAAATACGTACAGTCGTGGAGTTGCGGATATCGGCCCGTCGTACAATACAATACAATCCCTTTATTTTTGTAATTGCATCTACCACTGTTTGTCTCAACATCACCCAAAGGTAAACTGGTAAAAAATGCCTATGGCATTAAGTCCGCTTCTGTACATTTGTGTTCTTGAAGTATTAAATGCAAAAATAAAAAGAATAAATTCTACAAAGTTGCAACTATTCAGCATTCCTTCAACCTTTTTTTCTCCATTAATATAAACGGCTAGTTTCTTACAAATGCCAGTGCAATGGCTAGTATTATCTAAATAACTGACGTTGCGTCTGTCGGGGCTTCAGTAATCAATATTTCTTTAAGTTTTAACGTTGCCTGACTTCGGTACGTCTGCAAGTGGAGTGGTATTATGTTTCTTGACTTGTACGTAGTTGTATTTTCATAGTCGTTTATTGGTTGGTTGCTTGTTTTCTTGAGTGTTTATTCAGACGAAAATAGTAAAAGAAAATGTTAACTGGTATTAGAAGCCACGAATGTGAAATAAATACTATTTAATTTATTTCTATCAAAAGGTACATTGTCACATTATTTTATTAATACAACTTTGCCCAATTCTAGAACATTTGAGAGCTGAAGTCTGAACTAGGTTAGGTTTAGGACCTGTATGACAGATAGGCTAACACCCTTTTGAACATATTCATAGTTTGCAGCATCTTAACAGTGACTAGATTTAAACTAACATTGAAAAATTTGAACAGAGAGGTATAACTAGGTACAATGGATAGGGAGAGATTTGTGAAGTGTGTTTCAGTTTATCAGCCAATCCCTAAGACGGTATTGGCATTAGCAGTCGTTCTGTAGTAAATGAGTACAATGTACGGTACACTGCATATTGGTGCTTACCATCGACCATTGACTGGCCTAGCATAGTGTGGAGCTTCAATGGAATGGTAGGCCAGCCTATACTGGTAACTTTCAGATATTATTTTTAAACTGCCTTGTCTAATCTAGTAATTGCAAGAGCGATAGAATACAGCAAAGTGCCTAACAAGATTGAATTAAGTAAAAATACTCACAAAATTCTATTTCTACTAGTTCGTAGAATTAAAAGAATAAAAGCAACATTGCCATCAGTCTGGCCCGAGAAAACGAAAATGGCTACATTTAGAAAATTGCTTAATGTAAGTTAAAAATGTAGCACTAGAAGAATTAAAAATACAATTGTAATTAGGAAGACTAGAGTACACAAGGGATTAAATGAAAGATTCCCATTAATTCCATACTACGAAATTGTACCATCTTCAGCATAATGATTTGAAAAAAATCTTTCTGTAAAATTACTTTTGACACGTAAAAAAAAACAACTAAAACAAGGTCAAGTCAGTGTTTCCTATCTGACTAGGTACTCTCAGAAGAAACACCTAAACAAATTCAGAGGTCACGATCTCTTTTGTACCCCAGTAGTATAGATCACGTAAGGACCAAGCAAATTAGAGTCGGAGATAGACTTTTGGTGAAGTAACAACACAGATGTGATGAGTGAACTTGTTTTAAATTGTTTTTTTTTACTTCTGATTAATTTATATTTTTATTTTGTTCCTTTGTATGTTGTCTATGTTAAGCATTGTGTCGTTGTGTGCCTGAGCCTGTGCTGAAACAATATTTTCCTTTCTTTCTTCTTTCTTCGTTCTTTTAACCTACGTAACTAGTATGGAAAGGCTTTACGATACCGTCTCTAGCACAAGCCGCTTAGGTGTCTCCATTCACTGTGCTTTTAGATTTTTTTTTACAGAGTATTTCAATTGACAAGCATTAATCGGTAATAAAGACAGGTTCTATCCTAAGTGTGATAATCCTATCGGATTCACACACACACCTATTTTATACAAAAGCCACTTCAAAATATGATACACATTACAAAGTCAGATAATTGGAGAAACTTAAGATGCACCGATTGGAAATAATACATTGTAGGATTTGTAGATACTTAAGTGTTTGAAATAAACAACATTTGCCCTTCCCAGCTGTCCATAAAAAAAAAAACAAAAATATAACCGGCCATGTACGTATTGGATGCAGAGATGGTTCCGTAATCTGAATGAATGTTTACGCATGCACATTATTGATTTTATCGACAACAAAAATAAAATTTTGATTCATAGATAGGGCGGGCGAAGGTCCGCCTGCGACGCAGGAGGTTGCGGGTTCGATTCCCGCCCTGGGACAAATCTTTGTACGATCTACAAGGATTTGTTCCGGGTGTTCTGGGTATTTGCTATGTGTAATAAAAAATATATATCTATGTAATGTATTGTATTAAGTATATCAGTCATCTAGTACCCATAACACAAGCTCTGCTTAGCTTGGGGCTGGGTGATGCTGTGTGTATTGTCCGGCATTATTATTTATTTATTTATACATAGTATTGCTCAAAGTAACTAAGTCTGAAAAACAAAGTTATTTTTGTGGTTGCAACCGAAAACATAATATTATCACCAATAGACATGACGTAAGTAAAAAGGCACATCATACTATTGAAAGTTGTGGGATCTCTTTAGATCCTTTGACTTATGTGGACTGTTTTTTTTTAACATTCCTCAGTTACTCTATTCTTACCGTGATTTCACTTTACCATGATCCAAAGAATAAATAATAAATAAATAAATAAATATTGCTGGACAATCCACACAGCATCATCTAGCCCCAAGCTAAGCAGAGCTTGTGTTATGGGTACTAGATGACTGATATACTTAATACAATACATTACATAGATAGATATTTTTATTATACATAGTAAATACCCAGAACACCTGGAACAAATATTTGTAGATCGTACAAACATTTGTCCCAGGGCGGGAATCGAACCCGCAACCTCATGCGTCATAAACCTTACTTCGTTCCTTTTTTTTCTTCGAGTAAAATGGCTATGTTAAATCCAGACGGCCAGACAGACCACGCGTAAGCATAAGGTTTCCGTTTTTGCCATTAAGCCCTGGAACCCTAAAAACTAGAACATGGTAAACCGAGGGCTACTTGGAACATGTTCAAAATGTATCTATTAAAATAATTAGTGCCACCGCGTCAGCGCCATTTTGCTGGCAAGTTTACCGCATATGATTGCCCTGCATTTAAAACTTGTTTTCAAACTGGCTACTGTATTGTAGTGTCCAGTAGTGATGGGCTGAATGCCGAATGTTCGGTTGTAAATGTGTCGACGTCGAAAATTTCGGTTATGTCAGTTTTATTAATCCAGTAGAATCACGTTTGACTACTGTCAGATCTACAAAGACCTGAAACGTAGCGCTGACAGCGTTTATAGATACCTTTCTATACATATATAAATTACTTGCAAACGTTGTTTTGCCATATAGAAGTTGGTGATAGAAGGGTGAAAAAATGTCATGAAAAAATAAAAACAAAAATGTTTGTTTAATAAAAAATAAAAAGTTTAGGGGTGGACCACCCTTAACATTATGTCCGACAATTAACCGATATGCACACAAAATTTCACGGAAATCGGTCGAGCCATTTCGGAGGTGTTTAATTACAAACACCGTGACAAAAGAATTTTATACATTAGAAAATTTTTAATTTGGACGAATGAATAAAATTGTGTAAAAGATCATACGGTTAGAAAGGAGATGACGGCAAATCGAAATGTTAGGGAGAAGATGACATGTTGCGTAGACCCCAAGGGCAGGAGGACTTTACAGTCTGCGTATCTGATGGTCAATTCCCGAAATTAAAAGCGTTCAAAACCTCGTCGCAATCTCATCTCAGCAACAATCAATGTAAAAAACTTGTATAAAATGTGTGTCGTATTTTGACTGATGGAGATTAGAATGCGATCCTTCCTGAAAATACGGGAATTACCGCTTTGATTGCTTCTTTATTTATTTGCTTTTATATATAGACGCCAGCACATTAAGCTACCCCTAAGTGTCAGATTTTCGCAATAGAACCTTATTTCTATTGCGATAAAGTTGAAAAACAATCAAAGAAATCTGACACATTGGGGTCGCTTGATGTGCTGGCGTCTGTAAAAGCACCATGTTGGTTTGCTGTTGACTTAATATTGATATTGAATAATTTATATGTTCAGTCAAAACTTGATACGTTATTGTGTTATTTACTTTTGGGCAGTAGTTAATAATGTTGATTCTACGGTTCTATTCATAAAAGTCGTCACACATCGATACTAATGATTAATAATATGAAGCTTACGGCGCATCTCTAGTTTTCAGAATATTATCTGGATGGTGCATAATACCGTTGTTTTCGAATACAAATTTTATAGTTGAGTCAAGTTTTTGAGTCAAGCTTTAAAGGGTTTATTTTTGTCCAGAATTTAACAATTTTGAGTGACAAATAATTATCTGTATCTGTAACGGTATCCTTATTAAACAAGATATTAGTACTAGAGCTCGTGGCTAAATAAAAACAGTCGCACGGGTTGATCCATGGTTAAGCTACGCTTGCCGAGGTCAATATGTGGATACATCGAGACTCCTCTGTGTCTCGGGCAGCACGTTAAGCTGTAGATGTCATTTGTAGACCTTTGACAGTCGTTTACGGGTAGGAAGCCAGAAAGTCTGACAACCAGTCATACCAAGGGGTATCGTGTTGCTCAGTAGCTGGATTGTGGAGGTCAGATAGGCAGTCGCTCCATATAAAATACTGGTACTCAGCTGCATCCGGGGTGAGGCCCGTCGCGACGACCCCGTCGATACCCCCCTCCCGACCCTTTGCTAGAGCCAGCCCGCGAAGCTGAGCCGGTAAATGATTAAAATGTCCCTAAATCATTATCTATTTGATCCAGCCTGTCCCTTGCTGACCTCTTCAGCGACGTCCTAAGCCGAGGCCTTAGCGATCGGTCGCTAAGTTTTTAAGTTTTTACGCCTGGCTGGAGGCCTTAATTTTAATTAAGCCCCCCACAGGAAAGTTCGGATAAGCAGTAGATATCCCTAAAGGATAAACTGTGAGATGCCCATTCCAAAAAAAAAAAAACTGCATCCGATTATACTGGAAGCCGATCTCAACATAGTGGGGAAAAGGCTAGACAGATGATGAGTGGGTACTATCTGTTTGTTACGGTTAACTGTTGGTAGAATAACTGTTGTCTATGGTGTGTTAACTCGTAAGTGTGAAGCACAATCCATAGATATTATATTATATTAATGTAGCATGTTCTATTCACATATTTCAAAAATATTTTAATTGCATTTAAAACATATCGCAGTCAGCTGTTAAGCAATAAAAAAAAAGACTACAATGAATGACAAATCCAAAAAAAGAGACAAAGCATAGAACGTGATATTTCCCACCATTCGATGTTAAGATAACCCATCTTACATCATTAGTGAGTCGTTAAAACGGTATAAGGAGAAAAACTAGCTATCGACAAAGCATAAAACTATCTTTATCGGTAATCTAAACCCGTGTTAACTCAACGAGACATAAGGATATCGATTGTATCGATAAAGTTGACAAATTCGATTTATTTTTAATCGATTTCTTTGAATTATTTTTATTGCAACATCCTTTTTTGTAATGAACCGTTTGAGTTTAAACAAAGGAAGTTTGTGACATACGTCAATAAGAGAAGTCTTTTCCTGGTGAACATTTATCGTAACATCACGCCTGTACTGTCCGAAGGGTTAGACAGAGATGTACTTAAAGTACACCCACATTTTGCCAGTTACGTTTGAGTCCCTTATAACAGTGCCTCTAAAAGTACTTCTGTCATAAGTATTATTATGTTATCATTGTTTTCGATATTATTGTCATTGTGTGCTCGAGTCTGAGCTAAATAAATGTTTTTTCTTTCTTTTTTCTATTCTACCGAAATCGTATTTACTCGTCATACGCATGGACTACGTTGGTCTAGTGGCCTCATGTGTCTGGGGTTCGACTCCCGGGTCGGTCTAAATGCTAGGGTTTTCCACCTGGAATTTCTTAGTAGCAAACCTTCTTAGTTCTGTACCTCTGACCCTTAGGGAATACAGGCACGATGCTACGTTATGCGCATACGACTGATGATTTTCATAGCGACTCGAGAGTGTTGGCAAAAATCTTGAGCCTGGTCAGCCCTTGGTGAGATCGACACTGTTCTGCTGTCACTCTTGTCTAACTCAGTGGGTCATCACCCCATGTGAGTTTTCTTAAACAAAATCTTATTCGTATAAGACAAAATATTTTCACAAGAACAGTATCTGATTTGATTATCCACTTATAATTTTTAACGACGAACATATTTTTTTTATCGACATTTTTTAAATTATTAAATCACATCCTAGTGTTGGCATCTTAAGTTTTTTAATTACCGTTAATTTACGACATTGCCATATAAGTATTTATGAGTTATTTATGGTCGAAAATAACATCTTAATTAGTTCACAAATTAGTTGCTATGTTGTAAATCATATTGCTAATAAAATGAAACTTGATAAATGTTTTGGTTAGTTAGTAGGTACCTAATATATTATGGTTCTTTTTGGACAGCCAGCTGCTGATTTCGGTATTTGATTCATGACTAAGGTTATTATTTACACACATTTAAGAAAATTTCACGACTGCGACGCAAGAGGTTGCGGGGTCGATTCCCGCCTTGGGACAAATGTTTGTACGATCTACAAAGATTTTTTGCGGGTTTTCTGAGCAATTGCTACGTTTAATAAAAAATATCTATATATGTAATGTATTGTATTAAGTATATCAGTCATCTAGTACCCATAACATAAACTCTGCTTAGCTTGGGGTTAGATGATGCTGTGTGGATTGTCCAGCATTATTATTATTACTATTAAAAATCCAGTAAATTACCAATGCAAATTATTCAATTCACATGTACTTGTTTATGTTATATCGGTAAATAACACAAGTTTGATCTTAGCTTGGGTGCCAGCAAGTCTAAACTAAGATGTGTTTTTACAATTTTTAGGTTTAAATAGTCTGTTATACATTATACGAGTACATAGTGCTATTCCGCTAAATTGTAAACTAACTTATTATTATAAGATACTTTCTAAGTTTATCTTAGACATCACTGACATCGTTGAAGGAAAACATCGTAAGAAAAAGTGGACTTATAGATAATATCTTGCGGCTTGAGCAAGCGTCTTGAATAATGCTCGTGCCTTCTCTGTATGAGAAGAGGGCTGTGCCCTGCAGTGGGACAGTAACAGGCTGGTATTATAAGTGTTTATGTTGTTTTTTAGTGTATCTAAGATAACACTGACGTATTAAGTCAACTTCGCACAAAACCAGACTCCGAACTGCTGTAGAATAATCCTAGATGGAAAAACCTATGAGCACTTTGCCCTACCCGGGAATCGATTGCAACCACTAGACTAACAAGGCTGGCGATGTACGGATCACTAAGAGTTCTTCTTATACATTGTCCTCATTATACTCCTCAAAGACTGATAATACAACTAAAAATCACCATCTCGCTTAAGTAACGCCTGTTAGTCGCGTCGTTTGGTGCAATTGACGCAATTTTCTAAATCATTAACTTCACAAATTGACGACAATGTACTGGTAAATTAGAGTCTTTTGTCAAATGTGTTGTGTGAAGAAATATTAGCATTACATTGTCTTTTGATGAGCTTGTTCTTATGGCTTTTTCGAGATAAGTTATACAGATTTTACACATAGCATTGTGCCTGTATTATCCAAAGGGTTAGGCAGAGGTAGACGTATAGTACACCCGCAGTAGCGTGCACAGAGATTTTAGACAGGGTGATGCACAAAAATATGACTTACCAGTTTCAGCTTGTACCTACGGTAGGTACAATAACATATTAACATATGAATTAACATGGGGTGGATGAAATGGCGGCAGGAAACGGGAACAACTTGTGACCCCCATATTCCCCTTACACTTAAGGGGAAGATTTACAAAACAATGGTTAGACCTGCTGTCTTGTATGGATCAGAATGTTGGGCCGCAAAAGGCATGAATGAAAGGCAGTTACATGCAGCTGAGATGAAAATGCTGAGGGGGATGTGTGGTGTGACGCGAATGGATAGAATAAGAAATGAGTATGTAAGAGGAAGTCTGAAAGTGGCGCCTGTGACCGAGAAGTTGTGTGGGAATCAGTTGTCATGGTATGGACATGTGATGCGAAGGAATGAGGACCATGTTGTGAGGAAAGTTTTGAGTATGAATGTGCAGGGTTACATGAGTAGAGGAAGACCAAAGAAAATATGGATGGATTGTGTGAAAAATGATATGGGAAGGAAAGAGGTGACCCTTGAGATTACGGCAAATAGAGATGTATGGAAGAAGAAAACATGCTGCGCCGACCCCAAATAAATTGGAATAAGGGCAGGAGGATGATGATGACCTAGTAGGTACAACAAGCGAGTAGCTGGGCTAAATTACCATGTTCTTTTTTAAATATATTATAAAATATATAGTTATTTATTATTTAAAGGGGCATGACATTGACGACCGATGTGGCGCGGCGGGCGAAGGTCCGCCTGCGGCGCAGAAGGTTGCGGGTTCGATTCCCGCCCTGGGACAAATGTTTGTACGATCTACAAAGATTTGTTCCGGGTGTTCTGGGTATTTGCTATATATAATAAAAAATATCTATCTATGTAATGTATTGTATTAAGTATATCAGTCATCTAGTACCCATAACACAAGCTCTGCTTAGCTTGGGGCTAGATGATGCTGTGTGGATTGTCCAGCATTATTTAAAAAAAAAAAAAAAAAAAATATGTATGTATGTACATATGTATGAGATCACTGGGTACGCAGTGCTTATTTGCTTGTATGAAGTGCACGCATTTTGCATAAATTATTTAAGTAAGTATACTTGTCTTGTTTTATGGTTTGCTGTACAACAAACTATTTGATAAGTAAGTGACGGCAAGGTTGGCTCAGTGGCTGAGCGATTGGCTGCTGCGCTGCGTGTCGCGGGTTCGATTTCCGCACCGAACAAATATTTGTATGGCTTACAGGTATTTCTTCCGGGTCTGACTGTTTGTGTATGTGAGTTTAAATGTTGTAAACGTACCCAGGTTACAGGAAAAATTCCTAGTGTGGGGCAACGTTTAAAAATAAAAAAGGTAAATAAAATTACTATCAACGAAGATCCTTTAGCAATCCCTCTACGGAGTAGACCTCGTGAATACTTCGCATGAATTCAACCAATCTATGCATGACGGAGGTCTGTGGTGTCGTAGCGGCTACAACCACAATGTGACCATCCTCAGCATAATAGCGAAGGAATTCTGAGCACTCCAGTGGCACATACCAGAACATCATTAAGTTCATAATGGCCTGATCCATTTTACAAAAAAAAGTGTGGTCTTTTTTAAGATAAAAATAAAATTAAAACAATACTATATTCAATTGAAACTAGGCCATGTGTTATTTTTATCTTATAACCGGAAATAATGCTCGCAAAACATTGTGAATTTGTTACGCTTATTCAAGGTCAGCCATTTTGGTTATTAAGATAACAAAATTAACACACGTTTGCTTACTCGTTTTCTGAACTTATATTATTATATTAAAGCGTAAAAGTTTGTTCGTTTGAACGCGTTTATCTCTGGAACTCATATCATACATATAAACAAACTAACGACTTATGTATATACATACATATGACGGCGCATAGACAAAGAGGTCGGATCGAGATTTGACAGCTGTCAGTCTGGAGGAGCGTCGAGGCGATGGTCAGCGCGGCCATGTTGAACGAGGGATTATTCCAGAAACGTCAACGGCGAGCGCACCATACATTCGACGAATCGCTTTTGTTCCGAATATATCAGATTCTAATGATGATTTGCCTATACATACATAAACACACGCCTTTTTCCCACGGGGGTAGGCAGAAACTACAGAAGACCATCTGCTACGATCCTCACATACTCCTTTTGCTTCGTTTACGTTCATACACGCACACCGGTTGCGAGTACTACGCACCTGACCTTTTTGAAGAACATCACCATTATTTTAGTGTATGTCCTTCTAGGGCGTCCTTTCTCAGCGTTTCCGCTCATCTGACTTTTGTGAGTCGTCTTTCATTCATTCTCTCAACGTGACCAAACCTTCTGAGAACACTCTTTTCAATTTGGTCACTACATCTTCTTTTCGTCTAACCACAACGTTATTATAAATATCATTCCTCAATCTATCATTCAATGTTTCATCATATTTCATTATCTGGTCATACACGCACGCCGTTTGTTAGTACTACGCTCCTGAACTTTTTCAAAAACATCACCAATAAGATCTGTCTAAGTCCTTCTAGGGCGTTGGAACTCATATTATCTGCTGCTTAACCTTACCTCAACAATGTTGAGTCGTCTTTCAGTCTAACCGGACGCAGCTGACTACCAGTTTTTTACTTACATTGAGCCTACTTACTGCCTACCTGACCTCCACAACCCAGTAGCTGGTTAACACGATACTCCTTGGTTAGACTGTTTAGAACCTCTAGAAGTACCATTTGAAAAAAAGTTCTTGGATTTGATTTTCGAACGTTAGAAATAAAGATAAAAAGAAAGAAATAAAGGAAAAAAGATCCATAATTTACAATGTTTATACGGTCTAACAAGAAACAATAAAATACTTATTTACCCATCTTTTTAAAAGACCCTATTGATTTCCAGAGCTATTGAAAATGGTTAATATTATTTATTCACTAATTCCGATTTAACGGACATTTGATATGACCGACAATATTGAATACGAATATTTAAAATTATAAACCATGAGGAAGGTATTTCAGTACAACTATAATTAATTTACATAAACGGCTTGTCATTGGATCAAAACCCAATAATTACACACCGCAAACATCAAAATACAAAGTGGAAAACGTATCCTTCGAAAGGTATTCTGAAAGTTGTACTTACAACATATCTAGTTTATCCTGACCCGTGGCGGATCGTGGAACTCAACTCAAAATGACATAATTATCGACATTTCCCTTGACTAGCAGCCCCACCACAATGCGTCAAGATATAATGGACGGCCCGTAATCACTATTGTCACTTATGACAGTAATTACAGACGGGGTGAGGTGCAAAATACTGATATATTTTTGCTGTTGTAATTTAAACTTTAAATGCATGGGATAAGGGTCACATAAGGTAGTAATAACACGTTTTGCAAGTGACAATCGACGGTCGATTTGTGAGTTCTTTTTATTTGTTTCTGATTGAAGCTTTAAAGATATGTTTTTGAAAATGATTATAAGTAATAGGGGTGTTAATGGACACCGCTTTTTACCTTTCGAAACGAGCGAAAATGATTTCAACTTCTTTTAAATCATGTAAAAATATGTATTCGCTTGGTACAGTCACAGTAAAAAAATGTTAGTCATCTTAAGGTCTCATTTTGGCTCCTTGCAAAACAAATCTTGCTTTACTGCTTTACCGACTCAGTATTGTCATAATAGAAACCAATATCACAAATTGATATTGGTTTATACCCAGTCAAAATGATAGTGACAATTCAATAACGCGGATTTGATTTAGCTACAATACAAATAAAATTTCGACAGAGACAGCATGGTTGTAAACGCACCCACGATACAGGAGAAATTCCTGGGGTGGGGAAAAGTTAAAAAAAAAAAGTTTCTGTTTGCAATGTAAACAACAGCTTACAAATTATATACGGTAGATACCTAATTATCCAAAAAATCAAATTTTAATTGTTTGCCTGTCAGTCTGTTTGTGTGAGGTAATCTCCTAAACGGCTGGACTGATTTCTACGGGATTTTCATTTGCAGATAACTGATGTGTTGAGGAGCAAAAAAAAAACCGCGTCATGTTGGCAAATTTCACGTGTGCGAAGTCGCGGGTACAGGTAGTTAAGGTATACAACAATAATACCAGACTGTTACTGTCTCAGTACAGGGCAAAGGCCTATTCTAATACGGAGGAGTCTGGCTCAAAGCTGCTTGGCGGTTTGAGACCTACATACATTTTAAGACCAGATTTCCTCACAATGTTTTTCTTCACCGTTGTCAGTAATGTCAAAGGTAAACTTAGAAAGTACATATTTAATCGATTCATGATGGTACTTGTCATAAGCAGGACCGGCGGCACCTTAGCCACTGGGCCATCACGATATTCAATATACTCGTCTATCTTACACCATAATAAACTTACCAATGGCCCAACAGCGTCAGACAGGCGAGTCAAAGGACACGACGATGATGAGTTCTTACCCAACCCTTAGCAATTGACGTGTACCCACGCCTATACATTGTTAATTTTATTATGATTGATATGACACATCGAGCTATCAGCAGCTCTGTATACGCCCTAGTGATAGGCATAGGTTTGGTACACCCACATTAAGAAGAATAGAAAGAAATAAAGATAAAATGTTTTTGGCCACGGAGGAAATACGTGCATATTATAAGAATATGCATTGTATTCAGTTTATTTTAATCGACTTCTCAAAAGGTGGTGGATCTCAAGTCATCTGTAAGTATATACTTAACACAGTTTGCCCGACCCAGGGATCGAACACAGGATCCCACGGTCAGCAGTCGCACTTGACACCACTCGATCACGTGGACAAGAACGTGGCAATTCCTGTCTATAGAAATCATCATATGCATTTTCTTAACTTTTTTAGGGTCGGCTTCCAGTCTGACTGCATATCACTATTTTGCATGGAGCGTCTGCCTATCTGACCACCAGAACTCGGTTACTGGCGTGCACTCACGATACTCCTTGGTTAGACTGGTTGTCTGACTGTCGAGTACCTTACTACCCATAACGACTGTTAAAGATCTATAAATGGCAGCCGGGACCAACGACTTAGCGTGTCTTCAGAGGTATGGAGGGGCCTCGATATGGAATGGATTAAATCAAAGCTCCTTTTACGGCCTCGATATGGTTACCCATCTACAGACCGACCGCGGCAACCTTTGACAGACCACTGTGTCTGTTACTATTCATCCACAAACCCCGCGATCAGTTCTGTTTGTAAAAGTATAAAGTGCTATTTTTATTCGAACCTATCCCAAGGACCACCCGTTTCATAGAATCTTAGTTTAACTTGAAGAATCCATCTTTGATTCTGACGTCACCGGAACACGGTTATTTGATGGGAAATGATCGTTTCTTTGAAGTTTTTATGTTTTTATTACCAACTCATTTCCGTAGCGGGAATGTCACTTTTAAATGACTGAAATATCGTTGTAAAAGTTGGAGGGTTTATTTAATAATTAAGGTATACGTAAAGGTTAGCTTAGACTTTAAAATGGGACAAGCCCGCCACACTATTCCAAAACCACTGCAACTCCTGATAACCAGAATCAACTGTGGCGAACACCAGAAACGACGACACGGTTGGCGCAGTGGCTGAGCGATTGACTGCTGCGCTGCGTGTCGTGGGTTCGATTCCCGCACGGAACAAATATTTGTATGGCCTACAGATAGTTGTTCCGGGTCTGGCTGTTTGTGTATGTGAGTTTGAATGTTTGTAAACGCACCCACGATACAGGAGAAATTCCTAGTGTGGGGCAACGTTTTTTTTTTTTTTTTAAGAAGAAAAGCGTCGAGACGATGAAGCTCGACGAGTCCTGGAGACGCGTTTCAATTGTCTTTGATCCCGCAACGAAATTAATCAGAAAAGAACAGCGGAGGAGTCAGTTTAGACTACAGTAAAATATTTAACAAGAATATCTATAGAGATATTATAAAAATTTGTTTGTAAGTTTTTATGTAGGGTGTAATCTCCGGAACGAATGATCTAATTGTAAAATATTTTTTACCGTTAAAAAGCTACATTATTCCTGAGTCTTATAGGCTATTATTTTTTTCAAAACTACGCTGTAAACGGGAGAGGAGGTGTTAAAGTCCGAAGGGAAGAATACAAAATCAACACGGACGAAGTCGCGGGCGAAGGGATGTATATTATAAAGCACAACAATATCGCGCAACATAAATCTTGACGGGACTTTCACTGACAGACAGCTGATATTAGGCAGTAATTTAAGTTACTTTCATTAATTCAGAGAATTAAAGTCCCATGCAAAAAACCCAGATAACGGTCAACAAGATCCGATTTAAAAAGACGCAAGTAAATTAAATAAATTCTGTCATTTAAGAAGTAACCTAATCAGTAACTGGTCCATTACCGCCAATGCAGTGTACTTAGCCTGCGATTAATTATATTATAGTAATCTGGATTACATTCTGGATGCAAATCAGTCGTGTCAGCTAATTGATAGATCCAATTGGAACGTTAGGTTGACAGTTCCCATAACCCAAGGCCTGGCTTCTACTTTTGCCATAGGCCAAGCATTGCCATACGACTTGGCAATGCCGCCAGTCTTTTAAGAACATTATTACCTGACAGCAATGCGGAGTAATTTCGACAAAATAATTTTGTTGTGTTCGGTTTAGTTATTTAGGGTACTTTTGATCGTTTTTTCTTCATTTTATTTTAAAAAACTACCTGCAGGTAGTTTTTTTTTCGCGCGCCGCGGATAACGTCACCGGGTGCAGGCACCCGGTGACGTTATCCGCGGCGCGCGAACTGTCAAACGGAACCTTCCCCTTACAATAACAAACACAACAAAAAAGAATGATCCTAACTGGTTCAGCTATTCTCGAGTTTTGCGCATAGCAACACATTTAGACATTATTTTTTTTAATTACATAGATAAAGAATCCCAACTGTAAATGCTTATGCGTTATACATTAAAATTTAAAATTATAGAGATCCGATCTATATTTCGAAATCTGCATTGATCCATATCTTTAACATTTATCCCAACCATGTCGGGGTTGACTTGCAACCTAACCAGTTGGATGTCAGTATTCTACATGGAGCTGCCTATCTAACCTCCACAACCCAGCGACTGGGTCATATAATCTCCATGGTAATACTGGTTGTCAGACTTTCGTGCTTCTGACTACCCGTAACGACTACCAAAGATCTACAAATGACAGCCGGAATGACTTCAATTTTACGCCCGCACTTCCGAAACACTGAGGGTGTCGGTATGAAGGTCGCCCATCTACGTACCGACCTCGGCAAGTGCTGCTTAGTCTTAAAGGTGTTAGGTAAGGAGGAGTGTGATTTTTATATGCTGTAGGTACTGTAATAAAATTAAAATTTTTGTTTTCTTCATGTGTATGTAAATAAATAGGAAATTAACATATATATAATAGGAAGTGTCAAATACGTAGGGTAAAATATATTATATTAACATATAGTGAATGTATATATTTTGTTTTATTCATGTATATGTTAGGGTGTGGTTTATACTATAATATTCCATAATTTGATAGTGATAAGGTATTTGAACAGGTAGGTAATATTGACTGTATATGAACAGGCCCTTAGCCCGGTAGTGGTCTTGTCCGCCATCAATACAGTTATTAATACATAACAGTAATGCCTATTGAATCGTAGATTATATAATCAATATCATCTTACACCTTTTAATTAAACTCACCGACTTCAATTACATAAATACAGTAATTACCCACGTTACTCTCCCGTCTTATGACACTAATTATTATAATTGATGGCAACACTCTACACGCTCTCTATCTCTTTCTATCTCGCTTTGCTGCTACTGTCTGATCCTTCTTGTGTACCGCGTAATGTACCAAACGATACATTGCGTGTTATGAGAATTCCATGGTGCGTTTAGACTGGCTAGTTTGAGCATTAGTAACTGGAATGTGAGGGAGTAATTTAGTACATTCTTGTATGACACCTTATTATCAGTTTTCTTTTGTTTCGGGATTTGATATTTCAATACAATTTGCTACAATATTATTATATGTCTATGTATTCTCCTTTTTTTTTAAATGTCAACACATAAAAAAATAACATATAAACATAATAAAAAAAAAATTACAAAGTCTAACATAAAATACAACCTTAAAAAATGAAGTTAAATTTCAAGACATATCATTACAACGAAAAGACAATTGAATAAAATAAATCTTATATAATATATAAGATTTATTTTCGAGCTACACAAATAAAAAGATACAATAGACTAAAACGTTGAAGTTATTATTTATTTCTCGGAACGCGATACAAGATCGCAAAAAACAGCGTCTAGATATCATTTTCATTCGAATCCAACATATTATTATACCTTTTTAAAGCCTCCTTTAGAGGCATTCAAGAGATATTTTAATGCGAGTAGTTGTCATTCACTTCAAAAACTTGTCAGGTTTTCAATCTAGTCTTGTCAATACGTCATTTCTACGAACTGTTGTAAATGTAAATTCATTTGCGCCATCAATAAAAACACAAGTCAGTGGCAAAAAGATTTACATTCACTCGTTTGGCTTCTAATTTAAATATGTCTGTATTAATTCTGAATCGATTGCAATAAATAAGAATCGATATTGCTCGTAATATAGTTTAGAACACCTATTTACAGTCTCGAATCGATTTAGTATTATATCAATTATTTAAAAGTATTAAAATACTGCTACTAATAACGTGGACAGAAAAGTTATTAAAAAAAAATACATCGTGTGAAGTCTAGAAATCAAAAACTCTTTTATTACAACTAAAATCTCAGCCAAATCAAGTTTTAATAAAAAGATTTTATTATTCAGATTGTACAAAACATAAAAGGAGCTTTGATTTATAGTTCTTGAATGAATAAAATATGTATATATCAGTCATTATATATAACTATTTATATATATATAATATATACTATATATATATACTATATATATAATTATATATAACTTTTGACAATATACTGGTGATAAAATTGTGATTTTGCTTCTTTATTACTTATTTGACTAGCATATAGCCAATTTAGAAACTTGTTCTGCCGGCTGTTTCATCTTGCCTGAGATAGATGGCGCTATGCTGGCATTTCTATTTATATCGAATGGGAATTCCAGTTGGAGCATATTATTTCCCTAAGCTTGACAACTTAAGCCTTCGTACTATCATCAGTTGGTTTTAGAGCTAGGTAATGCAAAGATAGGATAAATATTAGTGAGACTTAACAGCATGGAGTATGTGGTGAGGAGTTAGCCTTTAGTTCATATTGAGAAAATATTTATTGAAGTAGACGTGTTTGGTAATTAAGAACAGATTCACTGACTGAGTCAATCAGAAACGGAAAGAGACAAGTGAAATAATCATAAATATAATAATTTATGTCAATATTTCATTTAAATAGAACACAAATATTAAGGAAATACCTAACATTAAAATTTGTTTAAAGAAAATTAATAATTTCAAACGTAAAACGCAATAATAACTAAACACTAACGTCATACATAAATGATGATAAAATTTAATTAAACTTAGCACTCGCCCGTAATTAATTTCGTCTCAGAGCTAGTAAGGTGCCAGTTCGAATGCTCCTCAAGATGCATTGTAGACATACCTCAGACGAATCTCGACAATTAGGCAATGCTTTTAACACGAATGTGAATAGGGTTGCCACCTAAAATATGTTTGCTTTGTTTTGTCTTTTTGTTTGGTTGATATTTTTTCTTGTCGTACGCGGCTTTCAACAAGATATCTATACAAATAAATAATATTGAAGTGTCTGTTAGTAATGTAAAAAAAAAACAGCTTTTTACTAAATTATGCGACAGTTCATTCGGTAGTTCTACCAGAAAAGATTTTTTGCCATTCTGTCTTGTTGTTTGAGGTTATCTACGAAACGGCTAGACCGATTTTAACGTGACTTTCATTGACAGATAGCTGATATAATATGGAGTAACTAATGCTGCTTTTATTTTAGAAAAATAATTAGGGTTCCACGCTAAAAACTTAAAGCCTATGAAATTTTGTCAATTTCCACTTTTGGATGAAGTCGCAGGTACTGCTAGTTATGATATAAGATATGGCTTAAAGTTGAATTTGAATGACAATTGGCTTTTTTTGGCACTGTATTTGTTTATGTCGTCTTCCAAACTCGATGTTGTATTTTGACATGACATGCTTCATTTTATATACTCGTAGTCAATCATTTTTTTTAATCACTGCGTAAGACAATTTTGCATATATTCTTTAGTTGTGAGTGTGAGTGTTAAAGCCATCACTGTTTCGCTTAAGAGAGGGATGGAGCTATGCAGGACAAATAGTCCCATCCATATTCACAGTGACGGTTTTAACACGGCCCCTGAAGTGTTCTGTATTAGTGAAACAGTATCTAGTAATTAAAGAAAATTAAAAATTCTATTCAAATTATCTCCTCATGAAACGATCAATCGTGGATGCTGTGGATAAAGTCTTTATAATTAACAGCACGGTTGGCGCAGTGGCTGAGCGATTGGCTGCTGCCCTGCGTGACACGAGTTCAATTCCCACAAAAAAAAATGTCGAGTGACAACCCTAGCACTATGCGTTTACACCTACCGTACATTACTCGGCCGGCTCTGTCGTTGCGTTTAACCAAATTGCTTGCTTTGTTTATTATACCGTGTCGTTATTTATACGCATATTTAATTGTATTTATATATGTATATATGGGAGTGATGGGGGGGGGATAATGTGTTGTCAGGAATGGATACAAATTATTCTTAAGAAATGCGTTCGCTAAGTTCAATGAGTAAACGCGCATGGCGCCGTGACGGTCCAAAGTGACAGAAAATGTGGCGATTTTCTTTTCAAGATGGCGTTGGAAAGTGTGACGATTTTTTTTTAAATATTACTATAAGACTTTTCCCATATTTCGAAAAAGAAGTTTCACTTCAAAAAGAAAGAAAGCAAATACATTCATTTACCACAGGACACAGTGACACACACAGTGACATATACATATAACGACAAAAATAATTACAATATAAAAATGTGCCTCACGGCTGCGTCAAATAGGTCCAGTTCAGACATACAATCATGATGTATGTATGTATGCACACAAAACCTTTCGATTTGAAACTTTGACACAGAAAAAATTGGGACTTGGGAAAAAATAAACTTTTTCGTAAATACGAACCGGAAACGCATTCTACAAAAATCAAAATCAATAACAAAACAATGAAATTGGAGAAGCTTCAAGTTTTGTGGACGCCCATTGGCCAAAACCGTTATCCAATACCTACACATATGAGCACTCAATCGATATAACTTTATCACATCCTCGTTATAAGAAGATGACTTCCAAATAGTAATTAAACTTTAAACAAACCGGCATGTAATCCAGAAGTTTTACTGTATTTGATTTGTATATTAATTTATCAGAGTAAGGTGCTGGCTTAGTGCTTAAGAAGCGCGGGCGTATTTTCACAAAACGCTTTCTAATCACTTGTGCGTACAGCTCATCATGTGCGTAGCCTTTTCCCAACTATGTTGGGGTTGGCTTCCAGTCTAACCGGTTGCAGATGAATATATTATATATAGTATTCAGCATGGAATGACTGTCTATCTGACCAATTTACTGGGCAACACGATAGCCCCTGGTAAGATTAGCTGTCTGACTTTCAGGCTTCTGACTACCCGACTGTAAAAGATCTACAAATGATAGCCGGAAACAACGGCTTAACGTGCTTTCCGAGGCACGAAGGAGTCTCGATATGTTACGAACGGTCATCCATCCACAGACTGACCTAGGTAACTGTAGCTTAACCTTCGGTCGAACCGTGCGGCTGTTTTTATTTAGCCACGAGCTCTCCTTTGTGCGTACGGCTAAGGAGTGGAATTCACTGCCGAACTTTGTGTTTCCCGTTATCTTATAACCTTGGGGTCCTTAAGTCGAGAGTGGTTAGGTTACTTCTAGGTAAGCATGCTCCATCTACGTCATCGTTACTATCATAAGATGATACAGGTAAAAAAAAACGTCAGCCTTACTACATTGAAAAAAAAAAGGAATCAGTTCTCGGATTTCTTAACTTGACTAGTTTTTCCCCAAATATGTATAGGGCGTAGGCGATTAATGAAAGTTTTCTGAAATTAACATTATCTTTTTCTCTCTCTCTCTCTCTTATTATTCATTATTATTTACTTAATTCCTCAGTATTTTGCTTACGTCAAAGTATGCGGGTTTTTTTTATACGTTTTCCCTTTTTTTTTAGGTAGGGCCACTCTCAGTTCAGCACTATACGGCTGTTATACTGCTTAACCATACGATCCTGTGGTGACCATTCAATGAAGGCCCTCAGCCAGGGCAATAAACGTGTTCTCGCTTATCGCTCCGCCTATAAACATAACCTAACCCTAAAATCTTGAAGATCGTAAAAATTGTACATAAATTCTAACCGGTCGGCTCACCAATTAGTTTTAATTACCAAAGAGTGTTGTAGCCTTATCAATACGTAGGAATCAAAGTATCAGGTTACCATTCAAATGTCCAAAGCACAGTGGGCAAGATTCGGGACAAAATACTGGATACAGAGGAGAAAAAAAAGATTTAATCAAGCCAAAATTCAAATTTGGTAAACAGTAGGCCAAAGATTCTGGATAAAGTAAAAATATTCAATGCACAGTGGTTTGAGATTGAATCTGGACAAAATAACGTTATCTGAATTTAAAATACATTTTAGTAGGAAGTTTTAATTGTCGATTGATACGTATGTTAATTAATTTTCTGTATTTTGTTATCTCTTAAGATATTGTAAGTAACGGGAAGTAATTTAGCTTATTGCTTACTTACAACTGTGGGTATGTTGATTGGGAAAAGTCAAAATTAATTAAACAGCTGTCTTGTGTTTGCGATTTACTATCCAAACATGTAAACGAACACAGGATTTGGAAACATATTACTCACACATAAAGTTCAGTTTCCCTTACAAATTCAAACTTTTTTATGACATTTCCAACAGTACTAATCATTCTTAAATCAACTTAATTTATGCTGCAATAAAGTAAAAATTTGTTTAAGTTGGATTATAATCAATTGGAACTAAGGATTTGCATAATATAATATACCTACTTACATATTTCATTAGGCACCTACCTTAATATTATAATAATAATAGAAATTATGATTACGAATATATCTATATTGAGAGGGTAGTAACTTTATACTATTTGATTTTATCTAAAGCAAAACACAACACTTGCATACTTTTTAAACATACAAACAGATTTTTTTTTTCACAATTATAACACATGGCACAAAAACTGGGACACATGACGTCATAATTTGTACTTTTTGAAATCCGATAATGTATCATTAAAAAATAATATTCTTGGAGTAATGTGTAAAATTCTACTTTTCCTATCCCAAAGGGTTTAAAAAAGTTCTGTACTTGGTCTAAAGGTTTAAACATTCCTTTAATTTTCTTTAGATAGCGTGTGAAAATTAATGAAAAATATTATGAAAACTTCCGTCCAATAAGACTTGATTTAGACATGTTTTCATTTCATTTTATAGAATCGAATCATGCGCAGTTCATTCACTTTGCCATAAATGTTACTACTTTCCTTCAGACGGCGCTTAATTTAATTCTGTGCTTGCACTTTCAAGAGACATATGGAAACAGCTGAATGAACTAAATCAAAAGAGTCGTCTCGTTTATTAATACGACACACACTGCTACAAATACGGGCAATTTGTAGCCAAAAATAAAAACAAGCTTCAATATTACACCGGTCAACTATCAGTGTCGGCAAATGCAATAAAACGAAGCAATGAAACATACCTCATAAACTTTCCACTTAGAATGAAACGCTTAACAAAATCGCATTCAAAGGGATAAACTAAAAAAATACACGCTTCAGATATTCAGTTATCCTTAGTGCTTCTCCTTTTATCTTTAATTTAGACTTAAAAATAAATTCGACTTTACACCGTGCAAATACGTGTCAGAATGACTTAAATTTCAGACTCCAATTCAAATGTAGAACATATCCCCGAAATTATAAAGTGAGTTTTCGTTTGCATTGCACAGTGGTGCATTCCGGCGAGACTCGGTGGAAAAAAAAGCAGTGCACTGCGGACAAATTTAGCGTGAGACGACAAAAAGCGCGCAAAAAGTATGCTCAGACGTTAGCACCCCTTTTTTCAAGGTAAATTTCCCGAGGACATCAAGAATTAAAATAGGTATGAATGTATTTTTTCAGGAGTGTTTTTCTGGAAGTGTACCTGTTTTTTTGTTTGTCGAGATATGAGAAGTGTTTGTATTTTTGGTGATGGTCGTTCCAGAAAAAAGTTGTCAAATAAAAAAAGACTTTGCCGAATTGACTGTATCGTTGGTACAGTGGTTGCTAGCGTTACTAATGAGCGTGAGATCCTGGGTTTGATTCCAAGGTCAAGCCATGTGTTATTGGGTTCGGGGAGACATTTGGGATTTCTCAATAGTAGCCCGGAGCCTGGATTTGTGGCCAGCTAACGTATTGACGTAAAAGGGAACTTTAACGTATCTGGCGAAATGTATAGTATAGTATAGTAGGTAAACCTCTGTTTAAGCCTTCAGAAATACAGGCGAGATGTATTCCATTATGTTTACCTATTGAAATATCACACACAAATACAAATTATTGAAACACAAAAGCTAGATCTATCTGATAAATTATTTTTCTAATGAAAAACTTTGTAAATAAATGAAAATATCACGATACATAATTCGTATCCTTAGATAGTAAATCTACTCAGATATAATTGTTTAATAAGGCCTTGCTTTGTTGTATCAAAAAATAATTGCTCTCTGTAGCGTTGTTTTCATTATAAAAACACAGGCATTTGGTCCATGTTAAAAGAAATAAAACTGCATCTAATTAAGGCGGTTTCCGACTGCAACGTAGTTAGAAAAAAAAGCTAATTTTTATTCTACAAGGCGCCTTACCGTTTCACTCCAGTGACAGTTTTGTGCCAATCTTATCTTGTCTTCTGACATACCAATATCGCCGACCATTCTTGCCGCCTTTTTTATTTGTATTACCAAATGCTCCATACTCTATTCGCGGTCTTCAGATTTGCATGACACATTTGAAAATTATTTTGCACTATTTGTTTTTGTAAAATGTAGCTTTGTATAGAGTTGGATTTATTGTAAAAAGTATTCATAAATTTAAATGACACTTTTATCAGAGTTCATAATCAAAAGCCGGTCATGTTATGTTTTGCCAACAGTATTGTTTAAAATTGTGCAAAATACTTTTCACAATGGTAATTATATTAATACCAGCCTGTTACAGTCCCACCACAGAGAAAAGGCCTCTTCTCATAAAGATAAGGTACGACCAGTAATCACCACACTTGCTCAAGCTGATTGGCGATTTATGGATCACACACATACACTTCACATTTTCACTGACATCTGTACCTATGTAAATTACATCATAATTTACTTCACATAATCATACCATATTATAGAACTGTTTTACGTCCGTGACATCTCACAATTTGAAAACCAGCGCGTGCAGCGTCAGGCACTAGTTGTCTGGCATTTTTTGCTGAAATGGGCCCTTTTAGCGCAGCTGAAGGCGCATACTTAATAATATATACTTAAATATGTTTTTAACGTATTTCTTGTTACTCGTTTTTTATGTTTTTCTTTGTTTAGTATTGTTGTTGTGTGCCTGAACCTGTGCTGAATAAATGTTTTTTCTTTCTTCTTTCTTTATATTTATATATTGATGATATAAATATAAAGAAAGAAGAAAGAATTGGCGGTTTGCTCAAGATGTTTTTCTTCACAGATGTCAGTGATGTCAAAAACAAACGCACGCACACATAGTACATTTTATAAACGTATTGTTATACTAGGTATTGCACACATCGTGCAGTCATTTTGGCTTGTGTCATGCAAACCGTCCTTGCACAAATAGAGTGTAATATGATTTCTACGAAAGAAAACACAGTGCTGAGAAAAACACATGAATAACTAATAATAAATTACTTTTTCTGTTGCACACGGATTTCAGTCCACCATGCCGCCATATTGATTCGTCATTCGTTTGTTTTGTAACTGAAGTTGCTAATTTTAAACATTTATTTATCCATCAGCAATCGGCACAGGATGCTTTTTGGGAAAACAAATAAACAAAACATCAATACTAGTGGCGAACTTGTGTTTGCTCGTGTTTTATTGAGTATAGTTTTTGTTGTTTTGGGATATTTAAGTTGTTCAAAAGTATATTTACCTAGGTGCTTTTGGGATATAACATAGTGTTGCACATTATTACATCAGACATTGTTATTTTAAGATAAGGATTTTTTTTTTATTTCTATATAATAATAGAAAATACACATTAGAATTGAAATTAAACTGTGTAATTGTTAAGGAAATACAATTATAAAATCTCTTTTACACACACACTCACATTCACAATTATTATTGTAAAAGTCGCGAATGACTTTTTTAATAACATAAACCGAATACTGAGCTGCAAATTGAAAAAAATCTATGAAAATTTCAAGCGTCATTCCACGCCATATACTGAATCAGAAATGAAGAGATCAAGAGAACAAAAGTAACCGACATAGGCCCAAGAATTGCCAGACTTAAGTGCAAGGAGGAGGGCACATTGCTCCCAGAACCGATGGCCGTTGGGGCGAAAGGGTTCTCGGGTGGTAACCGCGTACCAGAAGACGCAGTGTGGGTAGGCGGGAACCTACCCACACTAGACAAGGTGGACCGACGACCTGGTGAAGATTGCAGGAAGCCGATGGCCGATCGTTGTGGTTGGGAGAGGTTTATGTCTAGCAGTGAACGTCTGACCATAACCTTGTCTTTGGTGTGTAGGATTTTCTATACCTTTAGTGTTTTAAAGATGGGAAATCATCCAATGATTTCTCCCGTCCTCAATGGAACGGGAGGGCGTGTCAGACTTTTACTGAGTATAACCCATCCATGTTCCGTCCTTGTTCTTTGCGTTCCAGGGTCACGGTAACTCTTTCGGATAAGAGACGGCAATCCTTTTCTGACCTTACGTCACTATCTTGACCATAAACCTTTGGTGTCTAATATTTTTTAATAGAATTTACCTTATGACATTGTGATCATGATGAGGAGCTCGTTGCGAAATAAACAGCCGCACCTGTTGATCGATGGTTGACCGTTCGTAACATATCGAAACTCCTCCGTGCATCCGAAAGCACGGCAAGCTCAACAGCTTGGCGTGCTTTCGGATGCACGGAGGAGTTCCAGCTGTCATTTGTAGATCTTTGACAGTCGTTACGGGTAGTCAGAAGCCAGAAAGTCGTATTATTTTGTTCGAAACAGACAAACACACCTACTTCCTTCCATTATAATATTTGAGACTCCTAAATCATGAACATTATTGTACAAGGGGATTACTTACCGATTCCTACAGAGTTAGATATGGCTGAAAATAAATAAATATTTCTAAAATATATGAAATCAGATTCTAAAATAATGTATTTGTAGGCCAGCGGTCATTCGCCCTGATTTATATGTTCTGAACAAGGGAATTCGCCAATAACTCTTAGCTTATGTTGTGTTAGGCATATTGTGAAAAAACTGGGTTTCTGAAATGGAGTTCTGAAATGGATATTCTTCAGAACTGAGATGTATATATAGGTTACAAGAGGGAAATTGGGATGTATATAGGAGGAGAGCGTAGCTAAATAAAAACAGCCGCACGGGCTCATCGACAGTTAAGCTTCGCTTGCCGAGGTCAGTCTGTGGATGGACATATCGAAACTCCTCCGTGCTGAAAGCACGTTTAGCCGTTGGTCCCGGCTCTCATTTGTAGATCTTCGACAGTCGTAACGGGTAGTCAGAAGCCCCTAAAGTCTGACACCAGTCTTACCAAGGGGTATCGTGTTGCCCAGTAACTGGGTTGTGAAGGTCAGACAGGTAGTCGCTCCATGTAAAATACTGGTATTCAGCTGCATCATAACCCGGATTAGGACTGGACCGGTTAGGACTGGACTGGAAGCCGACCCCAACATAGTTGAGAAATGGTTAGGCATACGATGACAGGCTGAAAGGTTTATAAGTGACTATTACGTATGTAGGTATATAAAAATGGCTGCCGCATTGTTTCATTGGTCGCAAGCACTACTGCTGAGCGTGAGGTCTTGGGTTCAATTCCCAGGTCGGGAAGTACTATTGAGCTTTCTATCTAGAGCTTTCTATCTAGAGTCTGGATCTGTGCCCGGTTGATGGCCAAAAGCTCGTCTCCGCATTACATGGGACTTAAATATATGGGGTGTATTATATGTACATATCTGCGTAGCCCTTTGGGGAATACAGGAATGACGTTATGTTGTAAACAAAAAATGAGATTTCGTATGTATCTCTCAGAGTGATGGCCCAGAGGTTAAGACTTTGCCTGACACCGAAGTGTTTGTGGGTTCAAATCTGAGCTAGTACCAATTGGGTTCTTCAATTTAATGTGAATATGAAGAATGTACTTACAAAACGTATCTTGTATTGTACAACTGACAAAATATCTATACAATGGAAGTGTCTATTTGTAATTTTAATGTAAAAGCTTTTTTCTAAAGGCTAGTAGTTATAAGGCAGTTTTCCCAAAAAAAACTGTTTTTGTTTCATTTTGTCTGTGACTATCTGTTTGTTTGGGCTTATCTCAGAAACAGCGGGACCGATTTTGACGGGAGATTAAAAGATAGTTTACTGGCAGATAGCAAATTAAGCTTTAGCAGACAATTAATTAAAGTGAGTAACTTATTTTAGAAATGCGCTAATAAAAAAAAACATGTTTTGTCAAATTCCATTTGGACCAAGTCGCGAGTAAAGTAAGTAGTTTGTAAATATAATTGGCCCCATGTATCTAAAAATATGTTATTCATGAAAGTCTTTTCCAATTAGCAGCCCCGTAACTTTTGATCTACCAAAAATCACTAAAACGGAATTTATAATCTTTAATCATTATTTCAGGAGGATTGTTGTTCGGACGAAAGAGATTAATTATTCAAACTATTCTTCAAGCTACAGTGAGCTTTAACTCTTAGCTGTTTAAAACTAAATTCCTTTGTAGTTTGAATATATTTTTATCTAATTAGCAGATTAGAAGAAATGTTGAAACAATTGAATGTAGTGATTCTAATTTTAAATAGAATAGAATAGAAGTGGTCTCTGTCGCTTGTAGTAAAAGATTTATTGGTTAGAATGAGACGGAAATAGGTAATCGTTTTACGAATCGTTTTACTTTTTGGATGGAATAGGGAAAACGAAATTAACTGTAGGTATTTGTCAGACCTGCACGCGTAGCTTGACCACCATAGAAACGGGTTTTGTCGACGGAAGAATAGACAACATGGCAGATTGTTGAAAGATTTGTACCGTCCTAAGCATGGCATTGTTAAAACCGAAGAGAAGAAAGTTTTCTAATCTCTACAGTCTACGGGGTGCCCCGTGCTCGAGAAGAAGAGAGAGATTCTTGGTAGAATAGATGCTACGCGTGCTGTAGTCATTGGTAGAAGTTAGGCCTGTCCAAAATAAGATGAGAGAGATGAGAAGTTTTCGTCATGCAAGAGCTGATCAGGTTTTTTTGGCAAAGAGATAGAGCGAGGGAGTCACCACCTAGGGTTAGATAGCACCTTTGGATAAACCGTGGTCCCCAAGTATCTCGGTTTGGAAGATGCAGTAGATAACAATAGTTATAGTAACTAGTATACTTAAAATTAAGTTTATCTCTGGAACTAGTCGGACTTGAAAAAATCTATTTTATACCCCTTGGTACAACTTCAGGTTATTGACTACCCATAACAAGGCCTCGCTGGTCTAGTAGTTGCAAACGCGACTGCTAAGCGTGAGGTTCTGGGGTCAAGGCATAATTGAGGGATTTTTCATTAGAAATTTCTCAGTAGCACCTCTGAGGTTCGATAATTTTTAATGGCAACGGCTTACCTATTACACGGGACTTAAAACATAACTCGACAAATGTGGGTGTATTTTAGGTACACTGCTCAAGTTATCGGGAAATAGAGGCAGGATGCTTATAACGACTGTCAAAGACCTACTAATGACAGCCGGGACCATCGGCTTAGGTAATGTGCCTTCTGAAGCATGGTGGAGGTTTGATATGTAATGATCCGGTCACCCATCCACAGACACTACTTTCGATCTTGGTGCTTAACCACAAGCCCCATAGCTTTCTAACGCCGTATTTCAGAGACCCATTAGAACATTTATTTAGTCTGTTTTTCCCGAAACGATGTGTTTTAGTGCTCCACTTTGGAGATATCAAACACGCTGTATGCTATAACGTCTGTGTGCTCAGCCTGCCCACGCGCATCTCTAAGTCGGTGATTAATATGTAAGAAATAGTGCGATGTGTAAACTGTTAGAGAATTACGTAAGACACCCAGGTAAGATTGTGAAATTGTATAAGTATATTCTGGAGTTGTATATCGGAAAAACAGCGCTCCGGTATTTATTCGTCGTTTAAATATCGCAGCATATGCTGAGATGAGAAAGATAGATTTTTGACCTCGCACAGGTCCTTTTATTTAATATTTATTTTAAACTAAACAAACAACAATTTTTTATTTTTTGTTTCATTTTTTTGTGTTTCTATTACCTGTACGTGTCCCAAATAAATGTTTTTTATTTCTTTATTCTTCTGCGGCCAACAGTTTCCAAGGTTTGGCTTTACTGGATAGTTCTCAAGTTTGTGTTTTGGTGACAACACTTTTTTACACACATTTTTTTTTTTCTTTAAAAATCAATGCCCCACACTAGGAATTTCTCCTGTGTCGTGCATTAGTACAGTCATCCAAGCTGGATTTCCCATATTTCTCACATGACATGTGTGGTTTTCGCTTACTTCACAACGAGATGTACGTCACATCCGGACATCCACAGCAAGATGGTGAGACAAAATCGACACAGGAAGCTCTGAATGAGGATGTGTGAAGACACTGTAGAAGGATGTAAATATCCCAACATGATATGACTGTGTTGGTGAAATTCATGATTTTCTTATTAACATAACATCACACTTATATTTCTCAAAGGGTTAGTCAGAGGCATACCTAGATAGTACATCCACATTTCGCCAATTATATTCAACTCTTAAGTAATAAGGGTCGAGCTTATCACCATCAATCAGGCACAAGTCCATACTCCGGGCTGTTACCAATAAAATCCAAATGAAAAAACCCAAAACACCCCACTTTTACCGACCAGTGAATCGATCCCAGAACGATCTTGCTCAACATTAGCGCTTGTTGCCACTACACCAACGAGACGATCATGAAACCTTCATGAACTTTTATTACACCCAATAATAGATACACAATAAACCAAACATTTGCGTACCATCTGGTAAAGGCCAATGTCCACGACAACAAAATAAACCTAATTATAACCATGAATAATTTAATGTGGCAACAATTGGTTAAGATCACCACGTGGGCTAACTAACTATCGTGACTCAATGGGAACTGAGTATTATCAGCCATATGGACTGTTTTAACAGACATTGCGAAATAAATAAAATCTATGACGCTAGACGATATTCGTCCATCGTTTCAGGTTTGTGCTTGTTTCAGTGTGACAGAGAAAAAAATAAAATTAGGTATTGTGTAATTGGTGGTTATGATGGCCAAGTTTTTTAAGTCTCGCCTCTTGTGCATGAGGATGGGGGTTCAAATCCGGACAGGACAATGTGACTTTTTCAACTCATATGTACTTTTTATTCGTTTAATCTCAGATCGGCTATTCCATTTTATTTTATTTTATTTTATAGGAATTACAAACAGCAGTATATTACATACTAGGCACACAACATAAAGACTTATAATAATAGTAACGAATATACTTTGAGTACTCAAGATGTAATCCACATATTACTATGCTGAAAGCTATGAAAAATATTGTGAGGAATCCAGGGCTTGTATCAAATCATCAACATTCTGCCTTTTTACAACTATGTTGGGTTCGGCTTCCAGTCTAACTGGATACAGCTGAATACCAGCATTTTGCATGGAGCGACTGTCTATCTGAACTCCTCAACCCAGTAACACGATATCCCTTGGTAAGACTGGTTGTCAGAATTTCGGGCTTCTGACTACCCGTAACGACTATCAATGATCTACAAGTGACAACCAGGACCAACGGCTTAACGTGCTTTCCGAGGCACGGAGGAGTCTCGATATGTTACGAACGGTCACCCATCCACAGACTGACCTCGGCAAGCGTAGCTTAACCTTCAATCAACCCATGCGGCTGTTTTTATTAAAGCCACGAGATTTCTTTTTATTCTATCGTACAGAAATGGGCCTGAAAATGTAAAAAAAATGTATCATAAATGCTTGTCAATTGGTCACGACTGTCAAAGATCTACAAATGACAGCCAGGTCCAACTGGCCAGTACCTAATATGAGTCTGAAATCGGTAACCCTCCGCGAACGCTTGCTCGCGTTAAATGCCTCTTCTTACACAGAGAAGCTAGCTTTAGCTTCTCCGTGTAAGAAGAGGCATTTGCCTTGAAGTGTCAATCTCCTTCCTTATTGGTACTTAAATCACAAGTCCTTATAGACTCAGGCCGTCTGCGTAACTAGGAACTCCTTGCGTTTTACTCGGTAGGTATTGTGTGTTCCGGTTTGTCTTGTGTTTTTCAATTTTATTGTATTTCTAATAATATCAGGGTAACCTATTATCCTAATTGACTTTTACGAGTTACGTAGGAAAGTGTTACATTGTTATGTTGGTATTGAAATAAAAACCATACCAAGCTCATTAATGTACTGCAGGGAAAATGGCTCTTCTCATACAGAGAAGACACGAGCATCACGCTTGCTCAAGGCGGAATGGATATTAGTATAAGTATTTCAGATTTGGACGATTCATGGTTTTTTAATGGGGAAGTCTGAAAGTATTTGATGGGGAAGTCTGAAAGTATTTTTGGTGGATTCTGTCAGCTTAGGTGAAGAGAGGTGCTGATGGGGTTTGTGGGCATAGACAATAGATGCGTTTGTGCTCTAAAAAAAGAGTACCTAGTATTTTTTTTTAAATCTACCCTATTAGCTGGAAAGTTAACGACAAAACAGTTAAATTTAACGGCGTGTCAATACTCTGGAACAAACAAAATATCTGGAAACCCTTCGACCGGATACCGACCACGTGTTACCCTGCGCACACGCACATTTCTAACAAGGGGGCGTTTTCTAAAAATATAACACAGAATTATAAACGCAATACGTTCTCGGTTAGTCACTACGCGTTCACCACGATACGCGGTCCCGAAATCCGTGTTCCGAGTCCCGAAACCGAGCCCGATTCTTTTGTTTGTCGGCCATGTTCCTAAGTGTTCGAATTTCGAAAATTGATTTTTAGTTCGCCAGTGCTTTAGTGGATTTTTTATTCAGGTTAAAAAAGGTGATTATTCTTTTTTTTTTTTTAGTTCGGTAACGGATTTTATGGCTTTTTCGTTCGGTTCGAAACTAATATTTTATTCCCGATATTTATTTTATGCTATACTGCGTGAAAAATGTTTGCATACCTATTTTGTTCTACACGCAAACGTGCTGTTATTTATATTGAAAAACCAGGCCGACCTCTTTCATTTCTAAATACGCACAATAATAAACTATTTTCAGAGGTATGTGTAACAAATTCTTAGTAGGTAATGATACTTTTACATTATCAGTCTGACTTAAATGTTTTGCTAGAAAAATAGTGGTTTTACTTATTTCTATGGAAGTTTTCGCTTTTATGCTCGTCTATAAAATATGTATCTCGGAAACTTAATGGTTATTTAGCGCCGTTTTTGTCTACGAAACGCGTTTTCATGCAAAAAGTCTGGTAATAAAAAAACTGTAAGTTGCTTTGAACAAAGAAAAGCTGAATATATGAACTTTGTATGTTACTATGTGTGTTTTTTTCATGAATAATTTTACAAGATTTATTTCGCACGTTCATGAAAAATATTCAGTTTAAAATTACATAAATAAATAAATCCGCTGCCTTTCTGTTGCCTGTCGTTGGTCTAGTGGTCGAATGAGGTCCTGGGTTTGATTTCCGTGTTATACTGTGTTATTTTTTTGCTCATCTGGAATTTCTGCCAGCTCAGAGTCTGAATCTGACCCCGGCTGATAGCAATAGACTCGCCCCCTATTGCATGAGACTTACACATAGCTGGAAAAATGTGGGTGTACTATAGGTACGCCTCTGTCTAACCCTTCGAGGAAAAGAGGCGTGAGATTTATGTGTTCCTTTTTCTATTATACTCGTAACAGAAAATCAATAATTTGTAGGTCATTTTATTGTAAGGTCTCACCAAAGCAATCACTAATCCAAGGCAACCGTGATGATTATTGTAATACTAGTTGTGCCCCGTGGTGTTACCGAGACTTTTTCGTGATAAAAAGTAACCTATAGACCAAACCCAGGATTACATGCTCAGCAGTAGTCCTTGTGACTACTAGGCCAACGAGGTACTTTAACAACATAAATTGTATCTCTATTTAAAATAGATTCGATTACTGCTTCGTCAGTAAACATTCTGACATATCCAGATCTGAATCAATGCAAGTATCGTTCTAGACTACAGGCATCACACTATTGTTTCCATTTTCTTGCATGCCAGTCTCAGAAAGACGCGTTTTAATAACAAGATGGTTGAACAACTATTATATCTCTATTTAAAACTTAATTTGAGTAAACTAGTCTGTTTGAAATCTGTCAGATTCAAATCTAAATCATTGCAAGTATCGTTCTAGAATACACGCATCCAACTATTGTTTCCATTTCCTTGCATGCCAGTCTCAGAAAGACGCGTTTTCATAACAACATTTCTTGTTCGACTATTATTTGACTCTATTTAAAACTAGATTTGAGTATAATGGTCTGATTGAAATCTGTCAGATTCCAATCGTAATCAATAGAAGTATCATTCTAGAATACACGCATCCAACTATTGTTACCATTTTCTCGCATGCCAGTCTTAAAAAGACAGATTTCATAACAATGATTGTTCAAAAGATTTTTGCTTATGATTTTCAATTTTAACTGTAATATTAGATCTTAACGGATGTAGATCTTCCTGTACTCTCAGTCTAAGAATATGAAATGATTTCATAATCTCTGGCTAACAATGTTTTATTTATTTAGTCTGTGAGTGTTTGTACTGAAGATTTATTCTTTGAATTTGGTCTGTTTGGTTGGTCTGGTTGTCTCAAGCGAGACTCCTGAGCACAGGATACCATAAGAACCTAACGATTCTGAGGTATTAAATAAATAAATAAATAAATAAATAATGCTGGACAATCCACACAGCATCATCTAGCCCCAAGGTAAGCAGAGCTTGTGTTATGGGTACCAGATGACTGATATACTTAATACAATACATAATATTGAGCTGATAATATGAAACTACCCTTAGTTTCATCTTATATATAAAATTCTCGTGTCACAATGTTAGTTACCGAACTCCACCGAAACGACTGGGCCGATTTGTATGAAATTTTGTGTTCAAATCGCGTAGGTCTGAGAATCGGCCAACATCTATTTTTATACTCCTAAATGATGAGAGTGACAATTTTTTTTTTTTTTTTATACTATTTACCATTAAAAATCTTCAAATTTTCAACGTTCTATCACCATCTTCTATATGGCAAAACAACGTTTGCTGGTATTTAATTCCTTTATCAGTTATTTTAAGTGCAATCCCTTTTAACCAACAGCTGTCTATCCAAACTTTCTTTTCTATGAACATATCATAACGCCTGGGTAACATAGCATAACGCCTGTATACCCAGATGGCTTGGGCAGACGTGTACCTATAATCCACACACGTTTCACTAGTCATGTTAAACAATTACAGCGACGTAATATGAACACAATGTTGTGAAATAATTACACATCCTTATTATCTAGATTTTTCACAAGTGCGGGTAGCGACGGTATACGGGTTTTTTGGTGTAAATTATTCTTTAGTTTACAGTTACTTAGTGGTTTCAATTTTGAAATTATTGATTCATCACCCACTGTGGAAAGTGTTTATAAGAAAAAAACATATCATCAAACGCAACTTTTATTCGCACATCAAGTGTAACATCAACTTTATAACAAAAAAATAAGGTTCATACTCAATTGGGAAAATTTGACAGTTTGGGGTAGCTAGATGTGCAGCTGGCGTCTGTACCTAATTGGTAGAATATTGAAGTTCGACCTGAGCAATTTTGTGAGCATCACATTAATTATAGCTTTGACGACCGATGTGGCGCGGCGGGCGAAGATCCGCCTGCGACGCAGGAGGTTGCGGGTTCGATTCCCGCCTTGGGACAAATGTTTGTACGATCTACAAATATTTGTTCCGGGTGTTCTGGGTATTTGCTATGTATAATAAAAAAAGTATCTATCTATGTAATGTATTGTATGAAGTACATCAGTCATATAGTACCCATAACACAAGCTCTGCTTAGCTTGGGGCTAGATGATGCTGTGTGGATTGTCCAGCATTATTTATTAGCTAATACGTAAATGATGAAAGTAGGAAGGGGCGGCCATTGTTACAATCCTATGTGCGAAAACGGTTAATTTCAATTCACACTTGTGCTGTTATTACCCGTTTCGGTGCGTTATCGAAGCGATATATTGTGTAAGTAATTAGGAGCAATGTGGTAGATAATTCTATTGGAACTACTTTTTTTGATATTTGTTTTCTTATTGATACTGAAGGTATATTTTGGATTGAATTTTATCACAAACATGATTTTATTTTTGTGCGCGGTACACGATATGATCACATTAGCTGCCAGTGACAGTCCCATCAAAATCGCTCCAGCCGTTTCGAAGATTACCTCAAACAGACAGACATACAAACAAAAAATAGAAAAAAATATTCTTTTGGTAGGTATAACTACCGTATAGACTTTCAAATTCATTCATTTAAAACCAGTTATTTTGATATTACAAACCGACACTTCAATTTTATTTATTTGTATGAATAGAAAAGCAAACAAAAATGCATATAAGGAAAAATATTGGTTCACTGTTCTATAAAAAAAATAAAGCTTGATTTATTTGTGGCAAAACTACGGCAAAACATCGTTAATAAAAATAATAAAAAAAAACCTACCTATAACATTAAAAAAAATATTTTTATGACCGTAAAAAAAAATGTGGTGGGTGTTTCCGTTAGTAAATGCTCAATTATAAATTGTTGACGTTTTTATTGTTATTTTTCGTTTTGAAACTGGTTTATATGAAGTACAGACATACCTATTATATTTTGTTATTATTTGTGCTGTTTGAATGGGGAAATATTGTTATGAATTCTTTTGTGATTCCGTTATTAAAATTCATTTAGGTGTGACTTTTTCGAACGACAGTTGATTTTTTTTTTTGTAATAAAAATATATTTGTTTGTTTGAGTTCAATTTAGAAGCATCTAAAAATGTTTCTGGGTATTTTAGTAGTATTGTATAAAATCTTTTAAATCGTTTTTTTTTGTGCAAACTGTTAATTATAAATAATGAAATACATGACGTAAATAATTCACTTGTGTAGCCGTAGACTAAACATTTAAGTGGAATAATATCACAGAAAAATGTTTTTAGGGTTCCGTCACTAAGAAGCAAAAACCGTACGGATTTTACACAGCAATTTTAGTTGGAGACTATTCGCAGGCAATCAATACAATTTGAATCAGATGTTTTTTTGTGTACTGCCACAAATTAGTGAAATTACGAATATAAATGTTTTGCTGGACAATCCACACAGCATCATCTAGCCCCAAGCTAAGCAGAGCTTGTGTTATGGGTACTAGATGACTGATATACTTAGTACAATACATTACATACACAAATATTTTTTATTATACATAGCAAACACCCAGATAGACAAATATTTTTTATTATACATAGCAAACACCCAGAACACCTGAAACAAATTTTGTAGATCGTACAAACATTAATCCCAAGGCGGGAATCGAACCCGCTACCTCCTGCGTCGCAGGCGGACCTTCGCCCGCTGCGCCACATCGGTCGTCAAATATAAATACGTACTATATTCGAACATACACACATTTAAGTAAATGAGTTCTATAAGAAAAATATGTGCTCATAAGCGTGCGGGGAGTATCATTGGAACCCATATTTAAAAAAAAAGAAGATGTTTATCTGTGACTTTTTTACGTACATATTTGACCGAATTCGGGACTTTGTTTTTTACAGATCCGACTATGAAACATATAACTGTGTTTCCAATACGCACTTGGCCTTGGAATTTGTTTTATTATTTAACCTAAGAGCTATATTCCTAAAATGGAACGAAATATTACTTTTTACAGACGTCAACAACTTGAAGAATATACAAGAAGGCGCCATAATTTTAAATTAATTTGTCCATTAGAAACATAAAACGATCATGGATTAAACATAAATATTATTAGATAATCTGAAACTAGCTCAGTTCGTGGTATCTTAACGTTTTATCTCATTTAAAGCAGTATTTCCTTCACTAACTGATAAGGTGATATAGATCTCGAAACACACAAGTTGGTCAATCTCTTGTTTCCACTTATAATAAATCCTGAGTTAAGTAACATCGCCATTTTAACTTCGGTTTAACCATACAAGTGGTCAGAAACCCAGAAACCTGAAAGTCTGACAACCGATGGGTAAAATGTTACCTAGTTACTGGGTTGTGAAACACTGGTATTCAGCTGCATCCGGTTAGACTAGAAGCCGACCCCAACATGGTTGGGAAAAGGCTAGGCACATAAAACATTATGTAGTTTAGTTGCAGAGACGTTTGCCCTGAAATTGACCGTCTAAAATTATTGGTTGTGGAGGTCAGATTACAGTCGCTCTATGTAAAACACTGGTATTCAGCTGCATCCGGTTAGACTGGAAGTTAGAAGATTAATAAGTTGTTTTAGGTGGTTGCCTGTACCCAATAGGTACATGACACTTCAGTACTTGACTATACAGAAGTACACTGCTAACCTACTTGCAAAAAACATCAGCTCTAAATAATTGTAGCACATAAACCCTACATACGGTAGTAAAGAATTCGCTGTTTACTTCACCGTCTTGTTAGATAAACTACAGGCGTATTCTGGAACACAGTTTTGTTCGTAATGGCATGGCGATTGAGCCAGGGTTCACCTTGTCAATCATCAACGAGTTTTCTTCGAGCCTTGCATATTTGGAATGAAAGTAACTTTTTCTTGAATTTCAAGAATTTAACAATATTCATTAAATACGTTGCCCAACTTAAAAGACGATATATATATTGTTGAGGTTTAGCTGGTAGAACACTCGTTCTCTCTGGTTTCAAACACTCAAGAAAGATTCGATGGGTTCAAAATTAGAACGGGTCCTGTATCAAGGACAAAGAACATTCTTGATTGTATTTAAGAAAGTAAGGTTCGTTCCGTATTAAGTATCATAAAATCAGCGAAGCCCTATCATTTATAATAATTAAATATCCTGGTTTACTCTATAGAGAGATAGAGAAAGATATCCCGTATAGAGTAGAATGAGGCCTTTGCCCTGCAGTAGGATAATCCAGGCTTGTAGTAATAATGATCTCCTACAATTTTATTGGTGTCAAACAGACGAACTTTTCAAAAATGAATAAATAAATAAATAATGCTGGACAATCCACACAGCACCATCTAGCCCCAAGCTAAGCAGAGCTTGTGTTATGGGTACTAGATAACTGATATACTTAATACAATACATTACATAGATAGATATTTTTTATTATACATAGTAAATACCCAGAACACCCGAAACAAATATTTGTAGATCGTACAAACACTTGTTCCAGGGCGGGAATCCAACCCGCAACCTCCTGCGTCGCAGGCAGACCTTCGCCCACCGCGGCCACATCGGTCGTCAATGAAGGAACGTATTGACGGTAATGTCAAAATAAAAGGAGTTCTTATTACACAACAGGATGTATCTTTTCATTGCTCTTTTGTTTCTGTGTCAGATTAAACTCGCCTTCGAACAAGAATGACATTCCGAAAGCCATAGTGTTTCAGAATAGGCTTGTTAGAACTGGACTTAGTAGGACATGTTACTATCAGAGACTTAAATTAATTGCATGGGGTGGCTCGTTCTAGCGAGTTATGTGTTCATTTAAATGTAAAAGCTATGTTCTATGTAAGGGCTTTGTAGTTTTGATGTTATGTGTTTTGTGACGCTTTATGTAGAGTTTTAAGGGCCTGCATGACGCGTTTGGCTTTGGACATACAAATACGCGTCGTGCTCATACAAATGCTCATTCGAGGGTATCCTTTACATAAAAATTATGACAGACAAATATTTGCAAAAATAATTCCAGACTCCTTTGAGTACTGTTTTATTTAATATTGTGAACATTCTCGCAAAATATAGGAAAGGAACAAAATGGTTTTCGGTATCGGTAAAATAACGTATTTTGCAAGGTTGCTTCATCAATATTTCAATACTTTATCTTGTTTTTAAATTCATGATCCTCTACTGTATACATTATGCAGATGAACATACTGTTTTCAGGATTTTTTTGCTTCTCTATTTTTCTGTTATATTTCGAATGCTGGGCCTTAAGTGTAGCGCCATACCAAGCCGAATTTACGAGGCGTAATAATCCGCGCAGTGTGTTTTAAGTTATTTACAACTCATCAGGCCAGAATTTCGTCACATGCTGGCATTTATATAGCGTCATTTAATATGCCTCTTCCGTAAACAAATGCACGCTAAAGCGTAAATTGAGGCGCCGAATTTTAGTAACGTAATTTCGGCCCGGCGATAAAACAAAATGTCGTGATGGCCTAGTGGTTACGGCCTCGCCTCTCATGCACGAGGTTGTGGGTTCATGCCCAGACTATTTATAATATCAATGTGACTATTTATAACTTCTTTTGTTTATTAAAAAAAAAAACCTATTACCTCACCAGGAATTTCTCCTGTATCGTGGGTGCGTTTACAAATATTTAAAATCACATACACAAACATCCACACCCACCAACAACTACCTGTAGGCCATACAAATATTTGTTTCGTGCGAGAATCAAACTCGCGTCACGCAGTGCACAGCTAATCGGTCAGCCACTGCGCCGACAAACAATTACAATTTATACTAGAGAAGTTTGGAAGAAGAAGACATTCTGTGCAAGCCCCACATAAACTGTGGGTAAGGGTAGGAGGATGATGACGAATTTCAACTTTTTACTAACTACTACAAAATATGGTATAGTGGTTTTTATTCTAGGCAGTCAGTCATCACATATAATTATCTTATAAATGTATACAAAATATTGTTAAAAACTTATTAAAAAGAGTAAGTGTGTAGTTTCTTACCCATTCTTCTCCACACGGAACTACCTTTTGGAAGGGACAAGTGGGTAATCATTTTAGTATTATATTTTTTTATTTTTTGACTTTGACTTCGAAAAAGGGTCCCTTTGAGAACAGGGAGTTGCCACAAATTAAATATTAAATAACATACACTCTAATCTAAAAGATCCAAAAATCACGAAACGGATCCGGAAAGTTGGGCAACTCGCGTTAAAACCCAAAAATAATTTATTAAATTAAATTGAAAAGATAGGTTCCATCAAAAAGCTGTGGAGCAAAGTTTCCGTAACATTGTTTCAGCTGAAACCTGAAAGTTGCCCATTTGTTTACCTTTCCTGAAACTTTTAGGTGATGCTAATGAGGGCTGTATGGCTTAATGGCTAAGTTGGCTCGCTTCATTGGGGCTTTTTTTTCACTTCCGATTAAGTTGATTTTTGTTAACAAAAAGTTGTCAACCCCGGGGAGTTTTGCAGGGATGTAGAACTGTAGGTATGTACCTATACACACAGTTGTCACAGTTGCGTAATCTGTTTTAACTCACCCATTAAGCAGAGCATTTGTTTTGGCAATTGATAGGACCTTCGTTCGAATCCTAGGTTGCTTTGTAGACATGGGCACACTACACTCATCGTCATCTGCCTAGCCTTTTCCCAACTATGTATATTGGGGTCGGCTTCCAGTTTAACTGGATGCAGCTGAATACCAGTATTTTACGTGGAGCGACTGCCTATCTGACCTCCACAACCCAGTTTACTGGGCAACACGAAACCCCTTGGTAAAACTTGCAGGCTTGCAGGCTTCTGACTACCCGTAACGTCTGTCAAAGATCTACAAATGACAGCCGGGACCAACAGCTTAACGTGTATTCCGAGGCACGGAGGAGTATACACTATGCACAAAAATATAGAGGGTATAAAAACTACTTCTTTTTATAACGGGTTGTTGAATACGCTATCATAACAACGCGTTTAAAATTATTTCGCGATACAGTTTTCAGTTAACGCGATAAGGGAAATAATATAATAGAACACCCGGTCGCTGTGCCGCTGTCCTCTTAAGACCCTGCTGTGAGCGTATATTTACTGCAGTGTTATATTGTAACGCAAAGAAAGAGCCGATACAACAAGCGGTTTACGCTTCAAACGCATAGCGTGCTAGTTATTGGCGCTATATTTTATAATAACAACTAGTAATAATGAGTGATGAATCTTAACTTTCTTCTTATTACCATAGCATTAGCCACTATCAAAAATACTAGAACACAGACATGAACATTTACCATTTTGTATTCCTATTCCACTTTCCTAATCGAGTGATATTGTTAAATTATTTTAACCTTAGTGGATTAATAGACGTCTGTACTAAGCGTTGTGACTATCATTTCAGTTATTCGCCGTGTCTGATCATGCTGACGACGGTGTTTCTTTGTGCTTCCGACATATATTTATAAAGTAATAAATTTATTAATAATAATTATTACTAATCTAAGAAAGCAGAAGAGTTGGTTTGCTTCAACGCGAAATCACTGGAAATAACAGTCAGATTTGAAAAAATATTTTAGCGTTTGATAGCTGAAGGATAGCTATCTAAACAACCCTTGGATTAAACACACACACTTACTCACACACATAAACACACACACAGGCACAGATTATAATATAGGTACTTTGCACAGATCATGGTTAAACACCTGAACTCCAAAACTTCCATACTTCGTAGGTACTAACTCGGAGCGCACAAAGTTCTCTTAGAACATCATTAGAAGCTGTTACGATCGTCCGTCTGTCTGTCTGCTTTTGTTTTAACATTCCCTTCTATATCGGGCCGATCGTTGAACTTTAGGTCCCCTTGTTGTCTTGGCTTGGCTTATAAATAATTATTTGCTGTATCCTAACTGATTTTCCAAGAAGAGTTTTGCTCTTGATTTTGAAAAGGCAGTGGTTTAGTATGACTGGTACCTTATTCTTTTTTCTCATCTCTTGGGGCCGTGCATATTACTAAGTATTAGATCTTCGATGTTCATGTGCGACAGAGAGATACAGATAGCGCCGCTATTAACTTGTTCTAGTGGCTTAATGTGTTTTCTTCTTTCTTTTTCTTTTTAACGTTAACATTAATTATTATGTTAATAGACTCTCAGCTCAATTGTCAAGCTTTGATGAACTATTTTGGGGTCGGCTTCTAGTGCAACCGAATGCAGCTAAATACCAGTATTTTACATGGAGCGACTGCCTATCTGACCTCCAAAACCCAGCTATTGGATCAAACAATGCCCGTTGTTAATAATCTTTGCCAGATTTTCGGGCATTCTGACTACCCGTACCACCCGTACCAACTGTCAAAGATCTACATATTAATATTTTACTGACCAATTTATTTTATTACTTTGACATTGAATAGTTTCTTAAAAAATATTTCTATTGAATTGTAATCCTAATCTTAAATGAACAATGATGAAATTTAATTATATGATTATTGTCACGGTTTATGCACCATCTCTTCCTACCAATTTGTACGCCACTATACTCGTATGTGGCTGAACATGTTAGAACTTTTCGGTATCCCATTAATATCTTGCATACAATGTATCATGTACACCATGTTTAAAAAAAATACTTACGGTTTAGCGTGCTTTCCGAGGCACGGTGGAGTCTCAATTTGGAACATATTGGCTATCAACTCCCTCTGTTTATATAGCAGTTGTGCCCATATGTCAGACGATCTATGTATAACCAGTCCGTGGCGCCACATACGTAACACAATAGCATTAATCTCTAGCATTACGCTTTTAATTTATTTTTAAATGTACTAGACGTGGTTTTGTCAGTCGAGCGTTTTTCCGGTTTATAAGCTGTTCACATCATGGGAATGTTTTGTTTTGAGGTTTTTTAAATACTTTCTTACTATAAATGACGGCACGGTTGGCGCAGAAGCTGAGCGTTTGGCTGCTGCGCTGCGTGTCATGGGTTCGATTCCCGCACGGAACAAACATTTGAATGGCCTACAGATAGTTGTTCCGGGTCTGGCTGTTTGTGTACGTGAGTTTGAATGTTTGTAAATGCACCCACGATACAGGAGAAATTCCTAGTGTGGTTTAAAAAAAAAAAAAAAACTTATTGTTTTTATGTCTTGATAGCTATAAAAAGAGGAGGCGTCAATAATATTTGTGAGGACCATGTGGTTGGGAGATGTCGGACTAATGGATGTGACAAGGGCGTTAATTTTGAGGGGAGCTGAGCGCAGTTTGGTGGCCGTAAAAGTGTTATGATCAAAGGGTGTGTTATGAGTTATTTGTATTGGAGAGCTGAATGTTTTTGTATTAAATAGTCTTGTTAAGACGATGAAAGGATAACCAAAATTGAGTGTGTTTAAATAATCTGTTAATTATCTGGTAGGTACAGTCATAGTGTGTAAGAGTAAATTGTATCCCGATGATATTATTTTCACATTGTATTTTGTATGATGTGTACTGTGTGTCTCAGGTTGGATTCCCAAATCGGGTAAATTGTTATTGAGTGCTTCCATAGAAATTTTATTGCTCTGATATAAATAAATAAATAAGTAAAAAATCAAAATGTATATCTCTATTTATATCATTTTCATTAAAAATCTCATTGGGTACTCAAACTACGATTTTGTCATGATCATTTAAAGTAAAAGAAATATCAGAAAAAAAAACCATAAAACATAGGAAAAAGCGACTTAACTCACACTCTAGGTGGTCCAGAATCATATAAGTACTGAACTCATGGTTTCGGTGTCCCGAAACCATGAGTTACATACAAGGTGGAAGGGATATCAATGCATGTCTGCATTATTATCCCTTCCACCTTGTATATGCAAACATTACACACGTTACAACACTTATGTACAATGACTGTCAGCAATCCCAAAAACCTCAACCACACGTATGTCGAAATCGTCACCTCGAACCATCGTCGATCGTACGCTCACACACAAAACTGTCACATCCAGATATCGTCATATCTGTGTAATTGACACTGGCACACATGGCCACGACGTACCATGTGTCCCGATATTGACGCTCGCTATAATGTAATGTACTTTTGTAAATGAATGTACTTCTTCTTAATGAATGAAGGGATTACTTTTAGATAGGTTAATGAACTAGGCTATTAGCTTTTGCTTGCGACTTCATCTGCGTGAATGTTTGTTATCGCGGATCGCAGAAGAATTCGCGGATTAAAAACTGTCCTATTTTCCTCCAGGATATAATCTTTGTCTCCTTGCCGGCCGTTTTGTTGTGCAAATGTGATGATATTATCGCATTAGTATGGATAGTGTCGAAAATATGCTAGCCTCCTGAGAGCAAATAAAAGAGCAGCACACCAAAGCTCTCAACAACCACCCAAAGCCATCGAATGCAGTCGCTGTGGCCGAAATCAGCTGGACAGTATCAGCATCATCATGGATAGTGACGAAAATATCATTATCTACCTAAACTTTTTCCCAACTATGTTAGGATTCCAGTTTATCTGAATACAGCTATTTAGCTGTATTCAGATACCCAGATCTGACATGGAGCGAGTGCCCATCTCAGCTCCACAACAGTTACTGGATAACATGTAGATACGTAAGACTGGTTGTCAGACTTTTGAGGTTTTGAATACTCGTAACGGCTGTCAAAAATATAGTAATGACAGCCGGGATGGGTGGTCCCGGCTGCCAATGACAAACAACGGTTGTAGATGATGATAAAATGGCGTTATAAAATATCGAATCTAAAACGAAGATAAGCCTATTTACTTATGTATTTATTGCAAAAACATAAAAGTACGTTTAAGGCAAATATGAATGATTAAACAAGATTGTTAAGATCGTGAATCTACGATTAGGTTTTAAAACATAATTTATTATAAGTAGATCCGCCAAAATATTTATAAGGATTAATGTAGTCCCTAATTATGTGCATATATTTTGTAGAATAATGTAGAAAAAATAATACCACATTTCTTATGTGAGTTAAATTACCATCTTTCGGGCCATTATCTGACCAGGTGGGGTGACGATCTGCGAAAGACTGCAGGCAGATGCTGGATGCGGCAAGCTGAAGACAGGGCGCTATGGCGCTCATTAGGAGAGGGCTATGTCCAGCAGTGGACTAGTATAGCCTGATGATGATGATGATGATGATGATGATGATGATGGGCCATTATTATGAGGGCCTCAACCACGTGGTTGGACTATATATTTTGTATGCATTTTTTTTTTAAATAAAAACGTTGCCCCCACCTTAGGAATTTCTCCTGTATCGTGGGTGCGTTTACAAACATTTAAACTCACATACACAAACAGCCAGACCCGATACAACTACCTGTAGGTCATACAAATATTTGTTCCGTGCTGGGATCGAACCCACAACACGCGGCGCAGCAGCCGATGGCTCAACCACTGCGCCAACCGTGTCGTCATTTGATAATCCTCATCTCATTATGTATAGATTATTTTATAGGCATGATTCCTGATCAATAGGTAGGTACTTACCCTATACGTACCTAGGTTTTGATTTACTTGCGAATATCAATATATCACGCATAAATGGCCGTATATTTTTAATGCGTTGACTTAGAAGCTTGACTTTTTTAGTGCTCTAAGGGGTCCCTAAGAGCACTAAAAAAGTCAAGCTTCCAAGGCATACGGTCGTATACCTTTGTATTTGATATTAATTTCAACTTATTCCTCCGCATCGCTGTCATCTGGAAACGTATCAAATTTCAACTTGATACCACCAAGCGTTCCTGAGCAAAAGGGTGTTGAAAGACAGACGGGCAACTAAGTGATCGGATAAGAGTTCCATTATTTCCTTTTGAGGCGTGGAATCCTAAAAAGTAAATCAACACAAAGAAACAAAAAAAGCCCTCATACCTAATTTTCCTCACTAATAGAGTAGTGATAATTTCCTAGAAATGAAACAGTCGTATAACCAACAAATGGGCAGAACGTAATGGTATGATTGGAAAAATAATCTGTATTTTTCCTTCTTGGCTAATGAGATTCTAGAAATAAAATAACCAACGCGGAAAACGATGAAAAAACATTGTCTGTGTTCACGGAAATACAGAAAGAACAGACCTCGTGTACAACAATAGTTAAAAACGGTTATTTTGAAGCCTTTCTCCAATGGTTTTGCGAAACATTGACTCTATCAATGTTTATTCATCGATTGTTTTATAGAATAGAATAAGAATTCATTTCACGGCACGGTTGGCGCAGTGGCTGAACGATTGACTGCAGCGCTGGGTTCGATTCCCGTACGACACAAATATTTGTATGGCCTACACTCCTACAGGTAGTTGTTCCGGGTCTGGCTGTTTGCGTATGTGAGTTTGAATGTTTGTAAATGCACCCACGATACAGAAGAAATTCCTAGTGTGGGGGGCAACGGTTTAAAAAAAAAGAAAAGAATGAAAGAAAATAATTATTAATTTGCGTTGAATGTACTACATAGGTACATAGGTGAGTTGTTACAAATTACGATTGGTTTCAGGTACATTCTACAATTAGGTATATTACTAACGTCTAATTGGAGCAAGTTTTACTGCTTGTGCTTACTGTTTTACTAGCTTCGCCCGCGTTGATAAAAAGTAGCCTATGTCCTTCCCCAGGGTGCAATCTATCTCTCTGCCAAATTTTATCGAAATCCGTTCAGCGGTTTTGGCGTGAAATGGTAACAAACAAAGTTACTTTGGCATTTATATAATATTAGTTAGGTACAAGAACTGTGAGGAAATCGGTTGACATGGTATGGGCCTGTGATCCGAAGGAACTTGTCAATCAATCAATCAATAGTCTTTATTTGTAAACAGAGGTTAACACAGTTTGCAAGATGTTACCATTACAATATAAAAGTTTCTCTATGTTTCCCAGTTGGCATACAGATATACATTTCTGAGCGGCGTTTGCGCATTAAGTAAATTAATTTATCATAATTCAATGTCGGTTTCAATGCCAATTTTGTCAAATGTAATTTAATAAAAAGCAATAGGTAATGTCAGGAAATGATGATGTAAGGAAATTTCTAAGTATGGTTGACTAGGGTTTCAAGAGTACCTAGGGCAAAACCAATGGAATGATGGATATATTATGTGAACGATGATATGGCTAGAAAGGAGGTGATTATTGAGATGAGGCAATATAATGAAAGGTCCAACTTGACGGATTGCCCTATTGATGTTTTCTCCATGACTTTCGCTTCATACAGACGCTCCATATTTAAACAGTGTAATAGCCCATCATACTGACCCATCACTGATTTTCTATATTGTTTTATAGTTTTGTAGATTTAGGTTTGCTTATTTTGGTGTAGACACATTTTATTTTGTTCTTCACTGTCTCAAATTTTCATGTGTGAATGTCATGCACACCTGTCATTTGCATGGTTACTGAAATGTTAATTTTATATGTTATTTAATTTGAATTGTATGTGACTGTGCTGTTGGTGTGCTTATGATAAATAAATAAATAAATAAATAAATAAATAAATAAATAAATAAATAAATAAATAAATAAATAAATAAATAAATAAATAAATAAATAAATAAATAAATAAATAAATAATGGCTAATAGAGATTTGTGGAAGAAGACATGCTGTGCTGACCACAAATAAGTTGGGATCGGCTTTTATAAGCAGTTGACTTACCTTAACTGTTACCTTAAATCTTGACAAAAGTGAGCTTTTCCACAAAAAAGAGAATATTTACTAATGTACAGTTCAGATATTTTGGTGGCAAGCCAACAGCCCAGAGTCTAGATTTGAGCCCAATTGATGACAATAGGTTTGTCCCTATGACACTTTTCTTAAAGATAACTGGTAAAATGTAGGTGTGTTAAAGATACACGTCTGCCTAACCCTTCACTGTATACAGTCGCTATGTTATGATATCGTGTCAAAACATTAGCAGTTATGTCCAAAGGATAATATAATTTATAACTAAATTAAAATAACTGTTAGGATAACATAAATTAAGTGATTTATTATCAAGATAGCTTCAATTTGGTGTTCTTGATTGGAATGTTGTTTTGTACCGTTCTTTAATAGTTAAGTAGGTAATAAACGTCGTAAAATGAAAAGGTTGTTTGTCATTTTGGGCGCAAAAATATGCTTAACTTGTACGAAACACTAGCAAAGAGCGCGTCGGATGCCCACCGAGTGTTCCGTAGGTATTATAAAATTAAAAAAAACATTCGACCTAGTCTCTTTTCAAAGATTTAACAGTGCTTACCAATTGTGGCCTCTAAACAGCTGTATCGTCACCGATAAACAGCCAAAAAGGCCGCGTTTTCAGTTGCGGTAACAACTATAACAGTAGTGTCAAAAACGATGACAACACAAAAAAATAACGGTAAACACAATTTTTGAAACATTATTTTTACCAAAGTAGAAAAATATTACTACATTTTTTTTTTTTAATGTTTGACTCCTATTGCAATGAAATAGCATTTTGTTTTCTATTATTTTGTTATTGCTATGTAAAAAAACGAGTAGTTTTTATTGCTATTCTAAATTGAATGTGATCCCATAAGTAGTTCCTGTCGGTCTACTCCGTAAAAATCTTCTGGTGAAGTTCTGGTAAATCTTCCGTTTGGTGAATTGAGCGTGATGTGAACTGTCAATCCCTAGCATTAGTATGGGATGACAGCTCACTTGGTTACCACTTCATAGGGACATTTTTCAGAATAGCTTCAGATAAGTATAGCAGCTTTGACACACAGACAGACAAAATCGCACCACAAGGGTTCCATTTTTACCATTTCGGTACGGAACCCCAAAAATAGCATTGACAACAAAAATAAAGTACACATAAAATGGACAGTCAAATAGCAATAATTTTATAAAACACTGCAGGGGGTACCACTAAACGATGTTCAGCTTAGCATATGTATGTAAAATGTAGCCAGTTTGTATTGACAATCACAACGTCTTACACAATTTACTGTCATTTTCTGTTGAAGAGGAGTGGCTCGTGGCTAAACGAGGAGCTCGTGGCTTAATAAGAAATAGCTGCACAGGTTGATCTAAGGTTAAGCTACGGTTGCCGAAGTCAGTCTGTGGATAGGTCATATCGAGACTCCTCCGTGCCTCGGAAAGCACGTTAATTGGTTGGTTCCGGTTGTCGATTGTAGATCTTTGACAGTCGTAACGGGTAGTCAAAAGCCAGTACCAGTCTTAACAAGTGGTATCGTTTTCAAATAAAACGGGTCATTTCAGATATTAGCGGGTTCAAGCATACAGCTCTTTATTATATTGCTAGTTGTGCCCAGCGGATTCACCTGCTTTGAAAGTCAAAAATTGGGCTATGAAATGCAAGATTTGTAGAAGGTTCTCACGGAAGGCAAAAATTAAGACGATTGCGTTGAAAATTGGAAAATTTCAAAGAATGACTATTTTATCTTCGCGCGATTGATGAATGTGAACTTAAACCGCGGGGCGCAGTTAGTATTAGTATGGCGCAGATTAACAGACGTAAGCTCTTTTATTTACGCATTTCTATACTACTGACTATTAATAAACATCGTTGCCTAAACATGGAGGCACTAAAAACAGGCATAGAAGATCATGTTAATTTATTAGACACTTATGCAAATAAGCCTCAAGATGGGCATAATTATATTTATGTAGAAATAATTAGTAGATTATACAAATTAAATTATACGTAGTTTTACGATGTCAATAGTATAAACGGACCTCCAAGTAGAAAAATGTAAAAATTTGGTTGTTAATATACACTTCTGCTCAATCCTTCATGGCTTATCGGCGTGATGCTATGTTACAAAATGAGAGAAAAAAGATCTTGGTTGTCTTATGTCACTGAGTACGATTTGTCCTGGTTTTTTTTTTTGTATCGATAGAAAAAATACGACACGCACTTATCAAATAATTGTTCTAGAATTATAAATGTATATATAAATTCAAAGTCAGGATAAATGCTATGATAGTTTTTCAAAATCAATCAAATAACATATTACACCGGTATGTTTAAATTTGAGTACAATGTAATTAACTTTCTTCTTTTCTTTTGTTCCAGATACAATGTTCAGTAAGAATTCCTGAAAATCAACACAAATGTACCAAAAAACTACCATCAGTCATCAATATGCTTCACACATATAAACTATGGCGGCACAACACAAAGAGACATTTGAAAATGGAACGCCATTTATAGGGCTGCGCGAGCGCAGGGCTGATTCCGAATTCAAATATAGAACAGAAAGGCGTCGGAAATGGGCTCGGCCGGATGTCGGCGTTTGCTTCCTGTCGTTCTTCGTCTTGATTGTCGGTTGCCATGGTTACCAAGAACAGAGGTTTGCCATGGAGCCACAGGATCAGGTATGTTTTTACTAGAGATATTTTTTTTTTTAATTTTGTTATGTAAACAAATGTTTTTTAGAAGGGTTTTGTGTGCTATAACTGTAAACAAAACTTTTTACGGTTGAATTCCAAAAAGGACCCAAGGGTTTTGCAAAACAGACATGCGTGTATCATGCATGCATATTGGTATCTACGAGTAATGCTGATGCTCAGCTTGATGGCATCATCTTATCTTCCCAGCTTTTTGTCAACTATCCAACTATACAAAGATCTGCAAATGACAGCCGGGAGCAAAGGCTTAACGTGCTTTCCGAGGCACGGAGATGTCTCGAAATGTTACGAACGTTCACCCACAGACTGATCTCGGCAACCTTTGATCAACCCGTGCGGCCATTTTTACTAAGCCACGAGCTCTTTCTTGCTCCTTCTTCGAGCTTTCTTGTATTGACGTCAAACTAGTAATTACTTACAGATTTAAGTGATTTTTAGTTTTGCTACTTAAATTAAAATTGACAGAATAAATTATTTAAATATAACTTGTTCATGATAACATCGTGAGAAAACCTGGCCTTTAAATTAATATAAATCTGAAATTGTCAACCCGTCTTGAGTAAGCGTGGTGATTAATGCTCATGCCTTCTCTGTATGAGAAGAGGCCTCAGCCCCAGTGAGATAGTACCAGGCTGATATTATTATTATTTATAACGTCTCTTATAGAAAAACTAGCCTAAAAAATAACACTACAAATATACAGTTTGATCAATAATCATAAAAAATGCAGTAAAACCGCTTTTAAGTTAAATGTATAGCGCCATTAAAATTTAACTTTGCCGACAGATAACTTAGGTTAATTAACTTTATGACTTGCCGTGCTAATCTCTGACTGAGAGATTAAATAAACAAGCAACATAAGTTGAAAATATTTTGTGTACCAAGAACCTACCAGCTAGGTTTTTGTAGACCTAAAAGTTCTAAGACTAGTTTTTTCCCCACCATATCGTGGTCAGCTTCCAGTCTAACCAGATACAGCTCACTCTTTTACATGGAGCTTTGGGGGTATAAGGAACAGGGTCTTAAGTTCCTCATCCACCAGAGAAAGGATCCTCCGACCAGACGGGTGTTGTCGGGTTCTTATTCATATATATATGCTCAGTCGCGAAGATAACTTTAATATCTCGATGTAGGAAACGTCAGATTTAATTCGCATGTGGCGAGATACATGTCGCTACAGAGCAACAGCCAATCCTACCATCACAATGCAGTTTAATTTGACAGTTCGTAGCAACGGTTTTCAGAAGCACATGACACGTCTGATGGCCAGCCATCCACGGACCGATCTCGGCAAGCACAGCTAAACCTTCCATCGATCTCTTCCTGTGCCGATTCCCTGAGTAGATGTTAGGGATATCAGAAAATTTTACGTAGGAATCGACATTTAAAAAAAAAGAAATGGCGTTAAAAAAAATCGATCATTTTTCTAGAAGTCTTTTAGATTTAGTAGACATTGCAAAAAATACATTGTTTAACGTCATACCGTATAATTAAACGATAAAATAGGGTATACTGTATACCCTTAGTAGTGTGGAAAAAAATATTGATACCACCCATTGCTTTAAGTAACTTAAGCAAGCGGCTTTTCTAAAAAGCTTTGGTGATCTCATTAAGCATGAAGTAAAGATAACTTTAATTTAATTAATCATTAAAGCAACACAACGACACATCAGCGAGAGTTTTACGGCTGTTTAACGACTTTTCATTTATCAATTCTGATTTTGTGATGGTCTTAGGGTTATTGGTCTAAACGGCATTTAACGAAATATATTTTTTATATAAATAACTTAACTATTTAATCAATATATAATATCATATCGTGACGACACGGTTGGCGCAGTGGTTGAGCCATCGGCTGCTGCGCCGCGTGTTGGTTGTGGGTTCGATCCCCGCACGGAACAAATATTTGTATGACCTACAGGTAGTTGTTCCGGGTCTGGCTGTTTGTGTATGTGAGTTTAAATGTTTGTAAACGCACCCACGATACAGGAGAAATTCCTAGTGTGGGGCAACGTTTTTAAAAAAAATAAAAATAAAAATAAAATAAAATTCGTTTAATTCAGACTATTTGCATACATACATAAACTCACACCGTTTTTTCCATGGGGGTAGGGCAAACTACAGAACGCCACCTGCTACGATCCATATATACTCGTTTTGCTTCGTTTACATTCATACATCTGGTCATACACACATGCTGGTTTAGCAACCAGCGTGCGTGTATGACCAGAGGTCAGGTGAGTAGTACCCGCGTACTACGCACCTGACCTTATTAAAGAACATCAACAATAAGGTCAGTGTATGTCTATACCTTATAATTCCCTTTTGTTACTCGTCTTTCGGACTATATAAATGTCAATATCTTGATAAAATTACTTTATCTTAAAACTATGTTAGTCAGGACTCAGGAAGGAACTATGTTAATCAGTAAGTCAAATTATATTCAAAAAGATATCGAAACCTGTGAAAAAGAAAGAATAAATAAGTAACACATTTTTCGCCCAAGAAATTTAAATATCAAAAACAAAAAATAAATATATAAAAGGAACTGTGCGAGGCCAAAAGGCTCCCATCACAGTATAAGTGGTAGTTCAGTTTGTTTTAGTCTCTGTTAGATTGGTTGAAAGTTCTCGTGACCCAAAGAGCTGGCCTCTACTTTGGCTAGAAGTTAAGCATTGCCGAACAATGTGGCGATGCCGTCAGTCTTATGGGATCTTTACAAGGCAACAGCAATGTAGAGGAATTTTTGGAAGCCGTGTTATCTTTACTGTTAGCTAAAGTTCGATGAGAAAGGATGTTATGTGGCGCGGCGGGCGAAGGTCCGCCTGCGAAGTAGGTTGCGTGTTCGATTCCCGCCTTGGGACAAATGTTTGTACGATCTACAAAGATTTGTTCCGGGTGTTCTGGGTATTTCCTATGTATAAAAATAGTTCATGTTTTACTATAAAAATCGTCCCAGCAAAAAACTAAATACACCAAAGCCACGCTTAGATTGAAAGTCCCGTTGATAAAAACCCAGCTCGGTACAGCTTCTTTAGAAAACCGCACTTTACATGGGTGCTCTCACAAGATTGCATTTGTGTACTAAGTAATGACATATGTGGATATGTGCCGCAGCGAGCGAAGGTCCGCCTGCGACGCAGGAGGTTGCGGGTTCGATTCCCGCCTTGGCACAAATGTTTGTACGATCTATTCTGGGTGTTCTGGGTATTTGCTATGTATAATAAAACATATCTATGTATGTAATGTATTGTATTAAGTATATCAGTCATCTAGTGCCCATAACACAAGCTCTGCTTAGCTTGGGGCTAGATGATGCTGTGTGGATTGTTCAGCATTAATTATTTATTTTTTCAAATAAAGAACATCATCAGAATCACGATTGAAAAACTCATTTTCCCGTGCAAAAACCTTTAAAAAGTTGTCATAAATGGATATTTCTTAGAACTATGTATATTCAAAATCACAATTTAAATACAATAAACATATTTCAAGTTCCAAAACTTAAGGAAAACACTAAAATAATAAATGTCTCTCACGTGCCATTTAATCAGACCACAGATTAAATAAATCAGTATGCATAAATTTAGAAAAGATAATAATCTGTCAAATATTTTATCATAATTATGTAGACGCCTAACCTTACATCAATGTTTCATGAATATTGATACGGTAGATTAGCAGAATCTTGATACACAAACGAACACACATAAAATAGATACGACTATGGTTTGATCTGATGTTAACATGAAGAGGCGAGAGTTTTTAAATAGTTTGAATTAATAAACAAAGTATTTTTGTTCGTGATTTAAGCTACGAGAGGAGAGCGATTTACACACTCTTTATTTTTTTAAACTTTGCCCCCCACACTAGGAATTTTTCCTGTGTCGTGGGTGCATTCACAAACATTTAAAGACACATACAGAAACAGCCAGACCCGGAACAACTACCTGTAGGCCATACAAATATTTGTTCCGTGCGGGAATCGAACCCACAACACGCGGCGCGGCGTTCGATCGCTCAGCCACTGCGCACACCGTGGCGTCAAACTGGCGAGCAATAAACTGGAATCACTAAAACCACATTCGGTCAATGAAAAACAGTTTACGGGCATTTTTTAGGGCCAGAGGTAGAAACACAAAATATTGAGGGTAAATAACACAAATTGTTATAAAAAAATATCTTTTAAAATTACTTCCTATTCATTTAGACGTCCACAATTTCGACCAATTGCAATAATTCCCTAAATTTTGGTAGTAAGTTAAACTAATTTTGAATATTTTTGGTAGCTAAAAAAAACCAACAAAACACCGAATTACCTTTCATGATATGCCACAAAGAAATTGTACAAAAAAATGTTTGCTTGAAAATCTCTATAGTTGTTACAATCCTTACCTGTTGGCCCATTGGCCCCTTGCCGCACAAGATTCTACAAGTATCTACCAACTTTTTCCGTTCATATGAACTATTGTTAGATAAATCTGACATCAGTGATAAAGTTGAACTCCTTCGTATTTTATGTTTTCCGCCATATTGCCTCCGCTCCTAATACTATTATTATAACAATTCTCGTAACAAGGGGAAATACTTTCCAGTCTAAACAGTAGAAATCTAACTACCACATAAGATTTATATTCGTAATCGTATAGCTCAACCATTACACGGTAGTTACTAGCTTGATTGGAGAGAAAGTGAGCAAATAATAATACCTGAGTATAACCTGTGTACCATCTCTTTTCCAATCGTAAGTGAAAATAAGTGTATGTACAATCACGAACAAAAAAACCTACTTTATGATAGCGAAAGATTTGTACATATCTTGAACCGATTTCCTTCTAATGTAATGGTAGAAATTGTATAGTGTAACTAAGACAGTAAACACGAGATAATAATTACTATGGTTAGGTGATACATACATACATAAACTCTTTAAAGCCTTTTTCCCATGGGGTAGGCAGATACCACAGAACGCCACCAGCAACGATCCATACATACTCCTTTCGCTTCACCTACGTTCATACATCTGGTCATACACGCAAGCCGGTTGCGAGTACTACGCACCTGACCTTTTCGAAGCACATTACCAATGAGGTCAGTGTATGTCCTTCTAGGGCGTCTCGTCCCGGCGTTTCCGCTTCAAATCTGCGTCAAAAGTCAAAAATACCTTACGGTTAGTCATCTTTCATTCATCCTCTCAACGTGACCGCATCTAAGCATACTCTTCTTAATATTTATCACTTTTGAACCTCTTTTGAACCATAACGTTGTTTAATAACATCATTCCTTAATCTACTCGTATCATTCAACGCAAGGTTAGGCAATCTTTTTTCAAAAATTACAATTATCATTTTACGACAAAATATGTTTGAATTTAGCAAAGTGTTGAAATATTTATGCTCCTGACTGCACTTAACGATTCGTTCAACTCAGATAAGATAGGAAAGGACACGAGTATTTAAAAATAGATAGCCACGGGAATAGCACGCGTGACTAGGGTAACATAAAAACGTAGGGTAACTTTAACAGGGGTTTTGTGGTGTCCTAAAATAAATACATTAAGTGTGGACCCTTATCTTCTGCAACGTTCACGAAATAAAAATAACAATGGCGGCCCAAAATACTGTCAAGAAAAAAAGGGAATAAAAATATCTCTCCACATTACCATAACTTACCCTTAGTATAATTAAAACTGGATGATACTAACACAAAATTATAAACTCACTGGCACTTCGGTCGCGACTTCGTCCGCGTGGATTTTGTACTTTTTCATTCGAACTTTAACATACCTTCAACCCCCTCTAAAGTGTAGATTTGAGACTAAAATATAGCTTATGTTACTCGCAAATAATGTAGCTTTCTATAAATAAAAGAAATTTTAGAATCGGTTCGAGTTGATCCATTATAAACGAAGATACAAGCAATCAAATATTTCCTCTCAATTATAATACTAGCTGTGTGAACTCTCATTCTTTTACTGAAACAAAAGTAGCCTAAATTACTTACTTATATATCAGCTATCTGCCAGTGAAATTCCCGTCAAAATTGGTCCAGCCTTTTCGGAGATTACCTCAAACAAACATACAGACAGAGAAAAGAAAAATTGTTTATTTCGTATAACTACCGTTTAAACTAACATAATTATGCATTTAGTAAAAAGCTGTTCTTTTGACATTACAAACTTCAATTTTATTAATTTGTATAGATTTCGTTTAGAATACCAGATACTAGTTTAATGGACCATTGTTTGTCCCACTTTTCCCTTATAACTCGAACTACACAACAGAATAAATTTAAATATATAATTGTCATACTAATTTACATAGGCATTTTGTTAGTCTGTGAACGCGCCAGCTCATATCTTTCTATTAGCATCGGAAGCCGAAATTCAGTATTTAAGGAATCTATCTATGTATGTATATAGTGCGTTCGACATACATAGTAGTAGTTATATGAATACAAATTGATAGTTTAGTGAATATCTAATCTTTTCATCTGCTTATCTGTTAATTTCTTGAATGTTTTGCGTTCACTTCGTGTATTGTCGGTAACTTTCGGGTATTCGATATAAGCGCCTATATGCATTTTAATTTTTGTGATGAATAAATAAATAAATAATGCTGGACAATCCACACAGCATCATCTAGCCCCAAGCTAAGCAAAGCTTGTGTTTTGGGTACTAGATGACTGATATACTTAATACAATACATTACATAGATAGATATTTTTTATTATACATAGCAAATACCCGGAACACCCGGAACAAATCTTTGTAGATCTTACAAATATTTGTCCCAAGGCGGGAATCGCACCCGCAACCTCCTGCGTCGCAGGCGGACCTTCGCCCGCTGCGCCACATAGGTCGTCGAATATTTAAAAATGTGTTGATTTTATTATATGCCGCTAGTCTAACGTAATAGGGTCAGTAAGTTCACTGAATAATTTGAACCAGTAAGAGTAGGACGTTATTTAGATTTACGACCACATTCAACTGTTGGTTAACTGCATTTGTGTTATACTGAGGCATTATTCGATACTGTGTCCCTAGTACGAATGCCTGTCGTAAACGTAACATAAAAATTGGAACGATTTTAAAATTGAAAATACTCGTTTAGTAAAAAATATGTGTGAAACGAGTAGTTTCAATTTTAAAATCGTTTTGTATTAAATTTTGGGACTAACCCGCCACACTATTCCCAAACCACTGCAACTCCTGAAAACCAGAATCAACAGTGGCGACCACCAGAAAAGCGCCGAGACAATGAAGCCTGTCGAGTCCCGAAGAAACGATTCAACTGTCTTGGATCCCGCAACGAAATTAATCAGAAAAGAACAGCGGATGAGTTAGAAAAATACATATTTTCCACTTTTGTTTTGTATTATTGTATTTGTTGTATTAGTATACAACACGTATTATTGATTGGTCCTTCGAGCCGGATGCATACTGTTCCTTGGCGTTGGACTTTATTTAATTCTATAGGTGATAGGTACTTATTGTGTTTGCCGCATACATTTAAATCTGACGACACGGTTGGCGCAGTGGTTGAGCCATCGGCTGCTGCGCCGCGTGTTGTGGGTTCGATCCCCGCACGGAACAAATATTTGTATGACCTACAGGTAATTGTTCCGGGTCTGGCTGTTTGTGTGTGTGAGTTTAAATGTTTGTAAACGCACCCACGACACAGGAGAAATTCCTAGTGTAGGGCAACGTTTTTTTAAACGAAAAAAAAAAAAAAAAAAAAAAAAAAAAAAACAAAATCTTATTATTTCCACTGTTTGTCTCTGCATTATCCAAAAGTTGACTGCTAGAAAATGCCTATGGCATTAAGTCTGCCTCTGTACATTTGTGTGCGTAAAGTATTACATAAACAAAAAATAATTAAAAAAAAAACAAAATCTAGTACCCATAACACAGCTCTGTTTAGCTTGGGGCTAGATGATGCTGTGTGGATTGTCCAGCATTATTTATTTATTATTTATTTATTTATATATGTATATATATATGTTCTTGTGTTGTGATTCTAAGAGATATACTTAGTCAAACTAGGTACTAAGTATTCTAGGGAAAACAATACCTAGTTTTTTTTTTCATAAGAATTAAAGCTCGTTTTTTTATTACAGAGGCCAGCACATCGAGCTACCTTACACTGTCAAATGTTCCCAATCGAGCATGAATCTTATTTCTCTAGCGATAACGTTGAACAACTATTAAAGACATTTGGGTACACATACATGGACATATCATTTGACACATTAGGGTAGCTTGATGTGTTGGCCTTTGTTCATGAAGTTAAAACTTCGGATACCTTATAAGGAAAAATAGACCGCAGAGAGAAGTGTAAGATTTGGCATAGTTACATTTTATAATGGCGAAGATGTGCAGTAAATTAAAACGGCCGAGTTTCGCCCACACAGAGACTACTAGTAATAATAATAGTACCGGCCCTAGTAGCCCTAATAGTTACTGTCCCACGGCTGGGCAAAGGCTTTTCTCACGCACATAAAAGGCAGGAGAACATCAATCTATAAATAAATAATCATCACGCTAGCTCAGAGAGGGATGGTGATTTCAGACATATATGAATTCACAGATATTGATGATGTAATATTATATGTAGGTTACCGCACGATATTTTCCGTCGCCAAATCGTAGATAAACTTAGAAACAACATATACATTGAAAGGCAAATTGGTACTAAATTGATTGAAACAAGAAGAGCCTACATCAACAGGGCTAAACCTTATTTCAATCAAACTTTTTTTGAGTTACAATACCTAAATAATATGTCTATACCAACCACTATTCCAATATGATTCAGCATCAACTAGGCATAGTATTATAGACCACCCTGACTGCTTAAAACAAAACAAAAGCCGAACGTAATAAGACTTTTTGTTAAACCAATATGTTCACTATCTAATCGATTTACGAAATAAAATGGAGTTGCGATTGCAAAATAATATATCAAAACTCATAGGTTAATCAATTCGATTATAACATTATCCACAAATTGCATGTGATTTAGCAATAATAATGCCACCATTACGTACGATTTTGAACCGACAATTATTAATATTAATCCCATAATTGGGCGGTGAATGCAATTTTGTAAATTCTCATAATAACTACGTTTACGATAATGCGATCAGTTTTGATAATAAGGCCTTGAGTTTAACGATGGTTATTTTTCATCATTCGGTATTACATATATCGATTTTAAAATCGATTACACATACCATTGAATTGTTTTCTTTGTGTCGAATGTAGTTTTTGTTTATTAATAAGTTGGTGTCCAATGATAAATCGACATCGACAAAAAAAATATGTTACTAGACATAGGTCTAGTAACATATTTTTATGGTTTTGCCTTGTCAGGTTAGGTTATCTTCTTATTACCGTAGTAATAGTCCTGAAAAACCAGCGCCTACTTATATCTAAATTAAAATAAAGAAAAAAAAAAATGCCAACAATTTTTTCCAAAATTTGGGATTGATCCCAAACTAGGTAAGCCAAGACCTAATAACCAAGCCACATATTTCGACTAAGGTGTAGAGCTTGTGAAGATAGAACTTGTAGGCTTAGGGCGTGTAAAATTAGAAGCTTTGCTCTACATGAGATCTGAAAACTTTTTGTCAGTGCGAAACGCATGGTCTCGTCTTGGCAACATTTTACATGAAAATGTTTTTGGTGGTATTTTACACTATAACACCTCTTTACGAAATGCATATGTTTCGTATGCAGGGTAGTTATAAAAATAAAAACAAATTTTAATATGTTTGTTTGTCTGTCTATCTGCTTGATCACTGAAAGCGCTGAACCGATTTTGACGGGTCTGCTAGCTATCAGGAGTAACTTACTTTTATTTTAGAAAAATAATTAGGGTTGTGCTAAAAAAAAAATAAAGCCCATGAAATTTTGGTGAATGACGGCGTACACACAGAGAGTCTAGAAATAAAACGGTATTATGTCAGTGAATGTGGGTGTTCAACTCCTTAACTGCCAGAAAATAAGACACAATAGAAAATGTATTGTTTGTAGGTCACTTGGCGTCAAACGTGTTAAGGCTGTGAGTTTGAGAACGAAGGTGTTTTAGTGAGAGTATCTCTTCTTAGTCCTTATACAATATTTCTCCTGCTCTAACTCTCCTCTTCTTTCTACAGAGTGCCATAGTCGGCTCGCGAGTGACTCTGCCATGCCGCGTCGAGAACAAAGTGGGGAACCTCCAATGGACGAAGGACGACTTCGGTCTCGGCATGAACCGAAACCTCAGCGGATACGACCGATACGCTATGATTGGGAGCGACGAAGAAGGTATGTAACATTTTCATACATTTCCATACATTTTCATACATGTTCATACATTTTCATACATTTTCATACATTTTCATACATGTCTATACATTTTGATTTTTTTCCTGATGCCATGAGATCGGTACATGATTCTGGAAACCCCGAAATGCGAATAGAAATTTTATCTGATGTTTTTCTTTACTTGAAACTGTAAGAAAGCCTAATTTATTTTGAACCAAATGATATGTTTAATAAGAGATGTGAATTTTTTATTTAAAAAATATCGTTGGGTTAGATTGAAGGCACGATCTTTTATAGTGGTTGTCAATTTCGATATTTCACATTTGCCAGGCGTTCCGTGACGGCCATATTTTTTTACTCAACTGGACACGCTCACGCATTAACTAAGCTTAGATATAAAGACGCGTAGACGTCTGATAATTACATTGATAATTTGTTATTTGATTTCTCCTCACGTGAACAACTCTATATTAATATTATAAAGAGGTTAAGATTTGTTTGTAAGTTTGTGTGTATAGAAAATTCAAACAAAAAAAAAACAATTGTGAGGATCCAATTTTTTTTTTTTCACTCTTAGAAAGCTACATTATTTCTGAGTGCTATAAACTATCAATATTTTCAAAACTATGCTTTAAAGGGATAGGGTTTTTTAGGGAAGGGGTGGAGGGAATATTAAAGTTCGAAAGGGTACGTTTTCCACGCGGACGAAGTCGCGGGAGACGTACTACTTCGTTATACAAGGAGATGTATAACGACTAGTACCATAAAGAAAAAAGGTTTGATTGTTTGTATGTTTGTTATGGATAAACTCAAAAACTGCATAACTGATTTTGAAAATTATTCCACCGTCAGAAAGCTACTTTTTCAGCTAGTAATTAATGATGGCGTTCATACGCACTTGAGGGTATTAGAAACAGGATTAATGTTGAACTTTACGTTTAGCAAAAGGAGCGGAAATATAAAAAAAATATGATTTATCAGCAGAAGTGTGAATTAATAGTTCTTTCCTGGATATCTTTTTTGGCAAAAAGCTTGCAACTTTTCTGATTTCGGATGTGTCCTAGGTAAAAATATATTAAGTCTATTTAGTCCATCAGTAAGATTAACACAAAATATTCGTAACGTATTTTTTGCTAACTCAAATCAATAAAAAGTGACAATGAAAAATAGCACATCAAAGTTCAGGAGAAGGGGCTTGTGGCGTCACTGTTACGTTAAAAGTGTAGCACGGCGCAACGCACCATATCGTCGTCATTTTTAATTTACGTGACAAAAGAAAAAATACGTGTCCAGTATTTTAAAAAGCTTGCAACTTTTCTGATTTCCCTCAAAGCATACGCATGACTGAAATATTCAGCACAAAATGTTCCTTATTGCAATAAAAGAAAAACGTTTGCTTCGGCGTACACGCATTTTGGCCATGACTCAGATGTTAATAAAAAACGCACTTTTAAAACACACCAACATTTGTGTAAACAACGTGTTTGAAGCTTTATTTTGTGACGATAGAGTTGGAAATTGAGTAATGGAGTAGCAACATCGTATATCCACGAGAACAATTTTATTTTTTGGGGTTCAGTTGTGGGAAAAATGAAAATATTATTTTAGTTTTTTTTATTATTCGTAATGCCTCTAATCATTCGGTTTACGGGATGAGACTGTTCAAATCGACGCCAGCTATCCTGAGGGAAACTTCGGACGGATCCAGATGGTTCGATTGGTCTTTCACCCAGTTCCGAAATCGATTTGCACGTCAGAATCGCGATGGTCCTCCATCAGGGTTTCCCCAGACTTCGACCTGACCAGGCATAGTTACCATCTTTCGGGTCCCAGCAAATGCTGGTCTGGTCTTAGTGTACTAATTTACTATTTTATTATACTTGAGACACAATTCCAAGCAATAGATTTTTATTAAACACAGACCACGTTGTGAGGAAAGCTTTGATGGTCACAAGAGTAGATTGAGACCAAAGAAAAGTTGGATGGATTGTGTGAAAGACGATATGGCTAGGGAGGTGACTTTAAGATGACTCCAAATAGAGATGTATGGAAGACGAAGACATGCTGCGCCGACCCCAAATACATTGGGATAAGGGCAGGAGGATGATGACTTAAAACGGGGTATAAGATAATAAAAATATTTTACATACGACGACTTACGTCTTATTACGACGACAAGGATAAGTTAATCTTTTGCTATCTTCATATTTATTACCTTAAATATTTATTTCAACATGGCCGCCCATTGTAGCTATTAAACTCTTTATTTGTACATTTTCATGGTGTACAATATAGAGTATTCTATTCTATAACTTTAATTCCGTCCCACTGTGATATAGAATTCGACTACGTTATTAGAATCCAGCGCCTACAATTTATCCCAACCAAAATCAAATAACTCCAAACCACAGCAATTATTCAGTACCCATCTCCTTAAAATAATTTCAAACATACGGAACTCACTCCCATACCCACGCCTCACTACACACCATTTAAAAAACGTGATTATTTGGCACACGAGTTCGCGCCCAGAAAATATAACGCACCAAGATATTTAGGTAAATTACTAGGCAAGCTATATGTTTGGTCTAGAAAAAGGCTAGGCACACCTGCTAGATCTAGATAAGCTGATATTTAGTACAGGGTCGAGTATGAGTGTTAAAATACTGTAATAATTGGGACTACAGAGCGTGAAATATTCGCGAATAAAGACGCCATTAGTAATTTATACTTATCTACTAAGTAATACTAAAGAGTTTGTTTGTTTAACTTTTTGACCGTCATCGTCACAAATACGTGACAAAAAACGCAGTGCATTCAAAGTACTATCACACGAAATTAATAATTAAATTATTACTTTAATTAAACAAAAAAATTATTACCTTCAATAATAGGGATGTGTCCTAGGTAAAAATATATTAAGTCTATTTAGTCCGTCAGTAAGATTACCACAAAATATTGGAAACGTATTTTTTGCTAACGCAAATCAATAAAAACTGACAATGATAGAAGGGGCCTGTGGCGTCACTGTTACGTTAAAAGTGTAGCACGGCGTGATGTCACGCGCAATTTCTATGCACTATATCGTCGTCATTTTTAATTTATGTGACAAAGGGAAAAAATACGTGTACAGTATTTTTGAGTAATCCAACTTTCGGGCCAGTCAGAATTTTTAAGGACACTACCCTATTGTACAAGAAACACTTATTCATTCTTCATTTATATATCTTAATCTTAATATTTGGTGACAATAATATGGTGCTTCTAAGGCGATTTAGATGTTATTTTATTCGCCATAAATATTTTATTTGCCTGCTTATACAATAGCAACAATAGCGAAACATCAAGATTGTAAGTACTTAAGAGTAGGTTATCTCAAAGCGCATCTACATATAAACAACATCCTATATACGTACGTACGTTGACCTTTGCAATAAAGCAAGGAAGTACTATGAAATCAATATCCTGTGTTATCTTTTCCTTTCTAATTGTAGAATACTATTCTTAGTTTGTCGATTCTCATTTAGGGAGAGATTTACATTTAAGTGTGGAGTTTCTTGCCCATTCTTCTCCAAACAAAATTATCCTTTGGTAGAGGCAACCAGGTATAATCATTTTAACATTTTATTTTATTTTTAAATTTAACTTTAAAAAGGGTCTTCTTAATCGAACGAATTGAAAAAAAAAATGACTTTGACTTTGGGAGCTTTAGAAGCTTTATAAGCACTATTTTGAACAATAAAGAAAATAAATGTATTTATTAATTACTTCGTTTGACTGGCGCCTTTGTCTAGTGGTCGGAAACGCTACTTCTGAGCATGAGGTCCTGGGTTTGATTCGCTGGTCGGCGCATTTTTATTGGGTTTTCCATCTAGAATTTTTAAGCCGCAGCTCGGAGACTAGATACTAAATACTTTAGATACTTGCACCTTTGCCTAATCTTTCAGGGAATACAGGAGTTGTTTTATTTCTTCGTCAATTGTGGTGTGATACTAAATACTTGTAAGATAAGGATTTAACAACCCACTTACTTCTTATACATTTAAAAATCTTGTGAAGATCTTAATCTTTGATGATCAATCAACAGTAATCATTCGGTTATTTCAAGATTGAGCTTTTGATGTTTCGGTATTTCAAGATCCTGTATATTTTCAACACCCAATATAAGTATTGAATGTTCGAAAAGTTGTGTATTTTTACGATTTATGGTAAATAAGTCAATGTGTTTTAAAAATCGCTTTTAAAGATCACATATATCTGCCTAGCCTTTTCCCAACTATGTTGGAGTCGGCTTCCAGACTAACCTGATGCAGCAGAATACCAGTGTTTTACATGGAGCGACTGCCTATCTGGCCTCCACGAACCAGTTACTGGGCAACACGATACCCCTTGGTAAAGGTCACTTGTAAAGGTCATAAAATGAAATAAAAGTAGAAGAGGTCGATGTTTTCTAGCTACTTCGTCTCTTTTATAGTCCAGTTATCTCGGTCAGATCAGTCATATGAAAACCATGAAGATTAGTGTCTAAGATGGTCCTTTTGAATTTCGACAACAAAATTCTACGCATTTTCTTAAAAACCTCTTTTCTCTGTTGATTAAAAATAAGAATAAATATTTTATCCAATTTTTAAAATAAGAACATCATTTCAAATTCTCCTGACGCACACCATATTTAAGTCAATGAAACAGTTTTTTAAAAAGAACATAACTTTGATCACTCCTGACGCACACCATAATAAAGTCTATAAAATAACTACACAGCTATAAAATAGTAATTTAATTACAATCACGTAAACAGTACCTCCGTATACCTACATTATTAGCTGATAACCTTCCCTAGAACATGAGAAACATTGGTCCGTTGACAGACAATATCAATACCCGAAAGAAACTGGGTTAGCAACTAAAAATAAAATGTTAGTTTCATTCTCGTAATAAAAAAGTTTTTCCGACATTAAGAAAAAAGATTCAAACAGGCTTTGTTGGACTTTGCCCTTTATCTTTTCGAATTAAGTTCATTCGCCTACACATAATACGCTAAAAAGATCTTATTGATCTATGGGCAACACGTCTTAGAGATTAGTACCAGGAACAAATTACTCGTACCTACGCCACTTTATGTATGTGCGTAAATGATAAATTATATTTATTTCTGTAAATACGTTTTTGCAAACACTTTTACACGTCAACAAGTAAAATTAATCTTTAAACTAGGTTGGTGTTTCTCTATCTGACTACTCTGAAAAGAAACGCCTAAAGAAACTAAGAGGTCACAGTCTAAAGTCCAGGCTTTATATTGGTCAGATCATGTGAGGACCATGCAGATGAGTCTGAGTTGTTCTTTAGAGAAATAAACCACACAGATATGGGTGGACCTGTCCAGTCAGTGCAAGAATTTGTCAGAAAATGTAGAGCTCAACTAAACTAAGTAGCTCAACGGGTCGACTAAGGATACCAATGAAAGAACTTTTGGATAGGCCGCATTTAGTTCTCAAACTACCAGACAACAATTCAAAATAGAAAAAATAATTAAAAAATAAACTCTTTTTCTCTCATTCTGTTTAAATGTTTTGTCTGCCAGTTTGAGTACTTAATGCGGCCTCATTGGTAATGACCATCGAGTTGTTGAGCTCTTTAAGTTCTGAGCTCTGCGACACGGTTCCCGTCAAATGCGTGATCTGAGTAGACAAGTCCACTCAAATTTTCATAGTTATTCTCTCAGAAGTCAATCTTGGATAATGATGGACACCATGCCTCAGTCATGTTCCCAATCCTAACCGCATCATATTTATATGAAAAACATTCACTTTTCATTTCTAAGCTTTGCATCAAGGCGTATTATTAGATCTTTTACGCAACAAAGGTCATCGACCGTTGAAATCTTGGCTAGCAATAGCAATAATTATTTGACGGACGCGGAATATTTGTGTAGATTCAAGGTTATACAAGATTTATTTGGCAGGTAGAAAACAATTGTAAAATTGGAGAGAAGCTCACCACTTCGCAACATCCGTGATCAAGGTATAAAAATAAGACATGAAGGTTGGTTGAAGCGGGGAACTGGGGTCGTGGAAGGCGCACTAGTTCTTAGGATCCCCGGTGCACCTGTAGGTTGGTAACACCAGGGTGGTTTTAAGTCAGTATAATATATAATAATAATAATAATACCAGCCTATTAATGTCCCAGTGCTGGGCAAAGGCCTCTTCACATACAGAGAAGGCACGAGCGTTAATCACCACGCTTGCTCAAGATGGGTTCGCGTTTTCAGACCTATATTAATTATAAGTCCAGGTTTCCCTCACGATGTTTTCTTCACCGATGTCAGTGATGTCCAAGATAAACTTAGAAATTACATATGAATTGAAAAAGTCACATTGGTACTTGGCAGATTAGTCATTTATACCACTAGAAGCGAAGCCTAAACCACTGGGCCATCATGACATATCCTAGTCCGACAGCTCCGCTCCCCAGGGCGGTGGACATCCATGAGGATTTTCCACCTCGAAATAAAAAAATAAGTGGGGAAGCCGATGACAGAAATAGACTTTGACAGAAAAGTTAAAACATATTTTTAGTGAATTTGGCAAGATTTGTTTCCATTTGTCATCATCATTGTTTTATGTTACGTTACGTTACACTTTTGGGCACATATAGAGACTACGAAAATAGTAAAATCAGTAAAGAACTAGCTAGATTCACCCACAGAGGATTCCGTACATTGATTGAAAAAGTATTTATCCTTTATATATAAAAAGTTTTTAATTTGCGACTGCGTTACTAGATTTTTTTGTAAAGAGGTTTTGTTAATAACTTAATAACTGTCCCAGTAAATGTCATATTTTTATTTTTCCTGCAATATATACGTAAACCTCCATTGATAAGTGACAAGTAACTTGTAGTTAGCCCTGGCGGGGGGCCTTCATTGTAAGGTCACCACAGGATCATCCGGTTAAGCAGTAAAGAGCCGTCTAGTTCAGAACAGAGAGGCACGACCTCAAAAAAAAGGTGACATTAATGATGATAATATGGCTACTGTTGCAATAAAAATAAATAGCTTTTTATTTGCATTGTAAGTAAAGAAGTTCATTGTTATTAAATATTTTAAGGCGATGACAGTAGTAGTTTCTGAAATAAGCAGCTGTGACAGACATACAGATAAAGTTCCACCACAAGGGTTCTGCTTTTACCATCGGGACCCTAAAAACTATTTCGAGAATACCAAAAACTTAAAAACGAATCGACCAATCGCTAACACCCTCTGCGGGATACGAGCCTTGGGTTAGGACCTGAGAAAGGACAGCAAGGGACGGGCTAGATCTAATAGATATATTATTTAGGAACTAATTTAAACAGCTACGCGGGCTGGCTCGAGCAAAGGGTCGAGAGGAGGTTTTCAGTAATAGTAAATCCTAAAACTTTTATGAGTTAATGTGACTCACTGTAATAATATTCTAAGTTATGAGTCCACTAGATCTTGCCTACGAGTCAGTCTGCGTGTATTTCATAATTTTTAGGGACCCGTAGCCAAATGGCAAAATGGGACTTATAATTTGGGGGCACCTATTGTCTTAGACCGGACACAGATACAAACTTCTTAATAATTCTTTACCCGACCATTAAATGGCTGTTCGTGTATGTGAGCTTGAATGTTTGAAATATAAAAGACAAGTTTATTTGCTATGAATATAGGTACAAAAATCAGGTCAAACACATTTGAGGACATCTTGTTAGCGTTTCAAGGTACATTCTGCCTTATTTATAAGCATGCAAATTGTACAAAATTGATTCAAAATACAATCATATACGAACTTACACTTAACTTACTAACATTTTTCTATAAGTAATACTGCGAGATATTTTTTTTTTATATTTTCAGTGGTTGATCTTGTATATTACATAATTGGCACTTTAAAAAAAATGACAATTTAATGTAAATATATAGCAAATATAGCATGTAGGTACCCACTATGATGACCAATTCCCACAATCAGACAAGATTGCCCCAAATACAATGCCCTGACGTATAACCGTGGCCCAGATTATCTCTATGCCTTTAACAGTGGCGATGAAAAATACACTTTTAACATTTTAAAGACGATGATGAAAGATCTCCTGAAGTGGGCTCCTCAGCTCGCTTTTAACGGGGTTAAAAACGGAATAAACCGTATTTCTCCAGTCCGGTCTGTAGACACGTAATATTTATATTGCTGTCTAGGTCGGGGAGGACGGAATAAGACATTTCATTTTTCCATGTACTTTTGTGCAAACTTAAATTTTTATTGCTGTGTGCATTTTTATGTAGGTCAGTCCCCGTTTACTGTTGAAACTACTGTTTCAATCTTTACTGAGTTTGATTGGTTGAAGAAAATGTATGTGTGCAATAGGGTGGTGTTCTAAAAAAATATGTTTGGTCTGAAAGTTGGAATACTCAAAATACACACGTAAAGCTACGTATTTTATCTTTTGTCACGTAAACCAAAAATGACGACGATTGATGTGATACTTCCTTGCTTTATTGCAAAGGTCAACGTACGTACGTATATAGGATGTTGTTTATATGTAGATGAGCTTTGAGATAACCTACTCTTAAGTACTTACAATCTTGATTTTTCGCTGTTTTTGCTATCGTATAAGCAGGCAAATAAAATATTTATGGCGAATAAAATAACATCTAAATCACCTTAAAAGCACCACATCATTGTTATCAAATATTACGATTATAAATAAACACACACAAGTTAAATGTTACATTGGGTGCCAGAGCTCATCGAAAACACTCTTTTCTCTAGTTGTAACGCTGCATAGTGTCTAGGTAAGTGTTTCTTGTACAATAGGGTAGTGTCCTTAAAAATTCTGATTGGTCCGAAAGTTGGAATACTCAAAAATACTGGACAAGTACTTTTTCTTTTATCATGTAAACCAAAAATGACGACGATATAATGCGTTGAAATTGCGAGTGACGTCACGCCGTGCTACACTATTAATGTAACAGTGACGTCACAAGCCCATTAAAAAAAAAGAAACATCAAAATAAAATTTCGGGGCTCAGGGCCCCTAGACTCTGCCTAATAGATAACCCGGCCCTGAGCGGGGCCTTAGTGTAGTATAGGGTCCCGTTGGCACCCTTTGACTACGGAACCCAAAAACTAATACCTTGACCTTTTGATTGAAATACTTCCAAGTTGTATGTTGTTATAATTGCCTGTGAAGTATTTGTTCGTTCCGATGAATTATTTCTTAGTTGTTTTAATTATATAGTCAGCCTTAAAGAAGTTTTCTTGTTTTAGATAAAAGCTTTTCGTTAAGAAATTGGAGCTTCTGTTTTGAGTGGATATTTCGTACAATTTGGTCATCGACATTGTTTATTGTTGAAGGGCTTTTGAAAAACTGCTTTAGAAGTAGGTACTGCTAAAGTAACTATTTGAAAATAACATCAAGCCTGTATTTCATGAAGGGTTATGTACTGGTGTACACGCACATTTCACCCTGTTATGTTTAGGTCCTATGTTATAGAGGGGGTAGCCTATTGCCAACACCCGGGTATATATCCAGGCTCCGGGTTTTTTTTTTCTCTTTTTTCCGGTGGAAAAATCATCTTATGACATCTCCCGCTCTTGGGCGGGGCGGGAGATAGTGTCAGACTTTTACTGACGAAAACCCCACTCCTGTTCCTTCGTTGCCTTTCGTACCAGGGCCGAGTCTTAATTTTAGAATCAGACCCTTGGCCCCAGTAGGCTTCGACCCTGCAGGCTGGGCCCCTACAGTTGCTGACATCTCCTTGAGGCGCGCGTGGAACAATACGCGTCGTCGACAACTTGGGCTCGGTCCGGATATCCAAGCTCCGGACTGCTATCTGACGTCGTTGGTCTAGTGGTCGCAAGTGCTACTGCTAAGCATGAGGTCTTGGGTGCGTTTCCCGGGTCGGGCAAAGTGTTATTGAGTTTTTTATCTGGATTTTCTCAGTAGCATCCTGGAGTCTGCATTTATGCCCGGTAAGAGGCTTAAGGCTCGCCCCATATAACATAGGGCTGCAACACACGTATCATAGGAACGCCTCTGCCGGGGGTCGGCAGATGTGTATTGCAGGTTATATTGTCGTGATGTTATGTTGTTTTTTTAATAACAGACTATATTTGAGAAAATCAATTCTTTTACACGTATTTTAACATTCCTATCTGGACCTATATTTACCAATCCCTTTCCGATCTAATTATAGATCATTCAAAACTGTCGTAGGATGTTTTTATTTCTTTTAAACACTTATTAATATATGAAGAAATAAAATAAAGTAAATAATCACAGGGCATCGAAAAATTCATCCGCATTGCTGTCAACGGGAAAAGTGCCCAGAAAGCTGGCAGCATTGCCACGTTGAATGGCAATGCTGATTCTTTGACCAAAAAAAAGGCCAGCCCTCTGGTCACGTGGAGAGTCGACCAAACGCTTCGCGATTTCTCGAAAAACTGTCTTAGGAGAATTCAAACCAAACGACAAGCTAAAGCTAAGTTAAAAGCTAAAGCTGATTGTAGTCGCTGCGAAGTGGAGTGCAAAAATAGCTTTCTTCAACACACTTGAACTGTGAAGTATTACTTGCTCCCACGAGAGCGTATATGATTGAAAGAAATGACGGCACGGTTGGCGCAGTGGCTGAACGATTGGCTACTGCTCTGCGTGTCTCGGGTTTGATGCTGAAACTCACAAAAACAAATATATAAAAATAAAAATAAAATTTATTGCAATAAAAGTTTCATACAGTTTTGAACATTGGTCCCAAACTAGGCAAGCCTGTATCTTGGGTACCAATATATTTTATATTTGTATGGCCTACAGATACTTGTTCCGGGTCTGGCTGTTTGTGTATGTGAGTCTAAATGTTTGTAAAGTGTGGGGAAACATTTATAAGAAAAAAATCATAATAACCAGTTTACAAAATAACTATTTGTGAACATAGCTCATATTATATTCTTTAAGTGAAGAATTCACAATGCCTTAAACTGTATGTGACTTCTGTTCTTGTATGTTATAGTGAGTAAGTCGTAAAAGTGCTTTATGAATAAATAAATAAACAAAAATATATAAAATGCTCATTACAATAGTTAAAGACAGCAAAATTCTTTTTACCATTTAAAAGTACGTGAATTGATCCAATGAATGGCATCGAAACCAAATAACTACGGACATTCCGGTATTGTCGATGGAATGAGGGAATTTTCTGGGGTTTCGTGTATTTCAATCTGACGAGAGCATTTAAATGTACAAGCATTACAATCCCTTTTAACATGGGACTTTTGAAGAACTAGCATGTGAAATATAGGTGTGTTATAGCTTAACTTCTGCCCAACCTTCTGGGGATTACAGGCGTGCTGGTATGTTGACATGTTACAATATTAGAGACGTGAAATACTAGTATGGAAAACTTTGAACCTAAATAACGCAATGAAGACATGGCTTAAAAAAAGACAAAACAACTAAAACTATCAAGAATAAAAGTACTTAAAAAAGGACACGTGCAAGATCAACAAGGCATAATGCACCTTATTTAAGGAAAAAATACTGATACTAAAACAATAAACAGGAAAAATTTGTTTGTAAGTTTGTATGTAAATTGGGATAAGGGCAGGAGGATGATATCCATCTACGGAACTAATGATCCAATATCATCCTCCTGCCCTTATCCCAATTTATTTGGAGTCGGCGCGGCATGTTTTCTTCTTCCAAACATCTCTACTTGCCGTCATCTCAATAGTCACCTCTTTTCTAGCCATATCATCTATCACGCAATACATCCATCTTTTCTTTGGTCTCCCTCTACTCTTGTAACCCTCTAAATTCATTCTCAAAACTTTCCTCACAACGTGGTTCTCATTCCTTAACATTACATGCCCATACCATGACAACCGATTTCCACACAACTTCTCGGTCACAGGTACCACTTTCAGACTTCTTACATACTCATTTCTTACTCTATCCATTCGCGTAACACCACACATCCCCCTCAGCATTCTCATCTCAGCTGCATGTAACTGCCTTTCATTCATCCCTTTTGCGGCCCAACATTTGATCCAATAACGAAAAAAAAACACTGTTAAAAAGCTAAATTATTGCTGAGTGCTATTTTTATTTGAAAAACTACGCTTAAAAGGTGGTGAAGGGGATGCTAAAGTTCGAAGGCAAAAGTACAAAATCGTGCTAGTGCTGAAAAATGCTATTCATAACTATCCAGCTGATAGACTTAATCTGATCTTTAAAAACACTATCTGAATAATCCAACTTCATTTAATTATTTGAACTGAGCTAAAGTGGGGTATTCCCGGTGTTCCTTCCATTTTTATCGGATCAGAACTCGGAGCAAAACGGTACTGTCAGCTTATTAAGTAGAAATCCCTCGTCGAAATGGTTCTGCTGCATCGCCTTTTAGACGATAATTTTATTAGCTTTTTTTTGTGCAGACGGGGAAATGTTAATGAGAATATTGGGACTAATTTAGTTCGATTTATCGTGTAATATATGTACTCAAATATTTCCTGTATTTGAGTTGAAATGTTGATGTTGAAAAGTAAAGAGAGACCAAAGATTCGATTGATGGGTAGTGTGTAAGTTGATAAGGCTAGGAAGAAGGTGACTATTGAGGTGACGGCAAGTAGAGATATATGGAAGAAGGTGACATAATCATGATCATCATCATCATTTATTGCATTCATGTAGTTTACAAGTTATTACAAATATGATACATATCGGTTTCATAAATGAACCGTAAATAAATTGATATTAGGGCAGGTCGATGATGATGATGACCAGAGGTAAATAGGTAGGTCTTTTTGCGCAGGTATCGAAACCTAGATTTTAATTTAAACATTTTTAGATTTTATCTCACCGCTCTAGATTCGGGTATTAGAAAAATAAGAAACCATTCTGAGTTTCTAATTATAATTATAACAATACTAACCATCCCTAAACTTATAAAGATTTTCTAATTGCTTGATGTCCTTTTTGTAATTAGAATTGCTAAAATAGTATCTATAATACTTCGGTAAATACATAAATATTTGCAGCGACATCTATCTCGCCACATACGAACTTTATCTGACGTATCCTACATCGCGATGTTAGAGCTATCCAATTGAACATACATATGTATATGTATGTTCATTTTGCAACAAAGCGTGTTTTTTGTTGCGACAAAGCTCATGATGGCCCAGTGGTTTAGGCCTCGCCTCTTGTGCACGAGGTTGTGGGTTCAAACCTGGGCAAGAACCAATGTGAGTTTTTCAGTTCATATGTACTTTCTAAGTTTATCTTGGACATCACTGACATTGGTGAAGGAAAACATCGTGATGAAACCTGGACTTATATAATTAATATAAGTCTGGAATCGCCAACCCGTCTTGAGCAAGCGTGGTGATTAATGCTCGTGCCTTCTCTGTATGAGAAGAGGTATTTGCCCTGCAGTGGGACAGTAATAGGCTGGTACTATACTATGTATATGTATATACAAGAATCCGACAGCAAATATCGGGTAGTAGCCCACCAGACACAACACCCTTCTGGGTGGAGGATCCTCCTTTTTGAGGATATGAAACTTCACACACCCTGTTCCTCAAGCCCCCAAATATTTTTTTAAGGTGGTGAATAACTTTTTTAATACCATGTAAATTGCAAAAACCTTACTATCCTATCGTTTTCGCCATAAACAGTTTGAAAAAGAAGTTTTTTTTTTATCGATTTAAAGCAATCGATTTTAAGTCTTATCGGTGAGAAAAATTAAGTTAAGTATAAACAGAAGCTCGAACAACAAGCCCACTCAATCTGTCAAATTCCTTTGATAGTTTTTCAACTCTATTACAAAAGGATAAGGTTCATGTTCAATTAGGAATATTTTGACAGTTTGGGATAGCTTGATGCGCTGGCGTCTGTACCTATGAATGTTTAATTAACAGTTTTGTTATTGTTTCAGGGGACTACTCTCTAGACATCAAAGATGTTACATTGGAAGATGACGGACTGTATCAGTGCCAGGTCAGCTCCGGTTACAACAGTAAGTTTGACCATTTTCTCTTTGTAATCTGACATTAGCCTTACTAAGTGTGCTTTAGTTCTACAAGTCTACTCTAGTCTAGTACTAGGTCCAAGGTATGGATATCCTATCTCATAAAGGCCGGTTGCCCTTGAGTGTCTGTGAAGGATTTTAGATGCACGTACACATTGTTCACATTGGTACTTGCCCAGGTTTGAACCCACAACCTCGTGCACAAGAGGCGAGGCCTAAACCACTGGGCCATCATGACATTATGTACTTTCTTAGTTTATCTTGGAAATCACTGACATTGGTGAAGGAAAACATCGTGAGGAAACATAGATTTATATAATTTATATAAGTCTGAAATCGCCCACCCGTCTTGAGCAAGCGAGGTGATTAATGCTCGTGCCTTCTCTGTATCAGAAGAGGCCTTTGCCCTGCAGTAATAGACTGGTAATATACTATACTATACACATTGTTTCTGTGTGCGTGAAGGCGGCTCGACCAATACTGAACTCTCCTGAGCTTACGCACACACACTCATCGTGTACATGCATCAAACACACAAACACACAAGAGCAACCGGCCATCGTGAAATAGCACCTCTGTGTACATACTTAATTTTGTTTTATTTACACCCGCCGACACAATAAGAGTTATTATTTATTACTTACTAGTTTCCGCCCGCGGCTTCGCCCGCGTGGTTTGTTGATAAAAAAAGTAGCCTATGTCCTTTCCCGGGGTGCATTCTATCTCTCTACCAAATTTTATCGAAATCTGTTCAGTGGTTTAGGCGTGAAAGACGGACAAACAGACACACACATTTTCCCATTTATAATATTAAGCACGGATGACAACGTCAAATATCCAATTCTTCGAAGACCACAAACCCTTCTTAATGGACCTTTCCAATAACATCCAATATAAGTACATTGTGAGTATATCTTTCTAATATTCTCTTTCCAAGACATATGTACGAACAAAACATCTAACCAATAGGAAAATAATTATTGTTTCAATGAATGAGTAAAAGTATGAAATTAATATTATAGGTTCAATTAAGAGGAATAATGAGAAATTTGCCGAAGATATCGTGTATTTTGTATAGGTAGTATTATTTATGTGAAGTTAGTTAATAGGGAGAACAACTTGTCTCTTATATAATGGGTAAAGCCATCACTAATTCTTATACTATGTGTCGTTATAAGAAACGATTGGTACTGTTTTATTGGGATACAAATAGAATGTTTGTATGTCTTGATTTTTGTAGGTACGTTTATTACGTTACTACGGGTTTTATAGAAATGAGCTATCAGTCAGGATTATTGTTGAACAGTGTCTGCTTATTACTAACTGGAAAAGGAAACGTCAAGTAGAAAACCTACTCAGGTGAAGTCGATACAGGAAGTGGCAGCACTGAGTTGGTGGCAACACTGAATTGACGGTTGCCATTAGAGAGATGCCAGTTTGACTTTTGAAGTGGTGGAACGTTAATGTTGGAACGTTGGATTGGGCTTTTTGATGGAGACGCGGGTGCGAGAGGTTATTCTGCCATCCGATTCTACCTTCCTAATCGAGTGATATTGCTAAATTATGTTGACCTCAGTGGATTAATAGACGTCTGTACTCAGTGTTGTGACTATAATTTCGGTAATTCACCATGTATGATCATCCTCACGACCAGGTGTTTCCATGTGCTTCCGACAAATATATTTACAGTCACAAATCTGTTAGACAAACAAGACGTGTCTCATAGCTAATCACTCGAGCAACACCAGTAAAAAAAGAAAACAGGAAAAATCGAGTCGGACTCGCCCACCGAGGGTTGAAATGTTTAAAGAGAGGGTTGAGTATACTTTCCTTTTTTATTGTTAATTTGAAATTTATTTAGTAAATTGAATTGTACGAGTAGATGGATTTTTATAATAATATAATAATGCTGGACAATCCACGAAGCGTCATCTAGCTAAGCAGAGCTTGTGTTATGGGTACTAGATGACTGATATACTTAATACAATATATTACATAGATAGATATTCTTTTATTATACATAGCAAATACCCAGAACACCCAGAAACAATCTATGTAGATCGTACAAACATTTGTCCCAAGGCGGGAATCGAACCCGCAAATTCCTGCGTCGCAGGCGGACCCTCGGCCGCCGCGCCACATACGTCATACATTTTGGTTGGGAGTTTGGTGGTTCATTGTTACTGTACTATTTTATTAACCTCCAGTTAAGGTTTTTGTTTTGAAAAGTGTGGATAAGGAAGGAATGTTTTTTTTTTTTTTAAAAAAAAAAACGTTGCCCCACACTAGGAATTTCTCCTGTATCGTGGGTGCGATTACAAACATTTATACTCACATACACAAACAACCAGACCCGGAACAATTACCTGTAGGTCATACAAATATTTGTTCCGTGCGGGGATTGAACCCACAACACGCGGCGCAGCAGCTGATGGCTCAACCACTGCGCCAACCGTGTCGTCGAAAATGTTGTTGGTATTACAAGCTTTTTATTAACTTGCCTAGTTAATAAGTATGTGTAGGTAAAATCTTGCAACTGAATTAAAATCGAGTTATCCCTCATCGATTGAGCTGAAATTGTGTATTCAAAAATTAATGTTACATGAAATAAAATTAATGTTAAAGCTTGTTTTTTTTGCAAATTATTTTCATATTATAAATTATTTTACTTGTCATATATGTAGGTAGACAGGCATTGTTCCTAGCTTTTCCTGATTTTAAGTACAAGGCATTAGTACCTATATTTATTAGTATGATACATATTGCGACATGCGAAAAACTCACGCCATTTTGTTACGAGAAACGACGACAACGTCACGGAACTATCATTACATCATCAAGATTATAGGAAGATTGTAATCTTAGGTTTCATTTTATAAGGACATTTACGTTGCGGGGAACAAAATGAACGTTTCCCTTTTATGAACCAGGATATGAGTGCTAAATATTTTATTGCCTAACCTAACAAGGTAAATTGTTTTCCCACGGGAAAAGTAGATAGCGATGCTCATGCGCACAACAGACAAAGGATGGTGCGCAAACTTGTATCTTTTGTTCGACAATTTTATTGCATCTTCGTCCCGTTCTGAGGCTATCTTATCGGTTATGGTCACTGTACCTCAAACAGCGATTACAGGAAGTATTCCTAGCCTTTTGATAGGTGATATTAAAACTGATGAACGGTTCATCTTAACTTAGAAGAAGTAAAGGGTGAGGGTGCACGTGAGGTGTAAGTCTCATGTAATAGTTGCATGTAATACTTTTACTACTAGCATGTAATACTTGACGGCACGGTTGGCGCAGTGGCTGAGCGATTGACTGCTGCGCTGCGTGTTGTGGGTTCGATTCCCGCACGGAACTATTATTTGTTTATTTATTTATTTTTATTTTATTTATTTGGCGCACCAACAATTGAATACACTGATACAATAATATGATACATCCAAGAGACTTATGAACTAGTGTACCAATTTCTTATAGGTAAGCTCATCATGCTTGGCCGTCAGGTTGTTCCCGGTCTGGCTGTTTTTGTATGTGACTTTGAATGTTTGTGAACGCACCCACGTCACAGGAGAAATTCCTAGTGCGGGGCAACGTTTTTATTAAGAAAAAAAAATTGTTATCGAGAAAGACAGGCTCTTATAAGGAGAAAAACTGATATCCCTAAGTAATATTATAAATGCGAATGTCAGTTTCTTTGTTTGTTAGTTACGCTTACACGCCTACTACTCAATCAATCATCATTATATTTTTCATAGACGTTGTTCGGGATACAAAGGACATAGTACATACCTTTCATCCAGAAAAAAGTACTGTTCCAGTAAAGTCCAGGCAAAAACTAAGTATTATATAAACATTAACCAACAAATTTCTTTCCTAGATGAGCCAGCGATCCGCTCTCGCTCCGCTCAGCTGACAGTGCTGGTTGCTCCAGACGCTCCCAGGATACTGAGGGGGGCGTTCATTGATGCAACAGAAGACCAGTCTGTTGAGATCGAATGCGTGTCTTCAGGAGGGAAACCAGCGGCCGAGGTGTGTATTGGTTTAATAGCTTTTAAAACAAGGCGTCAGTTTTAGCATCTTTATTGAATGTACCCATAAAGTTTTGCAGCAAGCCTTTCGAACTAGATTTGTTAATTAACACCGAAGGTATGTACATTTGATGACCTGAATCCACGGCGCGTCGTGTTTAACGCGCGCCTCAAGGAGCCGTGTCAGCAGAACTGGCGGGGCCCAATAGGGGACCGAAGCCTGCCGGGGTCGCGGGATGTTCAAAAGAGTTACCGTGACCCCGGAACGTAAAGGTTAAGGACGGAACACGGATGGGCTTTAGTCAGTAAAAGTCTGACACGCCCTCCCGTTCCACCCAGAACGGGTTCTCCCGTTCTGGGTGGAACGGGAGTGGTCATTGGGTGGTCATTGGATGGTTTACCATCCTTAAAAAAATGCCTGTAACTACAACATTGTTCTTAATAGACCGTTGCGTCTAAGATGCTTAACCGTGTTTCAAATGAAGTAATGTATGTAAATCAATAACGTATTTTTCTTTTGTTTAGATTACTTGGCTGGATGGCACCCAATCAGTGATCAAGAAGCCAGTCAAAAGTACAGTGGAACTGTTACCTGATGGCCAGAGATATAAAACGAGGTCGGTATTAACTTGGTTGAATGCACTCATCAATACGACGGTCCTAGAGAGTTTCTTATTGCTGTATTTCATGCTTCATTATTTTATTTCATCTTTTCATTGTATGTAATGCGATTGGCACACTGCATCGTATCACGACTCGGCAAACGTAGTGTAGGACGCCCTCTGACTAGGTGGGATGACGATCTGCGAAAGACTGCAGGCAGATGCTGGATGCGGCAAGCTGAAGACAGGGCGCTATGGCGCTCATTAGGAGAGGGCTATGTCCAGCAGTGGACTAATATAGCCTGATGATGATGATGATGATCGTATCACGTAGCGGAGTTCGTGGCGGCGAACGACGAACACTGCGCGTGAATGCATTTTCTGTGTGTCGCACTACGCGTGTTGTCAATACAAACACAGATACCTGCAAACAACGTAAAACCCGCGCTACGCTGCGTGATGCAGTGCAGTGTGCCGATCGCCTAAATTTCCACTAGAGTAGATTTTTTAACCAACCAATCTTATGTTTTCTGAATACCCCATTAAACAGATACCTAACACCTTATACTAAGTGTTTGTTGTCAATCGCAGGTCGGTGTTGCGGTTGACCCCAACGAAGGGACACCACAATCAGACAATAACGTGTCAAGCGCAGAACACGGCGGACAGGGCACCGAGGATGGCGACTGTACATATTGAGGTAATAATCTTAACCATACATATATAAACATCACACCAGTATTCTCCAAACGGATGGGCAGAGATGCACTTTTTTTTTTTGGATTGCATCTCGCAGTTTATCCTTCAGGGATATTTACTGCTCAACCGAACTTTCCTGTGGGGGGCTTAATTAAAATTAAGGCCTCCAGCCAGGCATAAAAACTTATAAGCTAGGCGACTATCGCTAAGGGCACCCCCTGCGGGGTACGAACCTTGGCTTAGGACGTCGCTGAAGAGGACAGCAAGGGACAGGCTGGATCTGATTGTACTTAAGACCCATGTAATAGGGGGCATAAATCCAGACTTCGTGTTATCAATGAGAGAATTCCAAGTGGAAAAACTCAATAACACTTTGCCCGACCTGGGATTCGAAACCCAGGACCTCGCGCTCAGTAGTCGCGCTTGGAACCACTAGACCAACGAGGCAGACGAAAGTCTTTTACAGGGCGCATGCGACACCTACGCCCAATCTGATACCATGAGTTCAGTACGTGATTTTGGACCTCTCCAGACTTGAAATTGTTTTGTTGACTTTTTTTCAATGTTTAAGTTTCTTATTCTGGTGTTTTTTTTACTTGGACCTGTGAAATATAATCTTTTATATGTATCTAACCCAATGAGATGATTAGTTAAAAATTATGAGTTCACAATTGTCATAAAAAAAAACATTTGAAAGAAATGTACAAGATAAAGCCGACGAATACTCTCAACGCTTGGGGGTCCGAAATCTGGTACTGAACTCATGGTATGGTGCGTCGATGTGGTGATGGAAAAGGCCTTCCATCCTGTATGTTAATTAGTTAGCATAACATTGCATATATGTACTCAGGTTAAAAGAACCTACCGACTCACCAGACAAATGGGTTTTTTGGTAGTTTGTTGCGCTACTTTTCCTCAGCAATGCTGAGATGTCGATGCTGAGCAGAGTGCGGGCTAGTCGCAACAGCGTTTTGAGTATGACAGCCGGTAGACTTGACTGTCTGTACATGAATCGATGTATTACTGCTCACATGACCATTGATATATCTATTCATGGTTCAGGCAGGGGGCGAGTATCTTAAGGTTGTAATACTAACACTAGTTATAAGTTATTGTACTACTAACCAATTGGATAACTAACTATAATAACTAATAACTAGTTATCTTAATAAAAAAAAGAAAAAAAAGTCAATTGGTGAAGCATGGGCATTTTGGAAGATGCCTTAGGTAATGTTTCACGTTTTAAAAGCGCTTATTTTCAGCGGTTGAATTTAGATTTTTACACTTACCATTAATACCCCAATTTAATTTCTAACACACGTTTAACATGCATTTTCTTTTTAGGTTAAATACGTGCCAAAAGTAAACCTAACGATCAGCTCGGGTCAAAATGGAGGCAAGATACCTGAAGGGTCTGAGCTGAGGGTCCGCTGCGACGTGGACGCAAACCCTCCGGCGCAGATCTACCGGTGGTACGTCAACAGCAACCCCGTGATCGGAGACTATGCTGATGAGATGGTGAGAGCGATTTTCGTTATGGTTTTTTAGAATTAAAATAATAGTAATGCTGGACAATACACACAGCATCATCTAGCCCTAAGCTAAGCAGAGCTTGTGTTATGGCTACTAGATGACTGATATACTTAATACAATACATTACAAAAATAGATATTTTTTATTATACTTAGAAAATACTCAGAACACCCGGAACAAATCTTTGTAGATCGTACAAACGTTTGTCCTAAGCCGGGAAGCGAACACGCAACCCCTTGCGTCACACAACAATAACACAACATTTTTAACGTAACAGTGACGTCACAAGCCCCTTCTCCTGAACTTTGATGTGCTATATCATTGTCACTTTTTATTGATTTGAGTAAGCAAAAAATACGTGTCTAATATTTTTTTGTACTGCCATCATGGCCCAGTGGTTTAGGAATCGCCTCTTGTGCACGAGGTTGTGGGTTCAAATAGCAATACAATGGGTTCAAGTACCAATGTGAGTTTTTCAATTCATATGTACTTTCTAAGTTTATCTTGGACATCACTGACATTGGTGAAGGAAAACATCGTGAGGAAACCTGGACTTATATAATTAATATAAGTCTGGAATCGCCAACCCGTCTTGATTAATGCTCGTGCCTTCTCTGTATGAGAAGAGGTCTTTGCCCTGCAGTGGGACAGTAATAGGCTGGTACTTTACTTTGTTTAATATTTTTTGGTGATCTTACTGACGGACTAAATAGACTTAATGTGTTTTTACGAACAATGCTATATGTCAATGCATATAGCATTGTTCTCTGGATTAATATAAAGGTTTATTTAAGCTAGCACTCCATTAGACAAATTGCGACATTAATGTCTGACAGTTCAAAGTGCACGCTTCACAGTTGAGGAGATTCCGCAATAAAATGTCGGACACACACTGTAGGTAGCGAAACAACAAATAACTTTAAATGTAAAGAGCATGTACACAAAGTCTTTATTAGACCTGTTGTTTAAATCAGCTTAAAAATGTTCTTGATTCTCTATAGGATTCTATATTAAAGATCCAGAGATTGGTGATAGACCAGGGTACCCAATAACTGTTGAAAAAGCATTTTATCGTATAATCGTAAACCAAATCAATCTCTTTTTTATGATGACGCTGTGTATCAATTCTCTTTTACCTGCAATAAATATGTGCGTATAATTTTCATCTGAAGAATTAAATAATAGGTCTTTACCTATGAAATTGCCGTTTTGTATGAAAAAATTTAAATGATTTTTTTTCATGTATTTTTTATTTGTATTAATCGAAGTAATCACCCATGCAATCAATGCATCTTTGCCAACGCAGTGGCAGTTTATTGATGCCCTTCTTAAAGAAATCAGCTGGACGGGAGGCAACAAATTCTTCAAAGGCATTTTGTACTGCCTCTCGGGTATTGAATTTTTTTCCCGCCAAGAAGTTATCCAAATTCTGGAAAAAGTAGTAGTCTGTAGGCGCAAGGTCTGGTGAGTAGGGCGGATGACGGAGAGCTTCCAACCCCAGTTCTTGCAACTTGGAGACCGTCTGCTGTGCAGTATGAGGTCGCGCGTTGTCGTGCAGGAGCAGCGGAGACGAGCGATTGACCAATGCTGGTTGGAGATGTGCCAGCTTCTCCATCATTGTGTTCAATTCTTCACAGTACACATCTGCAGTAATGCTCACCCCGTTTGGTAAGAAGCTGTGTTGAATCACACCGGCGCTAGACCACCAAACAGTGACCATCACTTTTCTTGGGGTAAGTTTTCGTTTAGGGCATTGTTTAGGTGCTGAACCAGGATCCAACCAACTTGCTGAGCGCTTGCGGTTATCAAACAGAATCCATTTTTCATCGCAGGTAACAATGCGGTTCAAAATTCCTTCATTTGTGTGTCTGTTGAGCAGTGCAAGGCACGTCTCGACGCGTACTTCGCGCTGGCGATCATTGAGTTCGTGGGGCACCCATTTGTCAAGCTTTTTTACCTTGCCAATTTGACACAAATGGACCAATATTGTTTTGACGCTAACGTCGAAAGCTGCTGCTAATTCAGCCGTAGATTGTGTATCATCAGCTTCCACAATCGCCTTTAATTCGTCATTGTCGACCAAAGTCTTCGGACGACCGCGAGGTTCATTTTTCAGGTCGAAATTTCCAGAACGGAAGCGAGCAAACCAATAACAGGTAGTGCGTTGGTTTGTAGTGTTAGCTCCGTAAACGTTGTTGATGTTGCGTGCCGCTTGTGCCGCGTTGCTGCCACGACGGTACTCATATTCCATAATTACTCGAATTTTTAACGTATCCATGATGACGAAAAATATTTAAATGCGATGAAAATGTAACACTAATCAATAAACAAATGACTACTTTTGGAAAAAAAAATCCATGTTTTTAAAATAAAATTAATTTGAAATTAGAATTCTTAGCCAAACAAAAAATATTTTGATTTGAAATGGCCAGTACTGCAGAACGGCAATTTCATAGGTAAAGACCTAATACATTCATCTTCTCAATAAAATCACAACAATCTTATATTATACAGCAGTAACTGGGTCATAGACGTCCGATTTGCAGTAGGTAGTATACCTATAAAACCTCTTTTAAACTAATCTCTGTTTTCAAACACTCTAAAATCAAAAAAGAAAAGGCATAAAGAAAACTAACCAATCTGGTCAGGGTTTGTGCCCGGTTCTAGGCAATAGGCTCGCCCATTATATCATGAATGAATGCAGGCGTTCTAAAATCCAGCCAGAACTAATATGCGTCCAGCCTGTATTCCATAAGGTTCCCTTTGGCACACAAACGTCACTGTACATAGTTACCATGCAACAAAGCAATAGTGAACTCGTTAAATAAAGCAATAGAGAGCAATTCACGTTAAGTAAGCAATTCAACTGAATTTCCCGGTGTGCGGAATTCATTCATGCATTACATATGTTATGAGATGTACTGAAAAATTTCATATTTGCCGCAGTTATAAGCGAAAATGGAAGGCTGTGTGTTGATGGACGAATTTAATATTACATAATAGGCAGTTAATAAGGCGAGAGGAACTCGTTGCTAAATAATAACCGCCGCACGGGTGAAATGACGCTTGCCGAGGTCAGTCTGTGGATGGGTGACCATTCGTAACATTCGAGATTCCTCCGTGCTTCGGAAAGCAAACTAAGCGGTTGGTCCCGGCTGTCATTTGTAGATCTTTGACAGTCGTCACGGGTAGTCAGAAGCCAGAAAGTCTGACAACCAGTCTTACCAAGGTGTATCGTGTTGCCCAGTAACTGGGTTATGGAAGTCAGATACGCAGTCGCTTCATGTAAAACTCTGGTATTCAGCTGCATCCATGTTAGATTGGAAGCCGACCCCAAAATAGTTGGGAAAAGGCCGAGCAGATGATGATGCAGTTAATAATGCCAGGTAAATAATGGTAGTATTTTCCAAAGGCTAGTTGCTGGTGCTACTGCTGAGCATTAAGTACTGGGTTTGATTGCATGAGTCGGGTAAAGTGTTATTCAGTTTTTCCATCTGATATTTTAGAACCACTCGGAGTTTGGACTAGTGTTTGGCATTAGGCTCACCCCTTATTACATGGAGCTTTTATATAACTGGCGAAATGTGGATGTACTTATAGGTCCACCTCTCACTAACTGTTCGGGGAATTCAGGCATGATGTTTAATTATGTGATATAGGAGCTTGATTTCTTTTCTTGACTGACTTGTTGATCTAGTAATCACAAGCGGGACTGCTGGCCTTGGGATCTTGGTTGCTATGTCCAGTTCGAACCAACACAAACATTTACCATACGGGTGAAACCTAGCAGCAGCCTGGATCCTGGATATGTCCTGGAGCTGTATGTGGGCGGGGCACATCACTCGCAGAACCGAAGTCCTGTAGGGTGAAAGGGTTCTTGTGTGGCGACCGCAGAGCAGAAGTCTCAGCGTGGGTAGGCCCTTCTACAAGGTAGACCAACGGTCCGACGACGTGGGTGGATAAGGACAGTGCAGAACCGATCCATATGGAAAGCTTTTTGGGGAGGCCCTATGTCCAGCAGTGGACGTCTTTTGGTTGACATGAAAACGATAATGATGTTGTTATCAATAAGCTTCCCTCAATGCCCATAAAGCATGGCTCTTTTTTTTAAATTTTACAATTTGTCCTACTTTTAAACTTATACTTATTCGATTCTATTTTGTTTTAGATCATCTTCAATGTGACTCGGAAACATCACAACGCCGTGGTCAGGTGCGAAGTTAGCAACTCTGTCGGAAAGAGTGCAGGAAATACCACATTAGAAGTTACTTGTAAGTATATACCTATATATATCTATGCGCTATGGCGCTCATTAGGAGAGGGCTATGTCCAGCAGTGGACTAATATAGCCTGATGATAATGATGATATATACATCATCATACTCCTGCCGTTATCCCAATTTATTTGGGGTCGGCGCAGCAGGTCTTCTTCTTCCCTACAGGGGATACTAGTTGACAAATGCTATTACAGTGTGGATGATTTAAGTGATAATTTTTAGTATGAGTATTTTTGTTTTTTGTATTTTTGGCGTTTGTCATTTGTGATTATTTTATTTTAATTGACATGTTATATTTGTAATCTTTTATTTTATTTGTTATTTTAATTGGCTTTATAAGTTGTTATTTGTTTGCCAGTAACGACAAAACATAGCAAGAACCATCACTACTTATAACAAACATCCTTAATGTTGATACTTTATGTTTAACAAATAAATAATTCTGATCCCGATTCTGATTCCATACAACTGTATACGTATTTACCGTCATATAATTATCGGCAAGTAACTTGGCAAGAGTCGTTAGATGCGCACAAGTCGTTTTTTAGGTCTCTTTGGTAGTCAAGCGGGACGCGGGGTATGAGGTACGTCAATCCGAGCGCGCACTTGAAGACTATATCTCGCCTCCTTTCTTTGCCTCTGTTTGCCAAAATCTGAGCCGTCTGTGTTCCCTACCCTGCATAACTCAACAGCCATCAAAGTAAGAGTGACTAGCCTATATCTGGCCACAGTTGTTCTATTCAAAGTAAAATTCAGATTTATAAATTTGTGGCACATAGGTATAATGTTGGACTATATGGTGTTTTATATAAGCAATCGTTTCACTACCTGGCTACCTGAAAACCCATAATATATATTAGCAATCAGGATTATATGTTCAGTTTTCTGTTATTTGGATCAAGACCAGTCGACAAGTTTTGTTCCAATCCATTAACACAAATATGTTGTCCTCAGACCCACCAACATTCAGAACACGGCCTCAGAACGTAGAAACTGACATCGGTTCCAGTGTGACCCTCAGCTGCGACGTGGACGGTCAGCCACAGCCAGAGATCAGGTGGCTGTTCCATGAACCAGGAAGGATAGGGGTAAGTGAATACCATGGTGGAATACCAGATCCACAATCTTCAAGGCAACTACGTCTAACCCAAAACTAATTACCGTGCGTTCAAGCGTTTTTTCTATGCCTATCATTGGAATCAAATTTTTATTTTATTGGGACAAGTCCGCCATACTATTCCCAAACCACTGCAACTCCTGTAAACCAGAATCAACAGTGGAGTGAAGGTCGCGGGTTCGATTCCCGCCCTGCGACAAATGTTTGTACTACAAAGATTGGTCCCGGGTGTTCTGGGTATTTGCTATGTATAATAAAAAATATCTGTCTATGTAATGTATTGTAATAAATATATCAGTCATCAGCGTCCTGCAAGGTCCCATACAAATTTTTCATTCAATAGTGTCGGTCTGCAGGAGCCTCAGTGCCTTTGTGGTGAAAGACGTGAGCACTTTATCTTACCTTGAGTTCGGGTCGAATCGATATAGCTCTGATAAAGAAAGGATAAGAAATAATTCAGCTTACTCTAAAGTAACCTGACTTTCTTCCCTCTCTTTCTCATTCTATCTATCTCTCTCTCTCTTCTGAAATTTTACAGTTCACATACATACATACATGAACTCACGCTTCTTTCCCATGGGGGTAGACATACTACAGAACGCCACTAGAGAAAATACAGAACGCCATCTGCTACGATCCTCACATACTCATTTCGCGTCGTCTACGTTCATACATCTGGTCATACACGTCGGTTGCGTGTACTACGCACCTGACCTTTTTGAAGAACATCACCAATTTTTCAGTTTCTAGTATGTTATTTGTAGACAAGTACGTAAACTGAATATCTTTTAAGAGCACTACGTCAAGTCTATGAGTATTCATCTCTATGACTAACACGAGATCAAACCGCAAGAACATGTGGTAAAATTAGATCACTCATCATTATTATTCTGAATTTATGGTATTACTAATAGATTTAATGGACTGTCTGTGTGGTCCAGATGGTTAGAATGGTTCTAGCTGTCTAGATTTGACTTAGATACTAAAATACTTACTATCCTTAGAAAGCGATTAAAATTATTCTTTATCGAATCTATTAACGGTTAAGGTACTGCCTCGTTGGTCTAGTGGTCGCAAGCGCTACTGCTGAGCTTGAGGTCTTTAGTTCGATTCCTGTGTCGGGAAAAGTGTTATTGGGTTTTCAACCTGCAATTGCTCAGTAGCAGCCAGTCTGGATTTGTGCCCGGTTCGAGACAAAAGGCTCGCTCCCTACAGTCCCATGTGGGACTGTAACCATACCTGGCGAAATGTGGGTGTGCTAAAATTAAACTCTGCCTAACCTTTCGGAGAATACAGGTGTGGTGATGTTGTGCACTAAATGTATTGCATAATATTGTTTTCAAAACAACTGCTCGATAAATTTAAATTACGATGACGTTGGAGTTGATTATAATAAAATGATAAAGTTTAGTAAGGTTCCACGACACAAATCTAGAGCGCTGACATTGACTTGAAATGTAGTCGATTTTAGTAAATAGTGCCTATGAGTAAACTCTCCCCCACTACTGCATCCAGGACTCAAGATCCGTGTCAGTGCATAAACACGAGTTTTCTTTAAGATCATTTCTTAGTATTCATTTAAAACATTGAATTCAAGTTGACGGCACGGTTGGCGCAGTGGCTGAGTGATTGACTGCTGCACTGTGTGTCGTGGGTTCGATTCCCACACGGAACAAATATTTGTATGGCCTACAGGTAGTTGTTCCGGGTCTGGCTGTTTGTGTATGTGAGTTTAAATGTATGTGAACGCACCCACGATACAGGAGAAATTCCTAGTGTGGGGCATCGTTTAAAAAAAAACAAAACAAAAACAAGTATAAAATTAATGAATTAAAACTGGTCCATGACAAAGTATTTCAGTATAAAGGATCGTAACTACTGTATGCAAATATAACCCAAAGTAATTACAGTCCTATGCTATAGCCGGGTAATAATATCACATTATATCACTCGTGAGCTAACTCCACAACCCTTCGTTACGCCGAGGATTCAATATGGCGTCTGTGACGTAAGACACTTGGTGCATAATCTACTTTTATGTACAGACGCCAGCACATTAAGCTACTCCAAACTGTCAGATTTTCCCAATTGAACATGGACCTTATTCCTATTTCAGTAAAGTTGAAAAACTGTCAAAGAAATTTGACACATTGGGGTAGGGTTGTGTTGGCCTCTGTACCTAGGTGATTATTCAGAGCGATGTGAATATTAACGAGCATTACAAACATAACTAAGATATTGCTAGTAACTTTATTTCTATACAGTAGAATCCGGATATAACGACTTTCAAGGGACCGGCGATATTATGTCGTACTAACCGGACGACGTACTTGAACCGACAAAAATTATTTTTTAAGCGCATATTATGTACTTGACTTGTATTTTGTTTTTGTTTTTATTACTGTGAGTCTAGCTCGTACGCTTAACATTAATGTAACGTAACAATTGAAAGCAAGATATTATTTAACAAAAGGGAATATTTAGTAATAAGAAATGCCCTAGAAGAACATACACTTACCTTATTGGTGATGGTCTGCGAAAACGGCAGGTGCGTAGTACTCGTGACGGGCGTGCGTGTATGACCAGATATATGAACGTAAACGAAGCAAAAGCAGTATGTAAGGATCGTAGCAGGTGGCATTCTGTAGTTTCTGCCTACCTCAATGGGAAAAGTCGTGAGTTTGTAATAAAGTATTTTGTTATTTGGTAATAAAGTATTTTTGGGTACAATGTTAAGTAGAACCAAGAAATCAAATTAGACAAACAAAGGTTTTATGTCGGGTTAAAACGGCTCAGGCGGAATGGACACGAAATCATTTGCCAGATAAATTTGACTTAGGTGGTTTAAGGGTTGAATGTGCGTTAGTCATTTCACCCTCTCACACTTGTGCCGATTCCATTGTTGACAAGCGAAACTAAATTTAGACTACATTCATCTCTTCCTCTCTATTAAAACAAGAAATGGACGAACACTTATTAAAGACTAGCTGACCTGACAGACGTCGTCCTGTCAATGGCGCGAACTGTCAAACGCGCGAAGTTAAAATAGTCGTTACTTTTTTCGAAATTTTCAATGTTTTCTATTTTGTCTTTCCGTAAGAATCTTCTCCATACAATAACAAACACAACAAAAAAAGAATAAGCGAAATTGATGTCAATTCTCTGATTTAAGTTTAGTTTATGAACAAGGGTTTCTGTGTTATGGTGACCGTTTCGTATACACGATTCATGTTACTTGCGTGAGTGACTTGAATCGTGTAGACATACCAAAAGCAGACAGTGTTACGTGAACGTGTGCTATTTTCCAGCAGGTCAAAGGAAAGGCTCCGAACTTGAAGGTCTACGTGAACCGAGAGACTGCTGGACGGTACATCTGCAAGGTCATTGAGGATGGGTACCCTGAGATTGAGAGCGAAGCCACCATTTTTATAAAGAGTAAGTTTTTTTTTTTATTGGTGAATGTGATGGAAAGTTACCACGATCAAGTGGAGCTGGGCTGGACCAATGGATCAATGGGCCAAACGCAAGCCCCAATAGGTCCTTTCACAGGTCAAGTGACATCTAGGCGGTGGTTTGAGCTGGTCTCTTTCGATAGAGACTGATACCAAATAGCACTGTACAGATAGAAGTGGGGAGGGCTTTGCCCTGCAGTTTTTTTCTGTAAAACAAACACTTGTACACGTCAACAAGTAATTTTCTTTGTCGATGTTTCCCTACCTGACTACTTTAAGAAACTCAAAGGACACAAAAATCCAGGCTAGTAAAGAAATAGGGTGACGAGTTTATTTTTACTAGACACCAGCACATAAAGCTATCCCAAACTATCAGATTGTCCCAATTGAACATGAACCTTATGCTTTTGTAATAAAGTTTAAAGTTAAAATACAGTCAAAGAAATTTTACAGATTGGGGTGCTGTCTTCTGTATATAACTTTACAAAAAAAACGTATCAAAACTATTGTCATGACATACCTGCATTAAAAGTAAATAAAATAGACCTTCTTTATTTATCTATTTGATAATAACATGCAACAGTAACTATCTTTGACTTTTAAAATTACTTTATCGTATGCCACAAAAATATAAAATATATTTTTTACTAGAGAACTTAATTATCTCGTATCATGAAAGTTCACAAGGAGCGTTGACCTTGCTTATTGTGGAAGGCAAACAAAATCATTCAGCAAGAATGTTTTGTGTTGAATGTGGATTATTTAATTAAAAAATAACATATTTTTTTATTCAATATAGCAATAAAACTATCAATACTTGAAAAGAAAACAAAAAAAAGGAGTCATCACTGTTAAGGGGAAAAGTGCGCAGAAGACTGGCATTATTGCCACGTCAAATGGCAATGCTGATTCTTTGACCAAAAAAAGGGCCAGCCCTCTGGTCTCGTGAAGAGTTGACCATACGTTCCACGATGTCCCGAAAAACCAAATGGGCAAACATGGGGTCTTACTGTCTGAACCCCAAACGGCTCAAGTTGTTATATTTTGGCCGTTTGACGTTTTTAATTCAATAAATTAGATCTGTTTAGATTTTTTCCAAATAAGGGGCGGCTTCGGATCATTCTAAATGAAGCGACTGCCTATTTGACTTTGTAATATAGTTACTGGGTAACACGAAAACTCTTAATAAGACTGGTTGTTAGACTTTCGGGGTGCTGACTAAGTAGTCAGGCATCTTTGACACTCATTCGTTAAAAAAAACAAAAATCGAAAATTTCCTAATGACAGCTGGGCGAAGCACGGGAGGGTCGCGGTTTGGATAGTCACCCATCCGCTGATCGACCTCAGCAAGTGTTGCTTAGCAATTCGAAATCCTTTCTACGATAATGAATGAGTAAACAAATATAATAAACGTATTTTTTCTTTGTTCGCTTTGGATGCAACGATATCTGGGCCAACATAACAGGGCCAATATTTGGAGCCCACGACTTTGTGTCAAAGAGGGGCCAAATCAAAACAAGAAAGAACTGACCGACACTTCGCGTGACCAAAAGGCTGGCTCATTCTTTGCCCAAAGAATTAGTATTGCCATCCAACTTGGCAATGCTGCCAGTCCTATGCGCTCGTTTCTAGATGACTACGATACGGAGGCGTACTTTGACGCCTAAGTGTCTTGGTCGGCTTTTATATTATTATGTTTTTGAATATATGTATGTAGTAAATTTTATATTATAATTGTACACAGGTAATTAATAATATATTTTTTTCCTAGGTGCACCAAAAATTCTATCAAACAGGACTCAACTCGGCATGGAAGGTGAGAGCGTCAGAATAGAATGTGCCGCTCGATCAGTACCGAAGCCTGATGACATCAGGTGGTACTTCGAAGGTCGGGAGATCAGCGTGATTCAAAATCCGGTAAGATAGCTTCATAGATTTATTATTACCACACAACTTGTTCAGACTGGTTTTATTGTTACTCGTTTAGGGTTGCCAGGTGGTCAAACAGAATAGCTGGACAGACCAGCCAGTCTGGCCGGACGTTTGGGTAGAAAGACCGGACACTCTACATTATTCAGGATTTTGTCTCAGTATTAATACGTACGGTCCGACAAAAAAATTGTATATAAATAGTGTTCGTATGGTTTGTTGTTTTAATAAAACCGAAATATCTGTCTCATCGTGTTGGGCAGTTGAGAAACATCGGTCTAAGTATGCTAAGCTTAGTCTTACAAAAGCCGGATAAGCCGGACACCGTTTATTTTGACCGAACACATTATCAAAAAGCCTACCTATGTCCGGATTTATCCGGACGCCTGGCAACGCTACACGCGTTCAGAGATGCATGGGTTATTTATTGGTACATAGTTGAGTTTTAAAGTCGCTTCAGCAGCACCGTTCGATAAATGCACGCTGTTCGACGGCGTTGCCGATCAAAATCAGAGAAAGATGTGACGTATTCGCCTCTCAGTAACCTTGTAGCGTTATTAGGATCAGCTACTCTTCTTCGAAGTCGCTGTTGCCTTCTTTTCCATAAAAAGTAAATAGCCAGCAATGTATCACAGCAGCGGAACGCGCGGTACTAATCTCACAGTGGACCGCTGTACAAGCGCGCACTGTTCATTGTGACTATAAAATCAGCCTTAGACCAAATACTTGTAGAACCCACGGTTTTAATTACTTTTAAACTATTTAATGTGGACCCCCAGAAAATGTTATGGTAAGGCGATTAGGCAAGCACCAATGTGACTTGCTCAATTATAACGTACTTTCTAAGTTTATCTTAGACATCACTAACATCGGTAAAGGAAAAAAAAAAAAAAAAAAAAAAAAAAAAAAAAAAAAAAAAAAAAAAAAAAAACTATCGTAGGGAAACCTGGACTTATAGTTAAGTAGCTGTTCCGGCGAACTTCGTACCGCCTCAAAAGTTAAGTTACATTGCCATCTGTTATAAATGTATGGAACTTATTATAGGAAAACATGTAATTTGCAATAAAAAAATAATAAGGTCAATAATCGAAATAAAAACTATCCTACCTTCAAGTTTGACCGAAACACACACGTGTGCAACATTTTATTAAAATCGGTTCAGTAGTTTAGGAGTCCATAGCGGACAAACAACGTGACACGTAATTCATAAATATTAAGATTAAGATGTGAGTCTTGAAATCGCCAATCTGCGTTGTAAGCATGGTGATTAAACCTGCATGGGGCTATACCGTTCAGTGGGACAGTAACAGGCTGGTATCTTCATTGTAACCTTCTGAGATAGAAAAAAAGAAGAATTCATGGTCGCAGTACATGTACACACCTACGTTTATTTAAACACAAGAAAGCTTTTTACTTGGTAATCCCTTAATTGACTTTTATGCCTCTCGAAGTCTCGAGGGAAGACAAGAGGTGTTCAGTTCTTCACCCAGCCAAGTCAGGTAGTAGTAAGCACTTTAAAATGAAGTCTACGGACAGTGCTTTAATGGCGCCGATGCCTGAAAGCCTTATTAAAAAACATCTAAACTATGAACGAAAGACTTGCCGTCTCTTTTACGCATAAATATGAACAACTTTCAGTATGGGATGAACTTAAATCACCTAAAATTGAGAAAGAAAGAAAGCAAAAAAAATACATTTGGGATACGCTCAGTAAATATGAACACCAAATACTAAAACTAAAAAGTAAAGCATTATGAAAAAAGATTTATAAAACTCTTATTTCAGCGTAAGCTGCGATATTTGAACGAACAAAGAAATCAACTGTTTCATATATTTTGGTCGAGTAGGTACTGAACTTTTCCATTAAATAGCTGATATATTTTTCATGTTTACAGAGTTGGTACCATAGTGTAAGTTGTTGATATTCATGGGTAGAACACCCTGTGATGAAATTTTGATGGTCATAAAAACTTATCCTGTATACGTAGCTACAAGCATATTAAAAGGTGGTTTTACAGAGACAAGAGTTAACGCTTACGTTGTTTCCCACTAGCAATTCGTACTTTTCTGTTAGAACTTTAACATCCTCCATCCTCTTTTGATCATAGTTTTGAAAATAAAGTATAGCCTATGTTACACGCTGATACTATAGCTCACTTTAAGTGAAGTTCTTTGTAAACAAACACACCAACATACAAATCTTTCCTCTTCATAACATCAGTTTGGACAAAATTCTAAATCACAACTCCTTTGCAGGATTACGCTACCCTAGAAGAATCTTTACCAGACGGAATCATCAAATCAAGTCTGGTGATCAGAGCGAGCCAGTCCAAACACTATGGTCAATATAACTGTAGCGTCACCAATGAGTATGGAAATGCTAACGCAGCCATCATGCTGAAGCCTTTGAGTAAGTCAAGAACAATGCTAAGTACTTTTTTCACCATGTCTATACCTATATAGACATGTTGACCTTTCCTTCCGAAAATACTGTAGTATAACTCCTAAGCTGTACTACTTTCTCGCGAGGAAGACTGTAAAAATACTCGTATTATTGAAAATGTAGAAAAATAAAAGAATCGTTAAACATTGACAAACTGACATGAAATAAAGTTATGTTTCTGTGGAAAGCTTTTTCACAAAAAATAACACTTTTATCAGGATTCATGATAAAAATACAAATCTCTTATATTGAATTCTGTTAACAGCAGTTTTTAATCCACCATCCACGCCATTTTATTTTACGTTTTTGCCTCTCATTCATTATGGACTCTAACGGACTATTTTTTCTCCAGAAACCCTACCCCTCTACATCATCCTAATCGGCGTAACGTCAGGCATCATAATCTTCTCTGCCTTCATCATTCTCGTGGTGGTCTGCCACAGGAGGAGACGGAAGAAGGGTCAGATGAATGAGAAGCCAGACGTCACCGTCACCACAGGAGATGTTTATAACAAGGAGAGCGACAGGAGCTCCAATATCAGTGACCTGAAGTTGCAACTACCGCAAAGTGATGGGAGTTATGAGTTGGTAGGTTTTTAAGAACATAACGATTGTATCATCATCTGCCTAGCCTTCCCCTAACTATGTTGGGGTCGGTCTCCAGTCTAACCAGATGCAGCTGAATAACAGTGTTTAACATGGAGCGACTGCTTATCTAACCTTCTCCACCCTCAGTTACTGCAATACTGATACCCCTTGGTAAGACTGGTTGTCAGACTTTCGGGTTTCTGACTACCCGTAACGACAGTCAAAGATCTACAAATGACAACTAGGACCAACGGCTTAGCGTGCTTTCCGACGCACGGAGGAGTCTCGATTTGTTACGAACGCTCACCCATCCACAGACTGACCTCGGCAAGCGTAGCTTGGATCAAAAGTTGTTTAGCCACGAGCTCCTCACAACTTTTGAGAATAACAATTGTATAATACCTTTTAACAACCAACCACAGTCTTACCCAGGGGTATCGTGTTGACCAGTAACTGGGTTGTGGAGGTCAGATAGGCAGTTGCTCCATGTAAAATACTGGCAATAAGCTGCCTCCGGTCAGACTGGAAGCCGACCCCAACATAGTTGGGAAAAGGCTAGACAGATGATGACTACCTATATTATTTTCTACTATCTTTCTTAAATATCTTCTTAAAAGTTCTTAACTTCGTGTATACACTTATTTTTCCATTTGAAAGCCTGATTCTTGAGGATGGGTACAGGCTGTTTACATAGTACGACCCTTAGAAGTCGAGTGAAACCGCGGGATAGGTTTCTATTACTGTAGGTATTTAATCTTACCCGAAATTATTATTGATGATAATACATGCTTAGTTTTCTTCTAAATTTCTTCAGGCAAACCCAATGAATTGTTAACTTACTTATAACTAACGAGATGGCACTAAAAATCTTGGTTAATATAACGAAAAGCCAGTCTAAGCCAGCCTCTTCCCTTCCCAGGACTATACCAGCTCCGATCGATCTGACAGCAAGCTGCATGCAGGTCTACCGCTGGCTGGTCCAGTTCATCTTCCCAACATGCGACATGATGACCCTCTGATGCAGTTCCGGTACAGCAATGATTACTCCGACCCTACGTATAGTGACCCTTATTTTAAGGTAAGTGATAAGTGCAAGGATTTATTCATCTCACGCTGACGAAGTCGCAGACAGAAGCTAGTTGTATTTAAAGTTCAACTTTGTTTTTATATTAATTTAATTTAGTTTTGGAGATTTTTTTCTGCGATTACCCCACCTGTTATTGATATACTACTGCTAAATTGTAATTTGTCATAATTCCAACGCACTACAGTATACAATAATTGGCTCAATGTACTTTTAAGTTCGACGGCACGGATGGCGCAGTGGCTAAGCGATTGGCTGCGCTGCGAGTTGTGGGTTTGATCCCCTCATGGTATAAATATTCGTATGGCCTACATATAGTTGTTCCGGGTCTAGCTGTTAGTGTGTGTAAGTTTAAATATTTGTAAGTGCATCCTGGATACAGGAAAAATTCCTAGAAAGAAGCAACGTTTAAAAAAAAGTGATAATTAATTACTGTAATTTATCTGTAATACATTGTGTAAATCTTTTTAGAAAATAAATTTATAAAACCGTATAAAATTTATAAAAAAACGTGGGCTGATAAAGAAATAAATTGACTAGAAATTATATATTTTCAGCAATCTAACGCATTAAATATGAAAAGGCAATTTTAGTTTCATTTCGTTATTAATATTGCATAGCAAAATTGAAAAAGGTGCTCAGACAAGCACTTTACTGCACCATAATGTTTTCATTTTTACTTGTATCACAAAGAAAACCTCAGCTAATGCTACTTCAAAGGAAAATACTTATTTTCACGAGCTCGAATTCAGATCAAACTACTCGTACAAAAGCGAAAAAGAAACCAATTTGACAGTCACAAGTTATCTGAAATAATACCTTTTGTATGTAAACACAACAAAATAGTTGCAGAACATCCACTTTGCACAAGATCTGGATGTATTTATTTATTTATGTTTGGAATAAAATAAATAATGCTGGACAATCTACACAGCATCATCTAGCCCCAAGCTAAGCAGAGCTTGTGTTATGGGTACTAGATGAATGATATACTTTAAACAATACATTACACACATAGATATTTTTTATTATACATAGCAAGTGCCCAGTACACCCAGAACAAATATTTGTAGATCGTACAAACATGTGTCCTAGGGCGGGAATCGAACCCGCAACTTCCTGCGTCGCGCGCGGACCTTCGCCCGCCACGCCATATCGGTCGCCAAACCAACAGCTATATATAAATTGACTAAAAGAAAATTGAGCCAGTCATATTTAGTCAATTCCAGGATAGAAAAATATCTCCGCCTATATCTTCCATATCTGTCAACTGTCTCGTCCGCTGGGCGTTTAATATATTTTATTTACGCATTCAAATACAACTTTCTTAGTGGAATACGTCTGCGCGTACGTCGCTGAAAACCAGTACTATGGCTCTGTCTCACACATGGGCCGCAGCATTACATTGACGCCTCGTTGGACTAGTGCCCGTGAGGGCTACTGCTGAGCATGATTTCCTGTCCTGTCCTGGGTTTGATTCCCGGATCGGGCAAAGTGCTATTGAGATATTCCATATGGAATTTCTCAGTAGCGGTAGTTTTTGTGGTGTCTTGGAAGATTTTAGTGGGAAGTGGGACGCTATATCTAATCGTCGATGTTAACATTGATATAAGACTTTAAAGATAACAAATGCTGATCAGGATTGAACCTTCTGCACGTACCCTGCTGTATAACCAACTGCGGTAAAATAAAGGTGGTATTACATGTTTCATGGCAGAGCCCCGCGGGCTACGTGTACGACTACCCGCAGGGGTACGCGCCCCCGCCCCACCTCCGGGTTCAGTCGCCCCCCCTAGAGCCTCCTAGTAGGTAAGTACATGATTATTTTATTTTTATTTTCTTTATTGTCGAAGTTAAAAGGGGATTTAGGGTTGTCACCCACTTAATGTCATGGTAACTAGCTAAAGGAACTCTGTAATGGCTGGCTTTGATTTCTTGATTATGTTATTTTTTATAATAATATATGTGAGTTGAAGAGTTGCCTGTGTTCGGTCTATAAACGAGTTTGGTCGTCTTTGGTAATCTTTGTAATATTTTTTAAACAAAGGATTGGGGATACGCATAATAATGTTATTTGATTCAACTAAATACCTTTTTTGAAGTCGGTTTAAAGAGTTCACGGTGTAAGCTGCCTTAGATAGATCAGTTTCTTTGGATGACTGTAAATTAAATTGCTTATAAAACCTACATAGAAGGTTTGTAAAATAGCTGCAAATCCAATGATTCATTTATTATAGGCTTAGGTTTTAAAATATCTTACTCAGATAATAAGTAACTAACTACCTAATCTGACGTTTTTGTGTGACAGCCCTAAGTCGACATGAAAAATGTGGTTTTCTTTTGATTTTTCGTTCAGATAGTTTTTGTGAGATGTTCAAATTGTATTTTTTTATGTGAGGATAAAATAAAATCCTATTCTACTCACGTTATTGTCAAGATGTTTCTGTTTGGCAAATGAGTTTAATCTCCATATTTTGCTGCAATATATTGTTCTGTATGTTCTAAGTTACAAGCTTTTGTAATACTAAATATTCATTAGAAAATTTCAAAGAAAAATCTTGGTGTCTACATAAATATTTTGACAAAACTCAAGATACATTAGCTGTAAACAAAAAAAAACAATATAATCACCTAGGCAAAGCACTCACTGGGTGGGTGGTGACGAACGACGAACACTGCGTTTTCTGTGTGTTGCACTACGCGTGTTTTCTATACAAATACTGATACTTGCAAACAACGTAAGCAGCTATTGGCTGGAAACGGTATACGGCTGGACATAATTATTTGCCTCATGCCAGAAGATCATTGGGCCAAATGCAGGATTAAATACTAAAAGGTTCCTTCACATGGCAAGTGACATCGCGGCAGGCCCAGGCGAAGATGGTGGGATCAGCTAGACTCCTTAAATAAATACTGGTCTTAAATAGCCCTAGATAGAGAGAAATAGGGAGACCTTTACCCAGGCAATGTGTAAATCCAGACTAGTTGTAAATATTGTTCTGGATTTAAGTGATTGTGGAAAGAACATTTCATTTCATTTCATGCAAAAAAACCTGTCTTATTGGAAAGATATTGCTGTCGGTCACCATTAAAAAGACTGCGCAGCATGTCCTCGTCTTCCACACATCTCTATGTACCCTCGCCTAAATAGTCACCTCTTTTCTAGCCATATCATCATTCACATTGTTATGCATCGTTTCTTTAATCTTCGTTTACTCTTTCATCATAATTGGTTAATAACATAACCAGTTACCAAGTAACAGAATATAGTTACTAAACACTACTTCTTGAAATAAACTCCAATTCTTATTACTAAACCCGATCTGGATCCTATGTTAATACTTGAGAACATCTCTCACTACAACTTCACTTCCAAACTAAACGAGAATACCCCTTTCCAGGTCCCTACAAGGTTCATTGACGCGCAGTATCGACACTGCGTCGACACTTCCACTGTCAGCCGGCAATGGATCTCAGAACAATACATTACAACGAACGACCAAGTCGCCAGATGAAACGGACGCAATTAATAATTTGGGGCTTCCCGTCGGCGACGGTAAGTGCAAGTTCATAGTAGAAGCTAGTTGATAACTTGAGTTTTGTTGGGAAATTATCCTTTACCTGATAATATATACGGGCTGGTAGGTAGAACTTCGTATATATGTTTAGGGAATCTTTATAGTAGATACTAGATACTACCAAGATGTTGTTATTTACGTTGAAATCGCGTAAAGAAAAACATCTGTTCCCCTATATTTTGTTAAGTTATGCGAATTGCAGCTGATTGTTTTGGTTGTTATCTATATCCGACGTTCTGTCTGCCATCCTGTAGATGCAGTTCTTTTTTTTATTATTATAGACAATAATGTTTAGGTTTAAAATCAGGGTTAATGATTAATTCAATATTGAACTTCACATGTGTTTTAAGTACAAGTGCAGAACTATCAACGATTTAATTAGAAACATACATGTGCCTATCAGGAATGCATTTTGGTTTAAATTTATGAGCCAAGCAGAATTAGTATCTCGTATAGATTTGAATAAAGTTTTAAAAATATTCGAAACAAGTATTTTAAATTTTAAAATGCTTCGAAATGACAACGTTACTTTTACATCAGGCATTCGTGCTTAGTACTAACACTGGCTTCATAAACCACTGGCTCAATCGAATCATCTTCTATGTGTGGGACCCCAAAGGTATCCCACAGCGGGCTCTCCAATCTCAAATTAATCAGATATTTTTTTCATCAGCGTCTCCAGCGCCTATATATGCCCAACCGAACGTCAAACCACAACCGAATGTGGATCTACGATACTCCGCCACATACGGCAACCCATACTTGAGGAATAGTAATATTGGTAAGTTATATTTAACTTTACATCATTATCAGAGGTAACTTAGTTATAAGTGAAAAATAAGACGTCTTGCCGATCATTGCTTACAATGATGTTCGGGTGGCATCGGTAATTTCCGTCGCACTTCGCTAGATAACTGTAGAAGTGTTTTGACGATAAATTGTAATGGTTCGTGGACGTCTAATATGTCAATGGCCGAAATATGCAGCATCCATTATTTCCGTTGACGTCATCCGATGACAATAGGGTAGTGTCCTAAAAAAATCTGATTGGTCCGAAAGTTGGATTACTCAAAAATACTGGACACGTATTTTTTTCTTTTGTCACGTAAACCAAAAATGACGACTTTATAGTGCGTTGAAATACGCGTGACGTCACGCCGTGCTACACTTTTCGTTAAAAGTGTAGCACGGCGTGACGTCACAAGCCCCTTCTACGGACTAAATAGACACATCCCTATTTACGTTCTTTAAACATATATAGTTACTCGTACGATAGGGGGAGTCCGGCCGACAACGTACGACTACCGACCATATTTCGGCCAACCGACCGATGAAGGATGCGTAAATCATTTCTTACTCTTCAGGGGGTGTCCTAACTCTTCAGTACTACATCACGCCCGTTTTTTTTTTCCCCGAAGGGTTGGGCAGATGTGCATATACAGTAACACCCGCATTTCGCTAGTTATATCCAAGACCCATGTAAGAGGGGCGAGCCTATTGCCTTCAACCGGGCACAAATCCAGTCTCCGGGCTGCTAATAAGACCATTCTATTGACGACACGGTTGGCGCAGTGGTTGAGCCATCGGCTGCTGCGCCGCGTGTCGTTCGATCCCCGCACGGAACAAATATTTGTATGACCTACAGGTAGTTGTTCCGGGTCTGGCTGTTTGTGTATGTGAGTTTGAATGTTTGTAAACGCACCCACGATACAGGAGAAATTCCCAGTGTGGGGCAACTTTAAAAAAAAAAGAAAGAAACACAAAAGAAAGATTCCTATTGGAAAAACTCAATAACACTTTGACCAACCAGAAAATCACTAGTACTATCTCAATAATATATGTGCTATATGCATCACTACAATGTTGACTCTTCCTCGCCCAGGTTATAACAATCAAGTACACACCGCCAAGCCAGCATCGACTCCTGCGCCGCCTCCCTACTCAGCGGTCAGAAACTCAGTCGTTTTACCAACAGGTAAATAGGCGTCAGGTGTAACGGGTAAGCAGTGTTCCTTATAGAGAATGCTTTACCTTTTATTTTGAAGAAAATCCATCGACTTTGTTATTTAAATTTAATTTTTAAGAACACTTTTTTGATTCCTAATTATTCCACTTTAGTTATAATGTTTAATTTCTTTAACAATGATACAACTATTATTGACGACACGGTTGGCGCAGTCGTTGAGCCATCGGCTGCTGCGCCGCGTGTTGTGGGTTCGATCCCCGCGGCCCCGCACGGAACAAATATTTGTATGACCTACAGGTAGTTGTTCCGGGTCTGGCTGTTTGTGTATGTGGGTTTAAATGTTTGTAAACGCACCCACGATACCGCAGAAATTACTAGTGTGGAACAACGTTTAAAAAAAAAAAAATTACATGAAAAAATAAAATAAAATAAATAATTAACATAGTGAAACGTTTGGTCGACTCTTCACGTGAGCAGAGGGTTGGCTTTTTTTTGGCCAAAGAATCAGCATTGCCTTTAAACGTGGCAATGCTGCCAGCCTTCTGGCCACTTTTCCAGTTGACAGTGATGCGGATGAATATTTCGATGCCCTGTGATTATTTATTTTACTTTAGTTTAAAACTTCAAATCACATCACGAAAGTATTTTAATTTTACATAATTTATTATTAGTAACTAATGCAACTATTTTATTTCTTTTTTTACTTTACAATTATGAATATTAATAAATTGAGGAATGGTTAGGGATGACGTTGGATTGTGTAAGTGAATAGGGTAGCTTTAGACAGCGGAGAATTGAAGAATTGAAGAAAAAAAACGTGTTGCGCCGACCCCAAGTAATATGGGACAAAAGCACGAAGATAACTATCCATAGGTGTATACACGGCTGACCTGTCATTGTATATGATTTCCATACAATGAGAAGTCAGATTATACTGGAAATGCATAGCTTGATACGTATCCGTGTGAACACGTCTCCATTCTTCTTTTGAAAACATTGTGTAGTTTAAAGTGATACCCTTTTTAAACTTTAAACGTAGCACTAATAATATTTCATTGCAAAAGCATGACCAGTAACCGCTCGATAAAAACTGGAAAGAAAAAAGACATCAATAAACTGTACGGAACACGTATGAAACAAATGAATTTACAAATTTAAGATAAGATACAGCTAACTTAAAGACACTACACAGCACTGCACTGTTCTCCAATGTCGCAAAACAACGAAGAATAGCCATGCAACAAAATACATTACTAAGTAAACATCGACAAAACCTAGGCGTCTGCTAAGTTATATTGCCAAGTTAGACCATCGGGGGCTTAATTCAACTCAATTGTTTGTGTTTAGAACTTAAATTACGATCGATCTTAGCCGCAATGTGTTTGCAAAGTCGCATAAATCTAATGCATTCAAACTGGGAGACTTGAATTATTTATTGGGTTAACTTGCTACTTGAAGTATACCGGGGTTTTTGTATCGAGGGGTCGAGCTCAGGGGTTGGGTAAGGCTTATTTTGAGAAGGTTTCTGGAGCGTTGTATCATTGAATTACAAAAAAAAGCTTGAAGCTTCAAAAACAGGGTTTCTCAATACGTCTGTATATTTTTTTGTTTGTTCTCTTGACTTTGAGAGAAATTGTAACTTTATCAACGGCTGATTGCATTATCATTACTGTTTTGTTTGTGTACAAAAATCTTGTTAAGTTACGTCACGGGGAAAACATGTTTGTTCCGTTTGTTATGAACAAAATCACTGATAATGATAAAAAAAAATACATCACCACTGTCGGCATCATCCTGATCCGCTTATCTCAATTTATTTGCGGTCGACGCAGCAGGTCTTCTTCTTCCACACATGTCTATTTGCCGTAGTACGTAGTTACCTCCTGTCTAGCCATATCATCTTTCATACAATCCATCCATCGTTTCTATCGTCTTCCTCTACTCTTAGGACCATCCACTAATGTGGTTATAAGTTATACTCAACACTTTATACGCATTGAATAATTAATTAGTTAATTCAAATTTCTAATTACTTCAAATCTTGTAATGTTAAATATTGTTATGAATTAAGTTGCCCTACAATTACTATACAGTATGAGCTCCTGATGCCTCTGATACAGGTTGATCGTACAACAGTCATCTGACATTCCAATACCTTTATTATTATCAATAGATACGATATTAATACTAATATTTTACTTATTTCAATTTCGAATAAATATTTCTTAAAATTATAATGTGATTAATTACAAACCATACACACGAAACACAGAAAATAAAAGTGACTGACAACTTGACTTTTATATTTTACTGGCTGACCCAGCAAACGTTGTTTTGCCATATAAAATTTTTGGGGTGGACCACCCTTATCATTTAGGGGGATAAAAATAGATGTTGTCTGATTCTCAGACCTACCTGATATGCACACAAAATTTCATACAAATCGGTCCAGCCGTTTCGGAGGAGTATGTTAACTAACATTGTGACACGAGAATTTAATATATAAGATTTATTTATTTTTTTTGAACATTATTTTTATTATTAAAAAGAGCGGCGTCACTTCTTTTTACGAACACAAAATTTTACTTAGCACCGCGCCGCAAAAGACTAGTTACATATAATATCTCGTCCAATTTGTATTCCGTATTAAAAATAATAAATGATCTCTCTGCTTTAAGTTGAACGGTTTTTTCACAATATCACTTAGGCTAATTGTCTTCATTTTTCACAGGTAATGGCGGCCAGCCCTCCCAAGGCACCCACGTATAGTGAAGTCGTGATGCTTGTGTAAAAATGGATATTTATTTCGAATACAGCCCGATGAAGCTGTATGTGTAAAATACTATGTTCCTACATGATAAATGACTGAGGTGTATATACGATAGATTAAGTCTGAAGACTTGTAAAGTTAGAAAAAAAAATATCGAAGAATTTGTTGCTTAAGTCGGCTGGATCAAGAGAGAAGCGAAAAAAGTTTTTTTGGAAAAACGATAATGATGTGTTACGAAAGAATACTGTTCGAATGTTCTTCTATTTGTCTCAAAACTATGTTAGCTTTTTAATTTAGTTTTTGTACAATTTCAATTTAGGTACATCATGCTTTTCTCTTGTGTATAGTGACGTAAATAATTTATTGGATTTCGAAAATAGCGAAATATTATGTCGAATTGTTCTGTGTTATTTGATCGAAAACGAACTCTATTGACAAAACTATTGCTTTGTGTTCTGTCTAAAATTAAAATATATTTTTGTAAATACAATGCATGATGAAAAATAACTTTTCTAATTTTTGTAATTATTTTTATTTGTTACAATCTGTACATAAAATTATACCAGCATTGTATGTGTGAATTTTATTTTATTACAGATATTTCTTTTTTTTATCCAATCCGAATACTTAGCTCGTTACGATTGCTCAATAAATGAATCGATTATCGATTATTCTTATAATTCCATTTATTTCCAATATAGTATAATTCAATTGTTATGTAAACTATACAGACTGAAAGTAAAATATTTTATAAATTTTATAAAATAAAAGATATAAGTAGTTGTATCGGTATTTGTGCTGAATTGGAACGAAATAATTTTTATCACTAATTACTGTCGCTTAGTTATTTTCAAACTTTTAACGACAGAATACTTATCTAGATAGAATAAATATTTAGCTAAAATGGTCAATGATGTAGAAAAATCATATTTTCTGTGATAATTATATAGTGAAAAAGAATTAGGATCGCATCTTAATAGTTCCATGTAATAATTAAGTCTCCGAACAGTGTGTGACGACCTTCAAATCTATAGTTTTTAAATAATTTTATATTTTGTGTGCCACTTTTAAGATTTACTCTCAACTTAAATGTAAATATTAAAAGATAAGTTACGGGACAAGCTTTATGAGAATCAGCACCTAAATGTATGGGCATATTAATAGCAAAATAACTTTTTTTTGTTGTTAAAAAAAATGAAACAAAATGTATAAAAAATATTGCATGATACAGTGTTTTTGTTCTTTGCATGCGAATATTATTTGTCATTATTTTTTAAATGAATAATGATGCTATCACAATAAAACTTTTGATTTTATCGAAATCTAGCTTTTATTTATCCTTTGTAAACTTGGAGAAATTAATTGTTAATCAAATTGACACACCACGTCATTTTACTTAACCTCGAATATTACGCGAATATGCCTAGCACGAATTCCAGACGTTAACTTAACGTCAATTCGAACGATTTTAAAATTTGAAATACTAGGCCAAGAACAACAATTAGTATCACCCATAGATATCAATAAAGTCTTAAAAATAATTTCATGTTGAGTACATACTCGTAAAAGATATATATATTTTAAATTTTCAAATCGATCGTTTTGACAAAACGTTTGCGTTAAGCATATTTGCTTGGCGACTGGGACGTTCCTATTATTTTCCTGAGGTTTTTTTTTTCTGCAGGCTACTAGGACCAGTTGAGGTATGTTTTAAAATATATATTTCTTATTACAGTTAGAATGAACGTGTTTGACATAAACAGCAAATCATATTTTGGTCAGTGAACACCATCACTCAATGAGATTTTCTGAACAAATTTATCACGAATCACATCTCCACTATCTGCCTAGCCTTTTCCCATGTTGGGGTTGGCTTCCAGTCTAAGCAGATACTGCTGAATACTGGTATTTTACATGAAGCGACTGCTGTTCTGACCTCCACAATCCAGTTTCTAGGTACGATACCGGCTGGTAAGACTGGTAGTCGAACTTTCAGTCTTCTGACTCCCCGTACCGACTAACAAAGATCTAAAATTGACAGCCGGCACCAACGTCTTAACGTGCTTTCCAAGGCACTGAGGGTAAAATAGTAAATTTTATCGACCTTAATTTGGCCAAAGAATCAGCATTGCCATTCAACGTGGCAATGCTGCCAGCCTTCTTGGCACTTTTCCCGTTGACAACGATGCGGATGAATTTTTTGATGCCCTATGATTATTTATTTTATTTTATTTCTTCATATATTAATAATTGTAGAATCTTTAAACACGTATTCCTTAAAAATTCATCAAATTAATTTTTACCTTACCAATATAATTGATGAATGGCTGTATGGTCTTAAAGCCAAACCAATTATCCAACAATTACTTTTACCACTGTCCGTTGAACTTAATATCAGTTCTTAAGCTACTAACAGCAATATTCTCATCTCACTTAGCTTTACCGTTTTTACTAACAGTTCCACAGAACCAGAAAAAATACGAAATGAGCTTTTGATGGGCGCACGACTAATGATTGCGCTGTGTCTCTGAGAAGATGTATCTAAGTATAGATGAGATAAAGTTACGTGTAGATTTTCTTTAGGTTGTACAAGAATAGAATAAAGTTGTAAGACATAATGGGCGAAGGTCCGCCTGCGATGCAGGAGGTTGCGGGTTCGATTCCCGCCTTGGGACAAATGTTTGTACGATCTACAGTTGTTCCGGGTATCCTGGGTATTTGATATGTGTAATAAAAAATATCTATCTATATAATACATTGTATTAAGTATATCAGTAATAGGGGGCAAGGATTTAGCTGACAACCGGGGATAAATCCGGACTCCGGGCTGGTGTTGAGAAATTCCAGATGGAAAAAACCAAAAACACCTCACACCTCGCTATATCACAGTAGCTCTTGCAACCGCTAGAAAAGAGGTATTCTACTTATAATACCACATACATACATAGGCATATACTACAGAACGCCACCCGCCATGTTCTTCTAGGGCGTTCCTAATTATTATTACCAAATATTCTCTTTTTTTTAATTAATATCTAAGGTTCAATTGTTTTGTTACGTTAATGTTAAGCGTACGAGCTAGACTTACAGTTATAAAAACAAATACAAAATATAAAAATGAAAGTTACTAGCAATGCCTTAAAGTTGTTTTTTGTATTGCTCGTACATATTCACATCGCGCTGAATAATCACTTAGGTACAGAGGCCAGCAAATCATCCTACCCCAATGTGACTACGCACCTGACCTTTCTGAAGAACGTCACCAATAAGGTCAGTGTATGTCCTTCCAGAGCGTCCCCTCCCGGCGTTTCCACTTACTATAATATCACCACTGGATATAATCGTTCAACCTCTGTGCATCATTATAGCTTCAGGCATAACATTCCTCCGATCCTTTCATACTAATTCGCTCACAAGGAAACAAAACCGAAGAATGTGTCAATACCTAAAATAGATCATGTCTTGTGCAAACATAGATCAAATTTCAACCTCAGAGCCACACCGCAAGATGGCGTCGTGGTCGTTAAACAGAAATGCTGAGTGACTGGTTCGATTTGCGGTGTGAATTAATATTTGCACAAGTTTATTTTATGTTGAAGGTTTGCAGGGGCACGTGGCTAAGTTATAACTGTCGCAAGGTTCGATCGAAGGTTAAGCTATGCTTGTAGAGGTCAGCACGTGGATGGGTGGGGATCCATATTAAGTAATTGATCCACACCCATCCACTTAAGAGACCCCTTCGTGTCTCAGAAAGTACGTTGAGCCAAAATCTATTTGACGCACGTTTAAATGAAGGGAAACATCGTGAGGAAACCTGGAATTCTAATTAATATAAGTCTGAAATCGCCAAACTGTCTTGAGCAAGCGTGGTGATTAATGCTCGCACCTTCTCTGTATGAGAAGAGGCCTATGCCCTGCAGTGGGGCAGTTACAGGCTGGAATTATTATTATTTATAAATTTAAAAAGTACATTACGCATGAAAAAATTACAGATTGCATAAAAAAAAGTCTTGCATAAAGATATAAGGGTTTATTCAGCCCCGCTTCTCTTCAGCCAGGTCTTCAGTACTAAACTTAGGTATTATTCGACGACACGTTTGGCGCAGTGGTTGAGCCATCGGCTGCTGCGCCGCGTGTTGTGGGTTCGATCCCCGCACGGAACAAATATTTGTATGACCTACAGGTAGTTGTTCCGGGTCTGGCTGGTTTGTGTATGTGAGTTGTGTCTGAATGTTTGTAAACGCACCCACGATACAGGAGAAAATCCTAGTGTGGGGCAACGTTTTTAAAATGAAAAAAAATATATAGAAGAACAAGAACAAGTTTTCCGCTTGCTTCAAATACCTACCCCAAAATGTCTAACAGCTCTCTGTTATATTGCTTATTGTCTTTTATAATATAGTTAAAATTGTGCTGTACCTGTAGATTGTATATATAAGGCAACCACAGTTACTTGAAATAGAACTCAAAATGACTTCATACTAGTAAAAAATACGGCCACTACCTACCAGCCTGTTACCATCCCACTGCAGGGCAAAGGCCTCTTCTCATACAGAGAAGGCACGAGCATTAAACACCACGCTTGCTCAAGACGGGTTGGTGATTTCAGACTTATATTAATTATACGAGTAAGTCCAGGTTTCCTCACGATGTTTTCTTTCACCGATGTCAGTGATGTCCAAGATAAACTTAGAAAGTACATATGAATTGAAAAAGTACATTGGTACTTGCCCAGGTTTGAACCCATAACCTTGTGCACAAGAGGCGAGCCCTAAACCACTGGGCCATCATGACATTTTTACATTTTCATACGGCCACTAACAGCCATCTATTCTAGACGTTAACACTTCACCAGTCTAGCCATTAGAGAAACAAAGGACTGTTGTAGCCATTAAGCCTTGTGATAATCAGAAGAAGGCTGGCAGTATAAGCAGCAAATAACAGTAAGTTTTAAGCGACAGTACTCCTGGGAGTGACTGGAGGTAATGTGGCCTTTGTCTGGTGCATTGCACTCTCAAATGTTGAGCCGACACTCTATGCTTGGTTTCAAGGATATACGTTGAATGGAAGTGGCTGAGCGTGGTTGGAGAGTGAGTTTTAACAGTGTTTTGTTTTGTCGTTGTTTGTAATTGATTTAAATATTAGTGGATGCATTTTGAAAACGTATTAAGAGCCAGTAACTATAGACTTATTTCGGGTTAGTTTAAATCGCCAACAGACTTGAGAAATCGTGGTATTTAATGCTTGTTCTTTTTCTGTTTGAGAAGAGGCCCTTGTCCTGCAGTAGCATACGAATACTCTTTAGAAAGAAAAAGATGGCAAATATCAATCTAGTGATCTAACATGGTGATTACCATGTTAGATCACTAGATTGATATTTGCTGTATTTTGTTATCTGCTTCATGTCATAATATTATAAATTTGATACTCGAAATACTTTCTAATATTTAATACTTTTACTAATATCACAAAAATGTAAAAGACCGAAGGAGAATGAAGAATGACCTAGGACTTATAGAGATTGTTGGTTGTTGTGTTGTTGTTGTTTGGCTTTTAGTTTTAACGGGTTCCATTCCCGATCAAGTCATCGGGAATGAAACCCGTTAATACGTTTAACAAGCGGGCAAGCGTAAGGATATACATTAGGATATATATATATATATACATAGATAGATATTTTTTATTATGCATAGTAAATACCCAGAACACCCGAAACAAATATTTGTAGATCGTACAAACATTTGTTCCAGGGCGGGAATCGAACCCGCAACCTCCTGCGTCGCAGGCGGACTTTCGCCCACCGCGCCAAATCGGTCGTCAAACTGTTATTAAAGCGATTTGGTAAATTATATTTAAATAAATTATACGGACAACATTAAATAACCTAATACACAAATAAAATATCTATTATTAAAAAGTTACAACGGACATTTTTTTTTAAATCAAAAAAAGAATTAAGAAGTACCTACATTTCGATGCGACATCCAGTCAACTCACTCCACAACACTTTTATTACCCAGCAAAGACTGTAACGAAACACCGTATCAACAAATATTTGTTCTTCTTACCGTTTTATGGAGCCCGTTATTACTTTACTAGCCATGAAGTAACAACGTATCGCATCAAATAGGCCGGATATTATGGGGTTGTAAAGGGGAGAATTATTATTTTTTCATTCGTGTACGATTGTATTGCTTGTAGGTATGTCTTTGGTTGATTCATGGGCTCTTAAATATGTGTTTTTATTTATTTAGATGGATTCACTCAACTCGTTTGGGGTTGAAACTCTCTGGCTATTGGGACCGGGTGCCCATTCTCTTTTCAAAGAAATATCAAAACGTTTTAGTTGACGTTTCTCGAGACCCGCGAGCTTCTACTTTGACCAGAGGCAATGCCGTCAGCCCTTTGGGTACTTTACCAGTCGCCAGCGATGAGGATGAATTTATGGACGCCTTTTTATAAAATTGACTGTTTGATGTTTTAGTTAGTTCATTGTATTTCTTTAATTTAATTTATGGTAACATTTACTTTAAATAAATTTAACTCGAGATTAAGGTCCATTCGTAAATAGTTTGCCTACAGCGTATGTAATTTAATGATTTATAAAGATAATTTATATTTTTTTTTTTTTACTTATCCATACTTAATATGTGTGTCTATTTGTCCGTCTTTCGCGGCAAAACGGAGCTACGAATTGACGTGATTTTTTAAATGGAGATAGTTGAAGGGATGCAGAGTGACATAGGCTACTTTTTGTCTCTTTCTAACCCCCCACTTACTATCGCGAGTGAAGCCGCGGGACAAAGCTGTATAAATTCAAGTTATTCAAACTTATCACACAGATGTGTTGCTGGGGAGTTTCGTTGCGCCAACTGTTTTTCCTAGCAAAAACATTAGGAAATGGTGAAGGGTGGGTGTTTTGGGGGACTGGTTTATGTAATTTTTGACGTTCAAAAAGTGCTGATTCTCAGCCTAATTTGAATAAATGAATTTTGATATTAATTTTTTGCTGGCCACTTTATGCCAAGGGGAGATAGTAGCTGGTCATTATTGGCAAGAGAGCACAAGGCTGGCCGCGAACACGATGGTCTGACGAAATGAAAGAAGCTATGTCCTCAAACAAATTTCAGTAGGTGGTGATGGCAACTTTGGACCGGAGACGATGGAGGCAGTTTGTCCGCTGAAAGAGGTCCAGTGACCACGCTACTCAGTAACTTAGGACCGATTGAAGAAGAGGTGAATTCAAAACTCTTTAAGGAAGCGGCGAGCAGTGGCTGAGTGATCGACTGCCGCACGCGTGTCGTGGGTTCGATTCCCACACGGAACAAATATTTGTATGGCCTACAGGTAGTTGTTCCGGGTCTAGATGTTTGTGTATGTGACTTTGAATGTTTGTAAACGCACCCACGACACAGGAGAAATTCCTAGTGTGGGGAAACGTTAAAAAAAAAAAAAAAAGTGGTGTATTAAATATGACAAGCATTATTTAGGTTTACAGGAGCTCGTGTCTAAATAAGAACAGTGACCGTTCCTAACATACGATCGAGATACTCCTCCTAGATAGATATTCCTCCGTGTAGGTGACGCCGTGTTCCTGGCTGTTATTTGTAGATCTTTAACAGTCGTTACGGGTAGTCAAAAGACCGAAGTATGACAACCAGTCTTACCAATGGGTATCATGTTGCCCAGTGATTGGGTTGTGGAGGTCAGATAGGCAGTCACTCCATGTAAGCTGCATGCTCCATTCGGTTGGAGTGGAAGCCGACACTAACATCGACACTGATAGGCTGGGTAAATGAAGCATTATTTTATATTAGGTATTGCAATGCATCAGGCATGTTTGCCGAGGCCCACGTAGACACTTTTGCTGCAGTCATGCGCAAGCGCTGCACCTCTGTCTTATTGTCTCCTCTGTCTGTGCGTATTGTCGGACCGGTGCGATTCTCCAATGCTCGAGCGCTGGATACGACTGCACACGGTCAAGTAAACACGCGCACGAGTATCTGGGTATCCAATGGGTCATACATTTTATTTTTGTATTTAGTTTTTGTCTCATGTTTGTCATTACTAACATTAGTTTCTCATAAACTATTTCTGTGTTACTAACATTTTTTTATGGATGTTTATCTGAAAATAAATGAATAATAATAATAATTATTATTTAGTTTAGTTCCAGAGGTACACGTTTGGTCTCCTCTACTTCAGGTAATGAGCCATTTTTGGGTAAACTTTAAAAAGAAGAACAAAGAAATCAAATTTGATGTTATTGTGGACTCCAGCAGCATGGACACGACCTGGGCGATTAATGGGTAGGACCTATTTCACCCATTACCAATGGATTATTATACCCCGGTCTAGACATTATACTGGACTTATATAATTAATATTAGGTCTTTACCTATGAAATTGCCGTTCTGCAGTACTGGCCATTTCAAATCAAAATATTTTTTGTTTGGCTAAGAATTCTAATTTCAAATTAATTTTATTTTAAAAACATGGATTTTTTTTTCCAAAAGTAGTCATTTGTTTATTGATTAGTGTTACATTTTCATCGCATTTAAATCTTTTTCGTCATCATGGATACGTTAAAAATTCGAGTAATTATGGAATATGAGTACCGTCGTGGCAGCAACGCGGCACAAGCGGCACGCAACATCAACGACGTTTACGGAGCTAACACTACAAACCAACGCACTACCTGTTATTGGTTTGCTCGCTTCCGTTCTGGAAATTTCGACCTGAAAAATGAACCTCGCGGTCGTCCGAAGACTTTGGTCGACAATGACGAATTAAAGGCGATTGTGGAAGCTGATGATACACAATCTACGGCTGAATTAGCAGCAGCTTTCGACGTTAGCGTCAAAACAATATTGGTCCATTTGCGTCAAATTGGCGAGGTAAAAAAGCTTGACAAATGGGTGCCCCACGAACTCAATGATCGCCAGCGCGAAGTACGCGTCGAGACGTGCCTTGCACTGCTCAACAGACACACAAATGAAGGAATTTTGAACCGCATTGTTACCTGCGATGAAAAATGGATTCTGTTTGATAACCGCAAGCGCTCAGCAAGTTGGTTGGATCCTGGTTCAGCACCTAAACAATGCCCTAAACGAAAACTTACCCCAAGAAAAGTGATGGTCACTGTTTGGTGGTCTAGCGCCGGTGTGATTCAACACAGCTTCTTACCAAACGGGGTGAGCATTACTGCAGATGTGTACTGTGAAGAATTGAACACAATGATGGAGAAGCTGGCACATCTCCAACCAGCATTGGTCAATCGCTCGTCTCCGCTGCTCCTGCACGACAACGCGCGACCTCATACTGCACAGCAGACGGTCTCCAAGTTGCAAGAACTGGGGTTGGAAGCTCTCCGTCATCCGCCCTACTCACCAGACCTTGCGCCTACAGACTACTACTTTTTCCAGATTTTGGATAACTTCTTGGCGGGAAAAAAATTCAATACCCGAGAGGCAGTACAAAATGCCTTTGAAGAATTTGTTGCCTCCCGTCCAGCTGATTTCTTTAAGAAGGGCATCAATAAACTGCCACTGCGTTGGCAAAGATGCATTGATTGCATGGGTGATTACTTCGATTAATACAAATAAAAAATACATGAAAAAAAATCATTTAATTTTTTTCATACAAAACGGCAATTTCATAGGTAAAGACCTATTATAAGTCTGAAATCGTCAACCCGTCTTGAGCAAGCGTGGTGATTAATGCTCGTGCCTTCTCTGTATGAGAAGAGGCCTTTGCCCTGCTGGGAGGTAATAGGCTGGTACTTTTTACTTTTAGACATTACTAGCTGACCCAGCAAACGTTGTTTTGCCATATAAAACGTTTGGGGTGGACCACCCTTAACATTCAGGGGGATGAAAAATAGATGTTGGCCGATTCTCAGACCTACTGAATATGCATATAAAGTATCATAAAAATCGGTCAAGCAGTTACGGAGGAGTATGGTAACTAACATTGTGACACGAGAATTTTATATATAAGATAATGAATCCACGAACACGAGTATAGGCCAGTACACACAGTGGTGATGGTCCAAGGTAGCGTATGACAGGCAACGCGGCACGCCCTCAGTATACAATGACCACATCAATTTGTCACCAGACCGTTAATTGAGAGAGGGTTATGTAGGACGGAGCTATGATTGAAATATTAAGTTAGATATAATGGTAGTGATAGCCGACTACTAAGCATGAGGTCCTGAGCTCAAGCCCCAGGTTGGACAAAGTGTTAATTGGATTTTTCTTTAGGTCTGGTGGCAGCAAGCGCGACTGTTAAGCATGGGGCCTTGAGTTCAAGCCCCAGGTTGGACAAAGTGTTAAAGGGATTTTTCTTTAGGAATTTCTCAGTAGCAGCCCGGAGTTTGGATGTGTGCCTGGGTGATGGCAATAGGCTCACTCCCTGTTACATGGAACTTGAACATTACAGGAGAAATGTGTGTGTACTGTCGGCACATCGCATGCGCAACGCTACGGGGGATACAGACGTGATGTTATGATAGTGATGTACTTTAGAAAGCTTAGGTTCGAAGAAGAGACAGACAGATGTGCGGCTGGGGAGATTGTTACGCCACTTCTTCAACCCAGCAAAAACACAAGAAGTAGTCCAGCTAGAGCACCTGTCAAAATGGTACCCGAGCGAGTGGCTACTTGTCTAGTCCACGAAAGGCAATTATGAGGGTGTATCAATTATTTGCTATGTAATAGTAAAATATATCAATCTATTGAATGTATTGTATTAAGTATGACAGTCATCTAGTACCCATAACACAAGCTCTGCTTAGCTTGGGGCCAGATGATGCTGTGTGGATTGTCCAGCGTTATTTATTTATTATTATCAATATTTTTACCAGGTGGTCTTCCTGGTAAAAAAATTTACCTTTAGTCAAACTACGTGCACTGTGGTGTGGGTTACGTGTTTGTTAAATCTTAGTTTAAGTATTTTTCTGTGGTTTGGAGCATGTAAATGTTTTTGTCCCTAATAAATAAATTAATTAATCATCTGCCTAGCCTTTTTCCAACTATGTTGGGGTCGGCTTCCAGTCTAACTGGATGCAGCTGAATAACAGAATTTTACATAGAGCGACTGATGACGATCTGACCTCCACAACCCAGTTACTGGGCAACACGCCTTGGTAACGGGCTTCTGACTTCCCGTACTGACCGTTAAAGATAAGTTATATAACTTTACTACAGTAATACAAAAAGAAAATAACCATGACGAGTCGAATTCTTAACTTTTTTTGCATATTTAAATGTTTTAACTTTGAATCTAACTAATAACTATCAATATTATCTAGTCATTTAAAATTTGAATGTGAAAATTTGAATTAAAACGTAAATGTTATTCTAATTCTTAAATGTATTAAATAACTTTTAATTTACTTGATTGAAACAAATACTTTAGTAAGTAATAAATCTGGAATCCAACATGAATTCAAATAGTTTTCGAATATGTTAGGCTTCAAATCTTTGAACGAATGACTATCACCTACGAGTATTCTTAAATTAATTTTATCATTTTGATTTAATTTAATTGTATGATAGAAAGTTGATTGAAATAAGTAACTAAGTTATAAAATTGCATTCCAATCAAAATACCAATAGTTTTAAAATCTGTCAGACTTCAAACCTTTGAACGAATGACAGTCAAGATATTCTTAAATTAATTTTATGTTTTTTTTAATTTACTTAAATAATTTGTATGATTCAAAGTTGATTGAAATAAATAAATAAGTAATAAAACTGTAATCCAATATGAATACTTTTCAAATCTGTCAGGCTTGAAAGCTTTGAACAAATGACAGTCAACCTGTCCATTTTCAACGGAAATTCGACCGCAAAATCCTCTAGCACCGAATAACTACTGTCCAATATCCTGCCATAGTCCCGAACGATATCAGTGTTGCCATATTGCATAGCGTCATCCTTTGTGTAGTGTTAATTGAAGTTATGTCGGGACGGACCGGCCGGCCATTTTCTTGTAAATAATTCAAATGTATCCATGGATGTTTCATTGTACGTTATAGTTTTGTTTAGATATACATACATCACGCATATATTCTCCGAAGGGTTGGGCAGAGAATTTTTGTTTGTTTTGTTTCTGTTTTATTTTAACTTTGCCCCATACAAGTATTTCTCCAGTTTCGTGGTTACAAACATTTTAACTCACATAAACAAACAGCCAGGCCCGGTACAACTACTACTATGTAGGCAATAGAAATATTTTTTTCCGTGCGGGAATTAACCAACGACACGCAGAAGCCGATCGCTCAGCCACTGAGCCAACCTTGCCGTAAGTGCATCTATAGCAACAACCACATTTCGCCAATTATGTTAAAATCCCATGTTATAGGGGGTGAGCAGACAACGGGCTGCTGACGAGAACATTCCTATTGGAAAAACTCAATATCAACTGAATTAAAACAGTCATTTTATTAATTTAGATAAATTGATGATTTTGCCTGCCTAGTTCATGATAGATATCATTATACTATTAGGTCGTAGACAGAGTATTAGGAAAATAAAAACTGTCACTAAATACCAATAATAATAAGTGAAGGACTAAGCTCAATATCAGCGCGCAGAATATAAGCGCAGCGGTATTTTTTTATTCATGAAAATAAGATACCTCATTTTAAAATTAAAATGAGTTTATCAAAGGAATAATTGCTTATAAGTTTATTGTTTTCTTTTACCTACGTACTTATAAATAAAACCAGCTTCTTACTGACCCACTGCAGGGTGAAACCGTCTTATTATAAAGAGCCGTCTTATTAAATTGGCACGTGTTTTAAAAACCACGCTTGGGTTGGCGATATCAGACTTAATCACAGATTAACTTTCGACGACACGGTTGGCGCAGTGGTTGGGCCATCGGCTGCTGCGCCGCGTGTTGTGGGTTTGATCCCCGCACGGAACAAATATTTGTATGACCTACAGGTAATTGTTCCGGGTCTGGCTGTTTGTGTATGTCAGTTTGAATGTTTGTAAACGCACCCACGATACAGGAGAAATTCCTAGTGTGGGGCAACGTTTTTATTAAGAAAAAAAAAAAAAACTCGCGATGTTTTCCTTCACCGATGTCAGTGATGCACAAAATAAACTAAGAAAGCACATGTGGATTGAAAAAAAAACCATTTGGGCCATCATGGCATTTTAACACGTTCCCTGTCCCAGTCAAATGTTATAAAATGTATTCGTACGTCCACCTACTATCTAGCCCTAACTTAACAACATTTAACGGCAGCTCTTTTAAATTTTCGGTAGCCTTGTTATTTAACCATACGTCCATCAAAATCTTTGTCTTCGTAGGTACGTCCATTCAGATAAAAAACATCAAATTTACTCTTGAATTATGACTCCAATTAGAGTTATGGACATATGAATTTGGTACAAATGTGACTCCTTTGGAGTCATTGGATAGTGAACGTATTAAGTACGGTACTGTAGAAACTGGATTTCTACAGCACTGGATCGGGAGCTTACTGCTACAAATAATACAATACTATTATATATACGAGTATGTAGTATACTATATATTTGGATCTGAATCATTGGTCTAGCTAGTGGTCGCAAGCCCGACTGCTAAGCATGAGGTCCTGGGTGCGTTTCCCGTGTCCAGCAATGTGTTATTGGGCTTTTCGATAGGAATTTCTGGGGTGATAGATTGATAGCAATAGGCTCGCCCCCTATTACATGGGACTTAAACATAACTGGTGAAATGTGGGTGTACTGTATTTAGACATAGGCGCCGCTGATTTATTTATAAGTATTTATTAAGGGTTGGTCTTAACATTAACACCTCGTGCAGAAGAATCTCTCTACCCTTGACAAAAGGCCCGTTCTAAATTTTAAACAATTCAAATATTGCTTCACTGTTCGAAACCAGAGAACTAAAGTTCTACCAGCCAGTATACAATAAGTTCTGCTATTGTATACGACCTTTACAGAGCAATATGTCAAATTTCTTTGATGGTTTGTCGACTTTATTACAAAAGTATATGTTCAATTGCGGCACGGTTGGCGCAGTGGCTGAGCGATCGACTGCTGCGCCGCGTGTCGTGGGTTCGATTCCCGCACGGAACAAATATTTGTATGACTTACAGGTAGTTGTTCCGGGTCTGGCTGTTTGTGTATGACAGTTTGAATGTTTGTAAACGCTCCCACGACACAGGAGTAATTCCTAGTGTGGGGCAACGTTTTTTTTTAAAAAAAAAGAGAAAATTTGACAGTTTGGGACAGCTTGATGTGCTGGAGTTTAATGAGCTGTAATCTTCGTCTTAACATTTTAAGCTAAATCCGATTTTTAAGATAAGTTTAATTAGTAAGTACGCGACAAATTCTCCCCTATTTCCCACTTCCAGTACCAATTTCGAAAGCCCCAACAAGGCAGCACAATTGAACGGGCATAACAAATCATTACTACTATAAATAAGAACGTTTGCCAACTACGGAGGCCTATAACAGTAAATCTCTTGTAATTAATCTCGTAGCCACCTCTCCACGACATTTGGCCTCATGCCAGCGCCAAATCTATGCAATTAGAATTACCTGGATGTGTAGATTGTGTAGGCTCGGGTGTGGAAAGCCTTGTGTGGCTTGATTTTGAAGGGGGAGAAAAAAATCACTATACTGCTTCGATGGTCCTAGGTTCGATTTCCTGGTCGACAAAAGTTTCCATTTGGGATTTCTCAATCGCAGCCGGGATTTGTACCCGGTTGAATGCAATAGGCTCACTCCTTATTACGCTGGCCAAATGTGGGTATACAATATATACACCTATGCCTAATCCCTTAGGGAATGCAGGCGTGATGACTATAATATTATATATAATTATATAATATAATTCGACGACCGATGTGGCGCGGTGGGCGAAGGTCCGCCTGCAACGCAAGAGGTTGCGGGTTCGATTCCCGCCTTGGGACAAATGTTTGTACGATCTACTAATATTTGTTCCGGGTGTTCTGGGTCTTTGCTATGTATAATAAAAAATATCTATCTATGTAATGTATTGTATTAAGTATATCAGTCATCTAGTACCCATAACACAAGCTCTGCTTAGCTTGGGGTTAGATGATGCTGTGTGGATTGTCCAGCAATATTTATTATTTATTTATTTAATATAGACTAAACAAACAGTTGCGTGAAAAGGTTCCCAACTAAAACAACTTCTATTATAATTTAAAACAAAAATAAAAAACACAAAAATAAAATATGAAAACAAAATGTGTTGTTCCTTACACGATCAAAATTGAAAGAACAGCTGATACTGTTTTTCATATTTCAGGGTTGGTCCCATAGTGACAGCAGGTAGCTGTTTGTGTATGTGAGTTTTAGTGTTAGTAAACGTACTACACTAATACAGGCAAACATCCTTGGTACTTAAAAAACCGAACAAGTGCGAGTCGGACTCGCCCACCAAGGGTTCAGTACAAATTTGTTACATATTAAAAAAAAAGTTTTTTTTTTCATTCTTCGTCATAAATCGACATTCTTCTTCATCATTCTCTTCATAGTAAAAATAATTTAAAACTATTTAAGCCTGTTCCAATTAAGCCCTTTCATACGGTACCCCACATTATACGGTTACCTCAATTCAAAATTTGGACCGCTTTTCCATGCATTTTCCAAGACCCTGTTTTTTTATGATTTAATTACAAATGTATAGTTTGTAGTATAAGACGGTATTACTTGCCGAATTTCTAAGTTAACAGAAAATACCCTGTACGTTTTGATTCCCTTGAGAGTGTCCAAATATACATTTTTTGCAGCATAAACGACCGTATCTTTTTTGTGCGTTAACTTAGAAGTTTGATTTTTTCACACCTTCAAGAGACTGTAGACATGAGTATATTGTTTTAATTTCAACTCGATACCTCCACGCGTTCTCGAGATAAAGGGTCGTGAGTCGAGAAAGACAGATGTACGGACGGACAATAAAGTGATCCTATAAGGGTTCCATTTTTTTCTTTTATAGGTACGGAACCCTACAAATTGAATGTAAATCTTATTTAAAAACCACGTGTATTACAGTGAATCTAACATATTGGTCAGTTACCAGTTTGAGAAGAAAGTTTAACACACAAGAATTGCGGGCAGCTACATTCAGCTTACCCCAAGAGCTAAAAGGCTAGGTTGATGGTATTATGTGTACAGTAAGCTGATGACAGTTGGAGTCTAGCCAGGCTGGAATCGAAGCAATTAGGTCTATCTCTACCTGCATACGTGTTCTGGCTACTACGTTTTGGGCATAATTTGGAACAACAGTATAATGTGTGGAGTTGAAATGTAGACTTGTCTGAATGAGTACTATGCGGGAGTAATTTAAGTTACTTCTTGCCAAATGAGATTTTTAATTAAAAAGTAAATGATAATTTACTTCTTTCATAAAAAATCTCAAAAAAGTCTTTCATCGAAAAACCCAATGAAAAAAAAAGAGATTTTCAATGATTAATTTAATTTTTATTTTTTATTTTAAGAATTGATATTTTCTTCGAACTATTTATAAAAAAAAACATGATTGTGATCTAAATAGTAATCATGATATTTTTTCCAGGTTTAATTAACAAAAAAACCTCTGTAAAAAATGAAGAATTAGAAAAAAAACTTCGAAGAAATTTAACTTGAGAGTCTGGAATCATGTACTGAATTCATCTCCCTCTAACTATAGTAAATCTCCCCATTGATTAAAATACCAGAATAATTAACAAACAAAGGACAACAAACTACCCACCAAATACAATCAAAGGTCAACAGGCCAAGGTCAACAATGTACCTATTGATTATACCCCTGTTATTAATTCTGTTAATGTGTTGACTATAAGAGCGCCTTAGGGTTATTACTGAGAACTTATTTGTGAAGGGTTAAATAAGGTAGAAGAATTTAAACATAATCAGTGGTTGATATTGATATAGATATGTATGTATACATTATACATTGTAATGACCGGGGTTCTACGTGGACTGTTTAAAAGAAGAACAAGTTACAGGCACACAATTTAATACTAAAAACTAACCTAACTAATTCCTATACTAAAACAACAATTTAAAACTGAACAAAAAGGGGAAGAACAAAAACTTAATAATTCTCCCAAAAAGAAAAACTCATGACCGGGTCCGAACTCGTGACGAAGTGTGCAAATGTGCTATGCCCCGAGACCAGCGGACTTCCTCGATGTCGTGGCGAATATGACGTTCGTACTTCGCAAAGTGACTAAGGCCTAGCCTGTTTGGATGAAAGGGGCGTTTCCGCAAGCTGAGAACTAATAATGTAGCAGTCAGCATTGCAAAACATCCCCAGATTCCACAAACATCAAAGAATCTAAACTTCGTGAATTAGACGTAAACACTTACCCCGTTTCATCCGCTAACCGCACACAAACACACAATGTCGCACCAACAACAATAATTATGACTTGTCACTATTTTAGCGCAACGTGTCTGCCAGCAATTTAATTAAACCCGGAGTACTTGTCAGTTGGTCCACTTTTTCAGTGTCTCACACTCAAGTGATCTCTGCCGGTAGAAATCTTTTTCTGCCACCCTCACTTGTCTCATTTTAGAGCTTACCGTAGCGAGCCTAGCCGCGCCATCTAGCGTTGAGCGGAAAATTACATTCATTACAACATATGGAAAGCGATTATACCAGCTAAGGTGATAAGGGGATGTGTGGTGTTAAGCGAATAGATAGAATAAGAAATGAGTATATAAGAGGAAGTCTGAATGTGGCGCCTGTGACAGAGAAGATGTGTGGAAGTCGGTTGTCATGGTATGGATCATGTTGTGAGGAAAGTTGACGGCACTGAGCGGCTGAGCGATCGACAGCAGCGCCGCGTAACGTGGGTTCGATTCCCGCACGAAACAAATATGTATTTGTATGGCCTACATGTGGTTGTTCTGGGTTTGGCTGTTTGAGTATGTGACTTTAAATGATTGTAAAACCACCCACGATACAGGAGAAATTCCTACTGTTGGGAAACGTTTAAAAAAAATGAATACGAAAATGGAGGGTAACAATAGTAGTGGGAGACCTAGGAAAGAGTGGATGGATTTTGTGAGAGATGATATGGCTAGAGAGGCGGTGACGAGAAAAAGAAATGTATGGAAGAAGAAGACATGCTGTGTCAACAAATAAATGAAAATGTGCGTTAATAACACTTCGACCCTGTATATCAGGATTAGGAATTGGATGAGATGAGACGGTACGGCTGGCGCAGTGGCTGAGCGAAAGTTAAAAAAAAAAACAAATATCTCCACTTCTATTTTTCCATTTACACCTAAAAATCTATGACTTCCACGTTTATCTAGTGTTTACAAGAGCTACTGCAGTATGAGGTCTTGGGTTCGATTCCCAGGTCGAACAAAGTGCTTTTGGGTTGTTTCATCTGGAATTTCTCAGTATTTGCTCGGAATCTGGATTTGTGCCCGATTGATGGCAATAGGCCTGCCCCCTATTACATGGGGACTTAAACGTAAATGGCTATATGTGAGTGTACTATTGGTGCAACTCAGACCTACTACTACTACTATACTACTACTATACTATGGGTAGCCTGACCCTTCGAGGTATACAGGCATAATATTAGATTTTTAAAGTAAGGTGTTATTTACTTACCCTGCTCACCCATAAACAAAATAACTGTCATTCACACCTTCACACCTCCTAAAAAAGAGTCCCTAAATGTATTTAAAAATCAACCCCTCACCGTCGCAGTAATACACACCCGGTGATTCGTTTCGAAGCTTAACGTTTTAATTTATTTTAACCCTTGTACAAGATTCTCGCTCATTTCCTCAGTAGGTACCCGATTAAATTAATAGGGTTGCTACTTTACTTATTAGGCAGATGAATCTGTTTTTAAACGTGGAAAGGTAAAGATTCAAATTGTGAAAAGAAAAGAGATTTTACTTTATATTTACAGGTTGTAAATGACTATAAACATGGAGGGGCTGGTGGCTCAAAAGTCGCATAGGTGGATGACAGGTTATGCTATGCTTGCCGGGGTTGACCTTTATATGGGTGACCATGCCTCGCTGTACTCACCACCCCTATGCTACTGGCATCCAGCGATTTCCCCTAGGATCTGTAACGATGAAAAGGCGACGGCTTACTTCATTATTTTAGGATTCCTAAGCCGAATATAAAAACGGAACCTTTATATTTTCAGTCTGTTCGAAGGACCGTCTGCCCGTCTACACATCCATTTTGTCCTGACCTGAGTTCTATATAATAATGGTAATATGAAATTACGAAAACATAATTAGAGGTGGCATGTAACTGAATGAAAAATAATCAGTGCACATTAGCGCGTATCGATGGATCCTATAAGTCAAAAAAGTATATTTTAACGTGACTTTTTTACATCAACAGTTGGTGAGATATGCTTATGTTGGTGAAATCCCAGCTTATGCTGAGATTGCAGCCTTTTTGGCTTTGCAAAGGTCATCTTTTTGTAATTATTTACTAGTTAGTTTAAGTTTTTGGTGATGATATTTCCTGTGCGTGACCCATTTTTTTTTCTTTCTTTCTTTCTTTATACAGTTTGTTGCAGGGAGCGTTTTAAGTACGCATATCGAAATTCCTGCATCAGCAACTTTGATTATGGTGTTTCTTCAAAATATAAAATAATCACAGGGCATCGAAAAATTCATCCGCATCACTGTCAACGGGAAAAGTGCCCAGAAAAGAAGTGGAAAAGTGGCCTTTGGGTTACTGCAATCAGTACTAAATTTACCGACTGCACAATCAAGTTTATATTTTGGGGTTGAAACATTAGGGCCATGGGGGCATGAATTTTTCGATGCTCTATGATTATTTATTTTAGTTTATTTCTTCATGTATTAAAAGTTGTATCGTTGTTAAAGAAATAAAATTAATAATTATATGTGAGTTTTTGTAACAATAATATTTTTATTTTTCTTTAGTTAGGCTTCGCCTCTTGTGCACGAGGTTATGGGTTCAAAACTGGGCGAGTACCACTGTAAGTTTTTCAATTCATACGTCCTTTCTAAGTCTATCTTGAACATCACTGACATCGGTGAAGGAAAACATCGTTAGGAAACCTGGACTTATAATTAGTATTAGTCTGAAATCGCCAACCCGTCTTGAGCAAGCGTGGTGATTAATGCTCGTGCCTTCTCTGTATGAGAAGAGGTCTTTGCCCTGCAGAGGGACAGTAACTGGCTGTTATTATTATTTTTCTTTTCCCAACAGCCCTATATACAAACCACTAGCAACCCTTTGGCGTCGTGTTAATAGCCTAGCCATGTTTTAGACAGGTTTAAAATTAAAACTTTAGCACGGTTCATTCGTAAACAATTACTTAAAAGCTAACCTTTTAGTTTTTAGTGGTTTTGTAATATTATAACCGCCATTTTGTTTTGATACGGATTATGTTCTTTAGTATATTGTAAAATGGATTTCATGATGTACATTTTTTTAAACATATGTTATCGCGTTGAGCGATTTTTTAACTACGAAAAGCTTAGCTGTATTTAATAGTACTAATTTAAGGCCTGATAATCCTTTACTTACATTACTGCTATAACCTAGCTAGGATGTGAGGAATCCATGTTAGAAACATATATTTAATATTGAAATTCTTAGAGAACTGTATATAAATAAATATTAGGTCTTTACCTATGAAATTGCCGTTCTGCAGTACTGGCCATTTCAAATCAAAATATTTTTTGTTTGGCTAAGAATTCTAATTTCAAATTAATTTTATTTTAAAAACATGGATTTTTTTTTCCAAAAGTAGTCATTTGTTTATTGATTAGTGTTACATTTTCATCGCATTTAAATCTTTTTCGTCATCATGGATACGTTAAAAATTCGAGTAATTATGGAATATGAGTACCGTCGTGGCAGCAACGCGGCACAAGCGGCACGCAACATCAACGACGTTTACGGAGCTAACACTACAAACCAACGCACTACCTGTTATTGGTTTGCTCGCTTCCGTTCTGGAAATTTCGACCTGAAAAATGAACCTCGCGGTCGTCCGAAGACTTTGGTCGACAATGACGAATTAAAGGCGATTGTGGAAGCTGATGATACACAATCTACGGCTGAATTAGCAGCAGCTTTCGACGTTAGCGTCAAAACAATATTGGTCCATTTGCGTCAAATTGGCAAGGTAAAAAAGCTTGACAAATGGGTGCCCCACGAACTCAATGATCGCCAGCGCGAAGTACGCGTCGAGACGTGCCTTGCACTGCTCAACAGACACACAAATGAAGGAATTTTGAACCGCATTGTTACCTGCGATGAAAAATGGATTCTGTTTGATAACCGCAAGCGCTCAGCAAGTTGGTTGGATCCTGGTTCAGCACCTAAACAATGCCCTAAACGAAAACTTACCCCAAGAAAAGTGATGGTCACTGTTTGGTGGTCTAGTCGCCGGTGTGATTCAACACAGCTTCTTACCAAACGGGGTGAGCATTACTGCAAATGTGTACTGTGAAGAATTGAACACAATGATGGAGAAGCTGGCACATCTCCAACCAGCATTGGTCAATCGCTCGTCTCCGCTGCTCCTGCACGACAACGCGCGACCTCATACTGCACAGCAGACGGTCTCCAAGTTGCAAGAACTGGGGTTGGAAGCTCTCCGTCATCCGCCCTACTCACCAGACCTTGCGCCTACAGACTACTACTTTTTCCAGAATTTGGATAACTTCTTGGCGGGAAAAAAATTCAATACCCGAGAGGCAGTACAAAATGCCTTTGAAGAATTTGTTGCCTCCCGTCCAGCTGATTTCTTTAAGAAGGGCATCAATAAACTGCCACTGCGTTGGCAAAGATGCATTGATTGCATGGGTGATTACTTCGATTAATACAAATAAAAAATACATGAAAAAAAATCATTTAAATTTTTTCATACAAAACGGCAATTTCATAGGTAAAGACCTATTATATTGTCTTGATACAATAAATTTTTATACAGTTATCTTGTGCTATATCAAGGAGCTTCTGGCTCAATAAAAACAGCCGCTCGGGTTGATCGAAGGTTAAGCTACGCTCGCCGAGGTCAGTCTGAGGATGGGTGACCGTTAGTAACATATCGAGACTCCTCCGTGCCTCGGAAAGCACGTTTACCTGTTGGTCCCGGCTGTCATTTGTAGATCTTTGACAGTCGTCACGGGTAGTCAGAAGCCCGAAAGTTTGACAACCAGTCTTACCAAGGGCTATCATGTTGCCCAGTAACTGGGTTGTGGAGGTCAGATAGGCAGTCGCTCCATGTAAAATACTGGTATTCAGCTGCGTCTGATTAGACTGGAAGTCGACCCCAACATAGTTGGAAAAAGGTTAGCCAGATGATGATGATGAAGGCTGTACCTTTTTATGGACAATTAGCACATCACCCGCGACTTCTTCCGATTGTATTTCGTCCCTTCGAGTTTTAAGATCCACCCCTTTAAAAAGATATTTTGAAAATAAAACATTGCTTTATGTAATACTTTCTAATATGCACTGTTTGTCTCTGCATCACCCAAAGGTTGACTGTTAGAAAATGCCTATGGCATTAAGTCCGCCTCTGTACATTTGTGTGCTTAAAGTATTAAATAAATAAATAATGTAGCTTCCTAAATGTAAAAGATTTTTTTAATCTATTCATAAGTTTCTGCGTTATCCATTACAAACAAACAAATAAATATTTCTTCTTTTTATTTTTTTAGTAGCCTATACTGTCCCACTGCTCGACAAAGGCTTCCCCCAAGTCGGTCCAAGTATTTTTTCCACGTGCCACCTCGTGAAAGTTATTATATTAGTTTAAATAAATTTAATTAAACAGGGGTCGATCCTATAGGCACCAACCGGTCACAAAAAAAACAACAAAACAAAAATATTTTTATTCGTCACTCGAACCCGTCACTCGCCGCTGCCACAAGATTTATCTCGAAATTCTGAAACTTACCTTCTCGTTTTGAAAATAAGTTCGTAATAAAATGAATGAATGACACATGCCACAAAGTTTTCTGCCGTTACCTAGTAAATAAGTAGGAGTTTTGGCTGAAATAAATCAATACTAACAGTTCAGAGTGACTCGTCAAACTCGTAATTGAAATGTTAGGGGCGTGGGATTCATAAATCATGTTTGAACGTGGATATAAAGAAGAACGCATGGTTACCTTGTTCTTTTATTTTGATGTTATAATAATAATATATCTGTTTTTCAAAAACAAAACTATTCAAAAAAATATTAATTAAAAACAAATGTTTCTTTTTTCAAATTTGTTCTATTTGACGTTAGATTACTGTCAGTTTAGTATGGGGTCTTTCTTTTTATGTACTTAATAATAATATAATTTGTTTTTAAATTTATTTAACTTTAAATTTATCAAAAAAAAAAATATTTTTTTAAATTTGTTCTATCTGACGTTAGATTACTGTCAGTTTATTATGGGGAAAACATTAACCTGCAACACGTTTTCCTAAGAATCCTATAATCAAAATGTATTCAATATGTCAATAAGGAAAAAATATTCCATTTTTTCTCTTATTAAATACATTTGAAAATATAAAAAAATATGGAATAACATATATAGGCGAGGATTGAAGGATAGAAGAGATTTTTTATAAATTTATTTGAAACAGAGTAGTAGGCATTTCCAATAAGTTTAAGGATGTTATCATAAGTGATTGTGAAAAACGTGTGCGTCTCGGGACGCCCGACAGAAGTGATAACTTAAACTAATCTAAGTTGAAATCGATTCTGTAATGTTCCGAGGATCATCTTCTGCTTGTTACATCATATTTTTATAATCACTTTCAAAAACGGTGATTGTTTAAGGTTACATGCTCACTGTCAACAGTATGTGTCTATCGCACACTAAACACTGAATGGGGGGAAGCGTCTGACCGAAGTACAGCAAGTACTGTGGGTTAGAAAGAGAGAGGAGGAGCTTGCCTACCGCTGAGAAAGGGAAGCCAGACAGACTGACACCGTAACGCGTTACGTAACGAAGCGGTTTACCCTCCCATAAGAAGTTATCCCTTCAGAAATACTTTTACGCATCAATGCCGTGGTTGATCTTGGTACGCATAATTTGAAGTACAGGGTTAACTTAAATACGTAATAAAACGATATGCGTGACGTACAGGAACATTATAGTGGGTAACAGCTCAAGAACTCAGTTCCCTGGTAGAATGTGTGAGGTGTGAGTGTGTGTGTGTGTGTGTTTCCTGGGAATAAAAACTGACTTGTATGCCGTGACAGCAAACGGCGCTCTCTTATGCCGTCATGCGTCATGTCATGTCAAGAATAATATGTTTCTTTTATTAAGAAAACTCTTTCATTTTTGCTTCATGTTTATTCAATTTCGATTTTTTACATCTGCCGGGAGTCCTGTGAGGGGTTAACTTTTTTTGTATGTGGAAATAACCCTTTATTCTGCAAAAGAGTAATTCAAGACTCAAGTTTCGTGTAGATACAGAGGCCAGCACATCAAGCTACCCCAAAGTGTCAAATTTATTTGATAGGTTTTCAACTTTTATAACAAACGGATAAGGTTCATGTATAATTAGGAAAATCTGATAGTTTGGGGTAGCTTGATGTGCTTGCGTCTATATATCTACAAACGATGAGATATTTTATACGAGATTATTAAAAAAATCAAGAAAGAAACTATTTTAGCCTATACTAAACTAGTATCTAAAAACTTTGATCACTGACTTTTACTGCCTTGTTTGTCAATAGACAAACAAGGCAGTAAAAGTCAGTGATCAAGTGAGACTTCATGCTTAGCAGTAACGCTTATAACCTATTGGTTATAACGCTTATAACCTATTGGTTATAACGCTTATAACCAATAGGTTATAAGCGTTCCTTGGGTTCGACTCCCATGTCAGGCAAAGTGTTACTGGGTTTTTCCATCAAGAAAGTAGCAGCTCGAAATATGGAATTGTGCCCGGTTGATGGCAATTGGCTCGTCCCCTATAATAACATAGGACTTAAACATAACTGACGAACTTCATCACTGATCTTTCTACAGAGCTTAATTATTCCTATTCAAAACAGTCATCTTTCATTTCCAATATTTAATTAAAATATTGTCAAAATCGTTATTTTGACAATATTTTTAATCCATGCTAAAATCACCCTTACTGATGACTCTACAACCCGTTCCCACAGCTACCTCTTATCACACCCAATCATAATCAGAGTACGCCATTCTGAACCACAATAAATCTGGCCCCCAAAATCCGTGGCCCCCATCAATCTTGGGCCCCATCCAGTACTCTAACTCATGTTTACCTCGCGAATTTCCTACAGCGAAAGGTGAAAAATGCTGGCATTCGATAATAATTTTTCATGTCACAAAGAGCTTTGCCCTGCAATATCATAATACGGCGTAGTTTATACGTATTTTGTTTTGTGTGTTCTTTTTTCAAAGACGGCTGTTTTTGGCGGTAAATGTTTTTAAATTTGGAAGTTGCGTTTGAAGGAGTGAGCTAATTGCATTCTTCCTCGATAGTTGTTTATAAATAAATAAATAATTCTGGACAATCCACACAGCATCATCTAGCCCCAAGCTAAGCAGAGCTTGTGTTATGGGTACTAGATGACTGATATACTTAATACAATACATTACATAGATACTCGTAGATATTTTTAAAAATATGAAAGCAACTCTGTCTGTCTCTCTCTCTGTCTGACTGTCTGTTACCTTGTCAAGCTTAATACGCTGAACCAATTTATATGTTTTAAAAGGACAGGACAAAGGATAGATTAACATCCGCTACTTCGTCCGACAACTGCCAAAAGCAGTTCTAGATATTTTGCAGGAACCATCTCTTGTTTTTAAGCCTCGTTGGCTTAGTAGTTTTTCGTGTTTCTGTCTTTATAATTACACGTACGTTGCACACTTGCGTAGCGTACATAATTGACAACACATTTGGCGCAGTGGCTGAGTGATCGGTTCTTACGCCGCGTGTGTCGGGTTCGATTCTCGTACGAAACAATTATTTCCACGGCCTACACGTAGTTGTTCCGTGTCTGCCTGTTGTTGCATGTGAGTTTAAATGTTTGTAAACTCACCCACGATACAGGAAAAATTCCTAGTGTGGGGAAACTTTTTTTTTTACATTGCACAAGAATATGTAACATTCTATATCTATGGTTAAAGTTAAGTAGCAAACCTCGCATAAAGGGACCACGAACGCTCAAATAAAGGTAACTTTTCATAGTATTTATTCAAAAAATCATTACTTAACCCTTTTACCGGCCCGCGGGGTCACGTGTCACGGCCGGCGCGTCATTAGCCTGACATGAAGGTGTCACAAACCAGTAATTTCCGGATAAATCAGCTTTGTGTCCCATATGTACGTTTGCTGCGTTACAGGATTATTAATGATGGCGTTTTTTTGGTGGCGTATTATTATTTTAGGGGCAAAATTATAATGTGGGTTACATTTTACTGGGGTAAATTTGAGCGCCAGTAGTAAATACAAATATTTGTTCAATGTGATTCAGACACGGTTCAAATCACGTAACACCTAAACTGCCAAACAACGAGACACAATAGAAAATGTATTATTTGTCGGTCATTTGGCGTTCATCTTGTTATATACAAACATTTAAAGTCACATACAAGAGTAGCCAGACTCGGAACAATTACCTGTAGGCCATACAAATATTTGTTCCGTGCGGGAATCGAACCCACGACACGCGGCGCAGCAGTCGATCGCTCAGTCACTGCGCCAACCGTGTCGTCAAAAGTGTCCCGTGTCCGTGTGTCCGTGCATTATAAGCGGACTGTATGTTCTTATGAGAAATAAATTTCTTTATACCTATATAAACCTCACAAAACATTTACAAGACTACTTCTACTCCACACAAAGGTGGCACACATAATCATGAAAGACACACTTAACTTACATAATTATTTTCATCATACAACATTAACAGGGTGTTACCCCAAGCAATAATCAGATCGTTTGGCTGCGAATAATTATTACTTAGCATTCGGAAAGGGCCGCAAAGTGCTTGGCACTGCAATTTGCGAATTCTAGGGAGGCAAGAGGTTAAGTAAAGCTAGGCGTACAGATACTTACGTAAATTTCGGTTGTGGGATTAAGTTTTTGTGAGTGGAGTTCGTGGCTAAATAAAACATCTTCATGGATCGGTCGAAGGCTAAGCTACGCTTGCCGAGGTTAGTCTGTGGATAGGTGACCACTAATAATAAAAAATAATGATAACACTGGACAATCCACACAGCATCATCTGGCCCCAAGCTAAGCTGAGCTTGTGTTATGGGTACTAGATGACTGATATACTTAATACAATATATTACTTAGATAGATATTTTTTTATTATACATAGGAAATACCCAAAACACCCGGAACAAATATTTGTAGATCGTACAAACATTTGTCCCAAAGCGGGAATCGAACCCGCAACCTCTTGTGTCGCAGGCGGACCTTCGCCCGCCGCGCCGAATCGGTCGTCAAACATTAATTAGATATAGATACTCTTCCGTGCCTCGAAAGCACGTTAAACCGTTCGCGTTGGTCCCAGTTGTCATTTGTAGATAATTGACAGTCGTTACGGGTCACAGTCAGAAACCCGAAAAGCTGACAATCAGTTACTGGGCTGTGGGGGGTCAGATAGGCCGTCGCTCCATATTATAAAATTCTGGGATTCAGCTGCATTCGGTTAGACTGGAAACCGACCCCAACATAGTTGGGAAAAGGCTGGGCAGACTACAGATGAATTCCTTTTTTTATTTTTGTTCACAGAGGGCAGTAGGAGAGTTGATTTCCAAGTATTTTGGCCTTTGTTCAAATTTTATTTTCATTTTTAATACCTCTGTGGAAGTTGGGAACGCGTTGTGTAAATTTGATTGGTTTTCTGCGAATGACAACGTTAAAGGAAATGGGTGACGTCACTGCTTATAATTTTACCACAATCTCTTAGGGAGAAGCCATACAGAGGACACGTAAGACGAGGACATGTCACAGAGATGGCAGAGACTGGGCACGGACGCGACTTTTCTAATTATGTAGAAGAGACGAAATTCGGGTACGGTTACGCATTTGACGCGACATCAGTGACGTCAGAGACACTTGGAAATCACCCCTCGCCGCCGCTACGTCCGTGCGTTGTCCTCGCCGCCTCTGCATGTTTTGCAATAAAACAAAATCCAAGAAATGTCTGCGCCCGGTCCTCTCTATTTGTGTGTGTTTGTGTCTCTGTGAGTCATCATCATCCTGCCCTTATCCCAATTTATTTGGGGTCGGCGCAGCATGTTTTCTTCTTCCATACATCTCTATTTTCCGTCATCTCGTGGGTCACCTCTTTTCTTGCCATATCCTCTTTCACACAATCCATCCATCTTTTCTTTGGTCTTCCTCTACTCATGTAACCCTGCACATTCATACTCAAAACTTTCCTCACAACATGGTCCTCATTCCTTCGCATCACATGCCCATACCATGACAACCGATTTCCACACAACTTCTCGGTCACAGGCGCAACTTTAAGACTTCCTCTTACATACTCATTTCTTATTCTATCCATTCGCGTAACACCACACATCCCCCTCAGCATTCTCATCTCAGCTGCATGTAACTGCCTTTCATTCATGCCTTTTGCGGCCCAACACTCTGATCCATACAAGACAGCAGGTCTAACCATTGTTTTGTAAATCTTCCCCTTAAGTTTAAGGGGAATATGGGGGTCACAGGTTGTTCCCGTTACCTGCCGCCATTTCATCCACCCTATGTTAATTCGGTGCTTGACAGCCCGATCTATTTCTCCGTCACTTTGCACGAGTGAACCGAGATACCGAAAGTCGGAACAGACTCTGTGAGTGATTGTACTTATTTAAAAAAAAAGAGAGAAAGACAAAGAGAGACAAATAGACAATAGAAATCATTTATTTGCCAATAATGTAGGTATACAGATATAATGGTTATTTTAATGAGCGTTTCGGTACATTTTGCCTTCATACGGCGGCGTGCAAAATTATTGACATTAACACTAATTATTGCTAATAATTAAAATTAAAAAAAAATAACTAAGACAAAGCGAAAGACTAAGAGAAAGACAAAGAGATGTTTTGCATTTGAATGAAGTCTTTAAATTTTGTATGAAAGTCCATTGAAAAGACACCACGTCTACACCATACGTCCTTTCTGTCTGGCTCGCGCCTTAGGAGAACATTTGAAAATACATCATAAATATTACTTATTTCTTGCCAAGAATGACATAACTAAATCACCATGCGTCACTGAAAAACACGCAAACCTAACACTTAAAATCACACACTCAACTTGAAACTCGCTCACCCTATCCAGATTCCCCCAATAATTTTTATCACTCGCAATAAAATCCCCCAATCTCGGTGTGCGCTTCCCCCATCACAATTCCATTTTAATGCGATCGTTTGCTAAGCTCACTTCGCACGGCGCTAATGTTAGAGCGAGTACGTCATAGGGCATGGTCGATGAATATACTGAAATAGTGTAAATGGTAAGAAGTGGTAGTGTTAGTTACTAAATTATAATATAAAAATATAATAATGCTGGACAAGCCACACAGCATCTAGCCCCAAGCTAAGCAGAGCTTGTGTTATGGGTACTAGATGACTGATATAGGTACTTAATACAATACATTAAATAGATAGATATACGTACGTAAGATCGTACAAACATTTATCCCAAGGCAGGAATCGGACCCGCAACCTCCATCATCGCAGGCGGACTATCGCCCGCCGCGCCAATGGTGGTGTGGTGGAAGGTTGAATTTGGGTTACTTTCTATTGCGTAATTGAATTTGTTATGGATCCCAAAAGTAGTAAGACAACACAGCTATACAATATGGTGAGATTCAATTGTAAGTCCATTAAGCGTTCTTTTGGAAGTGTGAGACGTACCTATCTGTAAACCGCCGATATAGAGGCGCTTCAAGAGACGTGGTTTCAGCCACACGATATACTCACCATACTTGGTAACAGTTGATGAGAAAACTTCAAATAAACCGTTTACAATCATTATAATAAATAATCATCGCAGCGGGCGAAGGTCCGCCTGCGACGCAGGAGGTTGCGGGTTCGATTCTCGCCTTGGGACAAAATGTTTGTATGATCTACAAAGATTTTATTCCGGGTGTTCTGGACATTTACTATGTATAATAAAATATCTATCTATGTAGTGTATTGTATTAAGTAGATCAGTTATCTAGTACCCATAACACAAGCTCTGCTTAGCTTGAGGCTATATGATTCTTTGTGGATTATCTAGCATTATTTATTTAATACAATTTTCTTGCTTCTTTTTGTGCCCGTGTTTTGTTTACTAACAGTAGCTTTTAAGAACTATGTACCTGACTAATAATTGGGCCTAATTGCCATAAAATAATAAAAAAAAATATCCGGAGAGGCTCTACCCCAAGAGTCTTTGGACCTGAACCCAGCGTACCCATCCCCTTCAATCAGCTACGTGGTATTAATTTACCCACACAAGCAAACAGCTGAGGAAATAATGTATTATTCTAACTCCTCCGCTGTTCTTTTCTGATTAATTTCGTTGATGGGTCCAAGACAGTTGAATCGTTTCACCGGGACTCTTCGGGCTTCATTGACTCCACGCTTCTGGTGGTCGCCGCTGTTGAGTCTGGCTTTCAGGAGTTGCAATGGTTTGGGAATAGTACGGCTAGTCCCCAAAAAAAACAGGCAGTTGATGGACCTCGGCACTGGGCTGCAAGATACAGAACAGCCCAAGAAGTCCTTGACATTATAATCATTAATCATAATCATTTAATCTGTTGCGAATATAGGTACAAAAGAAAAGGTCTTTAACATACGACATTAGCCATATCCTATCATAAAGCATGCAAATTTACAATCACATAGGTATTTACGAAATTAGATTTTAACTATAAAAGACATTATTTAAAATATTGTATGAATCAAATCCACACATCCCTGGCTATAGCTTACCAGCTGCTTACTGAGACTGTCGCCGGATACTTGTGACTTTCATTCATGGGCAATATATTTCCGAGCAAGTAATAGGTATTCTCCTCGTAGTAACAGAAAGACTGCAAACGTTAGTTACTGCTGCATGAGGTTCTGCGATACCCAGGTGAGACAATGTGTTGACAATTTGACGACCGATGTGGCGCGGTGGGCGAAGGTCCGCCTGCGACGCAAGAGGTTGCGGGTTCGATTCCCGCCTTGGGACAAATGTTTGTACGATCTACAAATATTTGTTCCGGGTGTTCTGGGTATTTACTATGTATAATAAAAAAATATCTATATATGTAATGTATTGTATTAAGTATATCAGTCATCTAGTACCCATAACACAAGCTCTGCTTAGCTTGGGGCTAGATGATGCTGTGTGGATAGTCCAGCAATATTTATTTATTTATGTTATTGGAAGATTTAAGTAGCATCTCGGAGTCAGGATTTCTGCTCGACAGATGACAACAAGCTCGCCCCCTTCTACATGGGACTTAAACATAACTGGCGGTGTGCTTCAGGTAAACCTCTGCCTACCTCTTCCGTGAAATCAAGCGTGATGTTGAGATGTTAACAGAAATAAATATCCATAATTCCACATTTAATTGAACGACATGATATCGCTGTCTGAAAGGCTTTTGTTAAGGGCCAATTAGTGAAATATCCGGAATTATTGAAATCCGTACGAACATACAAAGTAAAAAGACATTTTTGTAAAAGTAAAATGTTATACGTTATATGTCGAGGTTTTTAAGTCCTGAACGGGAATTATGTGAAATTATTTTGCTTATTTGTTGATATATTTTATACTATGGCGTGAACTTTAGGGTTCTGTAGTCAATTGGCAAAAACGGAATACCTACTTATAATTTCATCTTGTCCGCCTGTTCTTCTGTTCGTCCGGATGTCAGACAGCTACTTTACTCGGCGTCTATTGACACTTTACAGAGTGGAAGCAACTTTCTGAATGAAAAAGAATCTGTAGGCTCTTAGAACTTAGTTGCATATTAAGGCATTGCAATTTAAATGGTTATAGTCATAAAAAAGAAAGATATTACATCCGTAACATATAGAGGTAATTTTTTTTAATAATACTTCCGTCAGAGAACCAAAATTACTGACATAGCTCAAATAATTAGCAAGTTGAAGTGGCAGTGGGCTGGCCATATCTCGCGAAGAACCGATAACCGCTGGGGTAAACGTGTTCTTGAGTGGAGACCGCGACTCGGCAAACGTAGTGTAGGACGCCCTCTAACCAGGTGGGATGACGATCTGCGAAAGACTGCAGGCAGATGCTGGATGCGGCAAGCTGAAGACAGGGCGCTATGGCGCTCATTAGGAGAGGGCTATGTCCAGCAGTGGACTAATATAGGCTGATGGTGATGATGATTTTTTTTTTGTAAGTTTGTATTTAGGGGGTAATCTCCGGAACTAATGATACCATTATAAAAAAAAAACACTGTTGGAAAGCTACATTATTTCTGAGTACTAGGTATAGGCTATTATTATCTTCAAAACTATGCTTTTAAGGGGGTGGAGGGGATGTTAAATTTAGAAGGGAAAAGTACGAAATACACGCGGACGGAGTCGCGGGCGAACTGCTAGTAACTACTTAGTATTACAGTTATACAGTTGGCTTCGATCCAGGACTAACGTGGGCCACTTATTGTTGGTTTTGTTTGGAATTAGAAGTCATGGTGAGAAGCCTTTGCCCAACAGTGGGATGATGCAAGCTAACAGTATCAGTAGAGTTTGACGACACGGTTAGCGCAGTGCTTGAGCCATCGGCTGCTGCGCCGCGTGTTATGGGTTCGATCCCCGCACGAACAAATATTTGTATGACCTACAGGTAGTTGATCCGGGTATGGCTGTTTGTGTATGTGAGTTTAAATGTTTTTAAATGCACCCACGATGCAGGAGAAATTCCTAGTGTGGGGCATCGTTTACTTTTTTTAAAGAAAAGAAAAAGTTAGTTATAGCAAAAACACAAGGATCCCTATTTTCCCACTAAAAAGTAAAGTACCAAGTACCAGCCTATTACTGTTCCACTGCAGAGCAAAGGCCTCTTCTCATACAGAGAAGGCACGAGCATTAATCACCACGCTTGCTCAAGACGGGTTGATGAATTCAGAATGATATTAATTTATATAAGTCCAGGTTTCCTCACGATGTTTTCCTTCACCGATGTCAGTGATGACCAAGATAAACTTAGAAAGTACATATGAATTGAAAAAACTCAAATTGGTACCTGTCCAAGTTTGAACCCACAACCTCGTGCACAAGAGGCGGCCCTAAACCACTGGGCCATCATGACATTCAACTTCCCACTACCTACGCACAAACTTCACGATCACAATAAGTAGGTACATAGTTTGTTCGTCTAACATTCTTAACATCAAAGCTTCAGTCATATTGTGCCTATTATGTAATTTACACATCAAAAGAAAATCGTTTTTTTGTGCCAAATTCGTTAAAGTTAAGGCGAAAGCACCGGGGTAGACCGCGATATTCAAAGTTTCATGTTTTTTGAATTTACAAAATTAATATTATAATAAAAGCTCGGTGAGGAGCTCGTGGCTAAATAAAAACAGCTGCACGGGTTGATCGAAGGATAAGCTACGCTTGCCGAGGTCAGTCTGAGGATGGGTGACCGTTCGTAACATATCGAGACTCCTCCGTGCCTCGGAAAGCACGTTAAGCCGTTGGTCCCGGATGTTATATGTAGATCTCTGACTGTCGATACGGGTAGTCAGAAGCCAGAAAGTCTGACGACCAGTCTTACCAAGGGGTATCTTGTTGCCCAGTAACTGGGTTGTGGAGGTAAGATAGGCAGTCGCTCCATGTAAAATACTGGTGTTCAGCTGCATCTGGTTAGACTGGAAGCCGACCACAACATAGTTGGGAAAAGGCTAGGCAGATGATGATGATAATAAAAAGTCAGTATGAACTTGTAGATATGGCAGTAAAAAAGTAATTTGCAACCATTACAAATATGTATTTCCAGCAATATAATCATTACAACTCTCTCAAGTAGAATTGTCCTTAAATTTAGTGATTTCATATAAAAGTCATTTAATCTGGTAATTTGAACTCAACGAGTCGTATTAATAAAATTTTGACTACCACAAACAAACAAACAGACACGAAAAAGAGCCGGTTAGCGCAATGAGGGTTCCGTACGATCATAAATGTGTTTAAATTTTCATCGGCAACGCCTATAATTATGAGTCAAGGGAATTATAACAGTGCGGTTTTAGGTTAGCGCCATCTCTTGGCCGATAGTGGAACTAATGTAATTTTTTTGATGATTTCTGAATAAGTGTGCTATTTGGAAACATTGTTTTATTTTTCCCGTAATCTTAACATAAACTTCTATCACATAAGTATTGATTTCACGAAACTTTCGGTCGACACTTCACTTTACCAGACGGCTGGCCCTTTTTTTTTTGGCCAAAAAATCAGCATTGCCATTCAACGTGGCAATGCTACCAGCCCTCTTGGCACTTCTCCCGTTGACAGTGATGCGTATGAATTTTCCGATGCCATGTGATTATTTATTTTATTTTAGTTTTATCGTTATTTAACAATAAATAAACATCACATAAGTTCCCTTTACGACTTTGGTACGGAACTTTTAAAATTGTTTAAAGGTATAGCCACAGTATAAACATTCATATTGCATTTAGTAAAAAGCTGTTATTTTAAAATTACAAACAGACACTTCAATTAAAAGTTTAGATATAATATAACGTAATACTGAGTTGCCAGTTGTAAAAAAACCCTAAGAACATTTGAATTTCGTGGCTACCCTGGCGGAACCCTTTTATTGTACGTGTTATGTATGTAATTATATTCATTGACCTTTTATTTTGAGTGTGGGTAGACATTGTCAATGGAGTTGTATTGTGTCGTGTAGAAAATGAGCATATTGTCTTTATTGGTACGAAGTCTGGGGATTGCTTTTGTGTTTTCTTGGAATTTAAATGGGTTATTATGACACGTGTAAGTACCACACGATTGTATAATCTTGTCTGAGGCGTCGGCAGAGTTGGTTAAGATTTGTTATGGTTGCAGTGGGTATGGACGGATGACGTCCATCGCCCCCCATACATCAAGAACCAAGGCGTAGATAGAGATGGATAGAGTATTATTATTTTTTTGGAATGGGCTTCACGCAGTGTATCCTTCAAGGATATCTACTGCTTAACCAAACTATCCTGTGGGGGCTTAGTTAGAAATTAAGGCCTCCAGCCAGGGCGTATAAAACCTAAACCTAGAAAATAACATAAGGCTGATCGTGATACTAATAATAATTACCTACTTACTTAGTGTCCTAAAATTAATATGATAGTAAATAAGTACTGCATCTTTTAACGATATGTTTTATTATACGAGTACACCCAGTCACTAGAAACTACCGCACCGTACGTGCTCAAAAGGTAATAATGTTGAATATTATTCATTGCTGCTCAAAGGCAAAAAGCATAAGGAAAACCACGGTTGCACCCACTGTCTCAGTTAAGTCTACAATCGCAAAAAGACAATATCATAGGCAATCATCACATTTATGCAATATTCTTAATAAATAACTTAATATATACCTACCTTCCGGGAATGCAAAAACGCTTTATCGATGAGACAATGACCTCAAATTACTAGAGACAATTTTATTAATTTCCACCTGTATAATGTGTGGGTACAACCCTCACTCCAACACTTACTCTCACACACATTCACTTCCACATCATGTCACACATAACACACACACCAACACGTTTCTTGGCCTTTCATTTATCATATTAGTAAGTGTATAAGTATAAGCTTAAGTAGTAGTACTCGCAGTATACATTTTATTTATAATATAAATAAATAAATAATGCTGGACAACCCACACAGCATCATTTAGCCCCAAGCTAAGCAAAGCTTGTGTTACGGGTACTAGATGACTGATATACTTAATACAATATATCACATAGATACTCGTAGATATTTTTACTATGCGAGTACATAGCAAATAGGTACCTAGAACACCCGGAACAAATTATTGTAGATCGTACAAACATTTGTCCCAGGGCGGGAATCGAACCCGCAACCTCCTGTGTCGCAGGCGGACCTTCGCCCGCCGCGCCATATCGGTCGTCAAAATTATAAAATATCTTGCTTCAGAATCAATAACTTTATATCAATTACCTAGGGAAGGGCGGAGCATCCTTATACAAGCAAACTATTTGCTAAAAAGGAGTCTTCCCATTCTAACTAGAGTAAGTTATTTAAGTTGAAGCAATAAACATATGGTTTTTTTTTTCAAAGGAGCACCGCGTTAAAATATTGATTGGTGCTCAAACGGGAATACTTCCATAACACGTATGAAAGCAGAAGGCGGAAGAAAGTTGATAAGCGCATTTTTTTTTTTTTGGAATGGGCATCTCGCAGTTTATCCTTTAGGGATATCTACTGCTTAACCGAACTTTCCTGTGGGGGGCTTAATTAAAATTAAGGCCTCCAGCCAGGCGTAAAAACTTAAAAACTAAGCGACCGATCGCTAAGGGTACCCCCTGCGGGATACGAACCTCGGCTTAGGACGTCGCTGAAGAGGACAGCAAGGGACAGGCTGGATCAAATAGATATAATGATTTAGGGACATTTTAATCATTTACCGGCTCAGCTTCGCGGGCTGGCTCTAGCAAAGGGTCGCGAGGGGGCATCGACGGGGTCGTCGCGACGGGCCTCATTGATAAGCGTGTAATAAATCAAGCGTGCAATCGCCGCGCCGCCGTCGCGAATAGCTGTCGACTGGTGGGCAGTGGTGGGGCGCGTGCTGGCCGACGTGGTGACGTCGTCGCCGGCGCACCTCTCTCGCTGCGATCGTTAAGCGGCTTCCTGGCTTCGCGCGCCGCGTTCGGCAGGTAAGCAGTGGTATCCCCTCACATATAAATGATGAAATTATATTTATTTCTATAAATAGGTTTCTAAACAATAATTTGACTCGTCGTAAAATGGAATACCTAACTAAAAGACTAGGTTGGTATGTGGTCGCAGTCTCTTTTAAAGTCCAGACATTATCTTGGTCAGTTCATGTGAGGACCATGCTGATTAGTGTCTGAGATGGTCTTTTGACGAAAGAACCGCAAAGTTGTCTCACAGAAATGTTATTATTATCGTCAATCTAATGTATGTATAAAATTCTCATGTCGCATGTTTGTTACCAAACTCCTCCGAAACGGACCGATTTGTATGAAATCTTGTGTGCATTTCGGGTAGGTCTGAGAATCGGCCAACACCTATTTTTCATACCCCTAAGGGTGGTCCACCCCAAACCTTTGTTTTGGCTTAAAATGTCAAAACGTCAGATAGTAGGTATATTAAAAAAAAAATACTAAATGTCAAACCTTAAAAACTATCGTTTTTGCTTAGTACCGTCGTGTACGAATACTACAAAAAGACTCCCAAATAATGTTTTACAATGGTCCAAAAGATGTAAAACGTCGAAATTCATGGTGTCAAGCACTGCGATGACGTAATCCCAAAATAACATAAACTTTTATTTTGAATATCATTTGAATACCTAAGTATTCTTAAAATAACTTAACAAACCACTGTAAATTACTGCTAGCCGCTACTAGATGGCGCTGTACATTTACGTCACGATTCAGAATCGCGGTGTTAAGATTCTCCGCCACTTGATGAGTCCAGACAAATATTATTATTAGCGAAAACAGTTACACATGCGCGTGCGCAGGCCCGATCCGGACCGGTTAATATTATGATATGCACGTGTGCGTGTCCGAACTGGGACGGTATTTACTACATTATATTTAATTATGAATCTTTTAATCTTATTAATTCATCAAATTTAAAAGGTTTATTGTAATAAATTTAAAAAACAGTATCAAGACTATAATTAATATTCATAATTATAAGATAAAGTTTTAAAATATATGTAAATAAAAACAGTTTTTTTTGTGAATTGAACAATGTACGTATGGAAAAAACCCAACGCACGGAAATCTGTTTTTAAAGCTTTATTTTGACATAACGGACAGTTCTGTTTTATTTCTAAGGTATGTATGGTACACAAGTTTGTCTTAAATAATAATTGGCGAAAGGTGCTAGCACATATTATTTTTTTTAATATTAGGTTAGGTTAATTGAATCAAACACCCCTGTCCTCGACTGGTATCATAATAATATTCACAATAATAGATAATAACTTTCGACAGTTATTCTATCTTACTGTACGCGCGCGCAGCAGTAGATACCGACACTGTTTCACACAGCCAAGGCCATATGATACAGTACGGCTAAGCCATGTATTTGATCATGGCCGAGTTTATCATAGTTTCTGAGAAGCTGGCTAAACTAAATGCCTAGACCAGCTCCTATTCTAGAGAAATCTTATTTCTTTAACAGACGTCGTCTGATACGTACTACACAGCTTTGGCGCGCCGGGGTACTTATGTATCGCGCGGTAACGAAACCATAGCGACTTTTAATTTTTCCTGTGCTGCCATCTATCGAGCTGAGTAGTAAACTTATAACTTATTGTTTGTAACGAATGCTATTTTTCCTTTATATTTTATTCAGATGGATAGTTTTCAAGTTTGTCAATTCAGGAAAAATAATAGAGAAGTAATTAATTAATTGTAATTGATACTAAAACCTGAATTCGTCCGTAGACAAGGCCATACGAGGTCCTGTGGTATCTGCCTAGTTTGTTTAGAAAATTGCTCATAGAACCTTATCTTTTTTTGATATCATTGTACTCATTATTATGAGTGATTTTACTAAGGGACACGCTGAATTGCGAAGAAACAGATGTTCAGTACATTTCCTGTACCTATCTTAAATCGATTCTCGATCGAATCGATTTTCGATCCCTTTCTTTTCTCAGTTGATTTTTTTCTTATTTCATTGTTTGTGTCTTAGTATAAGTTGATCGTTATAATGAGCACAATGTCTATGGCGGGTAAGGAGAACCGTGTTATATGAAGGACAAGTTGAAAAAGTGACCTGTGAGCCAGTCAAAAACCCACCAAAATAGAGCTAGTGTAGCAAGAGTTTTTTTTTTCCCTATATTATTTATTATGAATGTTAATGTATACTAATTTAATGTTAATGCAAGTACCTATTTACATTTATTTGGGACACGCACAGATAATAAATAAACACAAAAAGGAACTAAAATCTACACAATAACAAATAAAATAAAAACTAATCTTAACTAAATTAATTTTTACGCGTAGCTGCCTCGAAGTCGCAAGCACTAATGCTGAGCGTAAGGTCCTGCGTTCAATTCCTGGGCCGTGTATCAAGTTTTCCAAACTCAAATTTGTCAGCAGTAAGCCGGAGTTTTTAATGCCCGGTTGGAAAATAGGCTTGCCCCCTATTACGTGGGACTTAGACACAAATGGCGAAAAGTTAGTGTACAATACTCTCTGCCGAACCCTGCGTGGAATACAGACGTGATTATAGCTCCTTAACACGTCATAAGTATCTTTGTAAAGATAAAAGCCCAAATAACCCACATAGCTAAAAAAAAGATAAAGAAAAAAGAAGCGCTGTAACAATTCTTCTTCCTCTTTCATTGAACCGTTTCAGTGCCCGCTTAAAAAACTATTGGATCGGAAAAGGGACGAGTTTCACATTGTAGTCTTATAGGTACGTCCTAACTATTGTTCGTACCACTATCGATTCTTTATGTGAAATATTGTCTGTCCTTACAGCATGAAAATCTTCATAGTAAAAAATGAGGGTATGGGTGAAGACGTATGATGATTTTGTTGGCGTTAGGGTGTATGGGGATGAATTGGCTAACTTGTCAGTGGTGATGGGGGATGAAGAGGCAGCACAAGTGATGATAATGGAAAATATGCGTAAGGAGAATCTACTGCTAGTACATAATATTTTTATCACGATACGGTTGGCGCAGTGGTTGAGCCATCGGCTGGTGCGCCGCGTGTTGAGGGTTCGATCCCCGCACGGAACAAATATTTGTATGACCTACAGTTAGTTGTTCCGGGTCTGGCTGTTTGTGTATGTGAGTATAAATGTTTGTAAACGCATCCACGATACAGGACAAATAACTAGTGTGGGGAAACGTCTTATTAAAAAAAAAAGAATATCATCTTCTGCTTAGCTTTTTTCCAACTTCGCTGTGGTTGGCCTCCAGTACAACCAGGTACAACTAAATACGAGTGTTTCACATGGAGCTATTTCCTATCTGACCTTCACAAACAACCCAGTTGCTGGGTAACACGATACCTTTTGGTAATTCTAACCTATCCCATCGGAAAGAGGCGTGAGTTTATGTATGTATTAAGCACAGTACCCCATAACAAATGTTTGATGAATGAATTGGGATGACTGAAAGGCAATTACATCATTACATGCAGCTGAGATGAGAATGCTGAGGGGGATGTGTGGTGTTACGCGAATGGATAGAAGAAGAAATGAGTATGTAAGAGGAAGTCTGAAAGTGGCTTCTGTGACCGAGACATTATGTTGAAATCGGTTGTCATTGTATGGGCATGTGATGCGAATGAATGACTGAATGAGGACCATGTTGTGAGGAAAGTTTTGAGTATGAATGTGCAGGGCTACAAGAGTAGAGGGAGACCAAAGAAAATATGGATGGATTGTGTGAAAGATGATATGTGGCTAGAAAAGAGTGTGAGAAGTGACTCTTGAGATGACGACAAAGAGATGTATGGAAGAAGAAAACATGCTGCGCCGACCCCAAATAGATTGGAATAAGGGTAGGAGGATGATGATCACATAACAAATGTTTGTACTTTGGATAACCTGCAAGATATTTGAGCTATTTTATATTTATTTCTAGTATTAAAGTTTCCTTCTACAATTAGATGGATTAATAATATGCTTGTTTACAAAGCGTACTTTTAATGTGTATGTAGGAACGTGTGATTGCAAAACCGTGTCTAGAAACGTTGGTGGGTGATTAAACCCCCACGCGCTCACACATCGTTAACCGTTTGGTGATTAAGGTTATCATCCGTCCGGCTTTAACCTTATTCCGACCCGTATATTTGTGTTTGTTTTTTTTTTCGGTATTTATTTTTAACACTCTAGCTTCGAATCCGAGTTTGCTTGGCCAATTATTTATTGTCGATCAAAATTGGTGAGGATTTTCTCTTTTGTTTTATTTACTTACCGTGCGTTTCAACCTGTTGCCAATTAATGTTTTTCTTTCTTTCTTTACGTGCTCTCGTTTTTGGAAATAACATTTTGATATTTAAGTCAGTAGCAATCTGCCTTCCAAATATTATCTATTTTTGGAATAATAACTATGACACTCAGATATAACATTTTGTTTACGCTATAACTACCACCCTTTTTTATGACATTTTTAATAATACAAGTCATTTTGAAATCGATTTAATTTACATTTGGTGAAAGTATATTATTTGGAATCGACCTATTCTTTTCTTTATAGCTTAGTATTAAATGCTTAAAAAAAAAAACTACTGCCTATTATTATAATATTAGTAAAATTTAAATAGTTATTAAGATAATTGTATTTAAATGTATAGATATTAGTTTCTCAATTTTTTATCCTTTTGCTAACTAAGTACTAGGTAGGAGACACCATTTGCATGTTAATGTGTTACTGGAAATAAAAGGCCTTTTTATTTTCATTTTTTATTTTATTTTATTATTAAATGCTGATGTCGAATCCGCATGAAAAGTCTGTGCTTACACATAACATCACGCCTTTATTTTCCCCGAAAGGTTGGGCAGAGGTGTCCCTGTAGTAGCACCGACATTTCACCAGTTATGTTTTTAAGTCCCATGTAATTCCCAATACACAAACACTCCAGGCTGTTAATGAGAAAATTCCCATTGTGAAACTCAATATCACTTTTTCCGTACTAGGAATCGAATCCAGGACCTCACGCTCAACAGTCGCGCTTCGGACCACTAGACCCATGATGAGGCAGTCAATCGAAAAGGTCTTTTCCCGTCTATGCGATAAACTAGCTGGAATTAAAAGACTTACATCCAGCCAATTCTAACACTGGCTTCATCTCTTGCCTGTCCCGAATAGTTTCTACTGAAAGTTTACTTTGAGATCGAAAATTTTGATTGCTTAAGTCTACCAAGCACCTTATGCACAGTCGAGATGTTAATACCTTCGTCAGTTTTCAAATTCTTTCCATTATTAATTCTGTAGCAGTACACACGTACACACGCTCATAGTATGATTTTTGAATGACGATGGCACTGCACATACTAGGTACTGCATGGTAAACTAAATTCAATCGAAAGCATATGTATGTCAAAATAACATAAACCTTAAATCAACGTCTACTTTACATCGAACTACAATTGTTTAAAATTTTGTGGAGTATTAATCAAATCTGTTTTATTTAACTGGTAGCGACGAAAGAAAAAATTAAAAAAGAAAAAAAAAAAAGAAAAAAGAAATACTTTACCTTAAATTATAGCTATGATAGCTTACAAAGATTAGTCAAACAAAAAATAAAATATTATAATGAACCACCAAGAGTAATTTTACAAAATGCAGTTCAACATTATGACAATCTGAGTAGATAGATCAGTAAAGCAGATTATAGCATGCACGGAGCTAAGAAATAAGGTGATGATCGTATTTTTACCGTGACTGTACTTAGTCGACGATACGTAAGATCAAGCTTTGATCTCAGATGGTTAGGCAAATAAGATTATTGGCAAAGGGAAATAACTACGTAGAATGTTCGGAGTATTATGTATGTACTTCAGTTTGTTAAGTTTTCAGACTGATGCTGAAATGTAAGCAGTTTTGGCAATGTTATATGATAATGTTGTATGATAATGTTTCAGCTACATATTATGTTACAATGGTGGAGGAAATATTTTAATTGTATAAATTACAAGCGCTAATTTTATCAATGTTTCCAGAGTTCCAAACAAAACAAAACAAAAAAAAAGCATTAAAAAAAAACCTAGAAAACAATAAGTAACTAAAATTACTAATAATTAAATAAGTACAGAAATCTTTTGACCCTGTTCCCGATATCCGATGGATAGGTACATTTTTTTGTGTATATTAAATACTTTATTAGTTAATATACTTAACTTATAAGTTAAAATAATTAAAGAAATAGTAATAAATTAATAATGTGCCTTGCGGCTGCGTAAGTTATGAAAAATCAGAAAAAACAGTTTAAATAAAAAAAAAAATAGTAAAAAACGTGGACATTGAAAAAACTAACAAAAAATGACAAGGTCCAGGATCATAAAATGGTTGTGCGTCTATGTCCCTGCCATTTTGAATAATTATTAAATCATGTAAGTATCTTCCTATATAAATGTTATATAGGAAGATTAAGAATCATAACAAAATGACAGAAAAACAATACCCGGACGAAGTTCGGTCGCTAAGTCCATAATTTAATCTTTTCAAAAAGATAACTCGGTTTACGGCATTTCAGAAAAAATATCGAATATCGATATTATTGTACAACACACAGACACACCAATATCCAACCGCAGTATTGATGAAAATTAGCATCCAAACGAGAAGTTATGAAATTTTTAAATGGAAAACGTTTTTTCATGTGGCAATCAGCACTTGGTATAATCGAGGCTGGCAATATTTATATTTGACGTACCAATAAACATAATTTGGAGTTCAAATAAAAAATATCGATAGGTTATCAATTTTATTAATGTTTGCACAAACAATATAAGAAGTTAGCAACATTATTGTAATATGATTTACTAGAAGGAGGTTCATTTGAAATTTCTTAGTAGAAGCCTGAAGTCTGGATTCGTACCCGGTTGATGGCAATACTCTCGCCCCTTGTTACATAGGTACCAGCCTATTACTACCCCACTGTAGGGCAAAGGCCTCTTCTCATACAGAGAAGGCATGAGCATTAATCACCACGCTTGCTCAAGACGGGTTGGCGATTTCAGACTTATGTGAATTATATAAGTCCAGGTTTCCTCACGATGTTTACCTTCACCGATGTCAGTGATGGCCAAGATAAACTTAGAAAGTACATACGAATTGAAAAAGTCACATTTGTACTTGCCCAGGTTTGAACCCACAACCTCGTGCACAAGAGGGGAGGCCTTAACCACTGGGCCACCATGACATCATCATGACTGCAGTGGGACAGTAATAGGTATAACTGAAGGCGTGTGCTAAAAGCCGTCACTATCTCAGTGTGTGACACAGATGGTGCTATCCTAAGTATCTTCTTCTAATATATAAAATTCTCCTGTCACGGTGTTTGTAATTTATTTATTTATTTTTTAAAAACGTTGCCCCACACTAGGAATTTCTCCTCGTGTCGTGGGTGCGTTTACAAACATTTAAAGTCACATACACGAACTGCCAGACCCGGAACAATTACCTGTGGGCCATACAAATATTTGTTCCGTGCGGTAATCGAACCCACGATAAGCGCAGCAGTCGGTCGTTCAGCCACTGCGCCAACCGTGTCGTCAAATAAACTCCTCCGAAATGGCTCGACCGATTTTCGTGTAATTTTGTGTGCATATTGGTTAGGTCTGTAAATCGGACATAATCTATTTTTCGTACCCCTAAATGATAAGGATGGTCCACCCCAAACATTTTATGTGGCAAGACAACGTTTGCTGGGTCAGCTAGTAATATTATAAATGCGAAAGTAAGTTTGTTCGTTACCTTTTCCCTGAACGGATTTCGATAAAATTTGGCAGAGAGATAGATTGCACCCCGGGAAAGGACATAGGCTACTTTTGTTTACCAACAAACCACCCGGGTGAAGCCACGGGTGTAAGCTAATACACATATAATTATTAAATAAGCAGGTTCTCTTTTTCATAAGGAAATAACGACGGCTATGATGGTTGTGGCCCACTGTCCCGAGATACTGAGATCCCGGTATGACACCGTCAACGTCAAACTGCCTGAAGCGGGACCTGAACGGTTAACACTTTCTCCGGGCCCTGGGCCTGAACTAAAGCGAGGCTGCTGTGATGCGGTATTAAGGGTATGGGCTCCAGTTCAATCACAGACATAATATAAGTAATCTCGTGGCCAAATAAAAACAACTTCTCCGTCACAGGCGCCACTTTAAAACTTCCTTACATACTAATTTCTTATTCTGTCCATTCACGTTACACCACACATCCCCCTCGGCATTCTTATCCCAGCTGCATGCGACTGCCCTTCATTCTTTCCTTTCGTGGCCCAACATCCTGATCCATACAAGAGGACAGCAGGTCTTATCATTGTTTTACAAATTTTAATTTTCTCTTAAGTTAATTCATTTAATGTATTTTTTACAGAATAGTCCTACAAATTCTAAAGAAAAACATCGCCTTTGTCTATTTTTCCGCTCATAAATAAACAGTACGCTAAAAATATACTCTCAAATAACTCAAAAACGTAAAAAAAAATACAACTCTCCTGGTACTTTTAATTTAATAAATCATAACTTTGTATGGCTTTAAAAAATTAATACCCTACATACATTTAATTAGTTAAAAGCCTCAGTTTACAACGGTGGAGGAAACTTTATGTATTTTTTACGTTATTTAATTAACTTAGGTAGGTATATTGCAAAAGGTTGTTTAATTTTCCTTAATAATTAAATTATTTCAGGAGTAGGTTCATATTTCATCTGGCTAGCCTTAACAGCCAGTCTATCTTGATGCATCTGAACACCAGTGTTATTAATGGAGCGTTTTCCTATCTGAACCCCACAACCAAGTTACTGGGTAAAACGATACTCTTTAGTAAGAATGGTTGTTAGACTTTCAGGCATCTGACTGCCCGAAACAACTGCCAAAGATCTACGAATGACAGCAGGGACTGGAATGACTTAATTAGTCAGTCCTGGGCAACACCTTTGATAAGACTGGTTTTATTTTATTGGGACAAGCCCGCCACACTATTCCCAAACCACTGCAACTCCTGAAAACCAGAATCAACAGTGGCGTCAACCAGAAAAGCGTCGGGACAATGAAGCCCGACGAGTCCCGGAAAACGATTCAACTGTCATTGAATCAAAATCAAAATCATAATTAATTTATTCAAATTAGGCTGAGAATCAGCACTTTTTAAACGTCAACAAAAACAAAGACAAAAGTCAGTCCCCTAAAACGCCACCCTTCACCACTTCCTAGTGTTTTTGCTGGCAAGAAGAAGTGGCGGAACAAACTCCCACCAACATTGGATCCCGCAACGAAATTAATCAGAAAAGAACAGCGGAGGAGTTAGAAAAATACATAATTTCCACTTCCCTTCATATCAAGCAGGAGACAGAACAGAGCTAGGCCAATGGATGGTTGTCACAGTTCCAGGCTTCTGACTCCCTTAACGACTGTCGAAAGATCAACAAATGACAGCCGGTACCAGCTGCTTAACCTGCTTTCCCAGACACGGAAGGGTCTCGGCCACCCATCCACGGACCGACCTTGGCAAGGGTAGCTTAACTTTCAATCGACAAGTGCGGCTGTTAAAACTTATATCCAAGGTGTTATTATGTATTTACAAAATAAGAAACATAAACATGGAAGCCAGATAAACAAATTAACGTCTAAATGCGACTTCAAAGTTCGTACATACAAAAGAAAAAAAAAAGCACATTTCTTTTTGAAGGTCTGTCGGACCCCTACAATTAGGTCACACGCAATAGTGGATATTTGTAAAGAGTTGGTAATACCAGTGTTTTTATTTTGTAGTGGATATTATTCTTCATTTTATTTGATGTATGGGAAGACTTTCTCGTCTTGGGTTAGATTCCAGGATCAAGCAATGTATTATTGGGAATTTTCATTAGGAATTACACATTCGCAGTAACAGCCCAGTGTCTGGCGGCGTGCCCAGTTGATGGCAATAGGCTTACCCCCCATGGGACTTAAAAACATAACTGTTGAAATGTGGGTCTACTTGGATGTACCTCTGCCCAAATTTTCGGAAAAAACAATCGTGATGTTATGTAAAAAGTTGATATTTGACCAGATTTTGTTATTTTTTGGTTCTATTCAATTGGGCAGTAAGCCCGATGATTTGTTTAGATGACGAGTGTCAGGTTTGATGGTCGGTCGGTCGGCTGGTAAACGTTGTGTTATGCGCGCGCACACAAGAGAGTCAGGAGCGGTGGCATAGAGAGAGCATGACGGCATAAGAGAGCGTCACGACGTTTGCCGTGACATCATAGGAACGCAGATAGATGTTTCATATCAAAGTATATTTTAAAGAGCAAGTGAATCCCTTTCGTATGATTATCCCACTTAACATAAGTACTGCCTGTTTATAAAAAAAAACATTTTTTCAACTGTCTTTTACTTGAAATGTAGGGGAAACTGTTCCAAATTTCAAATCGATAGCCGTAGTATAGGGAATTCTAACGCTATCGATTTCAAATTTGTTTTCTCTTTCAAAAAAATTATTATCTCCTTTACTTGAAATGTAGTTGTCACAATTCCAAAATAAACAAAATCGATAGCGTTAGTATTCCCTAAAGAAAGCAAAAGTCCCTGACAGATAGATTAACAGTTAGACAAAGTTGCAAAACAAGGACGCTTTTTTTACCATTTTGGTACGGGTACGGAACCCAAACAAAGTCAAAGAACCTGACGAACAAACAGTTGACGTAGGCCCGTTCAGAACAACGTAACCCAGAACTTTTTGGTTAGCATTTATACAGATTCTCTTTTGTTTATGACCAATGTAATTAACTTGGTCAACACACTTACTTACGTAAGTTACTGCTAGAAAATATGTCGTAAAAAATCCTGCCTTGTTGAACTTTTAAAGTCTATTAAGGTTCCAAATGCGTCATTGTTTATTTATTGGAACAGTAACAACATAACCAGCCTCTCCAAAAGGCTATGGCCTCTTCTCATACAGAGAAGGCACTAGCATTAATCACCATGCTTACTGAAGGCGGTGGGCGATATCTGACATATGATAAGTCTTAATCCACGTTTCCTCACAATATTTCACTTCGAAGCAGTCGTTCAGTGTTAAACACTGGTATTCAGTTGCATCCGTTTAGACTGGAAGCCAATCCCAACATAGTTGGCAAAAGGTTAAGCTGATAATGATGCAGCTTAGACAGGTAGGTACTAGCGAAAAACTAAACTAATCGAAACAAAATAAAACTCTGCAATTTCGTACAAGCAACTCTATAGAAATCCAAGGGGGTCAAAAATTTCGTGTCTCAATTACAAATTTTAGACACACAGATGTTGGACATCGAAATAATTAAATGTTGGAGGACCTTCGACGCGGGGGGCTGCAGACATCCCGGTTCAGTGATTATTAAACACCCCCAGATTTATTCGCACCCCTTTTCAATGAGGCTGGCATTTATGGAATGAATCTGACAAATTATTAAGGTGCTACTCTTGCTTCCTAGTAGGAGAAAAGTCGCTTTAACAGCTGAGTCAAGCGGATTCAAAGAACGGACTTTAGAAGGAGGAGGCTGAGAATATAAAATCGTTCAGCGCTTAATTTGCTTATTTCTCATTGGTTGATCTGTTTATCACTCATGATTCCTGGCAATATCCACTAATTACCAGGTTTCGCTATCTTAGTAATGTAAAGTGTCACTTGACTGCCTATGAAGTCTAGCGGTGGGTTTGATACCCGGGTCACGCAAAGTGTTATTGAGTTTTTCCGTGTGGATTTTCTTAAGTTATCAGTTATTGTATATACAGTATTCAGTTAATGACAATAAGCGCGCCCCCTTTTAAATGGGATTGGAAAATAGCTGGGGAAAATAGCCCCTGTCTAACCCTTCGTGAAATACAGGCGTAATGTAATGTATGTATCCAAGAGCTTTGATCATATTAAAACACCAAAAAAAATACCCATTACATATGAATTCAACTCCTTTCCAATGTATGTTATTTTCACTGAAAAAAATATCAACTTTATGGTATTATACCCAACAGCTTTGTATTTACTATAAGAATAAAAAAAGTACCAGCCTATTACTGTCCCACTGCAGGGCAAAGGCCTCTTGTCATACAGAGAAGGCAAGCATTAATCACCACGCTTGCTCAAGACGGGTTGGCGAGTTTAGACTTATATTAATTATATAAGTCCAGGTTTCCTCACGATGTTTTCCTTCACCGATGTCAGTGACGTCCAAGATAAACTTAGAAAGTACATATGAATTGAAAAAACTCACATTGGTACTTGCCCAGGTTTGAACTATAAGAATGCTACGAATAAATAAACTATAATCTTTAATTGTACCAGTACAAAGTTGATGTTTCAAAAACACATTTTTTTTTACATAATTGGAAATGAAATTACAGAAGCAGTATAGATACGAAAATCAAAGGTTCATCTCAATCAAAGGGTTGTCACTTCGTATTAGCGATTTTAGTACCTTTTCGCAGACACCCTTTTCAGTCCAAATTGACATTTACTGAGTGATTGAAATGAATTATTCCTGTAGGGTTTTCATGTAAAGTTGGAATGTCAAGGGCCTAATGTAACAATGTAAATTGAGTTGAAGTAATGTTTAAAAATTTGTAGGTATGTGTGAGTAAGTGGTTTTGCTTATTGCCAATTTGTTCTTATATTTTCTTTTAAGCCTATTTGTAAATTTACAATTTGCAAAAATTATACCTTTTCTTGAACGTAATGTATTATGTTGAACTGAACTGTTTCTGGTATTTGGATTGTTTTGAATTTAATTTATATGTGTTTTTTATTCAATTTTAGTATTCTTATTCTTTTTAATTTAGTCTGCTCTATAAATATTGGTATAATAATTTGATAACTTTGGCTGACATATTTTCAATTACTTTCATTATTTGCATACCAATGTAACGGATAAACATGGAGAACGTTACTTATATGAAAAAAAAATTGTATATTTTTACCCATGTTTTAAACTACTGGGCCATCATGACTGTGCTCGCCTCTTGTGCACGAGGTTGTGGGTTCAAACCTGGGCAAGTACCAATGTGAGTTTTTCAATTCATATGTACTTTCTAAGTTTATCTTGGACATCACTGACATCGGTGAAGGAAAACATCGTGATTAAACCTGGACTTATATAATTAATATAAGTCTAAAATCGCCAACCCGTCTTGAGCAAGCGTGGTGATTAATGCTCGTGCCTTCTCTGTATGACAAGAGGCCTTTGCCCTGCAGTGGGACAGTAATAGGCTGGTACATACCCATGTTTTGCAAATAAATAAATGATTTCTAATGATTTCATATTTCTTAAAAATAAATTATTACTGCGCTGTTTTTTGACGGCTGCTTCCACGTTTTTAGGGTTTCGTAGTAAACAAGGAACCCTTATTGTTTCGCTAAGTAAGAAGCAAAATATGGGTGTCACTATTGATGCCCAACTCTTCGGGGGATACAGGCGTGATGTTATGTTTTAAATACAATATTTTAAATATAATTTTGACGACAGATGTGGCGCGGCGGGCGATGGTCCGCCTGCGACGCAAGAGGTTGCGGGTTCGATTCCCGCCTTGGGACAAATGTTTGTACGATCTACAAATATTTGTTCCGGGTGTTCTGGGTATTTGCTATGTATAATAAAAATATCTATCTATGTAATGTATCGTATTAAGTATATCAGTCATCTAGTACCCATAACACAAGCTCTGCTTAGCTTGGGGCTAGATGATGCTGTGTGGATTGTCCAGCAATATTTAAATATTTATTTATTTAATAGGTTAGTTTCCTTAAAAATTCTGATTGGTCCGAAAGTTGGATTACTTAAAAATACTGGACACGTATTTTTTCTTTTGTCACGTAAACGTCGTGGCGTGACGTCACAAACCCCTTCTCCTGAACTTTGATGTTCTATATAATTGTCACTTTTTAATGAATTAAATAAGCAAAAAAATACGTGTCCATTATTTTTTGGTAATCTTACTGACGGACTAAATAGACTTAATATATTTTAACCTAGGAAACATCCCTATTTAATACAAAACTCTTGGACTTTGGAAAGTCCAAACATGTTCACGACATGAAACAGTATGTACTTAAAAAAACTTTACCCATCTCTCTCTTACTAAGTTGTCCTGAAAAATTGAGCAAAAGAACCTGCAAAACGCATTTTTCGATTGAAAATTACACGGCGTATACGACCCTTTGGACGTCATTCATTAGGGGTCCGTTTCTTTTTTAGAAAACTTTTGTTTATTGAGTTAGTAGAGCTGTTTTGTTATTAGGGTAAAAGAGAGGGTATGTGTAGGGGAGACGGGAGGGGGTGGACAGAGCTGTAATTCGAAATTTGAAATTTTTAAGTTACACAGGATTGGAGTATTTTAGAATGGTCTATCTTTATCTTAATTGTGTTTTTGGTTTTGTTAATAATAACAGCCTGTAACTGCCTCAATGGAAGGCCAAGGCCTCTTCTCATACAGCACTAAGCACTAATCACCAACTTGGTCAAGGTGAATTGTCGATTTAAAACTTATATTAACTGTTAGCTGTGCCTGCTACTTCGTACACGTGAAATTTGACTGATCTTTATGGCAAGTGTCTAAGTGTTAAATCTTTATGGCATCACTGACTTTCAAAAACACAGTTCAATTCATCGTCATCATCTGCCTAGCCTTTTCTCAACTACTTTGGGATCGGCTTCTAGTCTAACCTGATGCAGCTGAATACCATAGTATTTTACATGGAACAACTGCTTATCTGACTGCCACAACCCAGTTACTGGGCAACACGATACCCCTTGGTAAGACTGGTTGTCAGACTTTCAGGTTTCAGACTACCTGTAACGACCGTCAAAGAACTACAAATGATAGCCTGGACCAATGGCTTAACGTGCTTTACGAGGCACGGAGGAGAAACACAGTTCAATTGTACGACCTAGGACGTCTTACCGCTCAGTTCAATAAAATTTTCCAGGGAATTGAGTTCTTTGTTGTTTTGGCTGGGAAATTTAGAAATATTGCTCTTAAAACCATAGCAGAATTAACTGCATAACAATTTCAAATCATAGTTCTATTCTTTCTCTTTTATATTTTTTTATTCTTTTTATTTTGCGTGTATAACTTTCAGTTTGGTATTATTTTAACATTTATTCATAATCTATAGTCCATGTACTTTATATCGCACGATGTTCATTTTAGTTTATCTTTTTTATATTATGTGGAAAATGTTGTTAGTTACACATTTATACTACCATTTTAGTTTTCTTAAGTTCTTAACCATATTGTAATGTGTAACCGTTTATTTTACCAAATAAAATAAAATTGTCTAAAAAAACAAAAACCTACGGAATCCACAAAAGCCCGCCAAACTTCCCAACGATTACTAATGGAAAGCGATTTTTGTCCCTTTTGTTCTGTTTTTAAGGCGCCCCTGTAAATTAGGGGCAGTATGCCATCCATCATAATTGTGGCGTAATGACTGTCGTTCGGCCCTTTGTTTCACTCATTTTGCATTAATTACGATTGTTTTCCCTTAATTCTGTCGTTTAACCTTTAATTTTTTACGTATTTTTGGGGTTTTACGTGACCCCTTGTGACGTAGACGATGTGGTTGTGGGACTGATTTAGTGTGACATAATTCTGGTTTAAAACTATTGATAAAGGCACTGGATAAAGGATCTTGAGCGTTGGTCACAGTTGTGGGGGTAAGTTCGTGGATTTGCACTTTATACTAAAACCGACTATGTGGTTTTAAAGGTCAGCGCTCAAGATCTGTATCGGTAACTCTACTTCAACTAAGTTGATAGACTATTGGTTGGCTGGTCTAGCGGTTGAAAGCTCAGCTGCTGAGCATCAGGTCCTAAGTTCAAGTCTCGGGTCGGGTTCGGAATATTTGACGATACTCACAATATGACAACCATGATGAATCGGTCGGCGGGTCGGTCAGTAGGTAGGTTGTCGGTTGATCGGTCGATCCATCGGTCGGTTGTGCGTGTGGGTAAGTATCTAACTGCTTATCACTGATACTATAGAACAGTGATGAGCAGTTAGACCTGGCATCGTGTCAGGCAGAGGTCTGACACATCCGGGTGAGACAGCGTGCTTTTTAGCCACCTGAGTTTCCTACCAGTGAGTTCAAGCCTGCATCTTGTTCACCCATAAGGATTCAGTCAGTTTAAGAACCTGGACTATATTTTGCTATCCAACCAACACTTCCATCTCAACACAAAATCACTTAAAAACCTGTGCGCTCACCGTTTTAAAAAACCGAACAAAACACGCGGCCATCTTGTTTTCTCTCTCGGCTCTCTAAGTAAGGGAACTCATTTTAACATGCAAATACGCGCTGGAATTCAGACTAGGTATATCAGACTGATGGAGCAGAAATTGAATTTCTTTGGCAAAGAACTCGACGTGCCATGTAGCGCGTAGATGGAAACTATTCAAAGTTATGATGTAATGTAACGGATGTATTTGGAATGTTTTGAGATGATGATAAGGAAAATAGTTATAGGAATAATCTTCCGCCTTATAATGGAACAAGATATTTTTGAATTTCGAACTTTATTTTAGATAAGGTAAAAAAAAAAAATTGAAGTGTCAATTTGTAATCATAAAATAACAGTTTTTTACTAAATGCATAATGATACTCGTAGTATACACGGTAGATATAACAAAAACACATGATTTTCATTTCTGTCGGTCTGATCTCCGAAACCGATGAACTAAATTTCACGGGATTCACAGATAACCAATGTGATAAGCAGTAACTTAAGCTACTTTCATTCTCTAAAATAAATTAGGGTTAGAAAAGAAAATTAAAATCAGTTTTTTTTTACTTGTACTATTGTTACTTGTACAATTATGATATTTTCTGTTTTGCTCACACATACAAAAACGCGGGTAAAGGTAGTATCTACTAATATACAGTATACATTTTTTATCAAACCACCCGTCACCTGAAATCACCTCTATCGTTTCCACTCAAGAAATCGTACCTACACCAAGCCCCAAGATACGGGCTTAGTTTAGTTTGATGCTTACCAATTACTTCACATACTATATCCATAGTATAAAGATAAAGTAAAAAAAAAAATTATGGTACAAGTAAAAACTTAATATATTTGTGTATATTTTTTAATTCTTATACTTTTTTGTGCTAATCCTTTGGATACCTCTTAAACAAATTAAATTTACTGTTATAATCCTTTATAACAGTAAATTTAACTTACCTGGACAATAAAACTATTTCTGTTTTAACAGTGGAGTTATTTAACCCTTACAGGGCTACTGTTATCAAAACCCATCTAAAACCCTAACAAATCGTATCGCCAATACCCAATAACGTCTCATTTACACTGCTGGCCAATAAAAACCAGCCACAATTAGCCTCACGTACCGACAGACAGTTAATTCGACCGAGTCGCAGGTAACGTACGGTTATTGTGTCTATAACAATAAAAGCGTTCCAAGTATTTATTGTGCTCAAATATATTTTATGGTGTACGGGACCTGGGTTGCTAAGATACGTATTATTTCCCCGGAGTGTTTTGTTTTTTTTTTCTTTTCATATACTTACACACATACATATCTAAACTCACGCCGTTCTTTTGTTTTTTGTAAAAACTTTGTTCCACACTAGGAATTTCTCCTGTATCGTGGGTGCGTTTACAAACATTTAAAGTCGCATACAAAAATAGCCAGACCCAGAACAACTACCTGTAGGCCATTCAGATATTTGTTCCGTGCGGGGATCGAACCCAAGAGATGCGTCGCAGCAGTCAATCGCTCGGTCACTGCGCTGGCAGATAATATATACACACATACATACAAACATAAACTATTGCCTTTTTCCCATGGGGGTGGGAAGAAACTTCAGAACGCTGCTACGATCTTTACATACTTCTTTTGCTTCGTTTATGTTCATACATCTGGTCATACACGCACGCCGCCGGTTGCGAGTACTACACACCTGAGATTTAAGAAGAACATCACCAATCCATCCATCTTCTTTTCATATCTGGTTTTATTTTAATGGAAACTTATCTGCCTGTATGTGGTCCCAAGCGCGACCTCACGCTCAGCAATCGAAACCGGAGGGAGATTGAGGCTTCGATTCCCAGGTCAGGCAGTGTTACTGAGTTTTTCCAATAAGAATTTTCTCTTAGGCTACCCGAACTGTACCCGGCTGATGGCAATAGGCTCGTCCACTTTCGTATACATAGATCTTAAACATTACTAGAGAAATGTGGGTGTTATTATCATTAGTTGCACCTCTGCCCAACGCTTCGCGGAATACAGGCGTGATGTTATGCTATGTAGAAACTTATCTATCGACCTAGCCTTGTCTCAGCTATGTTCAGGTCGGCTTCTAGTCTACCCGGGTGAAGCTGCGTACCAGTATTTTACATGGAGCGACAGACCTCTAATACCTAACTACTGGGTTATACGTTATCCTTTGGTAAAATTGGCTTCTGACTACCCCTAACGACTGTCAAAGATCTTAGAATAGTAGCCGAGACCAAAGGCTTCACATGCTTCCAAAGGCGCGGGGTCTTGGTAAGTTAGTGGCTTCCAACCTTTTTTTGACATGGGACCGTTTCGTTTTACCTGTTACGAGCAAAATAAACTCTGTCAATATTAAAATAAACTAAAATGTTTAGTTATTACTGTTGTAATAATGTTTCATGGTTTTAAAATGTAATGTTTAATTGAAAATCTAATTAACACTTGGTTTTAGTGTAACAATTGTATTAATTAATTAATCAATAATTAATATTAGCAAGCCTTGAAGCCAAATTGTTTATTTCTAAGTATTTTTTATTTATTCAAATATTCAGAACATGTTTACTCGAAAATGTGTAAGCTGTGGTTACCTGTAATTGAGTGTGCATTACAGGATAGTGTATACTGTATAAGTTATAATTTTGTAATATTTATTTATTTATATAAATTAAACTTAAAATCAAGTATTGCTTTAATTCAACACTAACATAGAGTAAGAGTAATTTTAGCAATAGAAAATGACAACATCAATAATTTGGTGTGCATCAATTTGAGTTGAAATTTTGTATGTTTTAAACTTTTAACGGATTTTATTTAAGCTCTTGCGAACCAGAGGTTGGGATATATATTAGTATACAATGGGTCGCCCATCCAATTAAATACAACAGCAAGCGTAGCTTAACTTTCATTCAACTTTAAGTGGAAACTGTCTGAAATAAAATACTTATTCAGCCACTCAAGTTTTGTAGTATTTATATCCAATATACTTAGAATCATCTTGACGTTACGTTATATTATTTTTGTTCACGGGTCCCTAGTGCCTGAATGAACAAAATAAAACATTATTACATCAACCAATTGAGCTATGTATTGTAGTATAATCTTCTAATATGTAAAATTCTCGTGTCGCAATGTTTGTTACAAAACTCCTCCGAAACTGCTGGACCGATTTCTGTGAAATTTTGTTTGCATATCGGGTAGGTCTGCGAATCAGCCAACATATATTTTTCATACCCCTAAATGATAAGGGTGGTCCACCCCAAACATTTTATATGGCAAAACAACGTTTGCTTTTTTGCGTTTGCGGTATTCATAGGCCCAAAAGTCTGACTACCAGTCTTACCGAGGAGTATCGTATTACCCAGTAACTGGTTTGTGAAGTTCACAAAGGCAGTCACTCTATGTAAAACACTGGAATTTAGCTGCATGTGGTTAGATTGGAAGCCGTCCCCAAAAAAGTTTTTTTTTTTTTAAACGCCCCACACTAGGATTTTCTCCTGTGTCATGGGTGCGTTTACAAACATTTAAAGTCACATACACAAACAGCCAGACCCGGAACAACTACCTGTCCGCCAAACAAATATATGTTCCGTGCGGGAATCGAACCCACGAACGCAGCGCAGCAGTCAATCGCTCAGCCACTGCGCCAACCGTGCCGTCAAAGTTGGGTAAAGTCTGGGTGATAGAATGTCAACTTAAACGGATAAGATATTTCTCAAAGTATTGTGCTACTAACACAGCGGCTCTTAATAACCCAGACCCATAAACAAGTCTTTATTTACAATTCGCCACATAAAAAAACAAAACCGAGTCTATGCCGGCCGCACAAAGTCAGCGAAATCTATAGGACTTCACAAATTTATGGCACATTATACGGATTCGTTAAATAATAAAAAAAAAAGCACAAACACGTAGTATTTTGACATACGGCCATTTGCACGACTGTATAAGCAGACATTCAGACAAGCATGTTTACATTGTCACATAAAAACGAGGGTAGCCGAAACATAAATTGAATGAATTGTTGCCAGAAAAATAATGTTGATTTTTTTCGGCTGGTAACATTTTGTTTGAGAGGTCTGCTTGCTTTTGATAAATTGAAATTTCTGTCTGTCTGGGCACTGACTAATAAATATAGTTAATTTGATCTGAAATAAATACTTTTAATGTACATATTTTTTACATATTTTAACAAAAATAAAATAAAAATAACATTGTTTTATGGTAAAATAGGTATTAAAATAGTGCTCCGCCCGCAGCGAGGTGGTAAGACACAAGCTAACGGCGGTTAGGGATCCAGAGAGAGGAACCTCCTCACAATGCGAGCCGTGTCCATGACGACCGCCTTCTGTATCTGGCTCTTGACACAACTGTTTATCGAAAGTTTTTCCAGGTGTTGGTCAAAACTTTTGGGTATCAAACCATTGACTGATCACACTATAATTGTTGAGTTCATATAAATATCATTATTATCTCCTTTATTCAATACACATTCTTGTGTATTACATTTTTAAATATTTAGACATATTATTATTATTTATCATAGAAGGCAGTATACCACACAACACTACTGCCAATATAATTATTGACTGATAACGTTGTGATGATTTCCTATGAAGGGGTTTTTTATTTGAGTAGTTTTTGGCCACGGCTTCGTCCACGTGGAGGTCGGTATTAAATCACGTGAACATACTATCGAGATAAAAAGTATTCTATGTACTAGCCCAGTTTATGGTCTAACCGTGTGTCTAATTTTATCTACATCTATTCAGGCGTCAATGCGTGAAAACGTAACATACAGACAAACAAACTCACGTTCGCATTTATTATGTTAGTTACTCGTAGGATATTTTAGCCCACAATTGTGATACCTTTTGATAATGTATTATTTTATGAGTTACTTCATCATATTTTCGAGGACACGCATGATATAATAACTCATGCAATTTAAATGAAATAAAACATTGGTGTTCCCTATTTACACGCTTTATATTAGTTTCACCTGTATGTATGTATGTATGTTTGTAACCGACTCCTTTGGACGCTATTTTGACCCACTTTAAACGGTCAGTTTTCATTCAAATTTTGCACAACTGTCAAAGACCGCTGACAATGCAATAATTCGAAAAAAAATTACATAGTTCAAAAAAAAAAAACTAAAAATCACGCTTTTATAAAAAATTCAACTAAAAATTGAAAAATAAATTATAGTTTAAAAAAACTAAAAAAACACGCTTTTATAGAAAATCCAACTAAAAATAGAAAATAAAATTTAATAAATTTGGATTAAGAAAAGTGTAAATTAGAAAAAAATGTATATTAATGGAAAAAAGCGTGGGGTGCATAGTGTCAATAGTTAAAAACATTTTCTATTTTTCCATGGTTATATTCACAGTGGGCTCCATGTATCGGCGTGTATTCTTCAATATTAACAGTATGCACCCCACACTTTTTCCATTAATAAACATTTTTTTTTAATTTACACTTTTCTTAATCCAAATTTATTAAATTTTATTGTCTATTTTTTAGTTGGATTTTCTATAAAAGCGTGTTTTTTTAGTTTTTTTAAACTATAATTTTTTTTTTTATGTCAAATCAAATTTAGGATCAGCACTATTACTTTATATTAGAGAAACATTATATTTGAAGAAGTTATGATTCCAATCACAGAGGTGTTCGGCTACCAGCGCCATACTCATTTTCAAAGCCTATTTAAACTTCGACACCCCTTTGATCAACAAACAGACCAACAAAACCGTAGTATTTCATATCTCCTATCATAAATTATTCTCTCTCGCAAAAATTAAACGTGCAAACAATAGACGAACTCAAAGTCGGACCGTTTGAAACCACACGCTAGCCACAACACCTGCGAAATTCAATAGACAACTCACTCTATCGCATAGAAAACTAAAACAATGCTCTCTATGCTCCCTGCACGTATCAAAATGGACCAAAGACAAGCTAAACTAAATCCAGCACGAAGCAGGCACGAAACGGCACAGGAAATTAAAAACTTCGTGCGGCAAGCATTGAATCGTTCGTCGGCGGCCATTGTGTATACTACTGTGAATAAGTGGTGTAGGACTTTGTATGAAATTACTGGGAAATTTGGAGATAAGTTAATGGTGAATACGACGACTTTTTTGTTCATAAACTGAACTCAGTAGAATAGAATAGAAGACATTTTTATTTACATAGGCTGTAGGTACATGACATAAAAATGCAATCCTTGTACAATCTATCTTAAATTAGGCAAGTAACATTTATTTGTATTAATAAGCAATAATAAAGAATACAAATACAAACATCTAAGTAATTGTAAATGTCTTAAACAATGTGAAATAAATTAATTACAAGCATTTAAAAACAAAAACATCGAATAAATGAAAATAATATTGAATACAAATGCAAGCTTAGTATCGTATAAATAACTAGGTATGTCAAAATGAATGTCAAACAAAACAGTTACCTACTGGTTATAAATTACTGATTTACACATCTCAACTCTTAATAGGAGGCATACGAAAATTTACCATTAGTTACAGAAAAAATAAAAATACAATAGTTCACAAATACAGATTATTACATAATTTACAGAGATTTAGTTTTACAATTAAAGAAAACTTGAGTGGTGGAACCATGTTCCTTTTGTTATTATTTTTTATTATTTATTACGTACAAAAAACCTGTATACACTCAACAAAAATAATCATCGAGACACCACACTGTTCAAAGCGAAATAGAAAGACGAAACTAAATAACTGGCTTGCTTTCTATGAGAGAGAGAGAGAGAGAGAGAGACAAACACGCGCACGCCGCACGGCTTTCAACTATAGCAAAAAGTGTAGTTACAACTTTTTGTCTTAATTTTTTCCGTCTAGCCCCCTTTCGCTACGCGCGATAAGGAACTTCGTTCCAAAAATCACCTATGGTATAAAAATATTAACCATAATTTCATGTGCTTTTGAAGCTTATTTACAGGAAGTTCTCTCAACAGACGTGAAATTTGCTTGCAAACTTTGATGGACATCCTATAGCTATTGTTTTTATGCATTACGCATCTACAAAAACTTTGAATTTTCAACTGAGTGGGGTCTCTTGACTTATTAATAAACATCCCGATTTCCATTATGTACAAAGATACAAGAGTCCAAGTTTTTTGAAAAGTGGCCTGCAATTTAGGCAATACCTATATAAAATAATAAGTATTACTCTACGCAATCAAGTTGCATGTTGCAGTCTCCAGTTCTGCAAACCAAGCTAGTAACCAAGAAGATAGATAGGTGTGTTCCGCAACATCTTGAAATGGCTCTAAATAATCCCACGTCACATTTGGTCGTGAAATAGAGCTGCAATATGTAGGTACAATAAATATGCTATGGTAAGGAATATTGATGAAGCTTTCATAAGTTTATGAAGATTAATGTCCTTTGTTCTAATATGGCGTTTGGTGATGAAGGTATGTGGGTAACAATTTGTGGTATCGTTGGCATCAACATTAAGTATTATCATTAGAACAGAGGAGCAAGAGTTTACAAATGATAATCATAAAATATATTGTCATTTGTTGATGGAAGGTTAAGCTACACTTGCCGAGGTCAGTCTGTGGGTGGGTGTCCGTTCGTAACATAATATCGAGACTCCTCCGTGCCTCAGAAAGCCGTTGCTCCCGGCTGTGTTAGAAGCCCGACAGTCTGGCAACCAGACTTACTAAGGGTCTCGTGTTTCCAGTAACTGGGTTGTGTCGCTCCATGTAAAATACTGGTATTCAGCTGCATCCGGTTAGACTGGAAGCCGACCCTAACATAGTTGGGATAAGCTATGCATATGACGGTAAAGACGGTAGATGACGATAACGAAATTCAGCATAACCAAACGATACCAAATGAAAGTTATGCTATGCTTTGCATTATGCCAAAGTATTGTTATGCAATAAATATTATGCCAATACGTTATGCCAAACAATAAAAGTTACCAAGGGGTATCGTGTTGCCCAGTAAACTGGTTTGTGGAGGTCACATAGGCAGTCGCTCCTAATTCCTAGTGTGGGGTAACGTTTAATTTAAAAAGGAAAAAGAAGAGAATGTCTTAGGTGACCCGGTAAACGTTGTTTTGTCATATAGGTGTTGGTGATAGAAGGGTGGAAATTTAGGGTTGTATATATTTTTAATGCCATATATTTAAAGCCAAGCAAAATTCTGGTGAACCACCCTCATCACTTAGGGGTATGTAAAATAGATTACTACCGATTCTCAGACCTACCGAATCAATCGACACATAAAATGTCATAAAAATCAATCAAGCCGCTTCGGTGGAGTTTTTCGACATTGTAACACGAGAATTTTATATAATTTTATGGAAGATGTATGGATGTATGTGTGTTTGTATGTCTGTTCAAAACTCACGGTTATACCTGGCATTTACTTATTTCTAAAGTGTTGATTACCTCTTGCCCTTTAACTTCACATTGTTATAAAAACCCCATCCATTAACCCAGCTATAACCTAAAATTACATTTTAATTCAATTACCTGGCCTATCATACGTCATACATAAAATTCCCGTTTCATTGAACATTAAATCTATGTTTTGGCGAGCTTAATCTTATCTAAACTAAATAATGGACGCCCGTAACTGGTCTGAACCACGCGAACTTTGCTACCAAATTATTCTGTTTTCGTACTTTGAATCATGTATACTTTTGGATGAAAATAATCATAGGTAAGTAAGTATAGTAAGTCAGAAAGAGAAAGAAAGAAAACATATATTTGGGATACACACAGGCAATAAAAAAAAACAAAAAAGTAAAATAAAATAAATGAAAAATAAAAGGATCTGTGCGAGGCTAAAAAGTCTCCTATCTCAGCATATGCTGCAATATTCAAACCAGGACTAAAATAAAATGTTGTTGTTGTATGTATTTCACAAGAGCACGTCAAACATGGTAAATTTGTCTCTCTGTCGACCGATGAAAAATCTGACGACCGATGTGGCGCGGTGGGCGAAGGCCCGCCGTCGTCGCAGGAAGTTGCGTGTTCGATTCCCGTCTTGGGACAAATGTTTGTACGACCTACAAATATTTTTCCGGGTGTTCTGGGTATTTGCTAAGTATAACAAAAAAATATATCTATCTATGTAATGTATTGTATAAAGTATATCAGTCATCTAGTACCCATAACACAAGCTCTGCTTAGCTTGGGGCTAGATGATGCTGTCTGGATTGTCCAGCAATATTTATTTTATGCCCGCGACTTTGTCTGTGTAGACTTTTATGATGGGTTTTCATTCTTTTGCGCAGTACCCTAATTCTATTTCAATAAAAAATAGCCTTAGTTACTCCTTATAATACCAAGTGTCTGCTAGTGAAGTGAGTCTGGTCCCAAACGGTCCAGCCGTTTCGGAGGTTAAGTAAAACAAACATACCGACAGACATCAAAGGAGATGTTTCATTTTCGGCCATAAAGTGTACGGTAATGAAAAAAAAAGGGAAAAAATCCACGAGTTCAGGAAAAATATTCTTTCCTGAATATTCCCCCTAATTCTTCGGCACAAAAAATAATAGTTTATCAAATTATTGCCATATTCTTTTGATCATGGCGTCGCCTTGCATACTGCTATCGTCCAGAAATCATGTTACATTAAAACATAATAATATCACGTTGACGCTATTTAAATAAATATGAATAGCTTGTATTTCTGTGCTATTATGATAAGATAATAGAGCTACCTTAGAAATCTTTTTTCATAAGTTAGAAAGTGTGATTCATCATTAAAAAAATATATATTTTACTTTTATGGATTGTAGTTACTTCTGGACGAAAAATTCAAACATTGTATTTGACATCACATCTGTCAGTCTCGTTGTCCTGACAAACGTCAAACATTGTCGGTTTTTATTTAGTGCCTAAAAAATATTAGATATTATGAAAAAAAATGACTTTATTGTATTCAGGGGTTCGTTTCCCAGGTTTTCTAAAGTGTACATGTTATGGCCGGAGTCCCATACAAAAATGAAACGTCTCCTTTAGAATTTGTTTTTATTTGTATAACTACGAGTACCTTTAACTTTCATATGCATTTTTTATGCTTGAACCACAAGAAAAGATATGATCTACTGTTTAGTCCGCGACTTCTTCTGCATCTTATGGCACGGGCAAAACCTAGATCCATCAAAGAATGACACGAAATGTTGTACATGCATTCAATTATGATAGCCCGGTCTTACATGACATGGCAACTACACGCAGGGTTGGTGATTGACGTAGGGACTCTTCAACGGTAGCGCAGACACGAAATTTCCTACATGCACTCAATTAAGAAAGCCCGGTCTAAATTCTACCAATTATTTTAATCATTTGAGAGCATTTAAAAAAAGTTTCTTATGTTTTTTTACTGTATTAGTTCATCATCATCATCAGTTGAGGCTTTTCCCAATCATGTTGGGGTCGGCTTCTAGTCTAACAGGATGCAGCTGCAATCCAGTGTTTTACATGGAGCGACTGCCTATCTGACCTCCACAACCTGTTATTGTAAGATTTCTCGAGCCATCCGTAACGGAAAGACCCGCGCTGTTTCACTGTACTAATTATATTATTATGATTTTATTTATTTTAATTTACGTTTTCTTTTATTGTATATATATTTTTTTTACAAAAATTAAATACGCAAAGTTTTTGAAAAATATTGATAAAATATAGCTCTGCCCGCAGCGAGGAGATAAGACCCAAGCTAACGGTGGTTAGGGATCCAGAGAGAGGAACCTCCTCACAATGCGTGTCGTGTCCATGAAGGCCGCCTTCTGCATCTGGTTCTTGACCCAACTGTTTAGCGAAAGTTCCTCCAAATGTTATTTTTTTCAAACTCTTTATTTAATTTAGGGACTTTTGTATAAAATTCATGGCAGTCCCATCGTACCTTATTAATGCTATAATACAAAGAATCCTTATTAACCTCTTAGACCAAACTACAACTCAAAAAGTAGACATAAAACGAAGAGTTACAAATTTAAACAGACTTTTCAGCAGCGTCAGACAATGGCGTCTATGCCATTGATTTTAAAATCTAGTGAAACAATCCTATGTTATTTATATTTAATTTTAGATCTGTTCTTAATTTTTGCCTCTCAGTCTGTAAACGGTCACATTCTGTCAACAAATGCACCATGTCTTCTACGAGTACCTTCTCCAGATGTTGGTCGAAACTCTTCGCTATCAAACCATTAACTGCTATGACTATCAACAATATAATTGCTGAGTTCATATTCCACATGCTGGTAGCGTCGTGAGCAAGATCGAGATACTTTTTGATCTTGTTTTAACAGCTTCCACTACGTTCTCACCATGGGAAATGAGTCGCGCTGTTATTGTTGATGTCACTACATCAACAATAACAGCGCGACTCATCGACCGATCGAGTATCACTATATCAGGTTTATTAGCGGGGATAAACCCGTCAGTGATATGCTAATTTATTATTATTATTAGTATGTATATAGTTGATGAACAAATTTGGTGTAAAGCTGTTACCATCCCTCTTACAACACCAAGAAGTTTCAGGATTACAAAAGCCAGTCTCTAAGCTGTTATGATTGTAAGTAGATTACGCAATAAGACCCCTAGTTTTCTTATCCGTTTACTACTAAAGATAAACCCATTAAAACTCGTTATCCCCTTATAGATAATGGCGTGAAGCCTGAGCAATTTAATATAAAGGGGCAGGCAGAGTTCGCAGTTGATTATGTATCTAATACCCATAGCCCGGGCAAGCAGCGAACTAAGCGGCATAAGCACCTTATAGCGGATGTATGTTACACCGTTGTGAATTTTCCGAGTGACATTTCTAGATGGAATGGGACTTTTTATGCCCAGGAGAGCCTTAAATTATTGAAAGACTTCAGGATAAATCCACTTGAGCAGCAAATCACCTCCTAGATAGACCCACGAGATCAATCGCATACGCATACGATCGTCGCATACGGACCTTCGCCTGCCGCGCCACATCAGTCGTCAGATGCCATCATCTGCCCAGTCTATTCAAAAGTATCTTGGGGTCGGTTTCCAGTCTAACCGCATTCATCAGCAACATAGTAATTTACATGAAGCAACTTATTTTCTGACCTCTACAACACAACACACATTGTGTAACACGATGCCCCTTGGTAGGCCTAGTTGTCAGACTTCTGAATACCCGTAACGACTGCCAAAGACTCTTTGGTTTTGGCTATCGACTCGCAGTCTGGATATATGTATCATGAACGTTCACCCATCCAGAGACTTTGACTGTACGTGTCAGGTTAATAGCTGTAGGCTCGCCCCCTATTTTATGGGACTATAACATAACTGGCGAAACGTGGATACATTATTTACCTGTGCCTTATGCCTCTGCCCTACCCTTTGAAGATTAATTATTTATTCAAACTTTATGCACAAGTAAAAAAACGTACAAAGGCTGATTACCAGTCTACCTTACGGTGATGTAGAGGCAGAACATGGTAAAAATAAGGTAAAAAAATAACTTGAAAATGTTTTAGTAAAACAAAAGAATAAATACACAATTAGCTTGGTGTTTGTTCTGTAACAAAATACTTAGAACAAGATAAATTCTATCAAGATCGTACTGACCACCGAACGTCACACGTTCTAAGCAAGTTCACAACGGTGTAACACACATCCACGCTTGCAAATGAAACTCCAGTGTAGATTAGAAACTTGGGCCGCTGTGTGAACTCCGCTCAATACACTGTACAATATTTTGCAGAACATAGCGCATGAGCTGCTTCTGTATAGGCTAATCTACCTGATATACAGGCTGGTGTATTTTTATTGAAAACCTACACGGGAATTTAGAGGTTTTATGATGTTGAAGCCAACCATGTGAGATTTTGAAAGAAAAAAAAATGTAACATCCTTTTTTTTTAAACTTTGCCGCCCACTAAGAGTTTCTCCTGTATCGTGGGTGCGTTAACAACATTTAAAGTCACAAACACACACAGCCAGACCAGGAACAACTACCTGTATGCCATACAAATATTTGTTCCGTGCGGGAATCGAACCCACGACATGCGACACAGTAGTCGATCGCTCAGCCGCTGTGCCAACCGTGTTTTTTTATTTAGGTACGTTTTATAACAACACTATTTTATCTAATTTGTTTCGCTTCGTTAGCTGCTAGTAGACTACATGTAGATAGTTTACATAACGATTTTTATCCGCCACTTAATGACGACAGATAAATGAAGAATTTTCAAAATTGCTTAAGTAGTTTTTGAGTTTATCCATTAGGTACACCGTACAGACAAACATGGAAAAATGCGAACAAATAAATCTTTTCTCTTTATAATATTATAAGTTTAAATTCAGATTCTTTACTTCAGAAAAACAGCTATAAATAATTAAGATACGCAGATGAAGTCGTGGGTGGCTACTAGTTCAGTAATATTTCTTAGACCATCCTGTATAATCTCTGTTGCAGTATTAATGCGCCTTTAATGAAGGCGTAGGTATCTGTAACTATTCTCTAGTTCGAAGATTAGTAATGAACTAATGCATTTACTGGGTTCTAGGCAAGGATTTAACATGTTCTTGCGTTAATCTGTTAATATGGATAAGTGCTTGTAGATACAGTTTTTGGCTACATTTAGAGATGTATTGGGCTAATGCACTGTTTGGTATGTAACGTAGTGTTGCTTTGAGCTGAAAATAAAATTTTAACACGTTGGAAACCAAATGATAAATTTCAAATTTTGACGACCGATGTGGCGCGGCGGGCGAAGGTCCGCCTGCGACGCAAGAGGTTGCGGGTTCGATTCCCGCCTTGGGACAAATGTTTGTACGATCTACAAATATTTGTTCCGGGTGTTCTGGGTATTTCCTATGTATAATAAAAAATATCTATATATGTAATGTATTGTATTAAGTATATCAGTCATCTAGTACCCATAACACAAGCTCTGCTTAGCTTGGGGCTAGATGATGCTGTGTGGATTGTCCAGCAATATTTATTTATTTATTTATTTTACAATACATTTCCTATGGTGTCTCGTTGTTTGGCAGTTACGGTGTTAAGAACCGGCAGAGGGCAAGTTGTACTCACCCACCGACGGTTCCGTACCTTGTTAAGATAAATATTCTTTTATTTTCAATTATTTTTCCGCGACCGCCAAACTAAGTTTTCGAGTTTTTCACGTATTATTTGCATACCCTTCCATCTACTAGGGTTTGTAAATGAACGGGGGGGAGGTTATTTCATGGTACTAGTTCATCATTAGTCACTAACTATACTAATTAAATTATCAGGTTTGTTTTACAACGACAAAAAATATATCTTTTGATTACTTCATCTTAATTTGCCATGTTAGTTGCCCCAAGCGATTGAGCTGACATTTTTAATACACATTTGGTTTGGTTGATAACACACGTTAGCTAAAGCTTTTTAATTGCTTATACAGAACACTGAAAAATAGAAACTTAAAGACATAAAAAGTTTTGTACCTAGTTTCGAAAATCTTTCTTTCTACATAGCAAAATAGCACGTCGCTACATATTCCCTGTTGGGGTAAGCAGAGATGCACAGTGCACAGTCCCTGGTATTTAAGGTACTTTACGTTTATATGTTTACGACTAGCACTTCGACCGTGACTTCGTCCGTGTGGATTTTCTTTTCCCTTCAAACTTTAACATCTCTTCCACCTACTTTGACGCATAGTTATGAAAATAACATAAATTCGATGTTACTCGCCAATAATGTAGCTTTCTGTAGGTGAAAGAATGTTTGAAACCGGTTTATTAGTTTTTGAATTAATCCATGACAGACAATTAAATCTTTCCTCCTGTTAATATGAAGTTAGATTTAGACAATGATTGGTTGGTTAGATAGATCATCATGCTCCTGCCCTTATCCCAATTTATTTGGGGTCGGCGCAGCATGTTTTCTTCTTCCATACATTTCTATTTGCCGTCATCTCAAGGGTCACCTCTTTTCTTGCCATATCATCTTTCACACAATCCATCCATCTTTTCTTTGGTCTTCCTCTACTCATGTAACCCTGCACATTAATTCTCAAAACTTTCCTTACAACATGGTCCTCATTCCTTCGCATTACATGCCCATACCATGACAACCGATTTCCACACAACTTCTCGGTCACAGGCGCCACTTTCAGACTTCCACTTATATACTCATTTCTTATATTCTATCCATTCGCATAACACCACACCCCTCAGCATTCTCATCTCAGCTGCATGTAACTGCCATTCATTCATGCCTTTTGCGGCCCAACATTCTGATCCATACAAGACAGTTGGTTGGTTGGTAGATAGACAAAGGTAGTTTTTATTCATCCAAAACATGAGTGATACAAATGGCATGCAGTGTGTTAAATAAAATTATGTCACAGTCATGTTTTACCTGAACGGCGTACAAATATAAAAGGTAGGATATTACACAAGCATAAAATCATTTTAGATTAATCCGTTTCATAACAATTAAGAATGTAATTTAAAAATAAAATTGTTCAAAAAAAAAAAAAAATTACAATAGGGTAATCTTAATTTTTTACGTGACCAGAGGGCTGGCCTTTTTTTTGGCCAAAGAATCAGCATTGCCATTCATCGTGGCAATGCTGCCAGCTTTCTGGGCACTTTTCCCGTTGACAGCGATGCGGATGAATTTTTCGATGCCCTGTGATTATTATTTATTTATTTTATTTTATGATTTTGATCATTGATGACTTAATTATTTCTTAAACTTCTACATCTTGTATACGACGACTATGCCGACACTCGACACTATTTTGTGGCATCGCGTCTGTCTACTTAAACTCAAAACAACTCCAATTTTTTCAGCCCCAAACCGAATCTACCAACTCATACCTAATCAGATAAAGTACGCACACCCACATTCATTATAATTACCTGCCTTTGGAACATCATAACAATCTCTTTAAAAATTACAGCTTACACACAGTTCCTGCCCAAAATCCCCTAGTTAGAATAAATTAATTTCAACTTCACCTTAATTGAGAGGGTAGGTACGCAAAATTCTTGTGATCCTACTGACGCCAAATACAGGCAAAGGAACAGAAGGTCAGCTCCATAGAGTGAGTGAAAACGGGCGCTCGCATACACAAAAATCACGTTCAGGGAGTGCAAGCTCACTCGCGCCGCGATGAAGTTCACACACATAAGTGCACACAGGTACAGAGGCGAGCACATGAAGATACTCCAATCTGTCAACCTTCTTTAATAGCTTTTCAACTTTATAGCTAAGCGATCGGCTGCTGCGCCGCGTCTTCGCGGTTCGATTCCCGAACGGAACAAATAACTGATTATGTATGTAAACGCTCCCGCGACACGAGTGAAATTTCCTTGTGCGGGGTAACGTTTACAAAAATTATAAATAGATCTAAGTACAGATGCCAGTATAACATACTGTAAAATTTAACCTTAACATGGACATTATAATAAATAAAATAACTATCAAAGAAATTTGACAGGTTGGGGTAGCTTGATGTGGCCTCTGTACAGTGAAAAAAAAAATCAATCTATATACATACATATTATTATATGTAGACTTTATACAACATCCTTGCTCAGTTTGAGAATTTGAAATGTCATTGGCATCTGTTCTTTTATTCTTTAAAACGATACAGCTTTTAATAAATGAAAAAATAAAATAAAATAAATAATCACGGGGCATCGAAAAATTCATCCGCATCACTGTCAACGGGAAAAGTGCTCAGAAGGCTGGCAGCATTGCCACGTTGAATGGCAATGCTGATTCTTTGGCCAAAAAAAAGGCCAGCCCTCTGGTCACGTGAAAAGTCCACCAAATGCTCGAAAAAATTAAGATAAGCTTATGTAGGTATATTTTGTTATATATATTTTTGAACAATTTTATTGTTAAATTACATTTTTAATTGTTATGAAACGGATTAATATAAAATGACTTTATGCTTGTGTAAACCTTTTATATTTGAATTCATTTGAAGTAGATTGAGAACTTTGTATGTGTGTGCCCGCGTTTTCGAACGGCTTGTACGGAACTCACCTTCTGTCACTCTCTTTATTGTTCCACAAAGTCTAACTCATTATTTATTCTTATAATGCCCCTTAACCCGACAGCTTTTGGGTTAATTTGCTAAAGGTCTTGTGACTAAAAATTCGTGTTTTGAATATTTAATGTAACATCTAAAACCTATTTAGATTCCTCCATCTTTAATCTTAATGTATGTTCGTTAATTGTGTACCTTGATGTTTAGGATGTGAGAATTATGTGACGGATGCTGGTTGAATATTCTATGAGGTGAGGCTTCTGTTATCTTGCTGTAGCGTTTTTGATGTGGTCGCTGTTGGTAAGTTCGTGGCTTAAAACAGCCGCACGGTCGATTAATGCATGCTGAGGTCAATCCGTGTGTCGTCCATTAAATAGAGAGCCCTCTCTGAGCCACGGAAAGCACGTTGACTTGTAGTGGTGGCTGTAGCCCCGTAAGTCTGATGACTGGGCTTATAATTGGTACCCAGTAACCGGGTTGGGGGGTTCAGATAGGTGTTTGCACCTTGTAATATAAAGAGCCCTCTCTGAGCAACGGGAAGCATGTTAAGCTGTAGCTTGTGGCTGTTATCCTGACGGTCTGATAACCAGTATTATAATTGTTACCCAGTAACCGGGTGGCGGGGTTCAGATAGGCATTTGCACCTTGTAAAATAAAGAGCCCTCTCTGAGCAACGGGAAGCACGTTAAGCTGTAGTAGTGGCTGTTATCCTGATGGTCTGATAACTAGTTTTATAATTGTTACCCAGTAACTGGGTTGGGGGGTTCAGATAGGCATTTGCACTTTGTAAAACAAAGAGCCTTCTCTAAGCCATGGAAAGTATGTTAAGCTGTAGTCGTGGCTGTTATCCTGATAACCAGTCTTATAATAGTTGCCCAGTAATCGGGTTGGGGGGTTCAGATAGGCATTTGCACCTTTTAAAATAAAGAGCCCTCTCTGTGCAACGGGAAGCACGTTAAGCTGTAATGGTGGCTGTTATCCTGAAAGTCTGTTAACCAATCTTTTAAGTGTTGCCCAGTAACCGGATATTGGAGGTCAGGTAGGCAGTCGCTTCATGTAAACCGGTAGACGATCCCAAAATAATTCTGATTTAAAAATAATACGGTTTTCAGTGGTCACCTAAATACAGGACGATGATGTGGCTAAATAAAAAGTAGCCGTTCTGGTCGATCGAAGGTACGCATGCCAAGGGCAGTGTGTGGGTAACCGTTCATTACATATCAAGAATTATCCGTGTCTCGAAAAGCACTTAAAGCCGTTGGTCACGGCTGTCGTTTGTAAATTTTTGACAGTCGTTACGAGTATTCAGAAAACCGAAAATCTGACAACCAGTCTTATATATAGGGATATTGTATTGCCCAGTATGTTACAGTGGGTGCTGGAGATTAGATAGGCAGTTGCTCCTTGTAAAATACAATATGCTTAAATGCTATATGGTATTCGGCTGTATCCGGTTAGAGTAGAAGCCAACCCCAACATAGTTGGGAAAAGGCTAGGCAGATGATGATGCTGATGATGATGATGATGAAGATGATGATGATGATGGCGTATTTACAACAACATACATTAAATAACATCACTCCTGTCTTCTTCGAAGGGTTGGGCAAAGATGAACTTACGGGTATAGTCACATTTCGTCAGTTATGTTTAAGCCCCATATTATAGGAGGCGAGCCTATTGCCATCGACTGGGCACAAATCCAGGCTCATGAGAAAATTCCTATTGGAATAACTCAATATCACTTTGCCCGACCTGGAAATTGCACCCAGGACCTCACGCTCAGCAGTCGCGCTTAAGACCACCTAGATCAACGATGCAGTCAATAAATCTGCCTCATTCCTTCAACCTACATGAATGAAAGTAATCCAGAAGCCTCGACCTTCCAAAAAACAAAACAAAATATTTCAATACAAGAAAAGGGAAAATTCCGAAAAATGAAAAAGTTGAAAATCAAGGTAAATTTTGATACTCACAAGTCTTCACGAAAATCTAAATTTTGCCTAATTATTTTTATCTCCTTGACCAGTACCTTGATTTTGCTACACCTAATAGCGATTATAGACCTCAGTAACTGGTATAAATTTCATATTGCTAGTTCCAACCGTTCCAGAGAAAATCGGTGGTGACACACGGACATACAGACAAAAGAGTGATCTTAAAAGGGTTCCTTTTTTTACCTATTGATTTACGGAACCCATTAACCAATAAATATAACCAATAACAACCTAACATCAAACACGTAAACGAAATACGTATTTTTTTCCATTTGATCTCCAAATCTGTTCTGATGTACCATGTTATGAAGGGCTCAGCAAATGTTTGGTTAATAATTTAACGGTTAAATAGCGTGGCTAAAGCGGGTTACTTTGAAGGCAGCACTCTCAGTGCGGCAATTATTAATGAGTCGATATTGGTTAGTGCAGAGCTGCGAATCAATTTGGAGTGAGTTTTTGGGGTTACCTACCAAAATGGTTATCTGTCTATAATATGCATATGCATATAATTGAAGAGTCTGTTTGTAATCTTAAAAGAACAGCTTTTTACTAAATGCATGTTAAAGTTAATATGGTAGTTAAATGAAAAAACCCATTTGTTGTATGTCCGTCTGTTTGTTTGAGGTCATCCCTGAAACGGCTGGACCGACTTTGCTACCGGAAAGAGTCACGGGGCACGACTAGTTAAAAGTAAGATTACTAGCTACGTCTATGTCTATGCTATGTAAGATTAAAAGATTAGTAACCTTGTCCCAACTACGTTTCGCAGCTTCCAGTATAACCGAATGCAGCTGAATAACAGTATTTTACATGGAGTGACTGCCTTTCTGATCTCCACAACCCAGTTACTGGTTCCTTGATAAGAATTGTTTTCAGACGTTTGGGCTTCTGATTACTCTACGATCGTCAAAGATCAACAAATGACAGCCGTGACCAATGGCTCTACGTGCTTTCCGAGGCACGGAGGAGTCTCGATATGTAAAGAACGGTGACGCATACTAATTTAGCCAAGGTTAGCTTAAAAGACTCGTGCAGCTGTTCTTATTCAGCCACGAGCTCCTCCTATATTTCATACTCGAGACGGCCGAAATGTCTCTGCTTACCCTTAAGTTGAAAAAGGTGTGATATTTTTATTTTTAGACACTCCATAGTTTGTTTTCCCAGCTCTTTGTTACCCACAAACTGTAATGGATGCCTCGTGATGAGCGATTTAGCCTTTATTGATTGTATGCCGAGCAAAAGCTATTGTTTTGGGTATCATATTCACTGTACTCAAATAATTTGCCATGGTAGCGGAACGTTTGTTATCTGTATCGGGATGCGAGTATGAAGCGAAGAGTATTTCGTTTTAATAACTTTGTTGTATTTTTTTAAAAATTGCCTCAAACTAAGAACTTCTCCTGCGTTGTGGGTGCGTTTACAAACATTTAAACTCACATACACAAATAGCCAGACCCGGAAAACCGGGAAGGACCAACAATATTTGTTCCGTGCGGATCGATGTGGCGCGGCGGGCGATGGTCCGCCTGCGACGCAGGAGGTTGCGGGTTCGATTCCCGCCCTAAGAAAAATGTTTGTATGATCTACAAATATTTGTTTCGGGTGTTCTGGGTATTTGCTATGTTTAATAAAAATATCTATCTATGTTATGTTTTGTATTAAGTATATCAGTCATCTAGTACCCATAACACAAGCTCTGCTTAGCTTGGGGCTAGATGATGCTGTATGGATTGTCCAGCATTTTTTTTTTATCGTACTAACGACACGCGGCGCAGCAGCCGATCGGTCAACCACTACGCCTACTATACTTATACCTTAGTTACTTTAATCACCTCGACCACTAACGTAGTGTCAGGATTACAATCATTGTATTAATAGTTTATCAGGTGCGCATTAGTTCGGAAATACACCGATACTGTTCTACACAGCTGCTCAGGGACCACACGAAGCGAGCCTATCTAGTGTTGGGTAGCATAGTACATTTGTCCCGTACTACATGACGTCAAAATGTAAGAGCGGTTCGATATTTTATATTGTACTTCTTAGAATTTTAGGTCGCGGCTGTCGCTAAGCCATGTTCATATTCATTTTCATATTCATATTTATTTGCATTCCACAATGTATAAGAGATGTTACAGAATGGCTTAGAGCTAAGAACAATCGTGGACCCTGTAGGGCACAGCAAGATAAAATTAAACTTACATCTAAAATTAAAACAATAAAAATATATATATAAAAATTCAACAAATGTACTTTCATTAGACTTCTACTACTTCTATATTTATTTATTTTACGTATAGGAACTTAAGCTAACTATATATAAAGTAGCAGGTATTTATTTATTAGGTACATCTGTATTTACTATGTTATTCTCTCTCCGTGAAACTATAGGGCGAGGACAGAGAAGGAGCGAGACGCATGCTTCAAATTACACGATCACGTCATTTCACAATTAACATCAATTGACGGCACGGTTGGCACAGCGGCTGAGCGATCGACTGCTGTGTCGCGTATCATGGGTTCGATTCCCGCACGGAAAAAATATTTGTATGGCTTACAGGTAGTTGTTCCGGGTCTGGCAGTGTGTGTTTGTGACTTTAAATGTTTGTAAACGCACCCACAACACAGGAGAAATTCCTAGTGTGAGGCAACATTAAAAAATAAAATAAACATCAATTGTCATATTTGATTATGAATGTAGAGGGTTACAAGAGTAGAGGCAGACCCAGGAAACGATGTATGGATTGTGTGAAAGTTGATATGGCTGAGAAGGAGGTGACTTCTGAGATGACGGGAAATAGAGATGTATGGAAGAAGCAGACATACTGCGCCGACCCCAAATGAAATTGGGATAAGGGCAAGAGGATGATGGTGTCATATTTGTACTCGTAACGTCAAACGTATAGTCCAGCTTCAGTTCGCCTCGCCACATTTGTAATAGGACATTGTCTGTCAGTTGCTATTGTCTTACTGTATTAACTCCCGGCGAGGGGATTTAAAAAACCACCTTAAAGAGTCTTGAGATCGCACATCATGCAGTACTCAAAGTTTGAATTTTTAAACGTATATTTTTCCCCACCGCAGACCCCTCCCGACCCTTTGCTAGAGCCAGCCCACGAAGCTGAGCCGGTAAATGATTAAAATGTCCCTAAATCATTATCTATTTGATCCAGCCTGTCCCTTGCTGTCCTCTTCAGCGACGTCCTAAGCCGAGGTTTGTACCCCGCAGGGGGTGCCCTTAGCGATCGGTCACATAGTTTTTAAGTTTTTACGCCTGGCTGGAGGCCTTAATGTTAATTAAGCCCTCCACAGGAAAGTTCGTCTAAGCAGTAGATATCCCTAAAGGATAAACTGCGAGATGCCCATTCCAAAAAAAAAAACCCCCACCGCAGAACTGTGAGGTTCTGACTGTGAGACAACTATACCTACTTAATGTTATTCTTCTACATCACAGCAAACTAACTTATAATCCGCTAAAACTACAAAAACGAAGAAAAGACAAGGTGTGCGTCAGAAACGAAATACGTACAACTAAATTTAGCTCAAGATTTACCAACTTCATTGGAACATACATCTAAAATAATATTAACAGATAAATAACTATTTATATATTATACACTTCATGAAAACACAATGTAAGGAAAAGGTACCACACACACCCTCTTACATTATCTATATCACACAAAGAGATTACTTACATACACTTTTAAATTTTATTTTTGATATTTTTTTTGGCAAGTTCTTAAACTAATATTACATTGTCATGATAATATTTGGTTATTGTATCAAATTAATATGTTATTTATGATTTTTTTTCTATTAAATCTACAAAATTTTAATATCTCTAGTTGATGATTATTTTTAAGTGTTTATTATTTGAGGGCTTGGTCGCTGATGGCCGACATACAGGCTACAGATGTTTAATTCATTTGTAACACTTATATTGCTACGAGTGTTGTACAGTTGAAGAGAATCAGTTCAAAAAGAGGCTAATCTACTCTTCGTCATGTCGTGTCCTATAAAAACTAGCCTGCACTAGTTCTAAATTCTTACATAGTTCTTAGAAGCTGGCTAGACTACTGCCTAGACCAGCTCCTGTTCAAGAGAAATTATTATCAAATATGGAGGCCAACCCGGTTATGATTGCAGTCCTGGCGCGCTGGGGTACTTATGCATCACGCGGTAACGAAACCATTGCGACTTCTAATTTTTCCTGTGCTCCCATCTATCGGGCGTGGCAGTAAACTTTTACTGTCTGTTAGTACTAAATGTTTCTTTATTCATTGAATTTTATTTTAGGGAATAGTTTTTAAGATTTTCAAGGCAGGAAAAATAATAAAGACAAGTAATTAATTAACTAATTTATTTATTTATTTCTCTCTCCTTACAACTATCTTTACAGGCCTTAACCTCGTGCGACAGTGTAGATATCAACTAAAAACAATGTAATAAAACTTAAAACACTACTTATTTACATACCTAAACACAAATAATTCGTTTTACTATAATTACGTCACTTATTGTATTGTATTGTTAGACGGGCAGATTTCCGCAACTCCACGACGTAGCGCGTATTTTGCGTAAAGGGTAGGACAATACCTTATTCGATCCACCCCAGTTCCCCGAGAAAGGCCAGCAGCGCCCTGACGTTACTGGCGATCTCTCGGAGAGTAACCGGGTTACCGAAGTATTTAGCCCTGTATGCAGTAACCTCTGGACAGTGGAGAAGCACGTGGCCCGCCGTCTCGTCCACCTCCATGCAGGCTCTGCATAGTGGGCTATCTGTAACTCCTATAGTAAATAGGTGCTTGTTAAATGACCCATGACCTGTGGCAGCGGCTGTGACTGTGCGCAGCTGTTGCTTAGTCAGTAGGAGAGTCCGCATTGTAAAGCGGCCGTCAATTGTAGGGAGTACCTCCCTGGACAGCCTGCAGTCTATTTGATTACCTTACATAACTAACTACATTTAATAGAACTCTAGCGAATTTACTTATAGTGCACGATGAAATATCCAGTCACTCATGGACTTCGTTCACCACACGGATTGTTCGGATGAGGGGTGGTTTCGCTAGTAGATCAGTTCGAGACAGTGGTACGTTTAGCAGTTACTGGCATCGCCGCCTGCACACGTACCGGTCCGGCACGCTAAGTTCCAGGTGGCGCAGGACTCCCGGGCTGACGTGCCACGCCACGCAGTAGTACGTTGCGAGACTAAAGTCCGGGCGAACCCTGAGCTCACTATACCCGACCATCCTCAGCACAAATCATGTGGGGTACATCAACGGGTTAAAATACAAGTACCTTGTAAACTTGTTCTGTACCCGCTCCAACATGAGACTGTATTTGGCTTCATGGGGTGCCTAAATGATCGCACTATGTTCAAAATGGCTCCTAACTAGTGCGTCATACAACATCTTGAGCGTGGTTATGTTCGTAAGCATCGGTATTACTTTTTATTTACTTAATTTGACATATTGGTGTGTGCTAGTTAACATGTAGCAAATTATTTAATTTAATGATGTATAAAGATGATTAACATAGTTTTTTTTTGGACATATGTTGTATAGCTTCAAGTTCTTCGAACCTTTCTGACTGACGTGTTGCTGGGGAGTTTGTTCCGCCACTTCTTCTTCCTAGCAAAAACACTAGGAAGTGGTGAAGGGTGGGCGTTTTGGGGGACTGTCTTTTGTAAACGTTTTGACATTAAAAAAGTGCTGATTCTCAGCCTAATTTGAATACATGAATTTTGCGTTTTTTTTTAAGTTACACGCCTAGATCACGTACCTGCGACACTCGTTGCATTGGTGCTGTCTCTACTTTGTACTCGTAGCACATCGGGGTCTGCGCACGAGTGAACGTTTTCACCGAGCATTTATCTACATTGAAGAAGAGCTTATTATTGTGGCTCCACTCCACCACTCTGTCTATGTCCTTCTGCAGGCGTTCACAAACCGAATTATCTTTAACCCCGAGCAGAAATTGTGATTAGTATTTTAATGTACATTAGAAAACCAGAATTCGACCGTAGACAAGGTCATAGGAGTGGATTTCTGTAGTGACTGCCTGGTTTGTTGATTAAAATACTGCTTATTTACTGTTTTTTTGTAAGTTAAACATGTAAGTAGGTATGCCCTATAACATATTTTTAGTCCCTTTTGTAGACTTCATTTTATTTATGATTGAGTGTATAATAATTGTTAGAGATTTTTTTTTAAATAAATTTGAAATATTTAAAAGCCTAGTCGATTTTTATGGAATTTAATTCATTAGATTGTATTAAATCGAATGCTTCGTCGACAGAAGTGTTGCTGAGTTTCTTCTTCCAAAAAATCTAGGAAGTGATGAAGGGTGGGCGTTATGGGGGACTGTATTATGTGATTTTTGAAAAAAGTAATGAATTGGGTTATGTACATTTTTAACTCCTCCGCTGTTATTTTCTGATTCCTTTCGTTGCGGGATCTAAGACAGTTGAATCGTTTCTCAGGCACTCTGGAACCGGCTTCATTGTCTCGATGCTTTCCTGGGGTTATCCACAGAATCAGAATCAACAGATTCTGATTTATTGTTTGATTGTGAATCTAGAGTTGCAGTGATTTAGGAATGGTGTGGCGGGATGTTCCAAAAAAGGTCTGTTAATGTACAGACTCCAGCTGCACATTAAGCTATCCCAAACTGTCAAATCTTCCCCCTTGAACATGAACCTTATTTGTTTTCAATGAAGTTAAACAACAGCATTGCCATTCGACGTGGCAATGCTGCCAGCCTTCTGGGCACTTTTCCCGTTGACAGCGATGTGGATGAACTTTTTTGGCAGCACATCAAACTACCCCAATGTGTCAAATTGCTTTGATAGGTTTTCATCTTTATTACAAACGGATAAGGTTCATGTTCAATTGGGAAAATCTGACAGTTTAGGGTGGCTTGATGTGCTGGCGTCTGTACATAATATTGTCTGAATGGAAATGTTTGTAGATTCTACTTTATTTATTTAAAAATAACAATCAGTCAAACACATTTTTAGAACAAATGGAATCTCGGAAAATTACAGGTCGGGAAGTTATAAAAAGAGCAATATCACTTAGAAATTATTCAAAGACAGCACCAGCGTGTTGATAAACGAAGTAGGTTATACACAAAACTATGGTTCCCTCAAGGCGCTTCCTTTTCCACAATCAGTGGCCCGTCATCCAAATCACAGCAGTCAGCCAACCTGCCTATCACCAAAGATATTAATTTGTTAGTGGTACAATATAGATAAGTTACAGAAGGTTGGCTCCATACATAGACAAATGAAAACGCATAATATACATATTGATGTATCTCATGCGTTATCATTTGTCTATTCAAATTAAGTTGTAAGTTGTCAAGTTTGATGTGAAGCACGCACGCTTCACGTCAAACTTGATGGAAACCAGCGCTTATCTGGCACAGCGTCATGCTGATTGACTTTATGTCTCAATCAAGAAAGAAAGAAAATCACTTATTTTTTACACGCACAAGAACACCAAAAACTATAATTAACAAGTAAAGAATTAAAAACGAATGATGTGTGCGCGTCCAAAAAGGCTCCTATCACAGACTAAGCTGTGATATTTAAAAAAAGAATTATAACCGCAGCGCTGTTATTCTTAAAGAGCCCGCTTTGATGCCACGAACACATCTACAGATAAACATTATAGCCCTATAGAGAAAAGAAAAATAAAAAAAAGTACTGAATACAAAAAAAATGACAAAACGTGCTACTGCAACTTTCTGTTTCATGTTCGATATAGTTTTAGACACGTATTTACGTCTATGTGTGAAACAGGAGACAAACGATGGATGGATTGCGTGAAAGATAAAATGACAAGGATAAAGTGACTATTGAGATAACTGCAAATAGATATGTTGGGAAGAAGCACAATCAAAACTTAATTAGGCTGACAATCAGCACTTTTGAACGTTCAAAAATTACATAAGGCAATCCACCATTACGCCTGCTCGACACTTCCTAGTGTTTTTTCTGTGATGAAGAATTGGCGTAACAATTTTTTCAGCATCAAATCTGGCAGACATGCTAAGCAGGCAGCAAATAAATTGGGCTAAGGGCAGGAGAATGATGATACGTTTGTCTATGTGTGTGTAGGTATGTGTGTGTCTCTGTTTTTGTTCGAAGGTTGTATGGAGTCTACCTTCTGTACCTCTCTACCCTGTGGTAGAAGCGTGGGCTTTGAAAAGGGTTCCGTTGTGATAAGGCATCAGGTGGCATTCTAGCCAGGGTTGGTAAGGGTTTAGGCACGTTTTAAGTTGTCATAGTGGATCTATAGTGTATTGTTGGACCAATTTTGGTTGAAACCAAAATGGCGCCGATTCTGCTATGCACGAGATATACTTAATTTATTATCGAGCTATAGGATATGTTAATTTGTTTATTTATAGATGAGAACTATGGTTCTCAACTATAAAAAAGCAAGAATTTTGCTACATACAGGAAGAGATATCGATTTGCAACCAGGCACGGTGAGTTCAGTACATGAGACTGGACCCCGAAGCATTTAATTTTTCATCGGATTTTTACTAATTTATTGATTTTTTCTGATGACTGGTAAACACCATGATTCTCATCCAACTCTCCTGATAGAAGATTTTTCAATACAAATGGATACATTAAAATTATATTTCGTTTTACTATGGATCTCTATTTGTACGCTCTTTAAAAAAAATATTTATTTTATTATTCCATAAACTTACTTACTAATTACATTTTTAAATATCCCAATATAAAAGAAAAAAATAAAACATTAAAAAAATAAAAAATAGTAGCCCACCGCACCGGGTATGGTAACAGGGTCCAAGCTACCGGCGGTCAGGGCTCCAGAGAGAGGAATCGCCTAACAATACGCGCCTTGTCCAGAAGTACTGCTTTCTGAATCAAACCCTTGATCCAGCTGCCTAACGAGAGCCTCCTCGGGTGCTGGTCGAGGCCCTGGGCATTTAGCCATTGCACATAGGAGTAATTCACATAAAAAACCGGACAAAATTATTTTATATTTTATTTTACTATTTTATGAAATAATAATAATAATAATAATAATTTTTATTTATTCCTCCTCACAAGATTAGAAAAAACATAGTAATCATTTACAATTTACTTATTGGTCACAACAAATAAAAATAAATAAATAAAAGTCAATAATTCATCATAATTAGGCATTTATTTAAAAAGAAAACAATTTAAAAAATTAGAAATCTAAGAGAGTATTTACTCTTAAAACAGGGTTTGTTTTCAAGAGGATAATCATGAGGAGACCGAATCAATCAGAATCACTGTCTCCGAGTTCACATGTGATATGGTCCTCATCATCTTCGTCGTCGGAACTGTCAAAATTCAGTGTTTTCGTGAGAAGCATACTAATAGCTTCCTGGGAAAAAGACTTGCTTTTCTTCTTCCGTTTTATTCGGTTGCAGCTGATGAAGGGATCAGATGTCAGCAACAGCCTATTTAAAATATCTCTATTGCAGTCCACTCTTGAAAATTTTCTTGCAAAGTCTACGCGATATTTACGGAAATGTTTGTTCCGGGCTTCAGCAGCCTCCTCTGATAGCTGTCCGATAGGTACAATGTGACTTTTTTTGAAATATTTCTTCAATCTTCTTTCCTTTGAACTCTTTGATAATAGTATAGAGCTCCATTCTGGTGATTTTTTTTACTCTTTCCGAAGGATCTATGACAAAAGAAAACAAAAAATAAGCTTTATCAGTATAATTATAATCTTCCCCATATTGTTTGAAGCACTATAAAAAAATATGGGGTACGTTGGGGGATCTTTTTATTCATGTTTCTACTTCCTTAGAGTTTACATTTTATGCCCACATAAAAATTTCGAGGCGACAAGCCGCGACACATAAACAAAACCACTAATATATTTCAAATTTCTTTAAAAAAAAGTCAAAAAAGTGCCGCTGTTTATTGATGGCTATACAAGTAATAAATTTGGAAGAAACGTAGTAAAATAAACTTCAATCTATCCATGTCCGAATAGTTAGTCTCCTGTCGTTTGCTACAAGAAGCCATTTTAGCACAGAAAACTGATAAACACAAACGAGAGCGCCGAGAACAAAGACACGCGTACAGTGCGATGACTGGGTTCCGACTGACGTTGTGTGGCACTTGCGCGGGAGTTGAGGGTTGGGGGTCTTCCTTTTAATAAACCGGTTATCGTAGGTAAAGAAACATGTATTTTGGGTGCGGTTGGATTAACATCACTATTTTCAATTTTGTCCGGTTTTTTATGTGTAATACTATGTGCATTGGCTGACATGATTATCGGTACAACTTTGCTGAGTCCACATCCCATTATTATATTATTATAATTTTCTCGTTTTGTCATTTATTCTTTCATTGATGAGACATTGTACTTGTGAATTATTACAAATCAATTAGGTACGTGCCTAAAAACTTACTAACGAGTTTCAAAGAAAACCATTATACAGATAGAGAATTCTTTAAAGCATTCTTGACGGCACTCGATCTCGATTAGAAGGATCAATCTTTTAAAAAGTATAATTAGACTTAGATGTCACCTTTACAGAAGGTGACCCTTTTGATTAAAAGTGTATTCTTGTGACCTTGGCATTCACTGATCTTCGTGGAAAGTCTAATCTTCAAATATTGCTTTTGTATCTCAAGTTGACTGAATGTTAAGAAAAATATATTTAAAAACGAAAATTATATTTTTGTGTCTCGTTACTCTACGTCGCGAGCGCTGCTAGTGAGCATGTGGGCCTGGGTTCGATTGCAAGGTCGGGTAAAGTTTTATTGGGTTCTTTTGTAGCTAACCCAGAGCCTGGATTCCAGCCCGGTTGGTGGTAGGCTCGCCCCCTATTACATGGGACTAAAACATACATAGCTGGGTATAACTACTATAGCTACACCTCCACATAACCCTTTGGGGAATACAAGCGTGATGTTGCTATTTTTATAGCAGAACAACTCATCAAATTTGTAGACGTTATTGCATCCAGACTTGGTAACGTCTGAATACGCAATGTCCTTACCAAATAGATTGGCGATACCGTCAAAGCAGTACGATTTTATGAGATATGTACAGTCGACCGCACTTTGACCTTGAGCTGACCTAGCGTAGTACGGAGTTTCGATAAAGTGAGAGACCAGTTTAAAATGGTTTTGGTATCACTGACGAGTGTTCTACTATAAAAGGTAGAGTAGCCCTCTACCACCCTTTCATAAAATGTATGATTAAATAAATCTTTCGAATCAATCAATCAGCCAATTTAATTTGCATAAAATACGGTGTAAAAAGTTGTTTTACAGAACTTATATTTTGCTGCAAATCATAGCATGCAAAAATTATAGGTTATATTACAAAATGTTTCCTGCCAAAAAAATATTTTATGCTGTAAAAATTATGACTGCATAACCATTTATACCTACAGTTTCTTTTTAAACAATCTAAGATTACGTTCCGTTAATAAAATTGTGATGTGTTATTTCAACCAATTACTTACCTAAGTTTGTACAGGAAGTGTTACCGAACGGTCTAAAGTCCCAAATGCATCTTAATCGATGAAAAAAACTTTCTACGTACCGGGAGCACCCATTCATCCCACAGTTTGTTAATTGCAGTGTTAAATCGAACCGATTTGGTACATTTTGTACCAACACTTGGCCCAAATGATTCATTATGGGAGGTTGCACCATGATTTATGTTCAGGGAAATTAAACCAATTATTAGGGCCTGTTTTTTGTCGATCAATATAGTTTGGGAGTTGGGAAGTAGATTTTTGAGTCATAATTTTTATTATTTTATTTTCACATTGGGTTATTAAATCAAGAATTTCTGAGTAGCAGCCCGGAGACTGAATTTGTGTCCGCTTGATGGCAGAAAGTTCACCCCTATTACATAGGACTTAAAACTTAACTGGCGAAATGTTGGTGTGCTATTATTAGGCACACTTTCGCCTTATCATTTGTGGAATCCAGGCTTGATTTTATGTTATATTATTAAAGTGCGTTGAGATGATTCAGTGCAGGTCTTGGGTCTCCTGCACTAGGTTAAAAATATCAATATGACCCTGTTTATCCATATTTTAACTTTTTAAATTTGTATTTATTGGACATCAATGACATTGGTTAACGAAAATCTTCGTAAGAAAACTTGGACGTTTAATTTTTATTTATTTAAGTTACAAATAATCAGCCCGCCTTGAGCAAACGTGTTTAACGTTCGTGCATTCTCAGTATAAGAAGAGGCCTTAATCCTGCAATGGTACAGTACCAGTTAGGTTTTATTTATTAAAAATGGGTTAAACTGTTAAATATCCCCAATTGAACATAAATCTTATTCTTCTGTTATAAAGTTGAAAAACCATCAAAGTAATTTGATAGATTGGGGAAGCTTGATGTGCTGGCCTCTGTACATAGATCGCGCAGTCATAATTTTAATTATTTAAAATGAGGTTTACTAGTTTCAGTAGTTTTTATCACGGATCACGGATTGGTTAATCCGTGATGCGCTGATACGCTATTAAAAGTTGTATTTTATTGTGTTGTATGAGTATTGAAATAACATAAAATAATTAGTTTCTTGGTATACAATTTTCATTCCGAATGCCAATGAAATTATTGCATAAAACTATCGTACTCGTAATTACTCAAAAGTAAAAAACAGAATGAACAACACAAAATATACTACTATTTTAGCAAAATGGATAAAAATAACTTAATTTTCGCGTATTTAATATGGCGTAGACTTTTGATAAGCATTAAGTAAACTAACAAGCAAACTTTTTAAGTGGTATATTCAGTAGCTTAGTCAAAACTCGTTGGTAACTTTATTTGTCATTTCTATATGTAATCTGTAAATATTCTTGATACTCCATTTATTTTGGCATATTGGTGTGTCCTAGCTAACATATGGCAAATTATTTAATTGAATGATGTATAAAGATGGTTGACATAATTATATATTTTTTGACATATGTTGTATAGATCCAAGTTCTTCAAAGCTATCAGACAGACGTGTTGCTGGGGAGATTGTCCCGCCACTTCCTAGTGTTTTTGCTGGGAAGAAGTTCCCAGCAAAAACACTAGGAAGTAGTGAAGGGTAGGCGTTTTGGGGGACTGTCTTTTGTAAACTTCGAACGTTAACGTCAAACGTGTAAACGTTTTAACGTTCAAAAAGTGCGGATTCTTAGCCTAATTTGAATAAATGATTTTGATTTTGAGTTTTTATATCATCATAATCAAAATTCTAATATATCTTTAGTAGTATTTAGGCTTTATTTATTTATTTATTTATTTATTAAGGTTAACCAACGATTGTTTACACATAACATTACGTTGCGATTGACAGATAAACATTTGATAGTGTAGGCTAACACCGCATGCACAGTAAACGGCTTAAATGTACAAAATGAGTTATTACTACAATGATTATTTAGGTTAGTTTTTTCCTTAAGATTAGGTTAGTTATAACAACAATCAAATTTTATGGAAACATATTAAGATGAAAATACAATTAAAAATGTAATTCACAGGTAATAATGGTGTCATCAAAATAATTAAAAAAAAAAACATTAATTAAGATATTCATAATTAGGTAAAGAAAAATGAAAAAGTGTATAATTAAAATGAGTACATGGATTAGATTGAATTAAGGTAGATTCAATAAAATAAAATAAATTAAATTAAATTAGATGAAATTAAATTAAATTACGTAGATGAAATTAGATTCAATAAGATAAATTAGGTAATAATATATTGGCTTAAGCTTTCACATCTCATGTATGAGGAGGTGGGATCATCATCATCATTCAAGACGTCCACTGCTAGACATAGGCCTTCCCCAACGTTACCACAACCATCAGTCCTGCGCTGTCCTCATCTGTCAGCTTCCTGCGATCTTCACCAGATCGTGAGTCCACCTTATGGAGGGCCTAGCGACGCTGCGTCTTCCAGTACGTGGTCACTATACTAGCATCTTTTCGCGCCAATGGCTATCGGTTTTGCAAGCTATATGTCCTGCCCTCTGCCACTTATCTATGGCAATTCGTCGGGATGTCGGTTACTTTAGTTCTCTCGCGGATCTAGATGGTGCGGATTGCAATCAATAAACACTTTCTAAGTTTACTTTGGACATCAAAGACATCAGTGAAAGAAAAAATAGTGAGGAAACCTGGATTTATAATAGTAATTATTATGTTATGTCTGAAATCGCCATGAGTTAGTGTTGTGATTCATGTTCATGCCTTATTTGTATGAGAAAAGGCCTTCGCCCTACAGTGGGACAGTAACAGGCTGGTATTGTTATTATTTTGTTTTACTTATATATGAATTTCGGCCTGCTCTTGTCCTCAGTCTCGCCTGGTGGAAAGTGATGTATGAGGTCTACGATGCAATAAGCGTCATTACACAGCATATGGTAGTTCACTGTTATTTTGAAAATTCACGGGAATCATGATCACTTCTTCCGACCATCTCTATCCCCAGGTATTAAATTATGGAGGATGCTCCAAATACCACCAACAGCTAAATGCTTAGCTGTTTGTCTTTTCCCAACTCAATATAAAGAATTTTGCTTACTGCTTTTTTACCTTTTTCAGCCACATAATGCTGAATGAGAGATACTCGAGCAGCCTCGAAAACTTGTGGTTGTTGGCAATACTGAAGAAAAAAAGCGAAGCACGAAGCCGGTTGCCAATACGATGGTCTGACACAGTAAAAGAAGCTTTGTTCTCTAGCTAATTTAAGCAGGTGGTGTCAATTGGATCGACTGCCCGGCCCGTCATTCAATGACCAAGATCCTCAGTAATGTGGGACCGAAGGTTAAAAGTGGAGATTTAATTATTAATCATACGTCTACCAACGTTTACCTTTTGAGAAACCCAGTTTACTAAAATATAATAACATTTTAGCGCTGCAACACCCAATACCTCACGATGTCTTGTAATTTAATATCGCATCAAATTTCGGATTGCGAGCACGATGTTGTATTCAGAAACTCATTAGGGCTTACTCCGTGAATACTTTGAATGGTATTTGATGTTCAGCTCCAACTATTTGTGAGCTCAATTATTTTGTGCAGTTGATTTAGTTGTGAGGGGATCGTGCCTTAGTAATTATGACTACACGGGTCAATCTTCAAGGTTAAGCGACGCATGCCGAGGTCGTGAATTCGTGACCGTCTATCATATAAAGAGTCACACCATCCCTCGAAAAGTACGTTCATCCGTTAGTTTGTCATTGTCATTCGCAAATTGTTTACAGTCGCAACTTCGAACTATTGTCATGGTATGGGCATGTGTTGCGATGGAATGAGGAAAGTTTATAGTATGAATGTGCAGGGTTTGCAAGAGTAGAGGGAGATCAAAGAAAGATGGATGGATTATATGAAAGAAATGGCTAGAAAATAGGTGATTCTTAAGATGACGGCAAATAGAGATGCATGGAAGAAGAAAAATTGCTGCGCCGACCCCAAATAAATTGGAATAAAGGCAGGAGGATGATGAGTTGTATCAGAAAAATATAGTATAATAGTATTTTTGCATAAAACCATATCCTTGAGCAATGTTACAGGAAAACAAGATTTGTATTTTGTTTAACATTTATAAGTATATTTTTTTGTATGATATGTTTTTTTTACATAGGCCTTGGTTGCCTGATAAAAAAGCAGTTATAACATCACGCTACGATACACAGCTAGTAAATGATGCAATAAACATAATACCACAAATGTCATAAACTTTAACTCAGACAAAATAAAAGCAAGAATCGAATCGCCATCTTCAATTAATTTGAATAACGAAATATTCAGATGCCGTGCGCTCCTGCGCCCGAGCTCCTGGTCTAACTAATGGCCTATCTTACCGTTAAATGATCTTGAATATCAATGTAACGTTAATATTAATATTTTTGATGGCTCTCGCGGTAAACTATTTAAAATAAATGTTTATTATTACATTTTTTTTTTATGAAACGTCAAAAACTGGTTGTCAGTTTGGCAGGCTTTTTGTATATTCAAAACATACGAGAAGCTCGCCAGACTGTTAAAATAAGTTCGAAATACAAAGAATAAAAAACAGTATTATGGAATCGTATGTTTTTGAAGTGTAAAGAATAAGGTGCACTTTGCACTCTTTCATAATAGTTAACGTATTGAACCGTCTCGCTAGGGTCAGTAACACTGAATCAGATATACTCGGCACCAGTCAATCAGTGACGCTGAATCTGGTATATTCGGCTCCAGTCGGTCGGTGACGCTGAATCTGGTATAGTCGGCGATGGAGAATCGGTGACGCTGACTTCGGTATACTCGGCGTCGCACGTCGGTTCCAGTGTTTGATGTCTTCCATAACCAGCGATGTCCCAGATTCCGTCGGTGATGTCTAAGATAAACTTAAAAAGTACATACGAATTTAAAAAGTTGCATTGGTACTTGACCGGATTCGATATTCGGCCTTCTTCTTCTGAGCGTGTCCATGTCAATTTAAATGGGGTCAGCCTAAAATTTGGCGACGCGTTTGGCGCTTTCAGTAGCTTCCATCAGCTCCTGTGAAGTGCAAGCAACAGGACAGATAGGGCACGATAATAAGTGTCCCATCCTAGGGCAAAACCACATTTACACTCCAGCGCAGTCATCTATGAATCTCTACCTAAAAAGATTTTCATTGCTTCAGCCAACCTGTGTTCGGAGTCTATTTAAAGACTTCCAGATCAGCCATGGCAGCTCGTGTCCAGGTGGTACATTTTCAGCAGGTAGCACAAATGGGCCTCAACCATTACGACAGACAGAAATATGTGTCATTAATTAACTCACACCATCCAAAACCAAACACTCGTCCAAAGAGCTATATAGCAGAATACCTAACACCTTTTTGTCCATTCTGGCAAAGCAAATGAAAACCAAACAGGACGAGTTACATTTTCAATGCCTTTTTCCCCTGAAAATACATTCATGATTTTACCGCGAAGCTTGGCAATGTAATATTTTTTGTACCCTTCACCTCAGTGCGGCCCTGAACATGGCATGAATTATTTAGTCCGGCCCTGTGTTCAGTATTAACATATCATTGTTTTACATTGAATGTTGTGAATGGGATTGAAGGGTGAAATAGTTTAGGTCTAGTGGAGTTTTGTTAGATTGTAATCTTCATGAAAGTACTTTCATCATCATCCTCCTGCCCTTATCCCAATTTATTTGGGGTCGGCGCAGCATGTTTTCTTCTTCCATACATCATCATCATCATCTCAAGAGTCACCTATTATCTAGCCAAATCATCTATCACACAACCATCCATAATTTCTTTGGTCTCCCTCTAACTTGTAGCCCTGCACATTCATACTCAAAACTTTCCTCACAACATGGTCCTCATTCCTTCGATGTAATGCGAAGGAATGTTCCACACAACTTCTCGGTCACAGGCACCACTTTCACTTACATACTCATTTCTTATTCTATCCATTCGCGTAGCACCACACATCCCCCTCAGCATTCTCATCTCAGCTGCATATAATAGTACGAGTACTTTGTCGATCAGTAATGAAGTGTGTCGCGATGTCGATCAGGATTTGTTTTCCACAAGCATTAATGCATTCATTAATTTTACATGACAATGTCGATACCTCGAGGCACAAAGGGCGTAACCGCCATTTTGGCGAAATTGATTTTTGAATGCAGCCTTACTTATTTTTTTTCTCTTCATTCGATCAGTGTATTTAAAGTCTTCCTGTTAGCCGAAAATGGTGTTTACGACAATAGATTTTATAGAAAATTAAAACTCCTGTAAAATCGAAGTTTGGTGCTGAATTTGAGCCCCGAGGGTATCGATATATAAGTAACTATGTTTTTGATGTGTAATCTCTTTGTAAATTAATTTCTTTGTCCAGACTCTTCGATTTTTTACGGCCTTTATTTGTTAGGTACTCATGCTGTCATGATGGCCCAGTGGTTTAGGCCTCGCCCCTCGTGCACGGGGTTGTGGGTTCAAATCTGGGCAAGTACCAATGTGAGTTTTTCAATTAATATGTACTTTCTAAGTTTAAAAACATCGTGAGGAAACCTGGACAATAAAATTAATATAAGTCTGAAATCGCCAACCCGTCTCGACCAAGCGTGGTGATTAATGCTCGTGCCTTCTCTGTATGAGAAGAGGCCTTTGCCCTGCAGTGGGACAGTAATAGGCTGGTAGTACTATTACTACTCATGCTGTCTATGCGGGGATGTGTTAATATTATAGGTACATGTGTTTATTAGTGGAAATTTGAAGTGGCAATCATCTTCCTAATCTGATCAAGATGGAGTCTGGACTTTAAAAGAGACTGTGCCCTCTGAGACTCTTCCGGTGTTTTTTCTTTGAGTATTTAGATAAGGAAAACACCGACCTAGGCAAAAAAAAACCATTTAACTTGTCTTCATGTAAAAGTCCTCGGTTAGACTGGAATCTGACCGAAACATAGATGAGATAAGGCTGAGCAGATGATCTTCATCATCATCATCATCATCATCATCATCAGGCATTTTAGTCCAGGCTATATTAGTCCACTGCTGGACATAGACCTCTCCTACTGAGCGCCATATGAGCAGATGATGAAATGTAAATATTACGAACAGATATTTTTGATCATGGATACTTAAAATTACTATCAATAATCCGAAACAAAGAGCAAAGGAAAAGTTTATTAAAGCCAGAGTAAGTAAGCATAACTAAGAATATTCGATATCAACCTGTTGCTTGCTAAGTGGCTCTAAAGCTTGCTAGTTGGTCGAGAATAAAAATCTTAGTAAGAATCCTAACTAGTATTATAAATGCGAAACTGAGTTTGTTTGTTACGCTTTTACGCCTTAATTACTGAGCTGATCATCGTGAAATTTTACGCACACGTAGCATGAGTTTTGGGGTTCGATACCCGGGTCGAGAAAAGTGTCGAGATTTTGCCATCTGAAATTGATCCGTAATAGCCCGGAGTCTGGATTTGCACCCGGTTAGTAACAATAGGCTCACCCCCTACTTCTGGGATTTCACTAAAACAAGGGTTTACTGTTAGTACATCACTAAATAACCCTGCGGGGAGTACATGTGTGTACATGAATACATGCTGTATTTATAAGGAGGAGTGTACGTGGGACTTGAACCCACGGTGGTACGATCGACGCAGCGGCTGAGCGATTGACTGCTGCGCTGCGTGTCGTGGGTTCGATTCCCGAACGGAAAAAATATATGTATGGCCTTTGTAAAAGGAAACTGTAACAGTACAGGAGAAATTCCTAGTGTGGGGTAAGGTTTATAAAACAAAGAAAGAAAAAATAAACATAACTGTCAAAATGTGGATGTACTATAGACACCTGTGCATAACCTTTCGAGGAATATAGGCGTGATGTTATGTAATGAAATGAAAACATAAGGAGAGATACGCGAGAGTATAGATAGGAAGAAAACGTGTCATGAAAAGAAAATTTTGACGACCGATGTGGAGCGGTGGGCGAAGGTCCACCTGCGATGCAGGAGGTTGCAGGTATGATTCCCGCCTTGGGACATATGCTTGTACGATCTACAGAGATTTTTTCGGGTGTTCTGGGTATTAGCTATGTATAATAAAAAAAAAATCTATCTATGTAATGTATCGTATCAAGTATATCAGTCATCTAGTACCCATAACACAAGCTCCCCTTTGCTTGGGGCTAGATGATGCTATGTGGATTGTCCAGCATTATTTATACAAAGTATATCGTCTTATAAAATTAACTGTTTCACCCAAAACTCCAAACACAATTATTTTTATTTCCCCACCACACTAAACCAGAAACACCATTAAACTAAAAACAGTTAATACGAAACATAGGTAGGCACAGACTTCCATTACCTCACTATTTAAGCCCGCCTGCGTAGATAAGGCGGAACTAACCGGCGCTGGCTTGTAATTAGAACCCGTAAAGTTGCTGGACTCAGATCTAATGATAACTGGCTTGAAAATTGCTTCTTGAAGCGAGGGGAATTGGTTTTATTTGTTAGCTTTTATGGGGTTAAAAGTGTGGGCTATTTTAATGGGTGGAAGTGTGAATGTGGGTTATTGGAATTGGGGCTGTTGTAAAGCTTCCAGTGGTAGAGCCCTCAGGTATCATACATGTGATTTATGGTAGAACCACGACGTTGGCGCGGTGGTTGAACGATAGACTGCTGCGCCGCGTGTCGTTGATTCAATTCCCACACGGAATAAATATTGGTATGGCCTACAGATAGTTGTTTCGGGTCTGGCTGTTTGTGTTTGTGAGTTTGAATGTTTGTAAATGCACTCACGATACATGAGAAATGCCTAGTGGGGGGCAAATATTGTAAGAAATATGTTTGGAATTGGTACGTGTCTCAACCTATGTATGACAAGGCTAAAAATATTTACAAAAAAAATTAGCACCATCTAAATTGTAAATTGAAATTTAAAATTTGGCTAAGATGGAGCGACATTATCAGTATTGTGACAAAGCACCTTTGTAAAGTTTAAAATAAAAATTATAGTTTAAAAAAACTAATAAAACACGCTTTTATAGAAAATCCAACTAAAAAATAGAAAATAAAATAGAATAAATTTGGATTAAGAAAAGTGTAAATAAGAACTTTTTCCTAACTATATTGGGGTCGGCATCCAGTATAACCGGATGCAGCTGAATACCAGTATTTTATATCGTTACTGCTTATCTGACCTCAACAACCTACTGGGCAACCCGATACCCCTTGGTAAGACTGGTTGCCAGACTTACGAAAAATATCATTAATATAAAATAATATTTAAAAAAAATAGCGTCCAAAGGAGTCGGTTACAAACATACAAACATACATACAGGTGAAACTAATATAAAGCGTGTAAAAAAGGGGAAAGATTTGTTTATTTGTAAGTTCGTCTGTAATTAATTACTCAAAAACTACTGAACCGATTTGAAAAATTCTTTCACCTATAGAAAGCTACATTATCGGCGTGTAAAAACGACTTTATTTTATTTTCAAAAGGGGAATAATAAAGTTTGAAGAGAAAAGTACGCGGACGAAGTCACAGGCTAGGTGTAATAATACCAACCACCCAAAAAGCTTCTACAAACAACACCAATAACGAATCACCCGTATGTCACCTGTGTATAAAATCCTTGCGTGAAGAACAAATAACTAAGTTTTTTGACTCTATTACTTTGTGGGGCGAGAGGGTGGCAAAGGGGGGTAAGGAGGGTAAGAAGGGTAAGGGTAATAATAACTTTTAAATTAATGCGACTTGTTTGTTGGCGGTGCTCTTTGCTTTTAATAATTGCACCTCGTGGGGTGTGTGTTGGTACTATTTAAGGTAGGTAGATAAATTATCGAAGCAATGTATTTTAACCGACTTCAAAAAGGAGAAGGTTGTATGTTCGACTTTATATATGCACTAGCTTACGCCCGCGGCTTCGACTGCGTGGTTTGTTGATAGAAAAGTAACATATGACCTTCCCCAGGCTACAGACTATCCATATCAAACTTCATCACAAACGACTCAGCAATTAGCCGTGAAACATACATTCACAGATTGACACACAGACAGAGAGTTAGAAGTTAATTTCATGTCTCCCAAAGTCCAAGTTGCGCATTAACCTTTAGTTCCAGCGCATAGGACGAGTTTGTATGGTGGACTGTCTTTAAGTAGGTTTTTTTTTTGTATGATCTCCGATTGCGCGTTAGTGGTCATCAGTATCAAATATAATTAATTTGACTGGCTGAAGTCTGAACGAAGGTTTAATAATAATAATTTATTATTTTACCAAAGCGTACATAGCGTGGTGATTAATGCTCGTGCCTTCTCTGTATGAGGAGAGGCCTTTGCCCTGCAGTGGGACAGTAATAGGCTGGTACTACATTTTACCAAAAATCTAATGTTGTAATACCCTATAAGGCTAATACATAACAAACACCACAACAACAACATAACTTAAGTCTATATTTAAATACCCTCGTCCCTCTATTGATGAAGGCTAAGTAAAGTGCACTAAACACAAACCTGGAAAAATGTATGTTAAACTGAAGTTTGTATCTACTGTTAATGTTCTTCATAAAGGTCAGGTGCATTGTACTCTCAACCGGCGTGTCTGATCAGATGATGTATAAGATAGCAAAAGCGAAGCAAAAGGATCGTAGAAGGTGGCGTGCTGCAGTTTCTGTCTACCGCCATGGGAAAAAGCGTGAGTTTACGTATGTATGTACTGTTCAGTAGTGGTCAATCTCATGCATGAGTTGTAGGCTCGAATGCGGGCAAGTAAACAATACCTATACTTACATTACATACATAGATTTTAGATATCACTGACATCAGTAAAGGAGAAAACATCTTGAAGAAACTAGGGCCAATAAGTGGATTAGTATAAATTTTAAATCACCAACCAGCGTTGAGCACGCGCGGTAATGAATGCTCGTGCCTTCTCCGTCTTCTTATCTTAAACATCACTGATGCCAGGTGAAGGCAGACATCGTGAGGAAATCTGGATTGTTAAATTAATCTTCTTCTGCCTAGCCTTTTCCCAACTCCGTTGGGGTCAGTTTCCAGTCTTGCTGGATGCAGCCGTATACCAGTGTTTGACATGGAGCGACTGCCTATCCGACCTCCACAACACAGTTACTGGTTAACACAATACCCCTTGGTAAGACTCAGACTTTCAGACTTTCGGGGCTTCTGACTACTCGTACCGAACGACTGTCAAAGATCTACAAATGACAGCTGGGACCAACCATTTAACCTGTCTCGGGGTTTTGATATGTAATAAATAGTCACTCATCATCATCATCTGCCTAGCCTTTTCCCAACTCTGTTAGGGTCAGTTTCCAGTCTTGCCGGATGCGGCCGAATACCAGTGTTTTACATGGAGCGACTGCTTACCTAAGCTCCATAACCCAGTTACTGGTTAACATGATACCCTTTAGCAAGGCTGGACATAATCGTGAGAAAACCTGGAATTATAATAAATCATCAAACATTACGCCAGTGATCCCCGATGGGTAAGGAAAAGGTGTACCTATCAATATGAGTCTAAAGTCACCAACCTGCCTCGAGCAAAGGGTTAAGGAATAAGGATGTCAGAGTTTGGGGGCTTCTGAATACCCGTAACGACTGTCAAAGATTTAAAAAATTACAGCCGGGAGCAACGGCTTAACGTGTCTCGGGGTCTTGATATGTAATAAATAAATTAAAAAATAATAAATAATGCTGGACAATCCACACAGCATCATCTAGCCCCAAGCTAAGCAGAGCTTGTGTTATGGGTGCTAGATGACTGATACATGTACTTAATACAATATATTACATAGATAGATATTTTATACATAGTAAATACCCAGAACACCCGGAACGAATGTTTGTAGATTGTACTAACATTTGTCCCAAGGCGGGAAACGAACCCGCAACCTCCTGCGTCGCAGGTGGACCTTCGCCCGCTGCGCCACATAGGTCATCAAAAATAAATGGTCAACCGTCCTAAAATAAGGCCAAATTCGCCAACCCACCTAGACCAAGCGCGGTGATAAATGCTCTTGCCTTCTCTGTATAAGAAGAAGCCTTAGCCCTGCAGAAGAACAGTGACTGGCTGGTATTATTATTCTAATTCAGAAACTGCTAACACTAAACATGATAAAATTTCCTGCATACGCTTAAGTAGTAGTAAAAGTTGGTCGGAAATTCATTCAACATTTTATGAGGACCGTAAATCTATTTATTTTACGGCTTGTATTTCGTACCTCTCTTTATGATATATTATATCTAAACGGAGTAATATTTAATATGTCGATAAACCCTTTATAGGTGCTGAATTGAAAATGGATTGTATAAAGGAGAAAAGCGGTTTCAATATTCGCTACTTGTCATCTGCTCGGGCTTTTGCCAAATTATTTTGTGATCGGTTTTCAGTATAATGGAATGCAGCTATTTGTCTCACCTCCGTACCCAAGTGGATGGGTAACAAGATACCAACATTACATCACTCTTGTAGTCCAAGAAGGGTTAGGCAGAGGTGTATAAGTACATTCAAATATCGCCAGTTCATTTTAAAAGTAAAAAAAGTACCAGCCTATTACTGTCCCACTACAGGGCAAAGGCCTCTTCTCATACAAAGAAGGCATAAGCATAAAACACCACGCTTGCTCAAGACGGGTTGGCGATTTCAGACTTTTATTAATTATATAAGTTCAGGTTTCCTCACGATGTTTTCCTTCACCGATGTCAGTGATGTCCATGATAAACTTAGAAAGTACATATGAATTGAAAAACTCACATTCGTACTTGCCCAGGTTTGAACCCACAACCTCGTTCACCAAGTTCAACCAGTTCATTTTAATACCTTGTAATAGGGGGCGAACCTATTGCCACCAAACGTGCAGAAATCCAGACTTCAGGCTTTTACTTTTACTTTTAAGAATGAAGTGTTATTTCAAGCATCAGTTAAGTAAATGAATGTTGAAAGTATTTTTGATGGTTTGGTACCTAGTGAATATAAACTGCTCGTGGCTAAGTAACAGACTCGCATGTTGATCGATCAAAGATCTATGAATGACAGTAGATAACAGCGGCTTGACGTGCTTTCACGTTCATACGGACGGTTCTCGGTATGAAATGGATGGTCATCCATCCTTGGACCGACCGCGTCTAGTGGTCGGAAACGTGAGTGGCAAGCATGAGGTCCTGGGTTTGATTCCTGGGTCCAGAAATGTGGTATTGGGATTTTCAAAAGGAATTTCTCAGTAGCAGCCTGGAGTCTGGATGTGTGCCCGGTTGATGGCAATATTCTCAACCCTTATTACCTGGGACTTAATATATAACTGGTGAAATGTAGGTATACTGCACACCCACCTCCACCTCTGTCTAACCCTTTGTGTAATATAGGCGTCATGTTATATTTATGTAATCAATACTCAATTATTTATTGCATTCCACAATGTAAATGATTAGGTGGTAGGTGAAAATATTGGACACAATCGTGGACTCAGTTGGGCACAGCAAATACAGTACTTATTCTACTTATAAATTAACTTATGCTACTTAACAATTAACTTATTGTAAGAACAATTGTATTCAAGATTTATTACATAACATGTTATTATTTATAACACAACACAAACACAACATTACAAAATATTATTCCTTACAATATATATTATTATTTATTACATTACCAATTATAATTAAAAAAATACTTTCAACGTTTATTTCCTAACAAATGTTTAAATAAACACTTCATACTTAAAAGTAAAACGTTAACCTCAAATCGTTTAAAAGAAAAAACACTCAAAAATCGCGTAGTTATGAACCACTTAATCCTTACAAAACGGGTTAATATTAAACAGAGGGGAAAAGATTAAAAACCACGTTTATAGCTAAATAAAAGGGTCTATAGGGTTCATAATTGGCTGATTATTGTTTTAATTGCTACGTAGATTAAGAGCGAGTATATTTCCAGGAATTATTCCTTGGTTTCGGTTTGTTTACATGGAGAAGAAGTAATAATATCTAAGTAATTCTTAAAATATATTCAGTAGGTTCTTGGAACCATTTATCTGTTAGTTTAATGAATGGCTCTGAAGAATTCAAACAGAGTGGAGTTTTAATAAAGTTTTTATTTCATTAAAATGATACAATTATTAATATACGAAGAAATAAAATAAAATCAATAATCATAGGGCATCAAAAAATTCATCCGCATCGTTGTCAACGGGATAAGTGCCCAGAAGGCTGGCAGCATTGCCACGTTGAATGGCAATGCTGAAGTTACAAGAATTAACCCGCCATTTGTGAAGTTTTTGTTCATTAAAGTCAAAAAACTTTTTTACCCATCTTCGAATTCAGTAGTGGTTTGTACTTTCCTCACTTTACCTTTCCCAGCATTCGCGGACGCGGATTCCCGCCCGTCTTGTAGTTGTCCGTGAGACCAGTGTCACAGTCTACGTAACTCATAGTTTAGTTGTTGTTACAAGCCTTCATATCATGGTACAATATTTACTAATGAAAGTAAAAAAACACTTCTTCCATTAAAAATCTCATCGAGTGACATAGAAATCATGATTGTTTACAGTTAGAAGTAAAAAAAACCGCGAGAATAAAACGTTAAATTCAGGAAATTTCGACGAATAATTTCAAGAAAGGGTAAGGAGCTCGTGGCTTAATAAAAACAGCCGCACGGGTTGATCGAAGGTTAAGCTAGACTTGCCGAGGTCAGTCTGTGGATGGGTGACCGTTCGTGACATATCGAGACTCCTCAGTGCCTCGGAAAGCACGCTAAACCTTTTTTCCCGGTTGTCATTTGTAGATCTTTGACTGTCGTTACGGGTAGTCAGAAGTCCGAAAGTCTGAGAACCAGTCTTACCGAAGGGTATGGTGTTGCCCAGTCACTGGGTTGTGGAGGTCAGATAGGCAGTCGCTCCATATAAGACACTGGTACTTAGCTGCATCTGGTTAGCGGAAGCCGACCCCAACATAGTTGGGAAAAGGCTAGGCAGATGATAAATTTCAACAAAGGGTCCAGAAATATGTGCTGAGCTCGTGGTACAGAGGCCAGCACATCAGGCTACCCCAATATGTCAAATTACTATGATAGTTTTTTTTTTAACTTAATTACAAAAGAATAAACTTCACATTCATTGGGAGAATTTGACAGTTTGGGGTAGCTTGATGTGCTGGCGTCTGTACTTATTTCATTATCGATGTCCTTTGCACCCTTTATAAGATGCTTACTTCTTACATCCCATCATAGATGAGATTGGGACCACATAAGTATGTGATCTACATTAATTATAATGACAGGAACACACGGCAGACACCAAATAATATCCCAAACAGAAACAATATACATTTTAAATTAAACAAAATTATCACTAAACGCTTCTAGCGAGGTGACGTGTATTTCTCGACGCGATAAAACCGAATTAGCATACAAATAAGGGAAATAATATTCCCAGTGAATTTATATCGTAAAGGACTGCTTGTTTTTACAAAAGTGTGCTTTTTTAGCGTATTTGTTTTTTTGGGGAATAAGTCACGTTTGAGTGTTTTTGTTTGGAGGATTTTAAAGTGCAATTTAGTTTTCGTTGTTTTTGTTTTTAACCCACATAACAATAGCAGGAGGTGACGCGTTTTCCTCTGAAATAATACTGATTTTTCCGTTTGGACTAATTAAAGTCTATTTACTTCTTTTGATAAAACCCGCCGTGTCTCATAACTTTTATTAACTTTGGCCCATCATTGTAACTTTTATTAACTTTACCTTTGGAATGAGATAATGATTTTGGCTTAAAAAGTGCTCAATAATAATTATTGACCTTGTGACTACTGAAATGGACGGCAAAGAGGAATCTGATTAGTGTTAGTCTGTTTGTAAGAACAAACAAACAAACGCTAGAAAGACTCTCAGAGAGAGAGAGAGTGATGGTGTTTCTAGCGTCTTGAGTTAAATATAATAATCTGTAAATCTATTGTATACCTACAATCATATTGTGTCACGACCGCGTTTTGACAGACGAAGCGTGAGTAAGTCCAAAGCGGACTGATGATCTGGTGATCGGATGGAGATCGCAGGATTCCGTTGATTGACGGCAGCGCAGGACCGATCGTTGTGGAAATCTTTAGAAAACGCACATGTCCAGCAGTGGACGTCTTTTGGCTGAAATGATGATGATGACAGTGATATATGTATATACGACTGCATGGTTGGCGCAGTGGCTAGGCGATCGACTGCTGCGCCACGTGTCGTGAGTTCGATTTTCACGGAACATTTGTATGGCCTCCAGGTAGTTGTTATCGGTTTGGCTGTTTATGAATGTTTGTAAACGCACCCACGACACATAAGGAATTCCTAATGTGGGGCAATGTTTTTTTAGAAAAGAAAAGAATTATTGAATTTAACTGCAACAGTGGAAAAAATATTGGTGTATGAATCTGAAAAGTTCTCTATAGTTCCAGTGGAGAAGATCGCACATTTTTACTGTAAATATTGATGTTGAGATTAACATTTATTAATCTTAAGATAATGTTATGTCGTGATGGCCCAAGGCTTAGGGCCTCGCATCTCATACACTGTTTGTGTATGAGAGTTTACATGTTTGTAAACATGGGTGCAATTGACACAGGCGATATTCCTATTGTGGGGCAACGTTTTTTATGAAAAAGTAAAACATATACCTTGAGAGAATCGAGCTGTAACCTACTATCGCACTATTCATGACAATTTATACCTCGCACCTCCTCTCCTCGTTACAGACTCACGCAAGATTGGCAAAACAGTATAAAGAAAATTGCTTTATATTTTTAGTGAAGAAAACTCAATATATGAAGAAGGCAGGAGCAAACAAGGATAAATCAAATATATGACGGCACTTGACGGATGATCCACGGTGCGGCGCAGGTATTGGGTTCCGGATTTGAATATCGTTATAGTATCATCATCCTTTTATTTCGGAAAAATGTTTGCGGAACCCTGAAATAAAGTGTAGGAGATTGGTGTTTTATTTTTTTGGGGATGCAGTAGTAGAAGGTGCGAAGTAGTAAAAGTAGGTCATAATGAAGGAACATTTTCAGATCGATTTATACGAGTTGGTCTATGGTTAGTGTGTGCTTGTCGAGGTCAGTCTAAGTATGGGTAACTATTCGTAACATATCGAGACTACGAGTGAGACCAGTTATTTATGAAGGTTATAAGGCTACTTATATTACCCTACGGAATTAAGGGAGGGGCGAAACCGCGGGGCAAAGCTAGTAGATTTTTGTTCGTTGACAATTACGAATATTGTCAAGTAGAAATACACATATTTAGTGTGTGGATGGGTGACCATTCGTAACATATCGAGACTCCTCCGTGCCCCGGAGAGCACGTTAAACTATTGGCCCCGGTTGTCATTTGTAGATCTTTGACAGTCGTTACGGGTAGTCAAGCCCGAAAGTCAGACAACAAGTACTGGGTTGTGGAAGTCAGATAGGCAGTCGCTCCATGTAATACTGGTATTCAGCTGCGTACGGTTGGATTGGAAGCCGACCCCAACATAATTGGGAAAGCTTAAGCAGATGATGATGATTTATCCCTCGGATATGAAGTTCCCTGACATCATCTCGCCACAAAATAAGCTATTAAAATATAATAGTACATACTATTCCAAGCCCTTCAATCAAACTTGAGTCTTGAACAAAATAGTATTACTTAGCGAGACTCTGAGACGCTACAACAAGACCACTCCAAGCGTCGAAATCGCGGTACCAGGCGCCCAACAAAGCGAAGAGCTTTTACAACACTCCTATATATCGATACTAGAACAAACTATTATGCATTGAGCTAGTAGACACTAGGAACAAATAACACCTCTCCAAGCGTGAAAATCGCGGTACCAAGCGCTCAGAAAAAACCAAGAGCTGTAAATATAAATTCCTAATGTATGTTATATCAAAGGTGAACAAGCTAATATGAGCTAGAGAAACTAGAACAAACCGGACCTCTCATGTCACTAAAATCGCGGTACCAGGCGCTCAAAAAACTGAAGAGTTTTACGTTTTATATTTATATCTTATTACACATATAAGCTCAGGACGGCCTTCATCAGAATCCATCTTGCAACGTGGGTATGTAGGTAATCCAAACACGGTAATTTAAATTAGACGCCATCGAAACTTAAACGATTTTACTTCCGTAACATAATAATTCTACAATTGCGTAAATGGTAATCACTAATATTCTGATCAACACTTATCACAAGGCGATGGATAGCGATTTGTCGAAAACGTGGTGCGCTGGCGACCGCTCTCTAAGAAGGGGAATCCTGAGATGGCCGCCCCGCTACCATCGACTCGACGCTTCGCTACAGTGCCGTTGACAACCTGTCATTCTTGACAATGCCATTCTAATGTGCGCAAACACACATATTAAATTAGTAAACAAATAAAGAACTATCTTAACTTAATAAACGTCACAGTAAATCTATACTCGTATATCTTATTTAAATATACGTGAAGCATAAACTTTGGATCCCTTTTTAACCGTGTTTTTTTAAGAGTATTGCGAGCACGGAGGTTTTAATATTGAGTAGGAGTGCAGGAAGCTATATAGGTCGAATTTCAAAAACTGAGCGTTCACTAGTAATAAGTAAATTAATATCGAAGACGAAAAACCTACTTTTTTTTTTGGAATGAGCATCCCTGAAGGATACTTCAGGGATATCTACTGCTTAACCGAACTGGGGACTTAATTAGAAATTAAGGCCTTCAGCCAGGGCGTAAAAACTTAAAAGCTAAGCTACCAATCGCTAAGGGCACCCCCTGCGGGGTACCAGCCTCGGCTTTGGACGTCGCGTCGCTGGGAGAGGACAGCAAGGGACGGGCTGGATCCAATATATTTAGGGACTACATTTTAAATCATTTACAAGCTCAGCTACGCGGGTTGGCTCGAGCAAAGGGTCGGGAGACAAACTATTATGCACGCAGAAAATTGTACGGTTGTATTCCCGCAGCGAAACTAAATCAACTCATAAACATTTCTTGTTAGACTCAAAAATGGCAGATTAACAATAATAAATTATACTGGCCTAAAAAATAAAATTGTTTTGGTGCAGCTCTGTTCTCATCTGTAGTCGGTAAAGTAGGTAGTATGAACTACATTGCACCTAAGTGCAATTCTTATTTTAACTTTTTTACGGTTTTATTCAAAATCAGTCCATGTTATAACTACTTTTATGACATTAATCCATTGAATTATAAAAACCCCGTTAATCGGATAAATTTATGTTGGAAAATAAGTCAAGAAGTTGCATTAACGATCCTGATATGTTTTGTTACATATGGCATATAATGAAAGATCAACGGAAACCAATTAATGACACGGTAATTTGCTAGTATTCTGTATACTTTCGTTTGGAGCTGATATGAAAAATGTGACTAGTTTTCTCGTATCAGCTCACAAAATATACCCAAAATCAGGTCTAAAATCTTAGGCACCAAAATGAGTGTAGGTCAGTATTATGAAAGATACTCAAAATCAAAAAATCAAAATCAAAATTCATTTATTCAAATTAGGCTGAGAATCAGCACTTTTTGAACGTCAAAAAAAAACGTTTACAAAAGACAGTCCCCTTAAACGCCCACCCTTCACCGTTTCCTAGGGTTTTTGCTGGGAAGTAGAAGTGGCGGAACGAACTCCCCAGCAACACGTCTGTCTGATAGGTTTGAAGAACTTGAAGCTATACAAAATATGTCAAAAAAAAATAAAAAAATAAAAAAACTTAAAAACGATCTCGAACAAATAGAACCGCGTGGAAAACATGTTTATTTTTAAGTATAAATATTTTTACTACGTTCCGATAGTGTTACTAAGAGCAAATCGTTTTGCAGAAGGAAAACAACTATTAAAATTTCACGCGGTATATAGAGTGAGACACTAGAACAAACCAGACATCTCCTGACGAGAAAACCGCGGTACCAGGCGCTCAGAAAAGCGAAGAGCTATTACACAAACATACCTACATATATTGGAGGAGTATTGTAGGACTCGATCTTCCCGTGTTTGAACAGCAAACATTACAGAGTGAGGATGGTTTTAAACAGAGTGTTTATAAGGATTCTAATAGTTTGTTTTGTAAGGAAGAGTCTTATTCTGAAAACAGATTTGTATGGAGTAAAGGATGCATGGTGGTGAAGGGTGGGCGTTTTGGGGGACTGTCTTATGTAAACGTCTTTGACGTTCAAAAAGTGCTGATTCTCAGCCTAATTTGAATAAATGAATTTTGATTTTGATTTTGATTTCATACAAAATAGTTATTCCATGCTTTTGTGAATGATCATGATGACGTTACATGAATTAATTATATGATGAATAAGGTGGAACAGAGTGTTGGGCCACAAAAGGAATGAATGAAAGGCAGTTGCATGCAGCTGAGATGAAAATGCTAAGGGGGATGTGTGGTGTTACGCGAATGGATAGAATAAAAAATGAGTATATAAGAGGAAGTCTGAAAGTGGCGCCTGTGACAGAGAAGTTGTGTGGAAATCGGCTATCATGGTATGGACACGTGATGCAAAAGAATGAGGATCATGTTGTGAGGAAAGTTTTGAGTATGAATGTAGAGGGTTACAAGAGTAGAGGGAGACCCAGGAAACGATGGATGGATTGTGTGAAAGTTGATATGGCTAAGAAGGAGGTGACTTCTGAGATGACGGGAAATAGAGATGTATGGAAGAAGAAGACATGCTGCGCCGACCCCAAATGAAATTGGGATAAGAGCAAGAGGATGATGATGAATAAGGTGGCTGTTCCCAACACTTGTAAGAATCTTAAGATTTAAAAAAATATGCCCTGAGCCATCATAAGATTAATAAATGTAAATATTAACATCAATATTTACTTTTCAGATTATTAAACCAATTGTTTTCATTTGGTGCAGTTAAATTTAATTATAGCACAATTATCTCCTTTCCACACAATTAATACCGAAAGAAAGTCCTGGGATCTTTTCCCGGGTCTAACAAAGTGATATTGGGATATTCCATCGATAATTACGTCGTTGACGGCACTGTTGGCGCAGCGGCTGAGCGATTGACGGCCGCGCCGCGTGTCGTGGGTTTGATTCCCGCACGCAACAAATATTTGTATGGCCTACAGGTATTTGTTCCGGGTCTGGCTGTTCGTGTATGTGACTTTATGGTTTGTAAACGCACCGACGACACAGAAGAAATTCCTAGTGTTGGACAACGTAAAAAAAATAGAAAGATTTTCCCGGTAGTAGCTTGGAGACTGGCTTCTTATCAGGTTGATTGCAATAGACTTGCTCTTTATAACATGGAACTGAAACAAAATTTGCGAAATGTGCTTGTACTATATACGTCTGCCAAATCCTTTGGGCAATACAGGCGTGATGTTATGATATGATTTTGTACACTTAAACTAATCCGGTTACCGAATTAGTCCAACATTTACTCTTTACAATAAACCTTTAGAAGTTCAGAACAAATAAACCTCAGTTCGTAGCTTAACAAACTTCTGGGTAAATCTCCATCCATCACATTGCTATGGTAATTCAATGATATTCGTTTTCCGCCAATCCTGGGCTGGCCAATTGGAACCTAATATAATTTTGGCTGGATTCTACGAAATTCGCCAGGATTGACGGAAATAAAACGATCTACGTCAGTTTTGTGGATTTGTTTTTGAGATCTAAACTGTTTATCTACAGAGGTCAGCATATCAAGCTACCCCAATCTGTAAAATGTCTTTGATAGTTTTTTAACTTTATTACAAACGAATAAAGTTCGTGAAGAGGAGCTCGTGGCTAAATAAAAGGCACCTCACGGGGAAATCGAAGGTTACGCTCGCCGAGGTCAGTCTGTGGATGGGTGACCATTCGTAACATATCGACACTCCTTCGTGCTTAGGAGAGCACGTTCAACCGCTGTCATTTTTAGATATTTGACAGTCGTGACGGGTAGTCAGGAGCCCGAAAGTCTGACAACCAGTCTTACCAAGGGGTATCGCGTTGCCCAGTACCTGGGTTGTGGAGGTCAGACAGGCAGACGCTCCATGTAAAACCAGTGTTTTACAATGCTGAATACCAGTGTATTCAGCGGCATCCGGTTAGAGTGGAAGCTGACCCTATTACATACCCTACATTTGGGAAAAAGGCTAGGCAGTTGATGACAAAAGAATAGAGTTCATGTTCAATCCGGAAAATTTGACAGTTTGGGATAGCTTGATATGCTGGAATCTGTACTTTATCTTGAGAGGGTCGTTTAGCATGATCACTTTAGTAACAGAAATATGTATGTAACATTTAAGTTAAGTTAGTAGTAGTAGTAGTAGTACCAGCCTATTACTGTCCCACTGCAGGGCAAAGGCCTCTTCACATACAGAGAAGGCACGAGCATTAATCACCACGCTTGCTTAAGACGGGTTGGCGATTTCAGACTTATATTAATTATATAAGTCCAGGTTTCTTCGCGATGTTTTCCTTCACCGATGTCAGTGATGTCCAAGATAGACTTAGAAAGTACATATGGATTGAAAAATTCACATTGGTACTTGCCCAGGTTTGAACTCACAACCTCGTATACCCATAACCTCGGTATTAAGTTGTTATGGACCATAATATAATAAAAAATATCTATATATGTAATGTATTGTATTAAGTAAATCAGTCATCTAGTACCCATAATACAAGCTCTGCTGCTGCTTAGCTTGGGGCTACATGATACTGTGTTGATTGTCCAGCATTATTTATTTATTTAAATACGCCTGTCATTGCACCACATAAAAAAACAGTATTGACGTATAGTTGTGCTGGTGTATTAATAACAAAATACTGTATTGGTATAAAACCTATAGAAAAATAGTACTGGCTACAACGCTTTGAAATCATTCGAATTACCTTACAGATACGTAACACATAATTTTAAAAACAACGTTATTTTTGGTCAACGCCGATTCTATTTTAACAAAAAAGGTGAACAGTTAGCTTCACGTACTACAAAAAAAATAAAATTTGTATTTTAATAACAACGACTAAAACTATTCACAAAGTCCTTACAAAAGCACAAACCAATTTTTGTAACGTTCGTGTGAAAACAAGAGACACTTTATTTTGCGTACCACACAGCCACCCACACACACACACACTGTGCAGTGCAAGCCTTTGTCAACAACTGTACCTATTAAAAGGGATGTGTCCTAGGTAAAAATATATTTAGTCTATTTAGTCCGTCAGTAAGATTACCAAAAAATATTACACACATATTTTTTGCTTACTCAAATCAATAAAAAGTAACAATGATATAGCACATCAAACTTCAGGAGAACAGGCTTGTGACGTCACTGCTACGTTAAAAGTGTAGCACGGCGTGACGTCACGGCAATTTCAACGCACTATATCGTCGTCATTTTTGGTTTACGTGACAAAAGAAAAAATACGTGTCCAGTATTTTTGATTAATACAACTTATGGACCAATCAGAATTTTTAAAGACACTACTCTATTCTCTCTGTATACGAATACCTACCATTACGACAGGTATGCATTCATTCATGGGTGTAGTAACCGTTATATTCCGTTGCAAGGTTGATATATTTACTAAAATAATATATTTACAAAAAGAATGAAAATTCAAAAGCGCATGCAAGGAAGGCTAAACATATAATTTTAAGATAACCGAGGATATACTATAGCAAAAAGACTGTTGTATATGTAGGGGCTAAACTCTATAACTCTATGCCTATATAAATCAAGGAATCGAAATCACTTTCAACTTTTACAAGGCTATTAAAGCATCACCTATATATATGTCACGGTTGGCGCAGTGGCTGAGCGATGGGCTGCTGCGCTGCGTGTCGTGGGTTCGATTTCCGCACGGAACAAATATTTGTAAGGCCTATTTGTAAGGTAGTTGTTCCGGCTAAGGCTGTTCGTGTGTGTGAAATTAAATGTTTGTAAACGCGCCCACGACACAGGAGAAATTCCTAGAGTGGGGAAAAGTTAAAAAAAAAATTAAGAATATATATAAAAATGAATCCCTATTTCCCTTGGTCTCGGCATCACACGTGAACGGCTGGACCAATTTCGCTAATTATTTTATTGTTGTGTTTGTTACTGTAAGGAGAAAGTTGTTATGAAAGAAACAACTAAGAAAGTTGCGCGGAATATTAGAAAATTTAAGAAAACTTAAATGCGCGGGTAACACCGCGGGGCGCAGCTAGTAATGTATAAATTATTGTATGTTTTTAGTACCGCTTTTATTATTTAATTTTTAGTTTATTACCAAGCGAAACTGTCGCTTATCTTAATTATTATGTTTTACCTCATAGAAGTGAATAATTGTATTATTTTTGAGCGAAATCAATTTCTTAAACCGTACCTACAGAGGCAGACTTAATGCCTCAGGCATTTTCTACCAGTCTATCTCAAGGTGAGACAAAGACAGAATATTGTAGGTAAAATATTGTTGATGTTTTCTATTCAACTACTTTGTGAAGAAACACCAAAACAAACTCGGAGGTCACAGTCTCTATTAAACTTCAGACAATCATCGTCAAAGCGATCTCATGAGGGCCTTGCAGATTAGTATCTGAGACGATATTTTGAGGATAAATACACACAAATTTAACTAGACCTGTCCAGTTATTACTAGAAGCAATACCTTCTTTTACTGAAACTGATAATAACCACTAAGGTTCCCTACACGTTCCACTTTTTCGCCCCCCAGTACAATCGCCCACTCTATCCAGCATACAACTCTATCTGCAACCCTCTTTACATTTACCTAGTACTTAGTTATAGTATCTAGGTACTCCGAGACGTAGGTGCAGCGATCTATGTTGACGTGTCTTGTGTCTATCGGCTGTAAACATACTTGTAACAATTGCTCTGACAATAGGGATGTTTGACTATGTTAGCGTCGAGTCTTGGGACTTGTTACTTCGTTATAAGTGTTGCAGTCTCTTGTACCTTCAGTACCTTCAATTTTTTTATAAAATGTACCTATAAATTTGTATGGAGCCCTAAGTGGGCGACTCCGACTCGCACGTGCACTGTAGCAGGTGGGCTACGATCCTTACATACTCCTTTTGTGTCGTATAAGTTCATACTCGGGTGTTCTTGACTGGAGACCGCGACTCGGCAAACGTAGTGTACGACACCCTCTGACCAGGTGGGATGACGATCTGAGAAAGACTGCAGGCAGATGCTGGATGCGGCAAGCTGAAGATAGGGCGCTATGGCACTCATTAGGAGAGGGCTATGTCCAGCAGTGGACTAATATAGCCTGATGAACCTATATGTCGTAATAATACACAGTCTCTTACTGTCCCACCGTAGGGCAAAGGCCTCTTCTCATTCAGAGAAGGCACGCGCATAACCACCGAGCTTATACAAGGTGGGTTGGCGAATTTCAGACTTATAGTATGTTTGTTTGTTACTGTTTCACGACTAAACGGTGAGTTAGATCGTAATGAAATTTGGCAAGCAGACAGATTGAAGAGCTCATCATATATAGCCCATTAATATCAGTAATAATTTTAAACCATGGTGCTAGGCAAGTGGGCCTAATCCAGATGTAAACGTCCCTTTGTACCTTTTGGCCTAGCTCTGTTCTGTATCTTGCTTGATATGGAGGGAACTGGAAATTGTGTATTTTTCTATCTCCTCCACTGTTCTTTTCTGATTAATTTCGTCGGGCTTCATTGTCTCGACGCTTTTCTGGTGGTCGCCGCTTTTGATTCTGGTTTTCAGGAGTTGCAGTGGTTTGGGAATAGTGTGGCGGGCTTGTCCCGGAAAAAAAAGATAAGATAAGATAAGATAAGATAAGATATTTTTATTTGCTTAAAACATGGTATATAAGGTGTTATATTAAATTAGATCTACATGTTTTGCTTAAAAATAAAGCATGCAAACTTACTTACTATCTAAAAATACATTATAATATTGAATTAAATTAAATTACATTACATTTCATATTAAAAGATCATTAACATTATAAAAATTATTATTATTGAGCCATTTATATAATTGTATTTTAAATAATTTACAATTTAACGTTTTAAGGGTATTTGGTATTTTATTATAAATCCGTACACACATAACCAAAGAATTTTTATTATATTTTGCTGATCTAGGCAGCTCATCCAACACAAGTCTATATTGGTCACGTCGACTTCTCGAGTTTATTTCCTCTGCTGTTTTAAAAAGTTCCTTGTGTTTTCTAACAAACATACATGCTTCACAAATATACAATGAAGGTAGCGGTAACAAACCAAGCTCCTTAAATATAGGTTTGCATGATTCGTCAGATGGAATCTCGTATATAGCTCGTATACATTTCTTTTGGGCGACAAACGCTCTATTGCTATCAGTACTATTTCCCCACATAATTAGTCCATACCGTAGTGAAGACTCAACATATGCGCGGTATGACATAACAGCCGTTTTAATATTGGTTACTTTTGTTATTTGTCTCAGCGCGTAGACAAATTTATTTATTTTAGTGCAAACGAAATCAACATGTGCTTTCCAGTCTAAATGCTCGTCAATTATGACTCCTAAAAATTTAGTTTGTGTTACAAGTGTAATTTTAGATAATTGTTGATAATTGTTAATTGATGTAATTTTTGATAGATAATATTCTAAGGAATGACATAGCATGGTTTTTATTCCGCGACTTCATCTGTATCCGCGATAACAGACATTCACGCGGGCCAAGTCGCAGGCAAAAGCTAGTTGAAAGTCCAGGTTTCCTCACGATGTTTTCCTTCACTGATGTCAGCGATGTCTAAGGTAACTTGCCTGGCTTTGAACCCACATAACCTCTTGCATGAAAACGTACCTTAATAAATGCTTCTTCAAAAATGTTATTATAATAATATAAAAAGTCAATGTAGTCTGCAATGTCATAAAATTAATTAACAAAATAGTATTAAGTAAATAGAATAATTGTAACTGTAGTAAATAAAATTTTGCATGCCATGAGGCAGAATGTATAAGGATCAAAAATATTGTAACACCTAATTGTACTAATTACCTACATTCTAAGCAAACAAATAAATCTATCTATTTATTTGCTACATTTGCCCAGCAGTGTGACTTTAAACTTGTGAATTAAAGGCTCACAAGGCACGTCAAGGGATTTTAGTTACCGCAAATGATTTGAGATCTTATTTTATGACGCTTAGCGTTCACATTTCGTTATTCCACGGCATGCCAGAACGTGCTGAAGGATGCCAAAGCAGGCTGTGTGTGACGTATCAATGAAATATGAGCGTTAACAGTGTTAAATAAGATTCGAAATCATTTGTTTTACAAAATCCCCGACCGGCATAAATACAGTGGGTGGTATTATTATTTGCCAGCCTAAAAATAAAAGCGGTAAAAAATGTACCAGTACCAGTACCAGCCTATTAATGTCCCACTGCAGGGCAAAGGCCTCTTCTCATACAGAGAAGGCACGAGCATTAATCACCACGCTTGCTCAAGACGGGTTCGCGATTTCAGACTTATATTAATTATATAAGTCCAGGTTTCCTCAAGATGTTTTCCTTCACCGATGTCAGTGATGTCCAAGATAAACTTAGAAAGTACATATGAATCGAAAAACTCACATTGGTACTTGCCCATGTTTGAACCCACAACCTCGTGCACAAGCATGCATCATGACATTTGTAAAATGTACCTATTCCTTAAAAACAAGTATTCTCTTTAGTAAAAGCAACAAGCCAAACTTGTGTACGTACATTTGTATGCAGAAGTGCACAACATTTTTATTCAGGCGTCGCTAGTCGGTGCACGCAACTACACCGCATGCATCGCCGACTCGATATAGAATACGTAATGCAGGTGCCAGTGTCGACCATGACTGTGGTGTACACTTGTAGCCTTCTCTGTACGTAGTCTTTTTACAAACAATTTAGGAAGGATATTAGGTACTAACATAATATATTTTTTTTTTCAATTTCTTGTTACTCATTTTTCTATTCTACATATGTACAGTGGCGACCTTGATGCACTAAAAAGTAGTAGGCAAAAACAGATGGTTGAAAATTATTCTTCCAGCAACAATATTAATAAAAATTGCAGTTTCAAAGTGTGTGTGTATATTTTTTCATCTTTCACTACAAAACCACGGAACGGATTTCGATAAAATTTTGCAGAGAGATAGATAGGCATCCCTAGGAAGGGCATAGGATACTTATTATCAGCAAACCAAGCGGGCAAAGTCGCGGGCGGAAGCTAGTTAAAAATAAATACAAATGAACCTGTCCTGTGTTCGCAATTCAGCTTCCAAAAATACCTTCAACACCCACAATGTAGTTTAGTTTGCGCTGCAACTTGAATATTTTTATGACTTTTAAGTAGCACGATATTCTGAAAGCGACTATATTCACACTAGAATAAAGTTGATATATGTTTACATTGGATTTAAATATGGAATAATAAACAAACGCATCTAGTTACAGAAAAATGTGTATATCTCATTATCCACCTAGCCTTTTTCCTAACTATGTTGGGGTCGGCTTCCAGTCCAACCGGTGCAGCTGAATACCAGTATTTTGCATGGAGCGACTGCCTATCTGACCTCCACATCCCAGTTACTGGGCAGCCCGATACCCCTTGGTACGACTGGTTGTCAGACTTTCGGGCTTCTGACTACCCGTAACGACGGATCTACAAATGACAGCCGGGACCAACGGATTAACGTGATTTCCTAGACACGGAGGAGTCTCGATATTATGTTACTAACAGTCACCCATCCACACACTTAATATGTGTATATCTACTTGACAATATTCGTAATTGTCAACGAACAAAAATCTATCATCTACTAGCTTTGCCCCGCGGTTTCGCCCCTCCCTTAATTCCGTAGCGTGATATTAGTAGCCTTATAACCTTTGTCAAACACTGGTCTACCAAATGCAAGACAATGCACTTCCAAAAAACAAACAACCTCTTTATAGATTTATTTTTAAGTAAGATTTAAAAAAGAACTAAAAGTTTAAAAAAAGAACTAAACGTTTAAAAAAAAGAAAATTGTTCTTCTTTTCCCTCACAAACAAAACGCAAAAATAAAGCTTATATTTGTCGTCGGCTACACGCAACGAGAGTGCACCAACTTGGAATATTATAATGCAGCCGTCGCTTTTGACTAGTGTGGCTACACCTTTATGCCGACGACAATACTGAGTAGGGTCTTAAGTGAATAATCGTTTTGTAGAAAATGGTTTTCGAGAGGAAATGGTGGAATGAGTTGTAATTACCAGACGTGGTGCGAATTTGATGGTTCATTTTGTAGGAATTTAAGTTTTTTGGTTTTATACTTGAAGTACCGTTTGGTAAGACGGTTTGTCAGACTTTCAGGCTTCTGACTACTCGTAACGACTGTCAAAGATCTAACTACATTGAGAGATTTCAAACTTTTATGTTTTGTGATTTTCGTCAAATTCCAGTTAATATCCAATTAGTTAAAGTATTATGGTCTGACAATGAAGTAAAAACACCGAAAAAACTACGATGTTCATTATTATTTCAAAGTACGCGAATAATCAGCTGATAAATTTCTAATGTAACAGCAACAGTATTAGTGCATGACCAAATCGATTTTCTGTTAAACACAGATTCCGATTCCTTTCACTCATCCTTCAGATGTTCCCTAATCGCCTGTTACGATACCAACATGAAAAAGATGAATCATTTATTCCGTATTCAATTCGTATAAACGATACGGTGATCCCCCGCCGCTTTCATTTCCAACTGAATGATAATCAACTTCAACGTTCTTCATTTTTTTCAGATCCACCATTAAATGTTCCACATTCAAATAAGCGTAACTCATTTTCTTCCTTTAACCTCCTTACCTTTTTAATATTTTTTGAATACAGAATATACGCGTACAGCATTATTCATGTAATCCGTCAGGGTATCGCACAATCGGACAGTCGGGGAGAGTGGTGCGAACAAAGACGCTACGAAATGGAATTTTCAAGTAGAAGCACTTGTGAGCGTGGATGTACCTACCGCAGCAAAGCGGATGAATTACTGTGAAATTGCTGTAAGTGTACGTTTTAAAGTAGGTCGGGTTATGACGTGGGATTTTGATTTTGAATGTAGAATAGAACAAATATTATTCAAATTTAAAAGAAAAAAAAAAGTATAGTTTAAATGTAACTGTTTTTAACATCAAAATAACAGCTTTTTATTAAAATATGCATTTATGACAAAAAAAAACAATTTTAAACATTTATGTCTGACTTTCTAATTTTGACGGGAATTTCTCTAGCACATAGCTGATGTTGTAAGAAGTGAATAAGGGTACTTTTACTCTATTTCTTTTTGCATAAGGGAAGGAATGTTAGGCGGAGGTAGTAACTACATATATATAGTACACCCACATTTTACCCGTTATGTTTACGTCCCGGATACTAGGAGGCGAGCTTATTGAAACATACTGGGCACTACTCCAGACTCCGCCAGGCTATTACTGAGAAATTCCAGGTGAAAAAACATAATAACACTTTGCTCGACCCGGAAATCAAACCCAAGACCTCACGCTCATTACTAGAGCTTGCCACCACTAGACCAAACGAGGCAGTCACAACTTTGTTACAATATTCTGGGAGTCCCCCTCAAGAATCACCGTGACGTGATGTGAAGATGAGATGGTGTACAAAGGTCCTACGGAGTTTTGTATAAAATTTTAACAGTGGCAGATCGTAAGGGCAGAGGAACATCTTAGCTTGTGGTGCGATAATTTTATTTTGCGAACGATTGCTCTGCACGCGCGGTGTAGGGGAATGAAACAGGCGTTTTTGGCCCAAAGGCTTCACACGAAGCCCATACAGTGTTAAGATTTCTGGGCAAATACCCTGACCTAAAAAATACCAAAAATTACGTACTTTATTTGGATTACTGACACGGAAAGCCGTTGGTCCCAGATCTTTGACAGTCGTTACGGGTAGTCAGAACCCCCTAAAGTCTGACAACCAGTCTTACCAAGAGGTATCATGTTGCTAAGTAACTAGTTTGTGTGTCAGATAGGCAGTTGCTCCATGTAAAATACTGGTATTCAGCTGCATTTGGTTAGACTGGAAGCCGACCCTAACTAGTTGGGAAAAGGCTAGGCAGATGATGATGGACAGCAAAGGGTCGGGCCCTTTGCCCGCAGGGGGTGCCCTTAGCGTGTGGTCGTTTAGCTTGTAAAGTTTTACGCCCTGGCTGGGACCTCCCATCGTAAATGTGAATCTTAAGTGAGGCCTTTGTGCTCATTATGTGTAAGAAATAAATTATTTTGGATTTAATTTGCAAGGCAAAAAAATGCTAAAGTTTACACGAAACATAATTGACACTAGTTACTCCTTTAAAAACTTGGTTTATACTTACTGCTTAAAAATAAATATTTATAGATAATTCAGACGAGGCCTGATACGCTAAATAACATTGATCTTTATTCACCTGTGACTAATTAAAAGTACTAACAGACAATAACAGTACAATGCAAAAACTATCTTAATCATAACCAAATAGCGTAGCATTTCCTTGCAGGTATGTAAATCACCACCACGTTAAGTAGCAGTGTGGTTTGTTTACTGTTCCACTCCCAACTCAGTTCTGATGGATGGAAGGCCCAAATGTAAATCAAAGTTTAACTACAAACCCCTTTTTTACCTAACGAAGGGGCGGAAAGCTAGTTTCTCATATTTATTACGATGTTTTTTATAGAATAAGGGTTGTTTAGTGTGATAGTTTGTAAACTATGATTTATTTAGAGGGCTGTAAATTTAGACGGATTTATGTGAGAATCGTTTATGACTGTATTTTTTTGCGTAAACTTGTGTAATTGGACAGTTAGACTTTTACTGGAATAAGTATGTGAAAGGCACATCGTTTAAGTAATGCTAAATATTATTTGTAGATTTTTGACAGTCATGATCATCTGGAGATAGAATTGAGAATGGCAAGGGAAGCGATGGGAGGATAAGATAAAGTTGAGAGCAGGTCACAACAGAAGGATTGCTAGAGATAGAAAACAATAGACGATGTTAGGCGATTGGCACACTGCACAGCATCACGGTGAATGATGAACACTGCGCGTGAATGCGTTTCCTGTGTGTGCACTACGCGTGTTTTCTATACAAAAGTGTGAGCTATGTGCAGAGGCCAGCACATCAAGCTACCCCAATGTGTCAAATTTATTTAATAGATTTTCATCTTTAAAACAAGTTTGTAAGGTTCATGTTCAATTGGTAAAATTTTACACATTGGGGTAGCTTGATGTGCTGGGGTCAGTACATTGACGAGGCTGCTTTGTTTGTTCAATCAATTTACACCTGTTTCAAAAACTATCCGATGTAAAAATGACTCTAATGCGTTTTGAATATATGAATAAATTGTACAATAGAAAATACAGAACCTTTTTTAATGAAAAAGAGTTTTTTTTGACATGGCTCCGAAATTTGTATAAAAAATGTCAGTATTTGACGACAATATTTAAGAAAATCCTCTACTCGCTAATTAATTGTAAAATGTTTTTTATACTGTAGAAGATTTTATAAATGATAATTATTAATATTTCTGTTTAATAAACATTTCATGTATTTTTTAAAACATTTTCAAGAAATCGTTTTGTCTTTTTTTTAGGTTATTTTCAATTGTGTATTGTAAGAAAAGTCGTTTGTCAATTCTAAACCGCAGTTTTGACAGCCACACAAGTAGGCTCAGATAACGTACGTTGCGTAATGCGACAGAGGAAATTAAAGCGATGTTGTGTTGTTTACTTTTATTACTTCACGGGAATCTGAAGTAGGGGCGGTGAGAGACGACAAATGCGGATAAGATTTGTTAAAACCGTACTTAAGCCGCAGCAAAGATGAATAGTATTTATTTTTATTATAGAACAGTACCTGCTACATAAAGGTAGTGTCCCTAAAAATTCTGTTTGAAATTCTGTTCAAATCAATTTCCATGGTAAGAAAGCTAGAATTTCTAACGTACGCATGTATCTCATTCCATACTGCTAATAGGGCAGTGTCCTTTAAGATTCTGATTGGTCCGGTAGTTGGCTTACTCAAAAATACTGGGCACGTATGTTTTCTTTTGTCACGTAAACCAAAAAAGACGACGATATACTGGGTTGAAATTTCGCGTGACGTCACGCCATTTTTTACTTTTTACGTAAAAGTGACGTCACAAACCCCTTGTCCTGGACTTTGATGTGCTATATCTTTGTCACTTTTCATTGATTTAAGTAAAAAAATACATGTTCAATATTTTTTTAAGTTTTTTTTTTGACGGACTAAATAGTTTTATTATATTTTTACCTAGGACACATCCTTAGTCTTACATACTCCTTTTGCGTCGTTTACGTTTATAGATCTATGGGTCTAGCTCGAATGCTTTACGTTAACGAAGTTACGCAAATAATAGGTCTTTACCTATGAAATTGCCGTTTTGTATGAAAAAATTTAAATGAATTTTTTTCATGTATTTTTTATTTGTATTAATCGAAGTAATCACCCATGCAATCAATGCATCTTTGCCAACGCAGTGGCAGTTTATTGATGCCCTTCTTAAAGAAATCAGCTGGACGGGAGGCAACAAATTCTTCAAAGGCATTTTGTACTGCCTCTCGGGTATTGAATTTTTTTCCCGCCAAGAAGTTATCCAAATTCTGGAAAAAGTAGTAGTCTGTAGGCGCAAGGTCTGGTGAGTAGGGCGGATGACGGAGAGCTTCCAACCCCAGTTCTTGCAACTTGGAGACCGTCTGCTGTGCAGTATGAGGTCGCGCGTTGTCGTGCAGGAGCAGCGGAGACGAGCGATTGACCAATGCTGGTTGGAGATGTGCCAGCTTCTCCATCATTGTGTTCAATTCTTCACAGTACACATCTGCAGTAATGCTCACCCCGTTTGGTAAGAAGCTGTGTTGAATCACACCGGCGCTAGACCACCAAACAGTGACCATCACTTTTCTTGGGGTAAGTTTTCGTTTAGGGCATTGTTTAGGTGCTGAACCAGGATCCAACCAACTTGCTGAGCGCTTGCGGTTATCAAACAGAATCCATTTTTCATCGCAGGTAACAATGCGGTTCAAAATTCCTTCATTTGTGTGTCTGTTGAGCAGTGCAAGGCACGTCTCGACGCGTACTTTGCGCTGGCGATCATTGAGTTCGTGGGGCACCCATTTGTCAAGCTTTTTTACCTTGCCAATTTGACGCAAATGGACCAATATTGTTTTGACGCTAACGTCGAAAGCTGCTGCTAATTCAGCCGTAGATTGTGTATCATCAGCTTCCACAATCGCCTTTAATTCGTCATTGTCTACCAAAGTCTTCGGACGACCGCGAGGTTCATTTTTCAGGTCGAAATTTCCAGAACGGAAGCGAGCAAACCAATAACAGGTAGTGCGTTGGTTTGTAGTGTTAGCTCCGTAAACGACGTTGATGTTGCGTGCCGCTTGTGCCGCGTTGCTGCCACGACGTTACTCATATTCCATAATTACTCGAATTTTTAACGTATCCATGATGACGAAAAAGATTTAAATGCGATGAAAATGTAACACTAATCAATAAACAAATGACTACTTTAGGAAAAAAAAAACCATGTTTTTAAAATAAAATTAATTTGAAATTAGAATTCTTAGCCAAACAAAAAATATTTTGATTTGAAATGGCCAGTACTGCAGAACGGCAATTTCATAGGTAAAGACCTAATATAAACAATTTTGAAGTTAATACTCGTTTCGCAAATAATATTTATTCATTTTTAGGGCTTTGTTAAAGTCATCATCATCATTTCAGCTGTCCACTGCTGAACATAGGCCTCCTCTTTACATTTCAACTCTGAACGTCTGGATACATGCAGCTCAGACTAGTTGCATGCATCCAGCGGCTTCCCGCTGCCCTGACCAGATCGTCAGCCCACCTGGTGGGTGGTCCCACACTGCGTTTACCTGTCCGCAATCTCCACTAAAGAATCTTCTTCCCCATTCATTCATCAATTGGCATGGCATTCTGGCATTCAGCTTCAGCTTGCTAATTCTTTGGGCTATGTTTCTTTGCCTTTCTTCTTCGACGGATTTCGTCATTACGGATCTTATCCCGTAAAGAAATCCCACATTATCTTCCACAACTTATGCTACATTTGAAAATTAGAAGCCACAGAATATATACATATATATAAATATTTTTTTCGCCCAATGTGTTGTTACTTAAATTAATTATTAACTGACCTACTAATAAAGACAAAAATATGAAAACAAAAACATTTTAATCGTTTATGCTTATTGCTGATCTATTACTGCAAATAGTGTGATTTATTCAAACACATCCTGTGATTGCAATCGCTTTTTTTATCCACCCCCCTCTCTGAGAAAGCCTTACGTATCACCGCTTCTTCATAAACAAATATTTTCTAAAACACAGATTACAGAAAAACAATACCGCTATTATTTTTCGTCTAACACAAAATTAATCATCCACCCACGACCCAACTAACAATGCCTGCTATTCTCTATATTATTGGGATCAAGGTCTAAGATTCCAGAGATCCTTGACTACCCAGATTGTGGTAACAAGATCGCTTTATTAGCAGCCAGATGTTTTCAGAATGTGGTCCCAGGTTCTATTGCTAAACCACGAGCGGTCCAAAGGGCACGTTCGGAATTATTATGAACCATTTTGGAATAAATAGGTCAGTTTTTTGGGGCGTTTATACAATCGGGCGTGGGTTCATTTAATGGTTTGTTGTTATAGTTTCTGGCGATATTAAATACAAGGTTATTGACATGTAAAATTAATTAAAGAAAATACGGGAAATTTACACGCAACAGTAGATCAATTGACGTGCATTTATGATTCTTTTTTTTTTTCATTTAGATGCCCATTTTTGTACGATAGATTAAAAATAAAACTCGTGGCTAAATCAAAACAGCCACATAAGTTGATGAAAGGTTAAGCTACGCTTGCCCAGGCCAGTCTGTGAATGAGTGACTGTTCGTAATATATCGAGACTCCTCCGTGCCTCGGAAAGCACGTTAAGCCGTTGGTCCTGGTTGCCATTTGTAGATCTTTGACAGTCGTTACAGGTACTAAGAAACCCGAAAGTCTGACAAACAGTTACCAAGGGGTTGTGGACGTCAGATAAGCAGTCGCTCAATGTAAAACACTGTTATTTAGCTGCATCCCGTTAGACTTGAAGCCGACCCCAACATAGTTGGGAAAAGGCTAGGCAGATATCATGAGATTAAAAAGAAAACTTATTATCTATATAATAAATAACTTTAGCTGTAAAAACAATATACTCAATCATTTACTAACCATAGATTATAAAATAAAAAAATAGAACCACTAATATTCTATTTTATTTTTGTTAACCTAGGTTTTAATTTATTTTTAACTTTACTAATCTTAATCATTGTGAATTTATTTCAATATGTATATAAATGTATATAAATGTTTGCACTTTCTTGCCTAAGTCATCATCCTCTTGCCCTTATCCCAATTTTTCATTTGGGGTCGGCGCAGCATGTCTTCTTCTTCCATACATCTCTATTTCCCGTCATCTCAGAAGTCACCTCCTTCTTAGCCATATCAACTTTCACACAATCCATCCATCGTTTCCTGGGTCTCCCTCTACTCTTGTAACCCTCTACATTCATACTCAAAACTTTCCTAACAACATGATCCTCATTTCTTCACATCACGTGTCCATACCATGACAGCCGATTTCCACACAACTTCTCTGTCACAGGCGCCACTTTCAGACATCCTCTTATATACTCATTTCTTATTCTATCCATTCGCGTAACACCACACATCCCCCTTAGCATTCTCATCTCAGCTGCATGCAACTGCCTTTCATTCAGTCTTTTTGTGGCCCAACATTCTGATCCATACAAGACGGCAGGTCTTATCATTGACTTATAGATCTTCCCTGCCTAAATTGATAACTAAACTTTCTTAAGGCCAAAGAAACTCTTCTATATGAGTAAATTCAATTGTGTTACATTGCTCGAAGTGTCTCGTATCGGTCATAACTGACTCCAAGTTTACTTCAGTTATTTGTAAGGAAATTTAATAATGAAATTAATAAAACCAACAACCTAACTAAAACCGCAAAAAACCTTGGCAGGTGTTCTACCCGTAAATCCACAACGCCCCAAAAACCAAAATAAAATAAAATCTCAAAATAACATTGTCTATTATTATTAATTCATTTATTTCAAACATTGTCCATATGTACGAGTACATACAATTAAAATCAAGCCAAACAAAACATTAAAAATAATAGACATTAAAATTACGTACACAATGATACATACAATGAAATTAAATATGAATGAAATAATACCCATTACCATACCAAATTATAACAACACAATAATTAATACACACCGTCAAAAACAATACGGTCAAACAATACGAGAAGAAACGCTAGTATGAAGCTGCATCCTCCTCTGGTCCCACCGCTCGGACAACACCATCACCACCATCTATGCACCTCTGCCTAACTCCCCGGAAAATGTAACCGCGATGTTATTTGGATCACAAAGACACTGCTCTATTTACATACAAAGTAACCAAAGTTAACATTTAAACTTTAAATGTAACCATTACAGTTAAAGCAAGCTCTCGTTAACGATAGTTACAATGTCGTGGCATAGTTGACTTTATTATTACTTAATTACCGCGTCCCTACTTAGATATAACTTGGGTTTCTTTGTATAGTTAAGTTTTGGGTTTACCGGTGGAGTTTTAACTGTGTCAGGCAAAGCAATTAGTAGATTATTTTGTAGACTCAATAATAATAATACAATACGTTCAAGCGTTTTTTTCCCAGTGGTTTAGGCCTCGCCTCTTGTGCACGAGGTTGTGGGTTCAAACCTGGGCAAGTACCAATGTGAGTTTTTCAATTCATATGTACTTTCTAGGTTTATCTTGGACATCACTGACATCGGTGAAGGAAAACATCGTGAGGAAACCTGGACTTATATACTTAATATAAGTCTGAAATCGCCAACCCGTCTTGAGCAAGCGTGGTGATTAATGCTCGTGCCTTCTCTGTATGAGAAGAGGCCTTTGCCCTGCAGTGGGACAGTAATAGGCTAGTAAAAGCGTTTTTGTCATACCTACTATTGGACTCAAATGTAACAGCTCATCATTTAGGACCCATTAATATATCAGTGATAAACCGTGGTTCTAGGCAACCGGGCCTAACCCAGTTGTAAACGTCCCTTTGTGCTTATTGGCCTAGCACTGTTCTGTCTCCTGCTTGACATGGAGGGAAGTGGAAATTATGTATTTGTCTAAGTCCTCCACTGTTATTTTCTGATTAATTTCGTTGTCGTATCCAAGACAGTTGAATCGTTTCTCCGAGACTCGTCGGCCTTCATTGTCTAAACGCTTTTCTGGTGGTTGCCACTGTTGATTCTGGTTTTCTAACTGTTGTTTGTTAAATACACCAGTGAGTGCTGATATGAAATGCTAAGTTCAATTAAATTTATCTATATAATGTAAGTTGTTTTACATTCATATTTAATCATTCAGGTTATTGATGTAGTTAATGGTTAGAAATGACCTGTTAATAGTATGCTAAATCACATCTAAAATGTTTGAATGTCCAAATTTATGTAACTAAATTCAGCACTTGTTTGAGTTGCTTTATGCTATACTATTGCATGATTTGCTGTGTATGCTATGCTGAGCATGCTACGCTGTGCATGCTATGCTATGCATTGCAACAGTAACAGACTGGCATTATTACATAGATATTTTCCATATATGATGACTTATTGTTAATGTTAGATACCTCTATCAATATTCTTGTAATAATCACCTGTACGTGTCTATTAAAATTGTTTTTAAAGTTCAGTTAGGAACAGTTTTTTAATTTATTTTTATATAACGATGAGAACGTAAATTATTGATTGTATTTTCTATTGCAAAATAATAACATTTTAAATATATTTACTGATAAATACAAAACAAATAGCCTAAACCGCAAAGGTTAGGAAACATGAGATTGTGCAAAAGTTTCTTAAATAACTAAGGTGAGTACTGGAGAAGGATTATTGAAAATTCATCCCCTAAACGGGTAAAATAAGGGTGAAAGTTTGGATCTATAGAAGAGCGTCATTATTGCCGATGAGAAATCCCTTTGGGCACACGAGTCTACGCAAAATAAATTCCAACATTTTAGTTAGAAAATTTCAACAAAAGAATCAAGTTTTTTTCTAAAAAAAAATCGGAAGTAATCCTAGCTTTCGTCCAAACGAAATCGTATAAAAAGTTCTCAATCATTCTGACAGTGTGAATATTGTCGTCAGCGTGTAGGCGGCTTAATGTTCTATTTTTAAAATATTTTCATAGGTGTTAGGGCTGTTACGCTTGGCCGATAGGCTTGCGACACGACATCCGAAACAAATGTATGCGCATACATTATTATGTACTGATAGGCTTGAGGGGCGATAAAATGACGCTTTGAATATGTGGTTCGTTCAGTATTAGTATAAAAGTGAAGTACTGTTGTAGCTACTTATACTCCATCATCTGCCTAGCTTTTTCCTAACCATGTCGGGTAGGCTTCCAATCTAACCGGATGTAGCTGAATACCAGTGTTTTACATGGAACGACTGCCTATCTGACCTCCACAACCCACTTACTGGGCAACACGATACCCCTTGGTAAAACTGGCTGTCTGACTTTCTGGCATCTGACTACCCGTAACGACTGTCAAAGATCGACAAATGACAGCCGGGACCAACGGCTTAGCGTGCTTTCCAAGGCACGGAGGGGTCTCGATATGTTACGAATGGTCACCCATCCACAGACTGACCTCGGCAAGCGTAGCTTAACCTCCGATCAACTCGTGCGGCTGTTATTATTTAGCCACGAGCTCCTGTAGCTACTAATACGACGACCTATGTGGTGCAGCGGGTGAAGGTCCGCCTGCGACGCAGGAGGTTGCGGGTTCGATTCCCGCCATGGGACAAATGTTTGTACGATCTACAAATATTTGTTCCGGGTGTTCTGGGTATTTGCTATGTATAATAAAAAATATCTATGTATGTAATGTATTGTATTAAGTATATCAGTCATCTAGTACCCATAACACAAGCTCTGCTTAGCTTGGGGCTAGATGATGCTGTGTGGATTGTCCAGCATTATTTATTGTCCAGCATTATTTATACTGTTCGGTGTTATTTACGCCTTGCGTAACTGGATATTGCTCGTGGAGTAGCTAATGCTCGTGTGTGTTTGATTAAGATTTTGTTGGTATCAGCCTGGAGCTATTGCAATAGGCTCACCTTATTACATGGGATTTAAACGTAACTGGCCTTTCGGGGAACACAAACCTAGCTTTTTCCCCACCATGTTGGGGTCGGCTTCCAGTGTAACCGGATGCAGCTGAATACCAGTATTTTACACGGAGTGACTGCCTACTTGACCTCCAGATCCCAGTTACTGGGCTGTTGTCAAGTAACTGGGTTGTGGAGCCATACCCCTTGGAAGGACTGGCTATCAGACTTTCTGGCTTCTGACTACCGTAAAGACTTTTTCTTTCTTTTCTTTTTAAAATAAAACGTTGCCCCACACTAGGAATTTCTCCTGTGTCGTGGGAGCGTTTACAAACATTTAAAGTCACATACACAAACAGCCAGACCCGGAACAATTAATTGTTTGACAGGTAAAAGTGTTCTTAAAAACCAATTTATCATTTAACCTTTGAATGCGTCATGTAATTCTTAAACGAAATACTAAAATTATGTCCGTCTCGAACACTAATCTGTATGGTTCTCACAATATGATTTGATCAAGATAATACCTAGACTTTAAAGTAGATTGTGACCTCTGAGTTTCTTTCGGTTTTTCTTCTTAGCGTAGTCACATAGGGAAACACAAATTTCAATATTTAAAAAAAGAATTGTTTGACGTGTAAAAGTGTTCTTAAAAACCAATTTATCATTTAACCCTTAAATGCTATACATATATATTTAGCGTATAAGGAACGTCGAGCACTTCTCTTGTAATAATATATGAACACTGTAAGCAATAAAAAAAAGAAAAAAAAGGGGCTGACGGCCATGATTGCGGTAGAACACAATAAAAAAAAAAGAAATACCCTTAAATGCGTCATGTAATTCTTAAACGAAATACTAAAATTATGGGTACAAAGTGGTATGTTACGTGCCTACGTATTAATTTTCAAAGTAGGTATCCCAGGTAAACTTGATACAAAATTATCAACAAACATTGGCAGCATCTTAAAGCCGCTACCAAACCCATATCGATAGGGTTCCGATCATGTTCACGTTGGGTACAGCAAAATTACGTTGCGGTCGCATCGTCGCTCAGTAGCGCGTCGCGGGTGTGTCGCCGGCTTTATTGCGGTAAACAGATTCGCGTCTGGTGTGTGCTGTGGCACGAGTGCTTTGTAGTAGGACCTAAGGTTAGTGTTATAAATAAACTCAGCTTAAATATATTGTGAACTTGATCATCCTAAAAGTTTTACTAACATAGTTTTTAAGGTCCATGTTTACTAACAATATATAAATAGTAAATAAATAAATAATGCTGGACAATCCCTACAGCATCATCTAGTCCCAAGCCAAGCAGAGCTTGTGTTATGGGTACTAGATGACTGAAATACTTAATACAATATACATTACATGGATGGATATTTTTTTTATTATACATAGCAAATACCCAGAACGCCCGGAACAAATCTTTGTAGATCGTACAAACATTTGTCCCAAGGCGGGAATCGAACCCGCAACCTGCTGCGTCGCAGGCGGACCTTCGCCCGCCTCGCCACATCGGTCGTCAATTATACCTTTAGAGGTCTTAATATTTTAATGTAGGTGCTGGTGATTTAAATTAGGCTGGATCTGCCTTTGGCCGCCCCCTCGGAGTAAACAAGCGTGATATTATGTTTATGTCAATTTCACGACACTGCAGGTTTTGTAAATAAACTCAGCAAGCAGTGAAAATAATCGCCCATCGCGTATTGTGTTGCGAACCTATTGTATTTTTAATCTCAAAATATGCACGCAGACAAATAATTGAGGATTAATGGTAGATGAAGAGTTATGGGTTAAAGGGGCGAGTCGGGGCGAGTGCGGGGGTGAGTCAGGGGGAAGTACAAAGGTTTGTAGTATCATGAATATAATGGTGCTTTGTGATATGTGTACATAACGGTTTTAGACCACGTTTTATAATTGTCTTTTGATAATCGAATGTCGAATATCGATGAAATGGAAATTGTGTACTTTTCTAACTCCTCCGTGCAAAAAGAGGTTACTCTATTCTTACAAACTCTTTTTCGAGTCGTGTCCTACCAGTCGAGCCAACACTAGTTCTAAGATAGTTTTTAGAAGCTGACTAGACTACATGCCTAGATCAGCTACTGTTCAAGAGAAATCTACTGTTTACATTCATGAAACGCGTAGCTATTGTTAAATCTATGCTAACTTATGTTTTTTTTTGGAATGGGCATCTTGCAGTTTATCCTTTAGGGATATATACTGCTTAACCGAACTTTCCTGTGTGGGGCTTAATTAGAAATTAAGGCCTCCAGACCAATCGCTAGGGGCACCATCTGCGGGGTACGAGCCTTGGCTTAGGACGTCGCTGGGAGTGGACAGCAAGGGACGGGCTGGATCGAATAGAGCTAAACTTATGTACTCATCATAAAGTTCACATTTCTTTATGAAGAAATAAAATCAATTCGGATACAAGCATTTATATATGGAATTGTCATATGTATTGTGAGGAAACTTGGGCAAAAAACCAAGGAACCACGTCAAACGTGAAAACTAGGAAAGCTCATTTCTTCTCACTATAAGAAGAGGAGTTCTACATCACGATTTTATTTTCCGAAGGGTCCGGAGATGCCATACCTAACCCTCACATTATACCAATTATGTTTAGTCCCATGTGATAGGAGGCGAGCCTATTGCCATCAATCAGACAGTAATACAGACTCTGGACTGCTACTGAGAAATCACAGACGGAATAATTCTTTGGGGGTGTAAACAGGGTGTAAAGTTCCTAATCCACCATTGAAAAGAGAGGATCCTCCGACCAGACGGGTGTAGTGTCTGGTGGGCAACTGCCCGACGATAGTTGTTTTTTTTTTGTTTTTTTGGAATGGGCATCTCGCAGTTTATCCTTCAGGGATATTTACTGCTCAACCGAACTTTCCTGTGGGGGGCTTAATTAAAATTAAGGACTCCAGCCAGGCATCCGACGATAGTTGTCGGGCTCGTTTATATATACTCAGTCGCGTGGATAACTTTAATATCGCGATGTAGGAAACGTCGATTTAGTTCGTATGTGGCGAGATAGATGTCGCTACAATCCAATATCACTTTGCCTAACCCGGAAATAGACGCCCAGGACCTTATGCTCAACTGAAGCTCTTGCAACCACTAGACCAACAAGACAGGCCGGTAATAATAATTCGTCTTACATCTCTGATCTCCAAACCAAAGGCTTCATAACCTAAATACACAAAGGAAGTCTGCTTACTAGCATTTTCATCGGATGAAACTGTTGAGATCCTCTCATAATCCGTTAAAATTAATGTCTTAAACAATAACAAGACGATATTACACGGTTTTGTGCTCTTATAAGGAACAGATTTTGGAATATTCGTTTTTGTACTGTGATGCAAAGTCTTGGTCGTTTTGATGACGAAGATAGATGATCAACGAATGATAAGTGATGATGATGTTCCTATGAAACTTATCTGGCGCAATGTGGGTGTTACTATAGGTTTTTGGGGGTATGAGGAACAGGGTGTAAAGTTCTTCATCCGCCATAGAAAAGGGAGGATCCTCCAACCACACGGGTGTTGAGTCTGGTGGGCAACTGCCCGACGGTTGTTGTCGGGCTTGTTTATATATACTCAGTCGCGTGGATAACTTTAATATCGCGATGTAGGACACATCGATGTCGCTACAGGTGCACCAATGCCTTACACTCCAGGGAATACAGGCGTTATGTTATGTTAGATATATGATATCAGCATCATCATCATCAGGAGCTTCTTCTTCCTCCATACATCTTTTCCGTTAGCTCAATAGTCGTTTCTAGCCGTATCATCTCTCACACAATCCTTCCATGATATCTTTGGCTTTACACTAAGAACCATCAATTAAAGGACAATTATAATAAAAGGCTTATCTATGAATCAGTTTAAGAAAATCATAGTTTTTATACGCAATAGTGTGGTCAAAAATAAAGGAGATACCAAAAAAAATTTCGCGTTAAACGTTTTTTCCAAAATGTTGAATTCATACTAACAAATGTAAATCTATAACCACACCTGATTCTGGCGGACATCTAATCTATATAAAATAACAATATGAGAAGAGAAAAAACATAGTTGCTTGTATGTATATTTGAATGTTTGTTTGTAATTGATAAACTCAGAAACTACTTGACCGATTTTTTTAATTGCTTCTACCTATAGCAAGCTTCATTATTACCTATATTTTATATTCTCAATTAAACTATAAAGTGGACGTCAAACAGAATCGTGGGCGAAGAGCTATGCCATAAAACAGAAATTCGCCCCAGAAAAAACCGTATAAAATCAAACAAAAATAAACAATTAAAATTAATGATAGCTAGTACAAAACAGAAGGTCCCTACGTAGACGGTGGCGGTCGCGTATGAATGAAAAAATAAACCAAACTGGAATTTATTTGAAAACAATAAAACAATGATAAATGCGTTGAATCTGCAGCCGACGCAATTTATGGTGTACTCCACCATAACCCCATGGATTAAATAGGCTTTGTCGGTGGGTACGCTGTGAATAGTAAAATAGAGATGCAAGACTGGTTAGGTCGACATCAATATTACCTTTCCTACAATAGGGATGTGTCCTGGGTAAAAATGTATTAAGTCTATTTAGTCCGTTAGTAGTCCCAGCGCCATTTAGAGACAAGGTATGGCCTAGTAAAGTTATATTTATCAATTGGAACTACCAGGAGTCGCTTAAATAATTCGCAAATTAAGTCACGTCACAATAAGTGACTTAATTTGTGCTATTATTACTATTATTAGTGCTATTAAGAAATGCAGCCATAGGGATGTTAAATGATAATGTATATCAATATAACACCCAATAGTCAATCAAGTGGCAATCGTTGTTCTAATTAGTACCTCGTTAGTTAGCCCATTAGTGCCGAACAATTGTGTAACTCTAAGGACAATTGTGTTGTGCCCTGTATGTATACAGGTTAGAAGGGACATCAACACATAAATTGCCAATATCATCATCATCTGCCTAGCCTTTTCCCAACTATGTTGGGGTCCGCTTCCAGTCTAACCGGATGCAGCTGAATATAAGTATTTTACATGGAGCGACTGCGTATCTGACCTCCACAACCCAGTTTACTGGGTAACACGATACTTCTTTGTAAGACTGGTTGTTAGACTTGCAGGCTTCTGACTACTCGTAAGGACTGTCAAAGATCTACAAATTACAGCTGGGACCAACGGCTTAACGTGCTTTCCGAAGTATGTTCGATATGTTACAAACGGTCACACATCCACAGCCTGACCTCGGATATCGTAGCTTAACCTTCGATCAACCCGTGCGGCAGCTTTTATTTAGCCACGAGCTCCTCTCACACAAACTGACACCATGACCTTGAAATTTTTCAACGCTTTACCTAGTTGCTACGTATTTTTCTGGTGTTCTTTTTACTTTTATCGTGAAAGGCGTACTAAGCACGGTTGGGTTGTGTGTACCTGATGGGTACGTGGGTCAGAGAGTCTGCCGCTGCTGTGGGTACCGCTTGCTCGCACCAGCTTGTGTCACAACAGATTGACTGCTTTAATTGTACTCTGAGTGCCGCATTCTGTAATATTACTCTTAGTTGTTGAAGAGCAGTTGAGAAGAAGAAGAGTTGTTGCTGAGGAGCTCGTGGCTAAATAAAACCAGCTGCAAAGGTTGTTCGATGGTTAAGCTACGCTTGCCGAGGTCATTATGTTTATTGGTAACCGTTCGTAACATAGTTCGAGACTCCTCCGTGTCTCGGAAAGCACGTTAAGCCGTTGGTCCCGGCTTTCATTTGTAGATCTTTGGTAGTCGTTACGGGTAGTCAGAAGCCCGAAGTCTGACAACCAGTCTTCCCAATGGATAACGTGTTACCCAGTAAATGGGTTGCGGAGGTCAGACAGGCCGTCGCTCCATGTAAAATACTGGTATTCAGCTGCATCCGGTTAGACTGGAAGCCGACCCCAACATAGTTGGGAAAAGGCTAGGCATATGATGACTCTTGGTTGTTGAAATAATATAATTGTAAGTTTAAGATTTGTAAGACAATAACTTTAAATACATTATTGTATTAGGTACGCCTGCGATGATAGTGGTATGTATGTTATATAAACAAATAAAACAAATAACAGTATCTGTGCCTACTGAATGGTAAATGAGATTGTTAATGGAAACCTGAATTATTCACTTTTTAATTAATAATCATGATGGTGATAGAAATGATGATTTTATCATGACTATAATATACTGTTAAGTACAGAATCATGTATGACTTTAAGTATGAAACTCCTAATGATTAATTAGATTTGCATATTAAAAATAAAAAAGTAATTTTGTTTTTACAAAACGCTCACGTTTTTATGCCGAGAAAGAAGTAATCTTCCGTCACATTTTGCAGGAACTACAACCAGTTTTTATTTCACCAATCAGGGGTTACTGAGACATTTTTCTGTCGTAATACGGTTTGTTTCCCCAAAATTAATTCGAAAATTAAATCCTAAACCACCCATCCAGACTTGTTTGAGAGGCCAAACTCAGTTGCAGCCACCCAATGATATATAGTGGCTGGAACTTTCTGGACCAAGAGTTCTAATTCTGGCTTCTTGGACATCTGCCAAGTCCCTAATGTAAAAAGTGGCATAATGGCCTTAAGGCAATGTTCTGTACATCTTTATTGAGTCGGAATTTAAGAGAAAATTAGTTTTATACGAAGTTAATGTAGGGTGGGATTGTATGGTCGTGTCGGAATTGAAATTGTTTGTGTGTTTTTTCTTTCCTTATTGTTCATTTGTTTTTTCTTAGTTTATAAAAAAATAAAGAAAGAAAAACATTTATTAGCAACAAGTTTAAACACGCACGGTAAAAAAGTTAAAATAACAAATATTAAAAAATAAAATGACATGTCTCACAGCTGCGCCAAAAGGTTATTGTATTGATGATTAATTATAAGACAGTGAAGTCACACTGGTGTCTGTGAAGTTCAAGATAAACTAAGAAATGATCTCGATTTGTTCAAACATATTGAAAAAGCTACTTGATAAACTTCTCCAAATCCGTACACAATAATAAATGATAAAGCGATGAAAACTGTGAAAAAATAATTTGTCTGAAAATATGCAGGTGGAGGGGATATATCTTATCACGATCACATTATTATTATTCACATTCAATTAAAAAATGTCATGATGGCCCAGTGGTTTAGGCCTCGCCTCTTGTGCACGAGGGTGTGGGTTCAAACCTGGGCAAGTACCAATGTGAGTTTTTCAATTCATATGTACTTTCTAAGTTTATCTTGGACATCACTGACATCGGTGAAGGAAAACATCGTCAGGAAACCTGGACTTATATAATTAATAGAAGTCTGAAATCGCCAACCCGTCTTGAGCAAGCGTGGTGATTAATGCTCGTGCCTTCTCTGTATGAGAAGAGGCCTTTGCCCTGCAGTGGGACAGTAATAGGCTGGTACTGGTACTAATACTGGCGTTTAAGGTGTCAATCTTCTGAACCACAGGCAGATGTGACATTCAATCATAATGTTAAAATGTAAAAAAATACATAACGTATTGCTGTAATGTGATGTTGTGTATGTGTGTATGAGTGTGTGTGTGTAATTTAATGTATTTTGAACATTTTTATGAACTAATTAACAACTTGATTCAAGCGTTAAAACCAGTAAAATAATTATATTTGCAACCAAAACCCTCTCCCAGGTGTAATATCCTGCGGTATCCTATAACAGACTGTTAAGTGATTTACCCATGGCAAATGGTTTGTTTCAAATTATATGAGCTTCATGCTCATTAAGGAGATATACGGTCTAATTACGTATCCACACGGTATTCCAGGAGAGTCCATTAGTCGGGAATAAAATTATTATTACCTACATTACGGTAAAATTCGTTTTAGCGATCTTTCCCCAGCTATGGCTAGGAAAGAGTTGAATAGTGGTTTTTGTTCTAGATAGGTACAGCGTCTTCACATTTACTTATAGAGTAATTCTTGTATATATTTCATCATCATCATCAGGCTATACTAGTCCACTGCTGGACATAGCCCTCTCCTAATGAGCGCCATAGCGCCCTGTCTTCAGCTTGCCGCATCCAGCATCTGCCTGCAGTCTTTCGCAGATCGTCATCCCACCTGGTCAGAGGGCGTCCTACACTACGTTTGCCGAGTCGCGGTCTCCACTCAAGAACACGTTTACCCCAGCGGTTGTCGGTTCTTCGCGCAATATGGCCAGCCCGCTGCCACTTCAACTTGCTAATTCTTTGAGCTATGTCGATAACTTTGGTTCTCTGGTTAACTTTGGTTGTTATATTTACATACTTATATATATATAATCTGAATTTCTGAAACGGCTGCAACGATTTTCATGAAATTTAGTTTGCAGGGGGTTTTGGGGCAATAAATCGATCTAGCTAGGTTTCGTTTTATCCGAGCAAAGCTCGGTCATCCAGGTACTATTATTAATGTATACAAAATACTATGAATCCATTTTCAAAGTGTAAGAGTGGAGTTTCTTACCCATTCTTCTCCACACGAAACTACCTTTTGGAAGGGGTAACTAGAATCATTTTGGTATTATATTTTTATTGCTTTAAAGTGCCTTTTAATGGTCTGATTGAAATAAACTATTTGTGGATTTAGTAATTATTCGTATTATGTATGGATCAGAATGTTGGGCCGCAAAAGGCATGAATGAAAGGCAGTTACATGCAGCTGAGATGAGAATGCTGAAGGGGATGTGTGGTGTTACGCGAATGGATAGAATAAGAAATGAGTATTTAAGAGGAAGTCTGAAAGTAGCGCCTGTGACCGAGAAGTTGTGTGGAAATAGGTTGTCATGGTATGGGCATGTGATGCGAAGGAATGAGGACCATGTTGTGAGGAAAGTTTTGAGTATGAATGTGCAGGGCTACATGAGTAGAGGAAGACCAAAGAAAATATGGATGGATTGTGCGAAAGATGATATGGCAAGAAAAGAGGTGACCCTTGAGATGACGGCAAATAGAGATGTATGGAAGAAGAAAACATGCTGCGCCGACCCCAAATAAATTGGGATAAGGTCAGGAAGATGATGAAATAAATTATTTGACTTTGACTTTGATTGAGATAACGGCAAGTAGAGATTTAATTTATTTATAAAAACAGCTGACCGGTGGTATAACAATATTTTAATTCTAAAAATTACGCTACTGAAAAAGTCCACAATTCTTAACTTAGGCAAGAGAGCGACTTAAAAATACAAATTATAGTACGTGTAAAGTGCAAATATGTGGGTGGGTTATGACGTGTATGTGAAAAATAAAAATGGCGTATGGAGCAAGAAGACATGCAGCGCCTACTACAAACAAATTAGGATAAGGGCAGGAGGATGTTGACAAATCTTTCGCCAGAATCAAATTTTGATTTTATTCTGTACAAGTTTAGTACACAATTAATTAGAAATATATTGAGTAAATATTTAGCGAAGAACTCCGCGAGAGTTTTTTTGCATGTAAGTAATTATATTTCTTGATTTTAGTTTCGTATTTCTATGTATTGATTTCTGTTAATTTTCTTTTCTTAAAGTTTTTACTTCTTTTCTGTTTTATCTGAAAAATAAATAGTAAGTAGGCCTTTATTTCATCTTACGCAGTTATCTTTAAAATAGGTTTACTGTAGACATTTTCCGTAAAACGAAAAGTTATAATCTTATGACTTTTGCCTTGACATAAAAATATGGGAAACCAAATACATTTTTTTTCATTATTTGATTAATTCACAAAAGTTCTAGGAAAATAATAAACACGTACCTAATAATAAGTGAATGAATATTTGAATGTTACGAACTAGTGAGAAATTTCTGTAAATGCTTAGGGCAGTCGCCCATACTTTATTTAGCCAGATCTTTTAAGTAAGACATGTCCAAATAATTCCTTCTCCATGAGACCATTCCCATTCAAAAGTCAGATTGCGTAGATTTCTTTCATTATTTTGCCAAAAATATACCGTTTGAACCTTTTTATTTCACCTCTTGATATATCAATTGAAAACGCGAATGTGGAGTAAACAAAATATAATAGAACCCATATTTTTTACGAAGCCACAGTGCCACTTAAACACGTTGGGGGCTCGGAGGCCTTTTATACCCCAAGGACGGTGTTTAGAAACAAACTCACCCTTTGATTTTTTTTGCATATTTTATACTTTTCCCTCTACAGAAGCTTTTGGGCGGAATCTTTCAGCAATACTGTTTATTTTTGTTTCTCCTTTGTGCGCGAAATAAATTATTCTGTGTGTGTTTAGGCCCTCATTTTTAGAAGTGTGTAAGTGTAAGATGTTTTAATATTTTTGAATGTTCCGGAAAGAAGTTATCGGCTGGATGAAAGTTTCATAGTGGATCAAAGTATGTAGTGCATCTGCGATCTGTGAGTCTAGCCCTTAATAGGGATGTGTCCTAGGTAAAAATATATTAAGTCTATTTAGTCCGTCAGTAAGATTACCACAAAATATTGGACACGTATTATTTGCTTACACAAATCAATAAAAAAGCGACAATGGTATAGCACATCCAAGTTCAGGAGAAGGGGCTTGTGACGTCACTGTTACGTTAAAAGTGTAGCATGGCGTGACGTCGCGCGCAATTTCAACGCACGATATCGTCGTCATTTTTGGTTTACGTGACAAAAGAAAAAATACGTGTCCAGTATTTTTGAGTAATCAAACTTTCGAAAAATCACAATTTTTAAGGACACTACCCTATTCAGACCATTTTTAAGTGAGTTCCATTGCAGTTAACAAAGAGAAGTAACCATCATTATCAGCTGCCAATTCTCTTTCCAACTACGTTGAAGTTGACTTCCAGTCTATACGGATCATACTGTAATACCGGTACTTTACATGGAGCGACTGCCTATCTGACATTATACCTTTCCGAAAGACTGGTTTATTACCTGTAACGACTTTTTAATATACAAGAATGACAGCCGGAACCAACTGATTTTAATGCTTACCGAGACACGGAGGGATCTCTATATTAATATTTGATGGATGATCACCCACCCACGGACTGACCTCGTGAAGCGTTGCTTAACCTTCGATCCATCCGTGTAGCTGTGTTTATTAACCCATAAGCGCTCCTTAAACAACAGCAGTAACCATCATGATAAATTCTGTTTGGTGCTTATCTCAGTAGCAAAAGATTTCCATTTCAATATGACGTACAATTCTACGCCGAACAGAGATAAAATAATTAATGAAGTATCCATATTACTTACTGAGGCTTATTAGAAGTCGTCTCAACATGTCTCCAAATAAAATAAAATGAGAATTATATATTAATTCAAATACTTCTCGGCCTCGAAAAATATTAAATTAAATAAAATCTAATTTGTTAATTCGCAGATATTCAGTGGGGCGGATATTGGCAGTGGGAAATCAAAGGAACAAAGCGAGGGTACCGTAATAATCTTATTATGGGGATTTTGTAAAGATTATCACGCTGGATTTCAGTTGTAATATCGTGATTGAAATAACTTGTTTTAGCTTAGCTCTGAGTCTGTCATTTAGGATTCGTCATTTGAAGATTTTTAGAAGTCGGAGAGAGTTGAAAGTTTTGAGTATGAATGTTGAGGGTTACAAAATATGCGAAGATGGGGGAGCAAAGAAACGATGGATGGATTGTGTGAAAAATGATGCTTGGAAGAAGAAGACATGCTGCGACCCCAAATACATTGGGATAAGTGCAGGAGGATGATGACGATGGACCTAATTCAAAGCTGCAAATTCTATGATTCCAAACGATCATTGATTTTCATGGACCGCGCTAGTGATTCCGTCTTAAGGTACTCACAAGTTCTAAGCAGTCAGTTCTGCTACTAATTTTGCTGACTCTGGTAAACTATTTGCCACGGTATCTATAAGCGATATTCGTATCGCTCGGATCGACATGAGAGATGAATTATGGGTATCGTAGTTCATGTGTCACTTTTTCCAAGCACGTTGGAGTCGGCTTCCAGTATAACTAGATGCGAATATCAGTGATTCACATGAAGTGACTGCCTATCTGACCATAACTCAGTTATTGGGTAACATTATGTCCCTGCGTCTTAGCAAAACTGGGAGTGTAACTTTCAGGATTCTGACGCCCTGTAACGACTGGCAAAGATTCACGAATGACAGCCCGGACCAACGGCTTAACGTGCTTTCTGAAGCACGGAGGAGTCTCAATATGTTACAAATGGTCACCCATCCGCAAACTGACCTCGGCGAGCGTAGCTTAACCTTCGATCAACCCACAGGCAAATATAAAAAAGGTGATTGTTACACTCGTGCTAAATAGTAAATGCAATCAAAACATACATTTACACCGCAATCCAACAAAACACACAACCATGAAACAAACGCATCTACACAATTACCCAAGTGCTAACTTTATAAACATATGTGCGAGGCACCCGAAAATTAAGCCACGCCTGATTCCAAAGAGGAATTTAATCATAAGATGAATGGGAACGCTGGAATAGTTGCCACTAGACATTAACTTTGTATATCCTGAGAATTTACGTAGGTAGTCGGGAGCGTAGATTTGGAAGTGTTATACTTAAGGCTAGGTATAAACCGACATTGGCAAAAGTACATATTATTTTACATGAAATATACAAGACTTTATTCTTAACATTTAGTTTTCCACCCTTTTGATTTTATTTTGTTGTATATATATGTACTAGCTGACCCTGCAAACGTTTATTTGCCATATAGAGGTTGGTGCGCCCTGTCTTCAGCTTGCCGCATCCAGCATCTGCCTGCAGTCTTTCACAGATCGTCATCCCACCTGGTCACAGGGCGTCCTACACTACGTTTGCCGTATGTATGTATGTATTTGTCAATGCTAAATCGTAATAAAATAAAAACATTTTTTTTTGTCTCAAAAATTTAAATAAAAGTTAATGGTGGACCACCCTAAACATTTAGGGGGATGAAAAATAAACGTTGTCCGATTCGCAGACCTAACCGATATGCACACAAAATTTCGCGAAAATCGGTCGAGCCATTTCGGAGGACTTTAATTACAAACACCGTGACACGAGATATTTTTATATTAGAAGATGTATTTTCTTTTGTATTGTAATTAAAGTAAGTTATCTGTAAATAATATATATTAATATAATAATAAAAACAAAAAGACTTAATTTGGATTGTATAAATAAGAGATTTTTTTTATATTAGAAGATGTATTTTCTTTTGTATTGTAATTAAAGTAAGTTATCTGTAAATAATATATATTAATATAATAATAAAAACAAAAAGACTTAATTTGAATTGTATAAATTATATTTTCGAGGGTAGGAAGCTTCACAAAGTTACCTCCAATTTCAATGCATTTTCTATTTTTGTATATATTTTTTCTACTAGCTCCGTTCGTGTGGATTCCGTACTTAAACATCACCGCCACCCACTTTTAAAGCTAGTTATTGTAAATAAAATGTATATTACTGGCTGATAATGTAGGTATTTAAATATGTGAAATATTTTTTAAATGGGATTAGTATATGTATTATATGTTATATATATTATGTATTATAGCTTAAGACCGTTTTATGTTACCTATGTTTAACAAACGATTAAATGATTTATGATTTATACAATGAAATATTTCCTCTTTATCGTAGTACTTTAGAATACTTGTTCAGCACTTACTACGTTCCTATTATGAGAAAGAAAGAAAGAAGTCCTCATTCGACGAATGTTACGAGAACTACAAGCAAAATTTTGATCACTCAAATCACGTGTGTGCTAAGCTTCGCACTGTTGCACACGGAAGAGTAATTATTCCTTCTTGATACGTCCTCTTAAGCAGTCTTAATGGTAATTAATATAGCTGGCTTTTGGAGTTTGAATCAATCGCAGTGCTCAAACATTTCTGACATAGGATTGTCAGTTCCTAGATGTGAATAGTTCTATCATAAGGCTAATTCATCATCTGCTAAGCCTTTTGACGACCGATGCGGCGGGGCGGGCGAAGGTCCGCCTGCGACGCAGGCGGCTGCGGGTTCAATTCCCGCCTTGGGACAAATGTTTGTACGATCTACAAACATTTGTTCCGGGTGTTCTGGGTATTGTAGGTATAATAAAAAATATCTATCTATGTAATGTATTGTATTAAGTATATCAGTCATCTACTCATAACACAAGCTCTGCTTAGCTTTGGGTTAGATGACGCTGTGTGGATTGTCCAGCATTATTTACTTATTTATTTATTATTATTTTATTTATTTACTTGTTGTGCCCGCGACTTTGTCCACTTGGAATTCGTCAAAACTTCGTGAGTTTCAATTATTTAACGCGGAACCCTAATTCTTTTTGTAATAAGTGCTAATTAGCAGATAAAATAGTAAAACAAATATTTCAAGTGACTAATGTCTTTTTGGAGCACTTTAGCGGATACAATTAGGTATGTAGCTTTAGTTACTCAATAACACATTAGCTATCTGCCAGTGAAGTTTTATCAAAATCGGTCCAACCGTTTCGGAGATTACCACAAACAAACAGACAGACGAACAAAACTGTTTTTTTTTGGTTATACTTTTAAATGCATTCAACAAAAAGCTGTTCTTTTGACAGTACAAACAAACACTTTTTTTTTTGTATTGATTTAATACTTTAAGCACACAAAATGTACAGAGGCGGACTTAATGCCTTTGTTCTCTTCCCTAATATGTTCGGGTCGGCTTTCAGGCTAACCGTATGCTGCTGAACCAGTATTTTACATAGATCTGCCTATTTTTCCTGCACAATCAAGTTACTGACTGAGTACAAAATATGATACCCCTTGGTAAGACTGGTTGTCAGACTTTCGGGCTTCTAACTACCTGTAACGACTGTCAAAGATCTACAAATGACAGCCGGGACCAACGGCTTATCATGTTTTCTAATGTACGGAGAGTTCTCGATTATGTAATGGACGTTCACTTATCCATGGTTCGACCTCAGCAAAAACAAATGGAAATTATGTATTCTATTCTTTTCTGATCAATTTCATTGCGGCATCCAAGACAGTTGAATCGTTTTTCCGGGGCTCGTCGGGCTTCATTATCTCCACGCTTTTCTGGTGGTCGCCACTGTTGATTCTGGTTTTCAGGAGTTGCAGTGGTTTGAGAAGAGTGTTAGGGCTTGTCCCATTTAAAAAAAAACATAGCTTAACCTTAGTGTGGCTGTTTTTATTTAGACAAAGCTTTTATTACAGAAATTGGATGAAAAAAAAAGAAAACTTTATTGTGTACCCCAGTAAATTTATTTATAAAGGAGCACCTTGTTTTTGCATATCTGTATTTATTATTTATTTATTTATTTATTATTTAATTAAATTTTAAATTTGAATTCTGATAAATTTGTGTAACCATTTTCCACAATACACGCTGCTATATTTTATTTAAAAAAAAAATTGCGAGCCAGGCTTACACACGAAAGGTCCCGTACGATTTAAAATCATATTACAGACGGTAAGATAAGTGGCATTGAAGGACCAACTTAACTATGTAGTAGAAAAAGTGTTCTCCCATAGATCAATAAACGTCACGCTCAATTCTCCACCTGCAAAACATGTTAGTATGTAATCGCAAAAGAAAATAATAAAACTATAAATTAGCAACTTTTAGACTTTTTCCTTTACTTTTGCTGTGAGATCTTGCTTCTTGCCAAATGCCTAATAGATTTTGATTTATCTGCAAGTACCAAAATATATCGCATAGTTTCTACATTTAAAAAAAAATAAAAAATCAAGAGAGATGAAATTAATATGAAATACGTAGGGTATTTGATATTAATTTCATCTTGGTACCTCGACGCATTTCTGGGACACAGACAGACAGACAACGCTCTGCCTATAAGGGTTCTGTTTTTTCCTTTTTAGGTACGGAACCCTTAAAATGGTGTTGACAGACAGACAGACAGACAAGGAACTGCTCATAAGGGTCCGTTTTGTCCTTTTGAGGTACAGAATCCTTAAAAGGGCGTTGACAGACAGACAAACGGACAAGGATCTGCTTACTAGGGTTCCGTGTTTTCCTTTTCAGGTTTTTATTTATATTCCACCCATCACTGAGCTCATTTTGGTATGTGTCATACAAATCCATACATACATTTTCGAACGTATCGTTTCAATAGTCTTCATTGTCTATGTAGTTCATGCAACTTTGTCGGACCTGTCCCAGATACACAGTCCAACTCTAGTGTCGAGTTTACAATCTGCATTCGTTGGTTACACTATTATGTAGAATAATGTAGATACAATGCTGTTGTTTTGTGTGTTGTCGGGAATAATAGAAGTTAGAGTTGAGTTTAGTAATTGCTTAATCAACGACATTGACTTGAGGATCGACTAGAATGGACTAGAATACGTTGTAACAAGATTTGTAATGTAGTACGATTACTTTTGTTGGTGTTTTCGATTTTAGAAATGAAGTTTATACAAGCTGTTGCCATTTAATGTGGCAGTGCTGCCAGCCTTTTGGGAAATTTTACTGCTGACAGCGATCCGGATCATTTTTTTATTGTTTTTTGTTTATAACCCCCGATGCAAAAACGACGGGGTGATATAATAAGTTTGACATGTCTGTGTGTGTGTCTGTCTGTGGCATCGATTTTGTTTGAAAGGTGAATTAGTCGGGAGTATTCTTAGCTATGTTTGATGAAAATCGGTTTAGCCTTTCCGTATTTGACTCTTTGAATCTGCGTTTTTTCGCAAGATAACGTGTCATAATTAGATATTTTGATAGAAGGTCAATTGAAGCGTACCTACTACTAGGTATAATATAGGTAGTTTAAAAAGCATGAAAGTATAACCAAATTAAAAATTAAAAAAACAACGCTGTCAATGATGGCGGTTCCCCGACGCGAGTACGAGGCTATTTGTTGCCTTTTAGAGGTTAAAATTAATTTGTGTTTATGTACAAAATCGTTATTTTTTAAATAAAGATATGAATTGATACTACCATTTGGTAGCATTCAAAGCTATGGTAACACTATCAGCTTATCCTGTTCCGAGCTAGTGGGTTCGGCTTCCAGTCTAACCGAATGCAGCCGAATAAAGCCAAACATCTATACAAATAAATAAAATTGAACTGTCTGTTTGTAATGCCAAACATAAGCTTTTTAGTACAGAGGCCAGCATATCAAGATACCCCAATGTGTCAAATTTCTTTGATAGATTTTCAACTTTATGGCGAAAGAATAAGGTTCATGTTCAATTGGGAAAATCTGACAGTTTGGGTTAGCTTGATGTGCTGGCGTCTATGCATGCATATGAAAGTTTATACGATATAACATTTTCGTTTTTTTATGTCTGTTTGTCTGTTTGTTTGAGGTAATCTCCGAATCGGCTCTCCGAATCTCGAATCTCCGAGTCAACTGACATTCACTGGCTGTGAGCTGATGTGTTGCGAAGTAATTTAAAGTTATTTTATTTTTTTTAAAGAATTATGGTTCGTCGCTTGAAATAAAACTGCTCATACTTTGTCAAGTTCCAAGGGTCGAAGCCACAGTCACGTTATTTATATAACAGAGTTAGTGTAGAATTCATCTAGAGACTGGGTACCTGTTGTAGGTAAAGCCTGTTTTACACCATATTACATGGAGCGACTGTCTATTAAATCTCCAGGATTCAGTTACTGGCGAAAATCATACCTTTTGGTGAGACTAGTTGTCAGACTATCGGCGAAAAACGTTTATGTTGCTTTCTAAGACACGTACGGGTCTCGATATAGGATGGACGGTGAAGCCTCCATGAAACAACCACGACAAGCGTAGCGTCTATCAGATTTTGAACCTTGGACAGCACCCCGTCGCCTATGAGCCTTTCTATAAGGGGTTCCATTGAGTCAAGTGCACCAAGCTGGTATTTTGCTGACCCATCCGAACTGGCGTTCGATACAGCAGTATAATCTATCACCAATTTTCAACTACTAATGTTCGGTGCCAAAATCCAAACATAAACTAATCATCATCATCCTCCTGCCCTTATCTCAATTTATTTGGGGTCGGCGCAGCATGTTTTCTTCCTCCATACATCTCTATTTGCCGTCATCTCAAGAGTCACCTCTTTTCTAACCATACCATCTTTCACACAATCCATCCATCTTTTTTTTGGTCTCTTGTAACTTAACGAAACATTAACTAATAGTCTCAACAAATAGGGTGGGAACACCAGTTCTCGTCACATGCTTAAATTGAAGGAAAACGGAAACGAATTTGCAGAAAACAAATTTTCTTGAATCCAAATTACAGTCAGTCACCCACGACTGTTTATTTACATTTCATCTGAGCATGGAGTTAAACAAATATTGCTAAGCATGATATTATTTACTTGAGCTGATTTGTTTGCGCATCACCCGTATGTATTATGAGCGATTGCTTTCGTAATATTTGTTTAGAAAAATTGATTTTGTATTTAGAGTATTTGGAAACTTATGGGTAGGTACAGCTGTTTTTTATGATTAATAATAATCGCTTTAAAACGATACAACTATTAATAAATGAAGAAATAAAATAAAATAAATATTCACAGGCATCGAAAAATTCATCCGATTCACTATCAACGGGAAAAGTGCCCATTAGGCTTGCCACGTTGAATGACAATGCTGATTCTTTGAAAAAAAAGGCCAGCTCTCAGTCATAATTATGATACTTATATAATTATGATATTTTCTTAATCAATTAGTCTTTAGTTGTAAACAAAGATATACATAAAATGTCTTAAATATACATATTATTGTAGTCGAGCTCTATGTTCTACCAATGAATTTGAGATACAAATAGTAATTTTAGTGTCATATTAGGTACACCAAGTGAGTTCGAGATTAAACAATACTTAAAAAGTAAAAAAAAATTGCATAAATCAGTTACATGAATGTCAGTTAAATTAAATTTTACATGCATGTTTATAACGAATGTATTTTATTATTTTATAATAAAATCTTTTATTTTCAACGAATTATTATTTCAAACATCCCTTTCATCATGTACAACCGTACATGATGAAAGGGATGTTTGAAATAATAATTCGTTTAAAAGATTATATTTAAGTCCACTCACTATGAACCCATAGTGAGTGGACTTAAATATAACTAGCAAAATATAGGTGTAACCCAACCGAGGGTATTCTCAAAAGGTGAAAAACGATACCAAGCATAACACCATGCCTATTTAGGCGTAGTGTTATGCTTTTTCCCGCTTTTTAAAATGCAATTACCTAGCAAAACCAAAGAACCATTTTTTAACTGAAAATTAAAAACTAAAAAAACTAACAAGCCAAAGCAAAGACTGCATCAAAGCAACTCCTATCTAAAAATCCCAGCACATTTAAAAATACAAACCAAAAAGCATATTTTTAAGCGAAATAAAGTCGCACGAAATAATATTTTCAACGTGAAACGTCAGGTACAACATTTGAAAGCAGCATCACACACAAATTGACGTTGAATTTCAAGCTTGTTCAAAAACTTACGTCAACCTGGCATGACGGCGAAATGAAAAAGTTACAAAGGTGCATAGTGCAACGAGTTGCCGCCGCGTCAGTCAAACCTGACGACCGATTGTTGGTGCTTCCACCACGCGGATATAGAAATTAAGCGAGAGGTTTTAATTTGAGAATATTTTAGTTTGTTTTATTCCAACATCGCACCTCTATTCCCCAAAGGGTTGGGCAGAGAAGTGTACATATTATTTCTAATGAAAATTTTACACAAAACTTATATTTACTCTTTAAAAAGTTCAATCTTTTTACAAGAAGTACACATATTTACATCTACATTTTGACTATAGTGAATGTACAGAAGCATTTGAAACTGAGACATGCTCGTATCTTGGAACTATAGCATAGATAGAGTGAGAGAGAAAGATTAAGTAGTAGGAGGAGCTCGTGGCTAAATAAAAACAGCCGCACGGTTTGATCGAAGGATAAGCTACGCTTGTCGAGGCCTGTTTGTGTAACACATCGAGACTCCTCCGTGCCTTGGAAAGCACGTTAAGCCGTTGGTCCCGGCTGTCATTTGTAGATCTTTGACAGTTGTTACGGGTAGTCAGAAGCCCAGGAGTCTGACAACCAGTCTTACCAATGGGTATCGTGTTGCCCAGTAACTGGGTTGTGGAGGTCAGATAGGCAGTCGCTCCTTGTCAAACACTGGTATTCAGCTGCATCCGGTTAGACTGGAAGCCGATCCCAACATAGTTGGGAAAAGGCTAGTCAGATGAAGATGGTAGCAAAGGACTTCACGACGTCATGCTTGGCAGTGGAGTTGCGACCACTAAGCCAACCAAGAGAGTTCAGTATTTTTCATTTTGCCTAATTTGTATAAATCTAAGTGTTTTAGAAGCAAGACCCAATGGACATATTAATCTATTTAAGATTATAAGTATTTCAACCATTATATCGAATATTTGATAAGCTTGTGTTGACATCTATTGATATGTGTACTCAACCTAAAGATATATCTATTTCACAATCATGTTGACACGATCTTTACGTGAAAGTATTAATCAGCAGTAAACATTCTGCCAGTCACTGAAATTATTTCTGTGTAAACCATTATCATAATTTTATGATGGGAAATGTTTATTCAAAGATGTAAAATAACAACGGATGTGTTTTTTAGTGTTTCTTACCTCATTTATTTGCCATATATGAACCTATTTGAATAATTAATTTTTAATTTATTTTTTTTTCAAGATGAAAAGCTTGACTTTCTCCAGAATATATTTAACACCACATCCAAAATATTTCTACATGAACGAACGGAACTCTTTAGTAGACTCATCACGGATTCAAATTGGAGTTGCCAACACAAAAAAATAATGAATCGACGCGTTAGCGGGGAATGAACGATTTCACCGACGTCACTGCACTCAGCGAAAAGTAACGTTAATTTTTTTAAAGAGTGTCTTTATTTTTGCAAAGTAGTAAACCTCACTTTTTAATGTTTAGTAAACATTTAAGCTCGAATGCTTAAGTTTTTAGGAAGAGTGGAAACTTACAAGAGTGAAGGAAGACGAAAATAATATTGATGTATTGTGTGAAAGATGAAAATATGGCTAGAAAGGAGTTGGTATTGAGATGACGGCAAATGTAGATATATGGAAGAATAAGACAGCGACCCCAAGTAAGGGCAGGAGGATGATGATAAAAATGACAATAACCACTGACTGTTTATGTACAGACGCCATGACATCAAGCTACCCCTACATTGACTGGTAGAAAATGTCTATGGCATTAAGTCCACCGCTGTACATTTGTGTGCTTAAAGTATTAAATAAATAAATACCCCAAAGTGCAAGTCAGCACGGTTTTCGCACTGGCTGAGTGATTGACTGCTGCGCCGCGTGTCGTGGGTTCGAATCCCGCACGGAACAAATATTGGTATGGCCTACAGGTATTTACTGGCTGTTTGTGAATGTGAGTTTGAATGTTTCTAAACGCACCCACGACACAGGAGAAATTCCTAGTGTGGGGCAACGTTATTTAAAAAAAAAGTGTTTTATTTTCCCAATTGAACATGAACCTTATTTCTTTTACAATAAAGTTAAAAAGTATCAAAGAAATCTTACACATTGGGGTCGCATGATGCGCTGGCCTCTTGATTACAAGGTATTGTATTATAAGTACATAAATATATCTCTGACCAACCCCTCGGGTAATACAAGCGAGATATTATGTTATGTTTTTATACTCATAAATTGTAATTGAAGCAACACGAATATTAAAACATACTTTTAATTAATTTGAATGGACGCTTCTGCCTTTCATCTGTCATATTATACATTTTATAAAAGTAACCGTCCGCCATACTGCTTTGTGACTTAATTAATGAACGAATATTACATGTCATGGTGTCATTTTAATGTTACAAATAGAGCTTATTTAATTCAAAGTGGATCTTAATTACAAATGTTTGAAAACCTTTCAAATATGTGCGTATGTGTATGACTGCCTCATTCGTTTAGTTGGTCTTGGGTTCGATTCCCAGATAACAAAGTGTTATTAAGTTGAACCATTTGTTTTCTTTTTTGTAGCAGCGCGGTGTCTGGACGTGCGCCTAACTAGGCACCGAGCCTAATGCCATCAATTGGGCATAGGACTAAACATAATATACAGAGGCCAGCACATCAAATTACCCCAATCTGTCAAATGTCTTCTTTAGTTTTTCAAATTTATTACAAAAGAATAAGGTTCACGTTCAATTAAGAAAATGTAATAGTTTGAGATAGCTTGATGTACAATAAGTACATACAGCTCTGCCTTACCCTTCGAATACAGGCATGATGTTATGTAAAAATCAAAAGGAGTATTGAAGGATCGTAGCAGGCGGCGTTCTGTAGTTTCTGCCAACCCCCATGGGGAAACGGCGTGAGTTTATGTATGTATTTATGTTATGTTATGATGTATGTAAGTATGTTTATAATTTCAGGTGAAAACAAATAAGTAGAATAAGATAACGGAATTGAGATAGAATAAAGTTAAAGGTTTGTGCAAATCAGTCTACTATTTATATTTGCACTTCATTTATTTAACTTTTTTTTTTAAAAAAAAACGTTGCCCCACACTAGGAATTACTCCTGTATCGTGGGTGCGTTTACAAACATTTAAAGTCACATACACAAACAGCCAGACCCGGAACAAATACCTGTAGGCCATACAAATATTTGTTCCGTGTGGGAATCGAACCCACGACACGCAGCGCAGCAGTCAATCGCTTAGCCACTGCGCCAACCGTGCTGTCAAACTGATTGGTGACACCAAATAATCTTGTGAAAGAAAAAGAAAGAAAGAAAAAACATTTATTCAGCACAGGCTCAGGCACACAACGATACAATACTAAACATAGAAAACATGAAAAAAATGAATGAAACAGATTAAATAAGTATATACACTTATGTAGAAAGCATTCAAAATGCCATATATAATAGATTAAAAAGTACTCCTTTAAATCTATCTTTTATTTACCCTGAATTCCAAAAGACAATTTCTAAAAGAAAACTTTTAACTTCATTTGACTAACTGAGAATTTCTCCCAGCTCTTGTTTTTGGGCATCGAAAATTCAGGATTCCTTTCAGACATTGAAAGTTTTTGATGTAGTTATTTTAAAGTTCTTTCTAAAATAAAGTTGGACAGTTTCGAATTAAATTGGGAGTCCCCAAAGTGTCTCCAACGGAGGGATAAATACATTTTATTTACAGTTAATTTTCGAGAAAATACGTAGAATTTTATTGGCAATCATGTTTCAAAATAATGTTTACGTTCGAATAGAAATGTCAATTAAATAAAGTGCGATGGGTCTGTGATTGTAAGTGCGGGCTGCTGAGCGTGGGGACAGGGGTTAGAAGTCCTGGTCTAAAAAAAATGATGGGTTTTTTCTTACGGAAATTTTCTTTAAGTGGCAATCCAGTGGCAGGATTTTTGAACAAAAATGGCTCGCCTGCTATTATTTATTTATTTGCTTAAGCAATAAATATGGGGTTAAAAAGACTCTATTTATGACCTTCTTTACCTCGTTGTACGCATGTAGCCTGTGTGTTCATTTTACGCTAAAATTGTACAGCGCCCTTTGCGCTCAGTATTATAATGCCTTCAGGATGCTGATGGGGTTGTCACGCTTCTGTAGCGCATCAGGGATGTTTGATGAAATGCGTGTCAATTGCTTTTATGCATTCCGATTTGCATTATATTATTGCGATATGCATAGCGATTCCCACGTTTCCCGTAAACTTAAAGGGAAGATCTATAAGACAATGATTAGACCTGCTGTTTTGTATGGATCAGAATGTTGGGCCACAAAAGGAATGAATGAAAGGCAGTTGCACGCAGCTGAGATGAGAATGCAAAGGGGGATGTGTGGTGTTACGCGAATTGATAGAATAAGAAATGAGTATATAAAAGGAAGTCTGAAAGTGGTGCCTGTGACAGAGAAATTATGTGGAAATCGGCTGTTATGGTATGGACACGTGATGCGAAGGAATGAGCATCATGTTGTGAGGAAAGATTTGAGTATGAATGTAGATGGTTACAAGAGTAGAGGGAGACCTAGGAAACGATGGATGGATTGTGTGAAAGATGATATGGCTAAGATAGAGGTGACTTATGAGATGACGGCAAATAGAGAGGTATGGAAGAAGAAGATATGCTGCAGCGACCCCAAATGAAATTGGGATAAGGGCAAGAGAATGATGAGAATGATGATGATGCTTTTATGCATTGATGAATGAGAAATGTTCATCCTTGGTGCGGAACAGCGTGCTAGACAGTATTGCTGACAGGCTGGACTGTGTCCAGTTGAATCGTTGCTCCAGTATTTCAGCTGGAATACTGAAACAATGATCAGTAAGTATGTGAATATAAAGTGTTGTTGTGTTCAAATTGTATCTAATATAGGTATAAGTTTATAAGTTACTTACACCATGATTATGTATATTAAGGTTTAAGTCATTTTATTTGGGCCTTAAATAAATGAATTAATAATATTATTCGCGAAGGGATTAGTCGACTCTTCACGTGACCGGAGGGAGTCTTTTTTTGGCTAAAGATGATTCTTTAGCCAAAAAAAGATGTTGAAACGAATGGCAATGCTGATGCATTGCCATTCAACGTGGCAATTCTGCCAGCCTTCTGGGCAATTTTCCCGTTGACAGTGATATGGATGAATTTTTCGATATCCTGTGATTATTTATTATGATTATTATTTATTAGGATTTATTTATTATGATCATTACAACCTCATATCTTTACAACGGTGCTGGTGAAATATGGATAAACTATCATCTCTGCCTACTCCTTCATAAAACACAGGCATGAGATATTTGATAACAATTATAATCCAAGATTGATCATTACAACTTCGTATCTTTATAACGGTGCTGGTGAAATATGGATAAACTATCATCTCTGCCTTCTCCTTCTCGTGGAATACAGGAGTGATATTTGATAACAATTATAATCCAAGATTGGTCATTACAACCTAATCTCGGAGTCAAGCGGAGCAATCAGTTCGGGCAGCGTTTGATTCGTCATTTCAGCAGTGAATTAGTTATTTTACGTAGGTATCGTGTAATAAGATGATCTGTAATCATGTTGATAATCTAGATAGCTCTTGTTATAAGTACCTATTGTGTCAGTTTCTAATCTACCTCAGTAATGGATCGGTTCTTGATCAGTTGATTAGATATATTATTGATTAACATAATAGGAAACGACTCAAGGCTAGTTGAAATTGTCTTAATACAATACAATACCATGCAAATGCAATACAATACGGTCTCGGGTCGGGTCTGGCTGTTTGTGTATGTGAGTTTAAATGTTTGTAAACGCACCCACGATACAGGAGAAATTCCTAGTGTGAAGCAACGTTTTTTTTAAGAAAAAAAAAAAAAAAGGATACAAATAAGAAATAGTTTACAGTCATAATTAGCATAGTCTTTACATTGAGACATGATTGGAGATCTCTTTTAAGCAAAACTTTGCCTGCATATATACAGGATATATCCGGATATTTTTTTTTAATGACTACATCAAAATATACAGTAAAATAAATTTTCAAATTTGTTTGAATATATTGATATCGGTTTAGATATATTCCAAAAAAAATCCAGATATTTTATGAGCAAAGGTGATGTATTTTGTTATTACGACTCTAAACTTTGGCCTTTTGAATAAGGGCGATTTGTTGGATAGGTGTAAAAATACCGTTTTCGACTGGTCATTTCACGATATATTGAAATATGGATATATCAAAGGAAACGTAGCTGCTAAAAAAAGTCTGTGATATTATTGGAAAATGTTACAGTACATCCATTGTGCTCTTGAAAAACGCTACGACTACTACGCCGTAGCGCCAACGTGCTACGCTGTCGTAGCAAATACTCGTTGATTTTCTACTACGCGTTGGGCAGTTTTTTACAAACGTATTTAGTTCTAACAAGCATTTGAATTCGGAAGAGAATATTGTGACTTTCCATTTTTAAATATACGATTTTTAACTCCCGACGCAAAAACGACAGGGTGTTATACGTTTGACGTGTCTGTGTGTTTGTCTGTGGGAGCTTTGAACTTATGGACCGATTTTGGTTTTATTCCTTTTGTTTGAAAGGTGAATAAGCCTGGAGTGTTCTTAGCTATGTTTGATAAAAATCGGTTTTTTGCAAGATAAAGTGTACTAGGCGTATTATATGTAGTTTAAAAAGCATGAAATAAAAATAAAAACTTAAAAAACCCCCGGCATAAAATAATAATAATCTTAAAAGCAAAAGAGAGAGGTAGTGGTTTTTTTAGAATGAAATTTGATTCAAGACCACTCCTATTGAACAACATATCATAAGCGTCAATCAAAATAAAAATTCACACATTACCAAAACTAAATTGCCCATCTGTTTTCTAATAAGAAAAGAAAAATGGATGCTCCCATTCTATTTTATCTCAATACATTTAAAAACATAGAGATGACAAATGAGCATCTATCAAAACTTTTCGAGTTGTCAATTGCGAACATTTGTTTCAACCCTCCCTTATCCGTCTTCTTATAACTTTGGTTACAATGTAGGGGTGCAATGTGCGGCGTAAATTACTATGAATTTTTCATTGGATGTGAAAGTAATGTGAACGAATTTGTGTGAAAATGTCTATTCTATAAGCTGTGCTTGTTTATCTGGGGTTAAATAAAAAATGGCTGCGACTACTAGAGTACTAATGAATTCCAATCATGTTAAAATGTCAATCGCGGTTAAAATCTTTTAAAAGTCTTTAATGCCTTAACGTGCTCTCCGAAACGCGGAGGAGTCTCACTTGTTACGAATGGTCACCCATCCACAGACTGACCTGCGCAAGCGTAGCTTGACCTTTGATCAACCCGTGTTATTTATTTAGCCACGAGCTCCTCAATGTGAACCAGCATCATTTAACAATTTTCACGAAACAATTTGCAGATGTAAACGTATTGCGATTAATGCTCGTTGCTTTTCTCTTTGAGATGTCTTTTTCATGTAATAAAACATGCATGCTCATGTCGACCATTCTCCCAACGTCTAAATTTAACTGGAAAAAGCAAATGTGTATTAAATTGAATAAATAAAAACCACAAATGTATATCTACATTTGTGGTTTTTATTTAGTCAATTTTATTAAGGAAATAATGGCGTATAAGGTCGAATTTCACTTGCACGTCAAGAAACTACAAGGTCTATCTGTCTATTTGACGATTAGATAGTTTCAACCTTAGTGAAGTTTCAATTAACGTGGAGTTTTTGAAGAATTTCCCTTATTTTTCTTAAAGAAAAAATGTTTGTTCAGTCCAAGATATTTTTTATAACACATATCTTAAGTATTCGATATTCAATAAAAGCAAAAACACAAGTATGTACTTAGTCCTTGCAAGTCTGGGACATATTCCAATAATACCAAGACAGAAATCAAACAAGATTTTTGTCTTCAGGCGTCAAGTGTAGTAAGTCTCTTGAAGATCTTAAAATAAGTATTTCGATAAAAAGTATTTTCGCTTGAAAACCTGTCTTTATCTTTGTTTTTTGGAGTTATTGAAAAAGAACTTGTAATATTTTCTACCAACATAACCTTTATATATACACAACTGATAAAATCTGAAAACTTCCCCATTGTGTAAGATACTTAAAAAAAAATTGTAAATTGGTTTTTCTTATTTTTAAATTTTGGGAAATCTCAAAAAAATAAACAAGTAAAATAAGAGCGCATCGAGGACTGAAAGATTTAGCACAATTATAGTTTGTATGGACGAATAGAGCAGAAAGCTAAAACAGTCGAATTTTAACTGTTATAATAATTCTGTCCTAATATATTAATTATCTAAAATTACCTAAAATTATGGGTTTAGGCAATCGATCTGTTTCCAACAATAAGTGATGGATGAATCCCTAGATAATTAACAGTAGATAGTTCCCCAACATTGTGGCAGTCAGATTTTCAACCCATATTGAGTGACACGATTGTAGAATGATAATTATATTCCCAAAGTGCCCATTTATTGGAAACGCGAGATATTTCGGCTATGTGACATAGGATTAGGCAATGGTATTTAAGTTAGAAACGATTCTATAACTGCAAACCTGATACACTTTCTTGCGAATCAGTTAAGTTTGTAGACTTTGACACACACTAACAGAGCCTGAAGACGCTATTACTCTCATCCAGGAGAGATATAAGGCTGCCAGCACTTGCAGCAACTGTACGAATTAAATAATTTAATGTTGGCGTTTACTGTCGTATCAACCTAAATTGCTATTTTTTATTTGGTTCTTCATCATCATCTGCCTAGTCTTTTCCCAACACGATACCACTTAGTAAGACTGGTTGTCAGACTTTCGGTTTTCTGACTAACCGTAACGACTGTCAAAGATCTACAAATGACAACCGGGACAAACGGCTTAACGTGCTTTCCGAGGCACGGAGGAGTCTCGATATGTAATGAACGGTCACCCATCCACAGACTATATTTTGGTTATAGAATGTAAAACTTGCCGTTATGTTGTCCGTCGTGATCGGCTGCTTGCAGCTTATGCTTAATGCGGGACAATCCACACAGCATCATCTAGCCCCAAGCTAAGCAGAGCTTGTGTTATGGGTACTAGATAACTGATATACTTAATGCAATACATTAAATAGATACATATTTTTATTATACATAGGAAATACCCAGATCACCCGGAACAAATATTTGTAGATCGTACAAACATTTGTCCCAAGGCGGGAATCGAACCCGCAACCCCTTGCGTCGCAGGCGGACCTTCACCCGCCGCGCCACAGCGGTCGTCAACTGCAGGTAAAGTGCACGAATTAATACTCCTTTTATATATAGTATATGCGTGTTAATCCAGGCAGCGCAGCGTCGTTAACGGGTTCTCAATTTGATCTGACACTCATTGATCATGTAAAATGGTTTACATTTTATTTATTTGTTTGTGTGCGTCCGTTTCTAAAATACTTTCATTTTTCCTTTATCATCACATCACACACATACACTTCATATTTTGCAGACATAACACTATGCCTATGTATAAATTGCATCATTATTTATTATAAATACTCATATCATACTATAGTACCTGGATGACCGAGCTTCGTTCGGATAAAACAACGTTTTCTAAAATTGAAATTTCATGAAAATCGTTTAATCCGTTTCTGAGATCTCTTTTTCTTTTTTTTTCATTTTAAATAAAAACGTTGCCCCACACTAGGAATTTCTCCTGTATCGTGGGTGCGTTTACAAATATATAAACATACAAACACAAACAGCCAGACCCGGAACAACTACCTGTAGGTCATACAAATATTTGTTCCGTGCGGGGATCGAACCCACAACACGCGGCGCAGCAGCCGATGGGTCAACCACTGCGCCAACCGTGTCGTCAAGATTCAGATTATATACAAGAATTGTTCATTTGAAAAGGAGTTAGACAACTGATTTACGTCCGTAACATCTCACAAACTCAGGTCCAGTTGAAAACCAGCGTCAGACAAGTTGTCTGGCATTTACCAGTGCTGTACAATAAATTTGCATTAAAAAGGTAGAATTTGCGCGAACCAACCCGTGAAGCAAAGCAAGTGCTTCAGAAGAACTCTTTGTCTATTGACGTGTTTTATTACCACAGAACAGTACAGAAGGTCAGCTATCTATAAAAATAAATAAAATTGAAGTGTCTGTTTGTAATGACAAAATGACAGCGTTTTTAATAAATGCATGTAAAAGTATAAGCATACCTACGGTTAGTAGTTTTACCAAAAAACGTTTTTCTTAATTTTCGTCTCTTACTATGTTTGTTTGACGTAATCGCCGAAACGCCCAGACGTTTGATTTTGGCGGGGCTTTGACATACAGCTTGTGTTCTAAGGAGTAACTTAGGCTACTTTTAATTTACGGTTTAGGGTTCCACGCAATAAATTAAAACCCATGTTTAAGTTTTATGTAATAGGTGGCGAGCCTATTGCCATAAACTGGACACTAATCCGAACTCCGGGCTGCTACTGAGAAATTCCAGATGAGATAACCCGACATGACTCGAAAATCGAACTCAGAACCTCACGCATAGTAATTACGTTCACTAGACCAACAAGACCCTCAACAAGGTCAGCTATTAAATGTAACGGGTAAAAACAGTCGCACGCACACAGATACACGTACGATGATCTCCATCTATCACAACTGAATGCTAACATTATCTGCCTAGCCTGTTCCCGACCATGTTGAGGTCGGATCCCAGTCTCACCAGATTTCACCAGAATTTTAATATTTTACATGGAACAATTTATCTGTCTGACCTCCACAACCATGTTACTAAAATTCCTCTTGGTTACACTGATGTTAGATTTTCAGGTTGCGTACTTCTGATCCGTGACAACAGTCTTGTCAAAACCAACTTCTGGACGTATTTCCGAGATAAATATATAAATATTTTTATATAAATAAATATTTTGCTGGACAATCCACACAGCATCATCTAGCCCCAAGCTAAGCAGAGCTTGTGTTATGGGTACTAGATGACTGATATACTTAATACAATACATTACATAGATAGATATTTTTATTATAAATAGCAAATACCCAGAACACCTGGAACAAATATTTGTAGATCGTACAAACATTTGTCCCAAGGCGGGAATCGAACCCGCAACCTCTTGCGTCGCAGGCGGACCATAGCCCGCCGCGCCACATTGGTCGTCTAAATGTGACGGTGGAATAAAATATTCTTATAGGTATAATACTCCTTAGTACCCATAGTCCAGGATCCCTGGTACATTTTTGCACTTGATTACTATCGACCTAATTTTTCGTGAGTAGCTTCATTTTGACGAGACGCCCAACAATTCCTGTAAGAAACTCTTCATTGTTGCTGTGTAGCTGGGTTGTGGAGGTCAGATAGGCAATCGCTCCGTGTAAAATACTGGTATTTAGCTGTATCCAATTAGACTGGAAGCCGACCCCTACATTGTTGGGAAAAGGCTAGGAAGATGGATGGATGTTAGTTAGTATGTGTGGATCAATAACCTTGCAACTGAATTTTAAGCCACGTTACCCACAACCGATTGAGTTGAAGTTTCTCGATGGCAAAGCTTTATGTTGACTGCCTCGCTGGTCCAGTAGTCCAAAGCACGACTGCTGAGCGTCAGTCGTGGTTTCCATTCCCAGTTCGGGCAAAATGCTATTGAGTTTACTCAATAGGAATCTTCTCATTAGCAGCCCGGAGTCCGAATTTGTGCCCGGTTGATGGCAATAGGCTCGCCCACTAATCTATGGGACTTAAACGAAACTGGTGGTCACCAGTTTCCTGCACCATCAGCAGCTCTGCCCATCCCTTCAACGTTAAGTTTTCTTAAATTTACTAATATTCCTTGTACTACTAATATTCTTAGTTTTTTGTTTCATAAGAACCTTCTTTTACAATAAAAAAACACAACAAAAAAAAAAAATTGCGTAATTGGTCCAGCCGTTCACGTGTGAGGCCGTGACCACGGGAAATAGGGTTTAATTTATATATATATAGATAGTTGTGTATATTCAGGTTTTAGTGAAAATTGTTTCACTATTTTAAATGAAGCTATTATCAGTTTTTTTTTTTAAATCGTTGCCCCACACTAGTAAATTCTCCTGTATCGTGGGAGCGTTTACAAACATTTAAACTCACATACACAAACAGCCAGTCCCGGAACAACTACCTGTAGGTCATAGGCGCAGCAGCCGATGGCTCAACCACTGCGCCAATCATGCCGTCAAATATAATTGTGGATAGTTGTGTATATTCAGGTTTTAGTGAAAATTGTTTCACTATTTTAAATGAAGCTATTATCAGAATAAAACGTGAACTATTTCTATTTTCATAGTGTATTCTGAGAAATGGTTGATTGCCCATTGTGCTATATTTCACATAAATATTGGTATTTCATTGATTCACACACATCGTGCCAATTTATTTTGGTGTGTATATGTATTTGCATAAAATTCTCCTAAAACACTGATTTCGAATAATTAACAATTATATAGACTCATAAAACCTGTTAGTAGCTGAACATTATTTTAATGAAAAGACAACAAGCTTCATACATAATCATAGGGCATCAAAAAATTCATCCGCATCGTTGTCAACGGGAAAAGTGCCCAGAAGGCTGGCAGCATTGCCACGTTGAATGGCAATGCTGATTCTTTGGCCAAAAAAAGGCCAGCCCTCTGGTCGCGATTTCTCGAAAAACTAAATGGGCACACGGACCCCATGGCCCTAATGTTTCAACCCCAAACGGCTCAAACATATAACTTCCAAACTTGATTATTTATTTTATTTTATTCCTTCATATATTAATAATTGTATCAGCTTCGTACATCCATAACATCACGCCTGTATTACCGAAGGAAGCAAGCAAAGATGATAGCTGCACCCACAAAAAAAATAAGAATAAAATATAAATAAAACCATGTACCGTAACATAAACATAAGACATTTATTATTTACACTAGTTATATATTTGAAGGCGCGTCCCTGGGGCCATCTAGTAGAAGAGATTGAAAACCCTATTTTTAAAATTGATTATGTGATTTATCGAATGAATATAGTGCGGACGAGAGTGGCAACACAGCTGTCACTCTGGCGGAACGTCATGAACGTCAAACAGCCACGTTACTCGTTCAGTTTGAACCGAGCACTAGCGTGGACTAGACGGTTACGACGGATCGCTTACGTCCCAAATCTAAATCTATTTCCATGTGTGTTAAATTGAGTGATTATTGTAATTTAAATTGAGAATCGTGAATATAAGGCTGCTGATCGAAGACGTGTCTACTTATTTTCAAAATACCTAGTGCGATTACCCACTTTAAGATATAATAATAATAATATATTTTTATTCTAACAATATATTTTAACAATATTATGATTGGATTCTCCTTTTAGACAGGTAATGCCTGTGTTAGGAGAATCCGCTCTTTCGCAACAACACGTGTATGAAGGCAAACAGGATATATGTATATATATTTTTAACACTAAGACTTAATGACTTAAAATAAAATAAATCTTGGGTCTGTGATGAGTGCTGTGTGAGTGTATGTGAGTGAGTGATTGGGAGTATAGTGTGTAGGGTGTAAGTGTAAGTGAGATTGGATGAGTGTCAGGGAGCATACGAGTGCGTACCTATTCTAAAAGTGTTTCCGTGTCAATATAGGTAAGTGTTCTTAGGATGAATGTAAATATATTTATTTATCTTATTATAAAGCGCAGCAGATCGTTTACTAAATTGCATGCTAGCAAGTAAGGTCTTAGTTCCAGGGATATTTAAGATCATGTCTTTCCTTCTTTTTGACAGTATGCTTGGGTCATAGGAAAGAGACTTATGTTTTTTTAATATAATTTGGGTAATATAAAATTTTCTGACTGAGAGCAGGTTGGAAATTTTGCATAGATCTTCAGTAGGATATCTTTTATTCTTAAAATACATGCACTTAATAAGAGCACGTTGTGCCCGTTCAACTACTAGAAACTTAGTTTTTGCTGCACCACCCCAGACAGGTATACAATAAGTAAGTACTGAATGGACCAGTGCAACATAAACCATCTTCAAGAAATCTTTTTGATGACCTGGGTCAACTCTAGTAGTCTTAGGAACGACGTGTCTAAGAGTCCTGAACATCCAACTTAACTTCCTGACTCTGTTGGCCACTTGTTCAATGTGTGGGTACCAACATAATCTCTGGTCAACAATAGCTCCCAGGTACTTAATATGAGGTACTTTATTGATGGTTAAGCAGCCACAGCTGATGCATGAGCAGATAAAAAAATAAATAAATAAAAAAATAAAATAAATATTGCTGGACAATCCACACAGCATCATCTAGCCCCAAGCTAAGCAGAGCTTGTGTTATGGGTACTAGATGACTGATATACTTAATACAATACATTACATATATAGATATTTTTTATTATACATAGGAAATACCCAGAACACCCGGAACAAATATTTGTAGATCGTACAAACATTTGTCCCAAGGCGGGAATCGAACCCGCAACCTCTTGCGTCGCAGGCGGACCTTCGCCCGCCGCGCCACATCGGTCGTCAGATGAATGATTGTCTTATATTTAATATGAGTCTTTATATTTAATATTAAATCATTGTTTCCTTGTTATCTGAAATAAACGTATATTTTTATCACTATAAACCATCCAGACTATTCCAGGAACTCTACAAATTCTAGACTTTAAGCGTTTTAAGAATAAATTTCTTTGTAGTTTCACTGAGGGCTCAAGACAATGGGACGCACAAAGCGATGGCAGTGGGGCACTTTGAGAAAAAGGCTTTAGTAGCTATTATGTCACTGTCCCGTATCGGCTAGTTATGTGGAATTATGGGTTCCGTGTCATTTTTTTTAAGAGTAAACTTTTTTGTATATTTTTTAAGATTTTGCTATCAAGTAAGTAAATGAATAAATATTAATTGTTATACTATAAGGGCGGCCTTATGGTGACGGCTTAACACTTTTAGTGCCCAGCACCCGGCTCCCGGCTCGAAAGGCATGCAGGCCATGGGTTTGTTGACCAAGATTGGGTAAAGTGTTATTGAGTGGTTTCATAGTAGCAACCTGAAGTTTGTATTTTGTTTCTCCGGTTATTGGTTATAGGCCCACTCCATACATACATACATACATACATGGGTCCTTTCCACTTCTGTATACCCTTCTAGAAAAGATAGCAAACATAATATACTGTGTTCTGTTTTAACACAATATTCTGTATCACTGACTTCGGATTATACCCTAACGGAAATTGTTGTGAAAAAATCCTGTAATGATAGTTTTAAGTTAGCTAGATAAATAAATTAAAGAGAGATATTTCACAAGTAAGTAGTTCTATTATTAGGCTTGTCCTAGTTTAGACGTTAGGATTTATATATATAGACATGTTGACACAAGACTCACAGTTCACTGAGAAATATTGGAATACAGATTAATTTAAAAAAGATCTGTTTAGTTTAAGATAAAATATTATACTATACAGTATAAAGTGTTTTCTATGTCAATAAAGTTTTTATTTATTATTACTTTATTAGTATCACCAGATCATTCGGAACTCGTGGCTAAATAAAAACAGCGGGTTGATCGAAGGTTAAGCTACGCTTGCCGATATTAGACTGTGGATGGGCAACCGTTTGTAGCATATCGCGACTCCTCTGTGCCTCGGACAGAACGTTAAGCCGTTGTCATTTGTAGATCTTTGACAGTCGTTACGGGTAGTCAGAAGCCCGAAAGTCTGACAACCAGTCTTACGAGTATCAAGGGGTATCGTGTTGCCAAGTGACTGGGTTGTGGAGCCAGATAAACAGTCGCTCCATGTAAAACACTGGTATTCAGCTGCATCCGGTTAGACTGGAAGCCGACCCCACCCGAAAAGGCTAGGCAGATGATAGTATCCTCAAATACTTCGCGTGATCACAGGGCTGTCTAATTCTTTGCCCAAAGAATTAGTATTGCCATCCAATGTGGCAATGCTACCAGTCTTTTGACACGTTTCCAGATGACAGCGGCGATGCGAAGGAGTACTTTGACGCCTGAGTGTCATGGTCGGCTTTTTATTTTAATTTGTTTTTATATATATGTATTGAGTTAGTTTTATAGTATAATATTATATTATATATAATTATTATAATTGAATAGTTATATGTAAATAAATGAAAAGTAAAGTATCTTCAAATTCAATTTTTTTAACAACTTTATTTTCTTGTCGGTTTGGTGATGGATCGTCCACGATAATTTTAATATTAGCGCTGTAGATAATGCACCTAATTAGTATAGAGCAGATAATTACGGCAGATGTGGCAGTATAATGAAGATAAGGGGGTTAAACAATAATAGGTTGCATCACTATGGTTAATCGAAAAACTTATAAATTCGCCATTGTTGTGTATGTGTTTAGGTACTGATATCGATCACAAACTAAATGAAAATTTAACATAACGTATGCCACTTTACATAATTAAAATACGTTTTTGAACTAGCTTAAGAAAAAGAAAAGCGTTAGACCCATAACAAAAAAAAAATATAGAAAAAGCAGAAACATAAAAAAATCTTTAACAATAATAGTAAAAATAACTAAACAAAAATAAAAAGCACTACCCTTTTAATGCGTACATTAGAAAATTAAAAACATATCTAACTTACTTTCTACATGTGAAAGAATTTTTATATTCAGTACAGTAGTTTTTGAGTTTATACATACATTACAAACAAACATAGTATACAATCAAACAAATGTTTCCTCTTTATTTTGCAAGTTTAGGTAGGTAAACTTGAACTTGTTTGGAGGTAGTAAAAGAAGCCATATAAACTTTGTAAGGTTCGCGGCTAATTCATAAAACCTGGGTTTTAGAACTTAACTAAGTGACTTCATTACAGTTATAAATAGTTCATCTAAATGGTGTACCATTGAACTTAGTTGAAATACTTTAATTAATACTTTGTACCTATTTATTATAGGAGGAGCCAGCAGCTTATTGAAAACAACCGCACGGGTTGATCGAAGGTTAAGCTACGCTTGCCGAGATCAGTCTGAGGATGAGTAACCATTCGTAACATATCGAGACTCTTCCGTGCATCGGAAAGCGCGCTAAGCCGTTGGTCCCGGCTGTCATTTGTAGATCTTTGACAGTTGTTACGTGTAGATAGAAGCCCGAAAGTCTGATAGCCAGTCTAACCAAGGGGTATCGTGTTGCCCAGTAACTGGGTTGTACAGGTCAGATAGGTATTCAGCTACATCCGGTTAGACTGGAAGCTGACCCCAACATTGTAAGGAAAAGGCTATGAAGATCTATTTTAGTACAGAGTAGGTTTTATTCTAAGTACATTATCTTCACATATAATGATATAATGAATACAGAATACTATTAAACATTTATTTTAAACTAGCACCTTGCCCGCGACTCCGTCCGCGTGGAGAACGTACTTTTCTATTTGAACTTTAACATCCCCTCCATCACCAACCAAACCACCAAAGAACCAAAGTCACCGACATAGCTCAAAGAATTAGCAAGTTGAAGTGGCAGTGGGCTGGCCATATCTAGCGAAGAACCGACAACCGCTGGGGTAAACGTGTTCTTGAGTGGAGACCGCGACTCGGCAAACGTAGTGTAGGACGCCCTCTGACCAGGTGGGATGACGATCTGCGAAAGACTGCAGGCAAGCTGAAGACAGGGCGCTATGGCGCTCATTAGGAGAGGGCTATGTCCAGCAGTGGACTAGTATAGCCTGATGATGATGATGATGATGGTGATGGTGATGGTGATGGTGATGGTGATGGTGATGGTGATGGTGGTGATGATGATGATTATGATCCCCTCCATCCCCTTAAAACCGTAGTTTGCAAAATAAAATAGAGCTTATGTTACGCGCTGATAATATAGCTTTCTATAGGTGAAAGAATGTATAAAAACTTTTAAGTAGTTTTTGAGTTTATCCAATACAAGCAAACAAATATTTCCTCTTTATTAATAAAATATATTATTATTATAATAGATTTAGATTAAAATATATCAAGTTTTCGTTTTATTTCTCAGCAGCAGCCCGAGGTCTGTATTTGTGCCCTTTTGATGGCAATCGCCCCTTTTATATGGGACTTAAACATAACTGGCGAAATGTGATACTATAAATGGTACCATAGCTGCATAGGTAAGACTCTTCCTAACTCTTCGTGACTCGGAACAGGCGTGATGTAATGTTTTATGTGAGTCTATGTTTGTAGTTTTGTGCTCCATATTTTTTTTTTTAGAAGAACTTATTTTAATAGACAGGAAATCATTTGATTTTGACAGCCAGGTCTGGTTCTCCAGAAACAAATTTACAAAAAAAAACCTTGACTCGCTGTTTCCAAAGACTTGGGCCTCAAGCACCAGGTGCCTTATAGGTAGCAATCGATCATACTCATAAGGTGACAAGCGCCAACATAGACGAATCAATAGGCGTTTGGAACGACGCGACGCGACGGTACAATGGATTATCCTAAGTGTATTGGCGTTTTATTAATATGAAGTACTTTCTTCAAGGAATTACAATGGTTCTACATATAATGAGTTACAACTGCCTTGTTGGTGTATATACATACATATAATAAAAAATAATAATAATAGCCTGTTACTGTCCCACTGCAGGGCAAAGGTAGGCCAATGGAATATTTGTTGCGTGTGGGAATCGAACCCACGACACACAGCGCAGCTGTCAATCGCTCAGCCACTGCGCCAAAATACTGATGAGATAATCAATAAAGCTGTACTACGGATATCAGAAAAACCCCTCTACTTAACCCAGCACCGTCAACAGACCGGAAGAATACCTTTTTTAACTACAAAATACAATAAAATATCAACAAAACTGTAATACTTCCTGAAACTCCCATACAATCTATAAAATTACGAGCGATCTTGCAAGGGTTAGAAGCGTTTTGTATGCGAAGGAATAAGGATATCCTTTTAAAGGTAGATGCGCAACTAATATAAGTTGTATCCGAAAACGATAAAGCGATCGTAAGAAAAGTTATAAATATATTTGAAAGGAGTATTTATGCGTGTTTTTTTTTTGTGAAGAATTCTTTTTTGACGTAGGTATTGCACGCTTTTGCTGGTTGGCTGATGTGGGAGTGGGAGACAGCTTACCTTATTTTTATTACGATAAAGTTGAAAAACTATCAAAGAAATTTGACACATTGGGGTAGCTTGATGTGCTGGTGTCTGTACCTATGGTACACCCACATATCACCAATTATGTTTTTAAGTCCCATGTATTAGGGAGTGAGTCTATTGCTATCAACACATCTAGACACCGGGCTGCTACTGAGAAATTCCTATTGAAAAATACCAATAACCCATTGCTCGACCCGGGAATCGAAACCAGGACTTCATGTGTAGCAGTCGCTTTTAAAGCCGCTAAACCGACGAGGCAGTCAAAGTTAATAGCTATATTATAATTATGAGGAGCTCGTGGCTAAATATAACATCCGCACGGGTCGATCGAAGGTTAAGCTATGCTTGCTAAGGTCAGTCTGTCAATGGGTGACCGTTAATTACATGTCGGGACTCTTCAGTGCCTCGAAAAGCACGTTAAGCCGTTGATACCGGCTGTCAAATTTTAAGTACACCTTTGCCCAACCCTTCCGGGATATACAGGCTTGATGTTATGTACATAGACGACACGATTGGCGCAGTGGTTGAGCCATCGGCTGCTGTGCCGCGTGTTGTGGGTTCGATCCCCGCACGGAACAAATATTTGTATGACCTACAGGTAGTTGTTCCGGGTCTGGCTGTTTGTGTATGTGAGTTTAAATGTTTGTAAACGCACCCACGATACAGGAGAAATTCCTAGTGTGGGGCAACGTTTTTAAAAAAAAAAAGAAAAAAAAAAAAAAAAAGAAAAAAAAAAAAAAAAAAAAAGAAAAAAAAAAAAAAAAGAAAAGAAAAAGAAAGAAATTCTGAATGTCAAACAATCATAAATGAATAATAACGCTGTCTCTTTCCAACGAAAGCTGGGGCGAAGTTGGCGTTGCGTCTCTGTTCACGATTAAATATCAAAGATTTATGATTTTTTGGCATTCAGTATTCAATTTGACAGAATTTTGAATTACGTCGATATTCTTACAAACCAGCGATATATCCATTAATTTGGTAACTTTTTAACCTTCACAAATGTATGTTTTTAAGCACACATTGTTACGCACCACGAAGAATAAAATCTACCCTCCACCGCCGCGGCACCCTCTTTGTTAGAAGTTTCCCTCAGAATTATGTTTGTTTGCTTAGGACCCAGTTGTTCTTTATAGATCAATGGGAACAGTGGGGTGTATAAACATAGAAGTTTTCACCCCGAATGGAGTTACTGGGGTTGAAATGTCAAGGTGACGTTTTTTTTAATGTCAAGGTGATTTAGTTTGGTAGTTTACAGATGATGGACTGCCTCTTTAAGGTCGTAGCACACATATGAACTCGGAAAGGGATCGTCACCGTACCAACTCGAGCCGTGCCATAATTTGTATGAAATTCCCTTCTGCAAAGCACGCGTGAACACGGTGAAAGGTGAGCGTTTTGGGGGACTGTCTTTTGTAAACGTTTTGACGTTCAAAAAGTGCTGATTCTCAGCCTAATTTAAATAAATGAATTATGAATTTTGATTTTGATTTTTGACTAATCGGATACTTAACGTAATCGCCTCGCCTAGAGCTGGCCCGAGGCGAGGCGATATGGTGACGAACCCTTTCCCCCTTTCCGAGTTGATGTGCTATACCTTTAGTTTTATGATTACAAGTGCTTCTGCTTAGTATGAGGTTCTGATTTCGATTCCCAAGTCAGGAATGGGTAAAGTGTTATTGGGTTTTCAAATTTAGTAGCAGCCACCTGAAAGTCTGGATTTATGCTGGTTGGTTATTTTAATTAATTAATTTTAAGTTCAGTTTCTTCACGATGATTTTCGTCACCAATGTCAGTAGTGTCTAAGATTAATATAAAACTAACTGTACACAAAAACAAAATAAAATAAAAAGCCGACCAAGACACTCAGACGACAAAGTACTCCTCCGCATTGCTGTCATCTGGAAACGGGCCCAGAAGACTGGCAGCATTACCACGTTGGATGGCAATACTAATTCTTTGGGCAATGAATGAGCTAGCCCTCTGAATAAAACGATGTCTAAGGTAAACTTGGAAATATTAATTTATAAAAACAGTATTATTTATAATTAATATATATATATTATTAATAATAGTATAATTTGAATTAATTTATATTTCATTAAATTTGACTATTAATTTCAACATCATGATAACTATTTTAAAAAAGATTGACTATCAATGTATGTATTTATATTTTTTTTTATTTTAAAATTATTTATATACTGTTTTATAACTTTTTATGCCAACCATAAGCTGCATATGGTGAAACCCTACCTGTGTAACACCTTTGTTAACCCATATTGTGCAAATAAAATGATTTATTGATTGACTATGAGAATAATTGATCACACACTTATATTGGGAATAAATCCTTTTTGTGTATGAAGAAACTACAGAACTATCATTCCTCCTTTCAAAACAAATGTCTAAAACTTTTTACAGCCAACAATTTTCGAAAAGATAGTTCTGTCATTAACAAAATGTCAAGTCAAAGAGGTAACTTATAAACACAAACTATGTAATAAATTGATAAAAAAAACGCACCAAAATGCATCTAAGTCAAGCCAAAGCTTTAGAAATTATTTAGAGAATAATAATTGAGAAAATCTTCTTTTTGATACTAATTCTCAACTTAGTACTGGGAAAACATAAAATTGGAAGAAAAAGCACGATAGAAAGAAAGAGATTGGAAAAATGGGAATGATAAACAGTAAAGCCTTTCGGAAGATAGACGAAGCTACCAGTAACTCCAGGTAACAATATGATTGTAAATTTACATGACTGTAACTGTCATTTTGGTGCTCACAAAAATGAGTAATACTTTTACATAAATAATTTGTCTTCCATGGTTTTTGCTCCCCGTAATAGAGGGTCTTCAGCATCATCATCATCAAGCGACCAAAAGACGTACTATGCTGGACCTCATAGGAGCCATGTCGGGAGGTTGTTATTGCCATTTATAAACTACAATTTTCAATTCAAGCAGAAGATTTATCCACTAGATTATTTTGGTCTTTGATTCTTGCACGGAAATCCTTGTAAGGATCCATTTTGATATTCCGTTTTGCAGTTTTTAAAATTTTATCATTGACATCAAACATTTTTTTTAGTCTTACCTTCTCATTAGGTTTCGTTATGTCTTTAATATATATCCACTGCTGTGGGCAGAATTTTCTTCATCTATTGAGCCATTGTAATAGCGATATTTCTCTTATGGCCTCTGTCAAATTTCCTCTTATTTTCTGTTCCAGTTTATCCAACTTGCGTTACGTTATAACTGAAAAACCAAAATGGAAAGTTTTTAAAAAGAAAGAGTGAGTCATGATCAGTTTTTTCTACGAACAATCATTCTATAAATATGATATGTGAAAAAATGTAGTTTGAGCCCAAAACGTAGTCCCACGCATATGTGGAGCTGTACCTGCACAGCATCGAATCACCATACAATCATCTTAAGGGTCCTTATGATCTTGTCTTGATCAATGACATGCGAGCAATTATGGTAAAACACTATGTATTGCTGGTTGGCGGATGGTATTAGTAATTGGGACCAAAGTCGAAGCGATACCTACATGCGAGCTATGATTCTTCACATTTTAACACGTTCCGGGAGACTTGACTATCTGCATATGTCACACTTCAAAATCCCATACATTTTGCCATACCGTCTACAGCCGTACTACCTACCAATATTACATATATTTTTATTTTTTTGATATTGCAAATGCGGCCATAGACGTTGACGCCGATAGGTGGAACGTCATACCATGACTGATAATGAGTAACGTAATGAGACAGTGCGGCTACAGAGGGTACTTTCTATAGGCGGTCTGCCATATTACATATATATCGAGATACCGTCATGAGGCGGGCTGTCCCGGAAAGTGTTAAACATTTGTAAATTTAATTTAAACTAAAATATTATTCTGTTCCACCAGTCTAAAGCAGTTATTTTTATTTCAGGGTGGTGCCTTTACCACAATATCGTCCGGCAAAAGGATGTCCTTGCGGCAATGATAGTCCTTGTAAACAGAAAGTGACACCTAAAGGAGTTACTATACATTATCCTCAAAAGTAAGATACTTGTAGTTACTTCATTTATTTTGTATAATATGAGGATTAGAAAGAGACAAAAAGTAGCCTATGTCACTCTCTATCCCTTCAACTATCTCCTCTTAAAAAATCACGTCAATAGGGTAGTTTCCTTAAAAAATCTGATTGGTTCGAAAGTTGGATTATTCAAAAATACTGGACACGTATTTTTTCTTTTGTCACGTAAACCAATAATGACGACGGTATAGTGCGTTGAAAAAGCGCGTGACGTCACGCCGTGCTACACGTTTCGTTAAAATTGTAGCACGGCGTGTCGTAACAAGCCCCTTCGCCTGAACTTTGATGTGCTATATCATTTTCACTTTTTATTGAATTAGTAAGCAAAAAATACGTATCCAATATTTTTTTGGTAATCGTACTGACAGACTAAATAGACTTAATATATTTTTACCTAGGACACATCCCTATTTGTCGCTTCGTTTTGCCGTGAAAGACGGACAAACAGACTCACACACTTTCCCATTTATAATATTAGCATGGATTGTTATCTGTCAGCACTGTACTTATGTTCTTCCATACAACTCTATCAACCGCCATCTTAGTGTCCATTTCTTTTCATCCCCCTATCATCTATTTAAATTCATCCGTCTTTTGTATGGTCTGCTTTTATACTTAGTCTAGTTCATGTCTACGCATTTAATATCGCTGTAAAGGTATACCTTAATTTTATGCAAGTAATTTCATACCATTTATTATAAATGTACTAGTTTAAGTCCATTCTCAACTCCACCAATAACTCGCATAGGTACATCATGAGGAGCTCGTGGCCAAATAAAAACACCCGCTCGGGTTGATCGAAGGTTAAGCTACGCTTGCCGAGGTTAGTCTGTGGATGGGTGACCATTCGGAACATATCGAAACTCCTCCGTGCCTCGGAAAGCACGTTAAGCCGTTGGTCCCGGTTGTCATTTGCAGATCCTTGACAGTCGTTACGGGTAGTCAGAAACCCGAAAGTCTGACAACCAGTCTTACCAAGGAGTATCGTGTTGCCCAGTAACTGGGTTGTGGAGGTCAGATAGGCAGTCGCTCCATGTAAAACACTGGTATTCAGCTGCATCTGGTTAGACTGGAAGCCGACCCCAACAGAGTTGGGAAAAGGCTAGGCAGATGATGAGGTATGTCGATGCTGGGATCCAGCAGAATATCATCGCCAGGCATATTTGCCTGACACATGCTGAGCTGGACTCCCATTTGGTGCAACCTTAAAACCGGCACCGCACTTTGTATATTCGTTATATAGCCTATAGTGTCATTACAATAAGGTCTTGTTTACTCTGCCTCTTTTTAATGTTGTCCTAGTGTTAACCTAGTGGGTATTTCCTTTATTTCGTGTTTTGTATGTAGTTTATTTCTTGCACACTGATGTCATAGCATGGTCTTTTGTGTGCACCCAATAAACAATGTCTCTATATCTATCTATCTAAGTATACTTATGTATAATATGGTCTGCCAGCGTGAGTAGGCACCCCACAAGGTGGTCCGCCGATCTGAGATCTCAGGAAACCGAAAGATGAGGGTCAGAACGCAGGACCGATCGTTGTGGAAGTCGACGTCTTTTGAATGAAATTATGATCTGCTCTGTGATTATCTTTCAACGAAATGTATTAAATTTCTGGATCTAGGAACAAATTTGCCATGTAAAACAGTTTTAAATAGTTTACATTGCTGGTCCAACACAAATCCTTGTATTTAAATGACCAAAATGTTAAATTGGACACGTGTAAAAACTAATTAGGGGAGGGTTTTAAATTAATGAGGTTTTACTTTTGAACTAGGTAGATTAAAATGTCCCTATGGTATTGAAGGCTAACTATAAACAGCCCAATATGTATTTTACCCGTGTAGAGAATTTTTGCATTACTATGTACCAATATTTTTTATAAAATAATAGCTGTGTATAGTTGTTTTTTTTTTGTGGATAGTGTTTTCACAATTTTAAATAACTTTTTAAAAACTTGGACACATTAATATTTATTTCAAGTTATGAAAATACTTTGGACAAGAAACCCAACTACACAAAGCTACATTTTATAAAAAAATATTTGTATCTAATTGATTTTGCATACATAGTGCAAAGTCATTTTTGTATGTGTCATGCAAACCTTTCCCGACGTGAATGAAATACGTATAGGTTTTGTTGATTCAATGTTGATGGATAAGACGTCGATCTTCTCATGTTTCGACTTGTTACACGATGATACTAAATTAGTGTACAACGGTAAACTTCTTCTTCTAGCCTCCTTTTCCATTCTTTCTTTCCAGTTCTTTATTTCTGTATATGTTAATAGTTATCCTGACAAGCGTCTTACCTTAACATCGATCATGCGTATGACGAAGGGATAGTGTGCGCAAGAGTTTTTATCGAGAGTTTTTGGATGAAATAAAGTGATCTGACAGTGTGAAGTTTAAGTAATACTGATAAGACAGATAGCTCATTAAATCCAAGTTTTCATGGCAAGATTTTTACATAATCAAACGGCAGTCAAATCATTAGCGTATTAGTATGGTCACCAAAAAAGTTGATTGCTTTAATCAAATCTTTAACGTCGCACTTTTACACTGTCTTCGGTTTGAAATATAGTCCAGGTCTTTGTAAATCGACCGTACTTGTTGGTGGTACTAATTAAATATTGATTATACTCTCTCTCTGTTTTCAGGAAGAAGAAATTCGGCTCGTTCGGCTCGTACAAACCACCTAAACTGCAGAAGAGTTTTTTCAGCAGGTGTGTATGACTTTTGCGATTTTAAAACTTTTATTCATTTGTTTAGGATTTTTACTTTATTATGTTTTAAAATATTGTGACCTCTGAGTTTCTTGTTGTCAAAGTAGTCAGATAGAACACACCGAACTCATTTAGTTTTATTTTGTATGCTTGTATGGTATAAAACATTTATAGAAACAAATTTCATTCACCATTAAACAAGATCAAATAGATTTATACTCTGTAGGATCATTGCGATTATTTTGAATTAAACCTTAGTTTAACTAGTGTCATACAGCTGGCACATATGAGACGTTGTGCGTCAAACCTACGCACCAACCGACATCGAAGATTCTTTTTTCCTTTTTTAAAATACGTGAATTCAAAAAAGTCATTTGGAACGCCAGAAATTCAAACCAAAAACGCCTTCTATGTGCCTGTATCGTCTCACATCTTGTTTGGAATGTAAAGCAGCTAATACAACTATGTTTTCTTTTACTGACAGATTAGCGTGGAAGTGTCTTTCCAGTGCTTTACCATTCCAAACAAGAATCAACACGAGTGTAAACATAAGCCTACCTGTGTGGCCTGTATACAAAGTTACAAACGCATACAAAGCAGTAAAGTCGATGTCATCAAAACTACCGTCTATACGTAGCAAACTAAAGAGTGTTAAGTCTTTGAATCCAAGAAAGTCAAAGAGGAAACCTAAAACGGTAACCAGCATGGATTTCATGTTCATGCCGTTCAAGTGAATAAGGTAAGCGTCGCCGACCCCTCAGGGGGTGTCCTTAGCATGTATTCGATGAGCTGAGGTACTTACTCCTATGGGTACCCCCATAGGAGTAAGTAGGAGTCTTAGCATGTAGTCGCTTAGTTTATAAAGTTTTTATGCCCTGGCTGAAGGCCTTAATTTATTTCAAGGCATCTACAGGATAGTCCGTCTACAGCAGTCAATAACCTCCTAGGTTGACCTGCGAGTGGCCATTTTGAAAAATAAAAACAAATTATGACTTTCTGGGTGCACTTGTTTCATGACGTAGAACTGATTCACTGTTTTTTATCAGGCAAGACTGAGACCAAGTGTATCAAAATTTTCATGGTTTAGATTGAACTTGTCTGGAAACTGGTTTAATCTGTCTTCAAATTTATAACACCGAAACTGTAGGTATAACTCCACTTAACAGTTAAGTCCTTCAAAGTGTTAGGAACTCTGTTTTTCTTTTCTGCGTTCTCTAATTTCGTTGCGGGATTCAAGACAGTTGAATCGTTTCTCTGAGATTCGTCGGGCTTCAATGTCTTGACGCTATTCTGGTGATCGCCACAGTTTGATTCTGGTTTTCAGGAGCTGCAGTGGTTTAGGAATACTGTGGCGGGCTTGTCACATTAAAGAAAAGAAAATTAGGATAACCCTTAAACATTAAATGTGCCAGGGTTGACGGCTCTTAAACAGACTTCTGCTAAAAGTTTCATGTATATGATTGGTCAGTATGTCTTGTGTAAAATAGGCAGCTCTTTTTAAATGGTTAAGTTTATTAGGATAGACTTTCTTACGTTATGTTGGATCTTCCGTTATGTTTAAAACGAAATTATTTTTTTGCTAAATTGCAGTAGGTCGTGTCAGTTGCCCTTGCGGCTGGTATGAGTGGCGATGAACAGCCTTTCCATCGGTGGGGTGACTTCAACATCGGTGACAGCAGCGGGGCTTCGAAATCAGGCGTTTTTTCAATGGCCAGCTCCGGCACCGACAGCGGCAAACAATGATGGAAGCAAAATTGTATGAATTTTATGTACGCGTTTTTCCATTTGCCCGCGACGGCGACGACTCTAATTCATACATTTTGCCTCAATCTTGCCCGGGATATTATCGAACCAGCGTCGACGCCGAGACGGCCAATGGAAAAACGCCCAATAGCTAGCTTATTCATCATCATCATCATCACAGGCTATATAGAGAGCCATAGCGCACTGTCTTCAGCTTGCCGCATCCAGCATCTGCCTGCAAAATTTTATTCATTATTTTTTTTAATTAAAAATTATTAATCAAAAGTCATTTACATTTATGTGAATATACCTGTTGTAGCTCGAATCAGGCTAATGCTTAACTGCTCATGTTGTACCTATTACAAAGCAGGTTGTAGGGTAACCCTTCCCGTCGATTAAAGTTAAGGTAACCCAATTATGGTGTAAAGCTTATCCGAGAACAAAGAAACCTGTTAAAATAGTGGAGTTTAAATAAAAATAACGATCTTATAACCGGCCTATTTACTCCTATAATTGAGTAAAGGGCTGAAATCATAAACTTGTGGCTACTTCATCATCTGCCTAGCCTTTTCCAACAATGTTGGGATTGGCTTCCAGTTTAACCGGATGCAGCTGAATACCAGTATTTTACATGGAGCGACTGCCTATTTGCCTATCTGCCTGATTATCAGACTTTAGGGCTAATTGTGTCTTCTTATAATTTATGTTTGTTACAACAGCGCCAACACCACCCCGAGGACAGTAAATAAAGTAAAAGTGATTCGACAAAAGAAGTTTCCCACTTGGAGGTTGGACCAGATAAAATGTAATTCGCCATTTTGCAGGTAATGCCTAATATTTTTAATATTTGTAGGAGAATAATGTTAAGATAATATAGCATGCCAAATGAGCTGTGGGGCAAATTAACCACATTCTAGAGACCTTTTTTTGATTTGAGGTGGAAAATCCTTATGGATGTCCTCCGCCCTGGGGGTCTGTCAGACTCTTACTGACTAAAAATCACCCCGGTGTTCCATCTTACACGTACGCCGGGGGTCGCAGGAACGTACAATCCTTCCGCAACCCCCGGATAGTGCCGGCCCGGCTCTGCAGGCCTGCTGCCTCCTCAGATCGAGGGGGGGTGAGAAGACATTCTGGAGCCTTGACGTCCATAAGAACTTCGAACCATAAGGCGTCGCGGCAGGCCTTTTAGACGGTGGTGGGATGAGCTGGACAAAACCAACAACCAGTGGCCCACATAAGCCCTGAATTGAAACAACTGGAAGTCATGGGGGAGAGGCCGTTGCCCAGCAGTGGGATGACGCAGGCTAACAATCTCAGGCTCAATATAGATGTTTCATTACACGAACTCGTGTCCTACATCTATGCCTTATTAAAATTGAAGAAAAATCACGTGATGCCCGTTCGTGGGTTCCATTATCTGTTATACATTACATTAAATAGACGGAAAATTAAACACTACACTACGCGGCCATCTCGGGAACTTCGAAAGTCCTGTGCTACATTAGAGCAAATTTCTAACATACAGAATTAGCCGTTAGTTTGCGGTTCCAATGTTGGAAATGCCCTATGTCCTTTTTAGGTTTGACAGAAAAAACTTAATTTACTAAGTAGTAATGTATTTCTACAAATAGTTTGTTTCAATTATTTAATACAACGAAGAGAAAAAAGAAAACAAAAATGTCAGTACAATGTCATAGAATGAATATTAGGAGGTAAGTCACCGTCTAATTTAAATTTTGAGTCAAAAAATTTAAATTAGACGGTGAAATTATAAAATTATATTCTTGAAATTATATTTAATAACCCCTAACATTGTATTTAATGGTGGTTACCGTTTTACTTATTTTTGACATTGTATGATTTATTATTAATTTTAACTCTTTGAAATTTTTGTGCGCTGGAAACAGCAGAATATTATGGACATCATATTATGTGTAACACCTATGTAACAACAGTATTCTAACAAATAAACTTATTATTATTATTATTATTAATTGCTATATATGTTATCCATTTCATGATTAAACGTAACTTAGGTACTAAGTGGTATTTCTAAAAATATTTTATTTTTTTCATTTGCCACGGAGAAATCTTCAAATATTCTATTACTTTTCAGGCCCATCTTATCCGCGCCTCTGTCCCATCCGTCGGCATCGTCTACACCCGTTGTAAATCCATAGTCCGTTTTGCCATTTAATTTATGTAAAGTTTTTACAATATTATCATGTATCATAATATTATAAGTTACTTTTATAATTGGATTTGTTTTATTCAGTAGTTTGTTATATTACTTTTTACTGGTGAAGGCATTCAGCTGTTAAAAGCTTTTGGTTAGATTAATAACAAGCCCCACGCTCGGTATTATTTCCTTTCTATAATCAGTAATCCGATTTTCAGACTTAAATCCAGTTTCTGAAACCAAAATTATACCTAAATTAATGTGACAAATATTCCGTTTATTTGTAACTAGCTGCGCCCCGCGGTGTTACCCGCGGTTTCTTCCTAACTGTCAAACGCGTGATGTTAAAAAAGTCGTGGTGTTTTCTTAAATGTTCTAATGTTCAAACGCAAATATTTACACGGTTTTTGAAACTATCAATGAATTCATAGATAGTCACAAACTGGGTAAGTTATTAAGTAATTAAAAATAAAAAACGACAATTAGGACAGTATTGGAACGACAGAATCAGTAAATGATACGATTATGTTACCAGTTTTTAAGATAAATTCTACTGAAGATTCTTAAACTTAATTATCTGAAACATCAAAGACGATAATCAAAGAAATGAATAAAGTAATGTCCAAAAATACAATACCAAATCCCCCTCAGACAGAAACCGTAAGTAAGCAAAGGCAATTTGTTCCATAATCTGTAACATTGAGATAGAGCCCACAATACGTTGCTGGTGTCTTGACATGGGTTGTGGAACCATGATACAGGGTGGAAACTAATAGGAAATGATTTATATCTCCCAAAGATTCTCCTACTGCAGTTATTTAAGTAAAAGATTTCGGATTTACTGAGAATCGAGATTGAATTCCGGATAGGTGCAGAATTCAGAATGTTGGTGATGATTAATGGGAACATCTGTTGACGGTTTTATATGTGAATTGAGCAGTTTTTTATTCTGCGAGTGGGTTAGGAGACCCTTCCCGGGCTTGCTTGTGTATAAAATTATTTTGTGCATACAGTATAAATTTAGGTCATGTAATTATTTTGATTTCAAAGTCGCTCAAGAACAATTCAAAGTCGCTCAGCGAGCTATGGAGAGAGCTATGCTCGGAGTTTCTCTGAAGGATAGGATTCGTAACGAATACATCCGACAGAGAACCAAAGTTACCGACATAGCTCAAAGAATTAGCAAGTTAAAGTGGCAGTGGACTGGCCATATCTCGCGAAGAACCGACAACCGCTGGGGTAAACGTGTTCTTGAGTGGAGACCGCGACTCGGCAAACGTAGTGTAGGACGCCCTCTGACCAGGTGGGATGACGATCTCCGAAAGACTGCAGGCAGATGCTGGATGCGGCAAGCTGAAGACAGGGCGCGATGGCGCTCATTAGGAGAGGGCTATGTCCAGCAGTGGACTAGTATAGCCTGATGATGATGATGATGATGATGATGATGATGATGATGATGATGATGATGATGATGATGATGATGATGATGATGATGGTGATGATGATGGTGATGATGGTGATGATGATGATGATGATGATGATGATGATGATGATGATGATGCAAAGTTATCATATGACGAAGCTGAAGTTATACTGTATGCACGAAATAATTTAGGTTTGTAATCTGAACATAAATAAGTACTTGCACGGTTATGTTATTGTTTATTAATTGTCTGTCACTGAAATTTCGGGGAATATTGGCTTCTAAGACACAGGCTTCTTGCCTAGTTTAGTCTAAGACTCAAACGTTCGACTTCCATCTGTGCCACTATTGTACAACTTAATTATAAGTCTCTGTCCTGTACTTTTTGGATTTTGTGTGCAAATAAAAAAGGAAAAAAAATTTTATTCTGCGAGTGGTTTATGAGACCCTTCCCGAGTTTACTTTGTGGATTAGGAGTGAGCCTAAAGTAAAATTGCCAAATGTAGATTTGGTTTTACTTTAAATAGACTTAGGTCATCCTAGGCCTTTTCTAACTAATTTGGGGTCGGCTTCCAATCAAACGGGATTTAGATTAAGTAAAAAATTTTGGGATCAGGATTTTCGAGGCAAGATTTGGATAAAAATATAAGTAAAACATGGTACTCTCAAGTGTTTTGTGAAATAAAAACAATATTTAAACGATAGAAAAACATCATGAAAGTAGTTCTGATTTCCAGGCATTTTCAATTTATATAAATGTAATCTTCCGTCGAATGATGCGGTTACTAAAAGGATGGGTATTATTATTTTACAACTTAGGCTTATGCTCTCGGCCCTGGTCCAATCCATGGTCCGGAGTGAGGGGGCATGGGAAGCATTAACTTTCTTCCGCGAGACAGTAATGCTAGCGAAAGAGGTGGCGGAACGCGTGCGGAAGAGGCAAGCCTCACGCCCCAGCCACCGCAGGAGACGCCCTGGGCGTCGGGAGTCGTAGGCAGACTCTCGGCCACCGCAGGCGCGGGCCTCCGGGCGACGAGCACTGGGCAGCTCGCCGTCTGATCAGAGACTTATTCGAGGGTGTGCGCACTCCTAAGTCCGCCTATGTACTATTCAACCATTATTTTTATTGACTATAAGGGACTTTTAATAAATAAGCAGGCGAATTTGAAAGGCTTTATTGCGAAACTTTATACTATAATCTGGTTTTACGTAATCAGAAGAGAGAGGAATCATATTATTATCCGATTATTTTATTTTCAGACTACACACAATTATAAATTAAACTGTGCCATTTTTTTTCAATTTCTCCTTTGCACCAACTTTGTGGGTACAAAGTTGGTGCAAAGCAGAAATTCAAAAAGTAGTCAGTAGTCTAGTAGGTAAGAAACCCTTCTTAACACCTTAACTACCAGACAACAGGACACAATAGAAAATGTATTGTTTGTCGGTCACCTGGCGTTTTAGGTGCTAAGTGCATGCCAAATACCTGTTTTTTTTTTGTTTTTTCTTTAAGATCTCCTCATTACTAATGATCTATTACTACAAATTCGTGGATTGATCCTACAATATTTTTAAATTTACTACTAAATGAGTATATTACTCCATACTTAATACTCAATACGTTTATTGCATTCCACAAGGTGAACTTAGGTGGTAGATTGTATATACAATAGTTTTGGAGCATTGTGGGCCCTGTCGGGCATATCAACATAAAAATTAAAAATTAGGAGGAGGGCTAATATAAAAAATATTTTTTTACAATTTCCATAATAATGTACTCATTCGTTTTGTGTAGGTAGGCTATTAATTTCATTAACTTACGAAAAGTGGCTCCTCATTCCTTACGGACATTTATTACTAGCCCCGACTATTCCTTCCATCGGTCACAATTCTGCGCTACATTTCTCCAATTCTGAAGACATTTAATCATAATCATTACAAACGAAACAAAACACTTTTCATTTGCACAAACAAACAGAGAAACTCTTAAAACACGACCAATATCCTCACTCCAAGAAAAAACTAGGTTCTAAATAAATATAACATTTCGACGAATTCTGCCGAAGCACAATAGGGTTGGCTCATTAAGTCGACAAGGGTTTGCAGTAGCAACGAAGAATTTCTTTAAAACATCTCTGCAAATGAAGTGGGAACAAAAAATTTACACTAAACGAACGTTTTTATTTCTTTTTTGAACTTAGGGAACTGAACGTTGAACCTGGGAGGATGGTTTTCTATTTTTATTTTTAAAGGACTTTTTTAATTGTGAAGCTTCGTTTGTTTCTGTGTTCAGTATAGGGTGGATGGGACGTCGATGCCCTACCTGATGCCAGGAGTGTTCAGCACATGATTCTGGACTCCTGGATCCTGGACATCGTCGAAACTTTTTGTCGGGTTTTCCTAATTTCTAAGTTTTTTTCTGGTATTTCTTTTTCTTCAAATTTTGCTTGCTCTTTACAAGACGTTTTGATTAATTTTTCTAGGTGTCAGTGAACTGGATTAAATGTTATTGAAGTTTCAATTTTTTTTTTACATTGAACTAGGAATTTCCTCTGTATCGTGGGTGCGTTTACAAACATTTAAACTCACATACACAAACAGCCAGACCCGGAACAACTACCTGTAGGCCATACAAATATTTGTTCCGTGCTGGAATCAAACCCACGACTTTCGGCGTAGCAGTCGATCGCTCAGCCGCTCCGCCAACCGTGCCGTCAATTTTTATTTACTGGGAATAGTTGTGAAAAGTTGTAAAGCAATGACGAAATCATCTATATTACATACATCACGCCTGTATTACCCTCAGGGTTAGGCAGATGTGTACACCCACATTTCACAAGTTATGTTTTTAAGTCCCACGTAATAAGGGTTGAGCCTATTGCCATCAACCGGGCACAATCAGGGCTACGGGTTGCTACTGAGAAATTCCTAATGAAAAATCCCAGTTACACATTGTTCGACCTGCTAATCGAACCCAGGACCTGATGCTTAGCAGTCGCGCTTACGACCGCTAGTCCACCAAGCCCTACCTAATCAATTATTTGGTCCAAAGACAATATAAAATGGTCTTTAGACAGTATTTATAACCTTAAGCCCTCTAGAGGACCAAGGAACACGTTTGTATTGGCACAAACAAAACAATAGGATGGACGAGGGTACGACATTTTGTATATACCTACGGCCTCATTGATTCTTAACAAGATCTTGATCTTTTATTATTTTAATTATATCTTTATAACCAAATGTATTAAAAAATGAAGAAATAAAATAAAATAAATAATCATAGGGCATCAAAAAATTCATCCGCATCGTTGTTAACGGGAAAAGTGCCCAGAAGGCTGGCAGCATTGCCACGTTGAATTGTCTTTGGCCAAAAAAAAGGCCAGCCCTCTGGTCATGTGAAGAGTCGACCACACGCTTCGCGATTTAAAGGAATATTTATTTTTAGTAAGAAATACAACGGTGTGCAAATCATTTAATATTTTTTTTTTTTTAATTATTCCTTTGTGACTTAATGTTAGTTTCTCGGAAGCACCGGCTGATTTCTTTTTTGACGTTTATCGTGTTAGTGGGGGGGATTAATAATTAATTATATTAAATAATATAAACATACATAAACTCACTTCTTTTTCCTATGGGAGTAGGCAGAAGTACAGAACGCCACTTGCTATGAACCTTACATACTTCTATTGTTAAAGAAAAAAAAATGATTTTGTTAACCCAAGCCCCAGGCTACTTCTCAAATAGAGAAGGTACGGGCATTAATCACCACCTTGCTAAATGCGAGTTGGTGATTTCAGACTTATGTGGAATTTTAAGTCCAGGCTTGGCTCCAGCAGGCGGTGTCAAAGGTGATATCGAATATTACTTAATTATACATTTTTTTTTTTAAACGTTGCCCCACACTAGGAATTTCTCCTGTATCGTGGGTGCGTTTACAAACATTCAAACTCACATACACAAACAGCCAGACCCGGAACAACTACCTGTAGGTCATACAAATATTTGTTCCGTGCGGGGATCGAACCCACAACACGCGGCGCAGCAGCCGATGGCTCAACCACTGCGCGAACCGTGTCGACATTGAAGACCCGGATACCCAGATTTGGACTCACAACCTCCTGTATAACAGGCAACGCCCTTACCACTAAGCCACCACGCTATCTGAAAATATTACCTTTGATAGATTTTATACGAAATCAAATTAAACTTACTAATTAGTTGGGACGTCACCTGTTTACTTTCAATGTAATCGTCTCACTTGATCAGAAGTTAGATTACTTAAAACTTCACCAAATATTAGTTAACAGGCAGAGGCGTAACTATGTATGTATATAATTTGGGGGCTGTGCCAATTTTTTTTGATTTTAAGCTTTAAAAAATGTTTTTTTAAAGTAAAATAAGATATAATATAACTCAAGTGCAATGTTAAAAATTTATTTCTGCGTTTGCACGTATAATTTTCAATTAAATCAAATAACACTAAAACACTCTAAACACCAAATTTCAAGATTTCGCGTGTACGTTTTTATTTGTATTTTCACCGATTTCGCCGTTAGTAGCGAACCGATTTCTACCGAAAAATCCTTTTTTTGCAAGAAAGGGTATACCCGAAAAGAGAGAATTAATGAAACGAGCTCAAGAGTATACTCTCGAGAGGGTTACATTGTAACCGAATCAGGATCTGATGATGGGATCCTAGAGAAATTGAGGGAAGTCTTTAAATATTATAAGCACACCTAATATTGTTTTTTTTATAGTATCTAAAATAAACACAGGTAAGACTAAGAACAGATAGATGGGCAATCATTGGCTGACAGACGGTAAAATACTTACAACTCACTTCCTGTCTCACTCCATCCAACTATCCACTAGTTTGTTTTCAGAATAGGGTAGTCCTTAAAAATTCTGTTTGGTCCGAAAGTTGGATTACTCAAAAATACTGGACACGTATTTTTTCTTTTGTCACGTAAACCAAAAATGACGACGATATAGTGCGTTGAAATTTCGCGTGACGTCACGCCGTGCTACACTTTTTACGTAGAAGTGACGTCACCAGCCCCTTCTGAACTTTGATGTGCTATTTCTTTGTCATCTTTTATTGATTTGACTAAGCAAAATATACTAGTCCAATATGTTTTGGTAATCTAACTGACGGACCAAATATACTTATTATATTTGTACGTAGTACACATAGGGATGTGTCCTAGGTAAAATATGCTTTGAGTAAAAGTGAGACAACTTAATCTGATAATTATTATTATTAGGGGCAAGGGGCAAATCGCTAATCTAAGTTCCAATAAACTAAATTCTCCCTAAGTATCAAATATGTTAGTTAAGTTTTCACGAGAGGTGCTCGTAATTCACGATAAAGGTTGGCTTACGGATTAATAAGTAAAATACGAGTTTATTTTGTGAGGTATTTACGGGGAAAAGGTTAAATGCCTATAGAATAATAAATTAATTATGTATATTAAGCGTGGATTTAGAAAATAATATTCATACATTCATTAATTGAATTTTACAAAGCTAGGTTAAGCTACGCCTGCCGAGGTCATTATGTGGATAGGTCACCGATCGTAACATAGTAGACTCCTCCTTGTCTTGGAAAGCACGTTAAGCCGTTGGTCCCGGCTGTCATTTGTAGATGTTTGACAGTCGTTACGGGTTGTCAGAAGCCCGAAAGTCTGACAACCAATCTTGCCAAGGGGTATCGTGTTGCCCAGTAACTGGGTTGTGGAGGTCAGATAGGCAGTCGCTCCATGTAAAATACTGTTATTCAGCTACATCCTGTTAGACTGGAAGCCGACCCTAACATAATGGGGAAAAGGCTAGGCAGATGATGATGTTACAAAAATAACCTTTTATAACCATACCAGTACCAGCCTATTACTGTCCCACTGCAGGGCAAAGACCTCTTCTCATACAGAGAAGGCACGAGCATTAATCACCACGCTTGCTCAAGACGGGTTGGCGATTTCAGACTTATATTAATTATAAGTCCAGGTTTCCTCACGATGTTTTCCTTCACCGATGTCAATGATGTCCAAGATAAACTTAGAAAGTACATATGAATTGAAAAACTCACATTGGTACTTGCCCAGTTCTGAACCCACAACCTCGTGCACAAGAGGCGAGGCCTAGACCACTGGGCCATCATGACTTCTTATAACCATACTTATGCCCTAATCCCAATTTATTTGGGTTCGCACAGTGTGTCTTCGTCTTTCATATGTGTATATAATGAGATGAGCTTAAAACTATGACAAAATCAGCTTATTTGAAGGTTCCCAATCCTTAGTATATAAAATATAACTATTGCTGGACAATCCACACAGCATCATCTAGCCCCAAGCAAAGCAGAGCTTGTGTTATGGGTACTAGATGCAGTCATCTAGTACCCATAACACAAGCTCTGCTTTAAATATACTTAATACTATACATTACATATATTGATATTTTTTATTATACATAGGAAATACCCAGAACACCCGAAACAAATATTTGTAGATCGTACAAACATTTGTGCCAAGGCGGGAATCGAAACCGCAGCCTCTTGCGTCGCAGGCGGACCTTCGCCCGCCGCGCCACATCGGTCGTCTACCTGTATCTTCGTTCTTGTCTTAGTATACCTGTATCTTAAAAAAATGTGTGTACTATACTTATTAAAAAGAGGGGAAAGATTGATTTCCAAACAAAATCGTATCAAAACAGTCATTAATTATATTTATTTTCTCTCTTTATTAACTTGTAAAAATATTCTCTGATAGTATCTCCAGCGTTTGATGGTCTATCATAGTACCTACGTGATATCGGCAAAATTGTGATGTCTTTTCACAAAACCCATTAATGAAGAGTTAAAGATGAAGTTGATCAAGTGATTTAAAAAAAAACAGGCCCATTTAAGTTATGTATTTTATATTCAAGAAATAATAACAGAAAATTCATCGCTTAATAAATTGTTCGCCGAAAAATCTGAGAGCGATGAAAATATTATTTGTATTCAGTTTCGTATCTGCAAATTGTGGCTCGCAATCGCTATACAGGAGAAAACAATGCTCGGATATGAAGTACACATTAATTTCATATTTACGGTGCCAACATAAAATACATATATCCTCGAATTGAATAAAATTTACCTTCTTTATGAAATGCAAAAGTATCGCGTTCTCATAATACACAATAATAATCCTCTTTACTGTAAAGATCAGTTCATTGTTAAGTGTTTGATTTAAGTTTAAACATTTACATAAAATCACGCCTTTGTCCCATGGGGGTAGGCAGAAACTACAGAACGCCACCTGTTACGATCCTTACTGTCTCCTTTTGCTTCGTTTACGTTCATACATCTGGTCGCATACGCACGCCGGTTGGGACTACTATGCCCAACAATAATCCTGCATCAACCGTCGGTTGTCCTAAGGTTCAAACGATTTGATTAAACTGTCTAATGGACCTCTGAGAAGTAAGCTTCGGTCCCTCTTATTCCCAGGCTCCCGAGAAATGTCCACGACGTAAATAACACTAATATATTTTTAATCTGTGCTAATATTATAAATGCAAAATTATGTCGGTATGTGCGTATGGGGATAGAGGTAACTCATACCCTGGATTAGCACATAGGCCATTTTTATCCCTTTAAAAGTGAAATACCTCGTGAGCATCGGCGTCTACTTTTTAACCACGGGTAAAACCGCTGGGCATAGCTAGTAAATAATATTATAAATCATTAATTTATAGCAGGAAATCGTACTTAAAAACATAAAGGAGATGTTTCATTTTCGGCCATAAAGTGTACGGTAATGAAAAAAAAGGGAAAAAATCCACGAGTTCAGGAAAAATATTCTTTCCTGAATATTCCCCCTAATTCTTCGGCACAAAAAATAATAGTTTATCAAATTATTGCCATATTCTTTTGATCATGGCGTCGCCTTACTTGCATACTGCTATCGTCCAGAAATCATGTTACATTAAAACATAATAATATCACGTTGACGCTATTTAAATAAATATGAAAAGCTTGTATTTCTGTGCTATTATGATAAGATAATAGAGCTACCTTAGAAAACTTTTTTCATAAGTTAGAAAGTGTGATTCATCATTAAAAAAATTTATATTTTACTTTTATGGATTGTAGTTACTTCTGGACGAAAAATTCAAACATTGTATTTGACATCACATCTGTCAGTCTCGTTGTCCTGACAAACGTCAAACATTTTCGGTTTTTATTTAGTGCCTAAAAAATATTAGATATTATGAAAAAAAAATGACTTTATTGTATTCAGGGGTTCGTTTCCCAGGTTTTCTAAAGTGTACATGTTATGGCCGGAGTCCCATACAAAAATGAAACGTCTCCTTTCGACCAAGTCTCAACTCTTGCGCCGTTGCTGTCAAACTTAAGCCATATTAAGTCAGTACTTTTAAGTTTTATACCGCTACGAACAAGCGGGTTGTTAACATACGGGGGGAAAGTTTGACGATCTGTAGTTACTTTGGATTTCTTGCATAAAGTTATGTCATCTGCCTTGCCGGTGTCGCCACGGAGTTTCTTGCCCGTTCTTCTCCATAGGTACCTTCTTGCACGCTTTGGAATGGGCGACTACCTTCGTTTTTTAGAGCTTTGGCTTTAGAGTAGATCTACATACGTATTTGATTTTCATTAATTCCAACTTCATACATCCACTTATACTTGAGAAAAAGGGTCTTGACAGACATATAGACAGGCAAACGGAAAACAAATTGTTTTTTCCTTTTAAGAAACCCTAAAAAAGATGATAAAAATGTGGTGTTTTATAAATGGGATTGGGTAATTGTTCTAAATAAATAAATAGTAGCCTTGGCTTCTATTAACTTTTTATATTTGTACGCCGTTCAGGCAAAACATGACTGTGACATAATTTTATTTAACATCCTACATGCCATTTGTATGTATACTCATGTTTTGGACAAAATAAAAACTTTCTTTATCTTTATCTTATCTTTATCTAATATAACAGCTGTAATTTTTCCTTGGGTTTCCTACTTGACATTAAATAACATGCTCAAGTAACAATTATAATTTATCATGCAATTGTTATCATGCTGCATCATAATATGCTCCAATAACAATTATACCTTGTTCAAAATTATTTGGTCGATTATACTTAAAACCGATATGTTACGAGCGCGACAGTACACTGCATCGATGCATCAAAATCTCGAATAGATGTGACCTCGAAACATAGTACATTGGCAGCGCAAATTAATATCTCAAAACATAATTTATCGAACGACCTATTGGTGGTGGTGGTGTAGGCTTAATCACTGGGCCATCACGTACCACGGCCACACAGTGGCCGTACTTTTATATTTTTTTTTTTTAAACGTTGCCCCACACTAGGAATTTCTCCTGTGTCGTGGGTGCGTTTACAAACATACAAACTCACATACACAAACAGCCAGACCCGGAACAACTACCTGTAGGCCATACAAATATTTGTTCCGTGCGGGAATCGAACCCACGACACGCGGCGCAGCAGTCGATCGCTCAGCCACTGCGCCAACCGTGCCGTCGAATATTATACGTCGAGTATTGTGATGGATCAAAATCATCAGCGCCTACGCATTTTATTTGCTGATGGCTGGTAATTTTAATCACATTTTGAGATCTATCCCTATTATTGAGCTTTTGAATGTAGCTAAACCATTTTAGTTTATATTAAATGGTATTTAAAATTCGAAATCAAATCGGGACAACAAAGTAAAAGGCAGAGTGGTTCGTTCGAAAATACTCACTTTCGTTCAAAGACTTTGAATACCAAAGTTTTTGATTGTTTGTTTAGCAACGTAAACAAGACGGATTGGAAAGTTTGAAGAGCTCATTAGTCTACATAAATATTGTATCGTTTATTTTTATTTTTGTTTTTGAGTACAAAAGTCAAAAGAAACGTTCTCGTTTCTCCTCAAAAACTTTCTTTGAAATTCTGAACTGATTAGCGTTAACTTTTTGAACATGATCGGCTAATAAGGTCGTTTGGTGGAGCCAGACAAAAAAAAACATTTTCTTCCTAAACATACAAAGTCTATCAGTCTCTGTCATTTCCATATAATTAAAAAGAGAGGGCATGGGCAGCTGCTGGTGGTATATATAAGATTTTATTCCTGACTTGAAGTTGTGTCCAAATTGATTGTCATGGTATGGGCATGTGATGCAGAAGAATAAGGAACTAGTTATGAGAAAAGTTATGAGTATGTATGTGGATAAGAGTAGTGGAAGATCAAAGAAACGATGATTGTATTATGTGAAAAATGATATGTCTAGAAAGGATGCGAATATTGAGGTGAGCGCAAATAGAGATGCAAGTAAGGAGAAGATATGATGCTCCGACTTTAAATGAATTGGGATGGAGGCAGGATGATGACGATATGTTTTATTGTATTCTCTTAGAAACAAGAACAGATTCGCTACTAATAAATTACTTAATAAATAAATATTCTTAGGTTCATTCAAGGAACATGTTTGGCAAGATTTACTAGAGGAGCTAATAAATAAAAACAGTCGCACGGGTTGATCAAAGGTTAAACTATGTTTGTTGGTACCGGCAGATATTTGTGGTTATCGTTTTGAGTCGTTACGGGTAGTCAGAGGCTCAAAAATCTGATAACCAGTCGTACCAAGAGGTATCGTGTTGCCCAGTGGGTTGTGGAGGTCAGATAGGCAGTCACTCCATGTAAAATACTGGTATTCAGCTGCACCCGGTTAGACGGGTAGCCGACCAAAATATAGTTGATAAAAGGCTAGGCAAATGATGCTGAAATATGAGGTAAGTACGTTATAAGAAAATTAATTATACTATAGGTTTCCTTCGGTTTTTGCAAAAAAAATGTTCGGCAAGATTAACGACCTTATGTTTTCATGTTTGCTGACTCTGGATAGTAAATAAAATCCTCTGGTTTCGCACACCATGGCAAAATTATTTTATGTTTATTACCTGTTTATAGGCGTGGTGTTAGCTGAAGATTGCAAGTGGATATCGTGCTTACTTGAATCGTGATTAATTAATTAAGTAATTGTCTATTTAAACGGCCTTTTCTTACCTATCTACCATTCGTAACAGATACAGCTGAATACCAAATTGTAATGAATATGTAGAGTAGTAGGTATGTCTAATTATTAAAGGAGAATATAATAATAATAGCAGCTTATTATAGTTATATCAGTATTGTTCTCATTCAGAGAGTGATAATTATATTTATATTATTTATTTATATTTAATTTAAGTAAAAATTTAAGGCATGACAATTGATCACTTAATTTGCTCAAGGCTTATTAGATTAGGGCAAACCCTCTATTTCCTATCCACTGCATCTCCTGACAGCCGGAATCAACAGTGACAACCACCAGTCGAGTCAATGAAGCCCGACAAGTCCCGGAGAAATGATTCAACTGTCTTGGATCCCGCAACGAATTTAATCAGAAAAGAACAACGGTGGAGTTAGAAAAATACATAATTTCCACTTCAGCCCATATCAAGCAGGAGACTCTTAATATTTTTCTGTGTGATCGATAATAATATCGATCACACAGAAAAATACGGCTCGTTTGGCGCAGTGGCTGAGCGATCGACTGCTCCGCTGCGTGTCGTGGGTGCGATTCCCGCACAGAACAAGCATTTGTATGGTCTACAGGTAGTTGTTCCGGGTCTGGCTGTTTGTGTATGTGACTTTAAATGTTTGTAAACGCACCCACGACACAGGATAAATTATTAGTGTGGGGCACCGTTTTTAAAACAAGAAGAAACAAAATGTAAGTTATTCAGACATAAGTCGAGGTTGTGGGTTCGAACCCGTTATTGGTCACATTCCTTCACCAATGTGACTTTTTCAATTCATATGTATTTTCTAAGTTTAAATTGGACATCACTGACATCGGTGAAGGAAAACATCGTGAGGAAACCTGTATTTATACCATTAATATAGGTCTGAAATCGCCAACCCGTCTTGAGCAAGCGTGGTGATTAATGCTCGTGCCTTCTCTGTATGAGAAGAAGCCTTTGCCCTGCAGTGGGACAGTAATAGGCTGGTACAGACACAAGTTAAAGTTGTTACACCAAGATAATTGAAACCCATCATCCGCCATCTGTCCTTATTACCTGCAAATACCCGAAACACGGAACTCCACGCAACCATTCACAAGTTGACACTATAAATCATTGCTTGCGGAAGTTTGCTCAACTATTTAATAAATTACCCACCGTAGGGTAAGTTTGCAACAGTCGGAGACAGTTACACGTCTTTAGGAAACAATTAGTCAATATTACAAGTTTGTGTTTGACCCCTCATTTACATGGGGTGATTAGATAGGGAGGCGAATTTCGTAAGGGAATTCTACGTTGGGACATAATTGAATACTGTTATTAAAATCTCAATGTTGTTCTGATCTGATCGATATTATTATCGATCACACAGAAAAATACGGCTCGTTTGGCGCAGTGGCTGAGCGATCGACTGCTCCGCTGCGTGTCGTGGGTGCGATTCCCGCACAGAACAAGCATTTGTATGGTCTACAGGTAGTTGTTCCGGGTCTGGCTGTTTATGTATGTGACTTTAAATGTTTGTAAACGCACCCACGACACAGGATAAATTATTAGTGTGGGGCACCGTTTTTAAAACAAGAAGAAACAAAATGTAAGTTATTCAGACATAAGTCGAGGTTGTGGGTTCGAACCCGTTATTGGTCACATTCCTTCACCAATGTGACTTTTTCAATTCATATGTATTTTCTAAGTTTAAATTGGACATCACTGACATCGGTGAAGGAAAACATCGTGAGGAAACCTGTATTTATACCATTAATATAGGTCTGAAATCGCCAACCCGTCTTGAGCAAGCGTGGTGATTAATGCTCGTGCCTTCTCTGTATGAGAAGAAGCCTTTGCCCTGCAGTGGGACAGTAATAGGCTGGTACAGACACAAGTTAAAGTTGTTACACCAAGATAATTGAAACCCATCATCCGCCATCTGTCCTTATTACCTGCAAATACCCGAAACACGGAACTCCACGCAACCATTCACAAGTTGACACTATAAATCATTGCTTGCGGAAGTTTGCTCAACTATTTAATAAATTACCCACCGTAGGGTAAGTTTGCAACAGTCGGAGACAGTTACACGTCTTTAGGAAACAATTAGTCAATATTACAAGTTTGTGTTTGACCCCTCATTTACATGGGGTGATTAGATAGGGAGGCGAATTTCGTAAGGGAATTCTACGTTGGGACATAATTGAATACTGTTATTAAAATCTCAATGTTGTTCTGAAACTGTCTTAGATCCCGCAACGAAATCAACCATAAAAGAAGAACGAAGGAGTTTCAAAAATACATGATTAGCATTTGCCTGTCCCTAGCTTCTAAATCGATAGCTTTCTTTATTTCTTTAAACAAGAGCCGCTCAACGGTTCCGCCCCAAAAACTAACCCGTATATCACATCCCACACCAACCCTTTTAAGTCCGTCACGTTAAATATCGATCCGTCACGCTTGGCGTCCACTTAATTATTTTATCAGGTATAAAATGGACTCAATAGGTCATTGTTTATTGTTTACCCTTTTTTATTTATTAAGTTTTTGATCGACGAGGGCCAGATTCAATTGTTTTTGCATAGAGTACAATGCGATTACTCTTTCAGTTTTGTTTTGGAGGTCAGATAGGCAAACGCTTCATGTAAAATACTGTTATTCAGCTACATTTGGTTAGAGTGGTATTAAATAAATAAATAATGCTGGACAATCCACACAGCATCATCTAGCCCCAAGCTAAGCAGAGCTTGTGTTATGGGTACTAGATGACTGATATACTTAATACAATACATTACATAGATATATATTTTGATTATACATAGAAAATACCCAGAATACCCGGAACAAATATTTGTAGATCGTACAAACATTTGTCCCAAGGCGGGAATCGAACCCGCAACCTCTTGCGTCGCAGGCGGACCTTCGCCCGCCGCGCCACATCGGTTGTCAATATTATTGTTCGGCGAGTCGTTGAGTTCCTTCAGTTCTGAGTCCAGCAACACGATAACTAACAAAAGCTTTCACTGACTGAACAGGTCCACACAGATGTGTATTACTCATTCCACAAAAGAGCATCTCAGGCACTAATCTGCATGGTACTCCATTGGTAGATCTGACTAAGAGCTTTTCTGGACTGATCTCTGATTGTCTGGACTTTAAAACGGATCTCGAATTTGTTTCTGTGATTCTCAGACAAGTCGGCTTGGAAACATCGAACTAATCTGATTGTAATTTATTTATTTTATTTTATGACGTGTATAAGTGTTTTTTTAAACTTATTCACAGAAATAAAATAAAATAAATATAAATAATGCTGGACAATCCACACAGCATCATCTAGCCCCAAGCTAAGCAGAGCTTGTGTTATGGGTACTGGATGACTGATATACCTACTTAAGTTTAAATAAATATAATAAATACATTACATAGATAGATATTTTTATTATACATAGCACATGCCCAGAACACCCGGAACAAATGTTTGTAGATCGTACAAACATTTGTCCCGAGACGGGAATCGAACCCGCTAACCTCTTGCGTCGCAGATGGACCTTCGCCCGCTGCGCCACATAGGTCGTCTTAATAGATATCTATACTAATCCAAACCAATATTATAAAGAGGTAAAATTTGTTTGTAAGTTTGTATGTAGGGGGTAATCTCCGGAACTTATAATCCAATTCTCAAAATGTTTTCTCTGTCAGAAAGCTACATTATTCCTGAGTGCTATAGGCTATTATTATTTTCAAAACTACGCTTTAAAGAGATGTTAAAGTTTGAAGGTAACACATCCACGCGGAGTGCTGGTCATTTATCATTTACTGAAAGATGACCATAACATGGCTGGCTAGGCAGCTGATGATGATGATGAATGATAAAAACTAAACTAGCATTACTTACAACAGTTACTTTTAGTGTAGATTACGCCAGGTGAAATGTGGGTGTACTATGGGTACACTTTTGCCTGACCCTTTGGTATGTATTTTTTTTTTTTCTAAAAAAAACATTGCCCCACACTAGGAATTTCTCCTGTATCGTGGGTGCGTTTACAAACATTTAAACTCACATACACAAACAGCCAGACCCGGAACAACTACCTGTAGGTCATACAAATATTTGTTCCGTGTGGGGATCGAACCCACAACACGCGGCGCAGCAGCCGATGGCTCAACCACCGCGCCAACCGTGTCGTCGAAGGAAAGTTCCTTTTTATCCTATCTCAAAATCTGACCTTGTATACCTTCCACTCTAATAATCGTTCCGCCCACGCCAAAGAGACTCCAACAATATGGCCGCCGTCTAAAAAACTGCGGGAAACAGCAAAAATGTCCTCGAATTCTCCAAGACGTAACCTAGCAAGCTGTCGGTTTTGACAAATGGACAGAGTCTTCAAGACTATCGCAAAATGTCCGGGAACGTGTCGGATTTGAGGAAAAAATTGGTTCTTTCTTGTTAGTGAACCATTCAGCTGTTAGTGTTGGAGGGGTGAAATAGTAAAGATGTTGCTTGTTATCTTTTGGATTTTATCTTTTATATGCAGTCAAGAAGTCATCATCTACTTAGCCCTTTCTCAATTAGGATGGGGTCGGCTTCCAGTCTAACCAGATGCAGCCGAATGCCAGAGTCAGTTCACATGGAGAGACTGCCTATCTGACCTCCACAACCCAGTTGCTGGGCAACACGATATCCCTTGGACTGGTTGTCAGACTTCCGGGTTTCTAACTATCCATAACGACTGTCAAAGATCTACACATGACAGCTGGGTCCAAAGGCTTCACGTGCTTTTCGAGGCACGGAGGAGTCTCTATATGTTATGAACGGTCACCCATCCACAGAATGACCTCGGCAAGCGTAGCTTAACCTTCGATAACCCGTGCGGCGGTTTTCATTCACTAGGAATTTCTCCTGTATCATAGGTGCGTTAGCAAACCCACCTACACAAACAGCCAGATCCAGAATAACTACCTGTAGGCCATACAAATATTTTATCCATCTGGGATTCGATCCCACGACACGCAGCGCAGCAGTCAATCGCTCAGCCTCTGCGCCGGTGATTCTTTCTGATCTTATTTTCGAGTATTGAACTCATGGTATCGGGCTATGCGTCGATGACTCTTATATTCGTTTATCCCATTTTATTCATGAACCTCTCTTCTTTAACCGCCTCTACCGACAAAAAAGATTAATAGAGTGAACTAGCTGACAAAAAGTCAGATCACGTCCTATTTTTTGAAGACAATATGAATGCCTACATACGGAGATAAACCAGGAACGTTGACAAACGTCGATACGTTTGTCGTCACACGTCAATAAATAGACCCTTTATAAGTACACTCGCTGTTCGGTTCTTGTATTCGGACGTTTTTATTTAATAGCTACGTGAACTACCTGTATACCGCCTTTTCACTCGGTCCTTAAGGTCTTAGCCTGATGTTACATAACCTAAAACCTTCCTGAACTTAGGTTATGGAATGCAAAAAAAAATGTTACAAATCCGACTGATTGAGTCAGAGTTTAGTGCGATCAAATAAATTAGCTTTATAGTATAGAGATATAATTTAATATAATAATGCTGGACAATCCACACAGCATCATCAAGCCCCAAGCTAAGCAGAGCTTGTGTTATAAGTACTAGATGACTGATATACTTAATACAATACAGTACATATATAGATATTTATTATTGTACATAGGAAATACCCAGAACACCCGAAACAAATCTCTGTAGATCATACAAACATTTGTCCCAAGGCGGGAATCGAACACGCAACCTCCTGCGTCGCAGGCGGACCTTCACCCGCCGCGCCACATAGTTCGTCAAATATGATCACTATGAGTACTAGTTATAATCACTACTGCTGAGCTTGAGATCCTGGGTACCACTCCTGCGTCGGGCAAAGTTTTACTGTGGTCCGTTGGTAGTGGTTTATCCATCAGAATTTTTCAATAGCAGCGCGCAGTCTGGACTTGTGCCCAGTTACGGCACTACACTCGTTTCCTGTTACACGTGACTTACACATAACTGACAACATAATGGGTGTGACCTTCATCTCACCTATCACGAGGATAACAAACGCGATGTATGTCCTTGACCTGGTAATCCGACCCAGCGGTCCCACTATACTGATTATAATATAAAAAGCTGACTACGGATGTCAGAAATAAACATATGTATACATGAATGCGCAACGGCAACCTGCAGATTTTTTTTTTATTTAACTTAGATGTTTTTTTTTGGTAAAGTTTTTTATCCTTGTCAGACATAGGTTGAGCTACAACACTATTACACGTACCAATACCAAACATTAGTATTTTAAAACGTTGCCCCACACTAGGAATTTCTCCTGTATCGTGGGCGCGTTTGCAAACATTCAAACTCACATACACAAACAGCCAACGAATTTAAATTTTAATAGGTTTTTTGCAATTTGCATCTCAGTATTAGGTTGTATGTAAGTAATTAAAAAGTAATCCGCGACAGTAACTGACATACAATACGGTAGTGTCCTCAAAAATTCTGATTGCTCCGAAAGTTGGATTACTCAAAAATACTGGAAACGTATTTTTCTTTTGTCCCAACCAAAAAACAAAAACCCAACTAAAAATGACGACGATATAGTGCGTTTTAATTTGACAGTGACGTAACAAGCTCCTTCTCCTGAAATTTGATGTGCTATTAGATATCATTGTCACTTTTTATTGATTTGAGTAAGCAAAAAATACGTGACCAATATTTTTTTGTAATCTTACTGACGGACTAAATAGACTTAATATATTTTTACTTAGGACACATCCCTATTCTCGAAATATAGTTATTAAAATCACCATTATAACTCTCTAAAGCTGAATTTTTGCAGCCAAGATATGGGTGTGGTTTATCTCTATACTTTTGACTAACCCGTCTTGGAATCTAACTTATGAATGATGAACAGTATTTATTTCTGTAAATAGGTTTTTACAAACACTTTTAAACGTCAACAGCTAAAATATTTTTAAACTAGGTTGGTGTTTCGCTGTCTGAGAAGAAACACAGAGATCGCAGAAATCGCAGTCTTTTTTAAATTCCAGACATTATCTTGGTTAGGTCATGTGAGAACCAAACAGAATAGTGTCCGAGATGGTCTTTTGAGGAAAGAACCACACAGTTATGAGCATAATAAGTCACTAAATTATGCAGACACTGAGGCGTTATTACAACACACGAAATGAAACACACATACATACACACGCATTCACACACATGCATACACTCTCACACTAACACACAAAAACACGCATACACACACACATGTACTCACCCTCAATTTCACACACAATCAAACTCTCACAAATACTCAAGCATGCTGTTAAATCAAGTTTTTTATTTATTGTATATTGATGTAGAAGAGCGGAGTGTCCTAATACAGGCATTACTTGCTTAAAAGGAGGCTCCAATCACCAACTTATGTAAAACTTTTTGATACAGAAATAAAGATTTTGTATTTTGTAATATGTTTATAAATAAATAAATAAATAAATAAATAAATAATGCTTGACAATACACAGCGTCATCTAGTCCCAAGCTATCCTTTTTAAAAAGGATATTGTAGTAACAATGTCCGTATTAGCAAGCGCATATTGGGATCTAAACCGTATAACTTAACGGGAAACCCACTGTCCGCGTAGGCACAGTTCCCTAGGGCCCTCTCAATATTATCAGTGTTCCCTACGAGGCGTCTACGGCGACATTTTCGTGAATAACACAAAAGTATTTGCTTTATCTTCTCGTGTTCACGATATTTTCATAAAGATTTGTGTTTTACATGTGTGCTCTTTGTGCTTAGCTCTTTTCGTTATCTGAACGTGGATTTTTATTTATCGGGTGCGTCTCTTTTTTTACGAAATAATCAATCGGTGTTTTAATCATAGTATCATAAATGTGGAAGCTTGTATCGACAAGCGCACATACCGATGTGTGTATATTTCGCGCTGACGGCACGGTTGGCGCAGTGGCTGAGCGATTGACTGCTACGACGCATGTCGTGGGTTCGATTTCCGCACGGAACTAATATTTGTATGGCCTACAGGTAGTTGTTTTGGGTCTAAATCGTTTGTAAACGCACCCACGATAAAGGAGAAATTCTTAGTGTGAAGCAAAGTTTTTTTTAAACAAACAAAAACAAAGAAAAATCTGAACGGAATATGACGTTTGTCATGAAGATAGCCATATACCTCGATTATAGATACTATATCTTAAGGATATATAAATGAACAAATTGACTTTTTATCCTGAAGAAATTTGAATCGTCTCATATCTCACGGCGACTTTTAACCTCGGAGTGCACTACATATTTTTTACATACTCATGAATTGGTAATCATCGGTGATGGAAGCCATCGTGAGGAACCCGAAACTATATCGTTAAAAATAGTCAGAAGTAAAGAAAGAAAAACATTTATTTGGGACACACACAGGTAATAAAAAACCCACAAATTAAAACTAAACTGACAAAAGAAGGACCTGTGGAAGGCCAAAAGGCTCCTATCTCAGCATGCTGCGATATTTAAACCAGGAATAAATACCGCAGCAGTGTTCTTCCGGGTAAGGTTTTAGCACTTCAGTGGGGCAGTAAAAAGCTGGCATTATTAATATATTTTCAATTTCCTCAAGGCCTGAAGAGAACAGAATATTTTTACTCTCCAAGAAAAACCCTTTTAATAAGAACTTAAACATAACTGCCGATATGTGGGTCCAATAGTACAACACACAGAGTAAGGCAGGTGTCTACACCTGCCTTACTCTTTGGTGAATACATTGATAAAGAAGTAACAACTTCCAAAATAAATCACAAAACAAACGAAGCTCAAACATTCGTTGTTTAAAACAAGCTAATATTACATTTTGATTCGTGTCAACGAAAGTTTTTCTAAGAAGTCTTAAGCTACAAAAGTATATGAAATAACCGGAAAATGATTTTCCAACAATAATAAAATAGCAACACCCATTTATCTAAGAGCTCGCCACAAAGGCTGTCATAGGAAGAACTAAGATTTTCCTGCTCTCACGGACGTCGTAAGAAAAAGATAACCAGTGACACTCCGGACTTCTAGTTTACTTTTCACGGGGCTTAGGACCGGGGTAGACGAGCGGGATTATTTTATTCTATTTTTGAAAAGTTACATTTATTTTTAAAAAGCGATGTTTGTGAACAATGCTCCGAGTATCCAGTTAATAGTTTGTCTTTTGATATGGCTAGTTTATTTAGTGGATTATTGTAACGGAAAATACTGACCCTTAGGTAGTCAGAAAGCTTGATAGCGGTTCTCTCAGACACATTTGACTAGACGGAACGGAAATTCTATCAAGGGCTGACACCTCTATCAGTTCTTTCCAGATAAAACTTGGCTATAAGTAGATCACTGTGTTGCCCAATTGCAACTTTAAAAGTAAATTATTTTCTTTTAAGCTTGTTCCATCACCTTTGTGGCCATGTTCTACATCAGACTGTAAATACGAAAAATCTGCTCATCATGTCTTATGGTAGCGTACTCTTTGGCAAAATGATCGCAATATAATGTTAGATACTGTGCATGTTGCATCCGGAGTTGTTTACTATACGGAACTTGTCGAAACTCGATCAAATTTCCGTGAGATCAAGCGTTTTTGCCATACCTACTATTGGAATCAAATGTAACGGCTCATCATTTAAGACCCATTACTATCAGTATTCATTTTAAACCGTGGTGCTAGGCAACTGGGCCTTACCCAGTTGTAAACGTCCCGTTGTGCATATTGGCCTAGCTCTGTTCTGTCTCCTGCTTGATATGAAGGGAAGTGGAAATTATGTATTTTTCTAACACCTCTGCTGTTCTTTACTGATTAATATCGTTACGGGAACCAAGACAGTTGAATCGTCTCTCCGGGACTCGTCGGGTTTCATTGTCACGACTCTAGTGGTCGCCACTGTTGATTTTGGTTTTCAGGAGATGCAGTGGTTTGGGAATAGTGTGACGGGTTTTTCCCAATAAAACAGCGAGCGAAGAATCAAGGTTGGTTACTTTTTCCTCTGAATGTGCTGTCAGAGGCGTATTAAACTCTTGATTCGTAAGCTACGTCCCATGCGATAATAGACAAAATAGTGGTAAAGGTATTGCTCCACAGCATCTCATAGCTAAGCTACGCACGTGCACTTAGTTTTGCATGATGATGATTTGATGTATGTACAGAGACCAGCACATCTAGCTACCACAATGTGTCAAATTTATTTGATAGTTTTTCAACTTTATGACTCTAGAATAAGGTTCATATTCAATGGGGAAGATTTATAGGTTTGGGATAGCTTGATGTGGTGGCGTCTGTACGTCGTCTTCACATATAATTTGTGTAGAAATTATTTTCAAACAATAAATTTGGAGTTTTTTAATTTTCAATAAAAAAAATGTAGGAACATCCCTTCCAAACATAGCTCTTACTTTTCTAAAACAATTTGACTCAACTCAAGAGTTCCCCATAGAACTAACAACTTCTGAAATAAATCCTCACGCCGCTGATGAACACCCACCTTTACAAAATGGAAGTTTCCCTCAATTAATCGAAGTCGATCTCGTTCCGTCTGCAATTTGAGACCATTCATCCTCCTCTGCGCCACTCATTAGCTGCACCTTGATTTAAGACCGGAAAAGGGGTGAGCAGAATTCTTAGTACTTTTACTTGTCTATCTGAAGTTATTGGAGCTTGGTTAATGTTTTTCACAATAGGTAGGTAATGATCCCGTACTTATTATGGTTGGTCTCGTTTTAGAGGGGCTCACAACTACGATGTAACAGCCACACGGGTTGATTTTGAGGGTTAAGCAGCGCATGCGCTTGCATCTATTACATATATACAAGGCACCCCTCGGTGCCTTGGAAAGCACGTTAAGCCGTTCGTCCCGTCTGTCGTTCATAGATCTTTGACCGTACCGGCCGACCGAACGGGTGGTCAGAAACTTGAATGTCTGACAATAAGTTTTGTCACAGGATATCGTGCTCATCCAGTCACTGTTAGACTAGAAGCCGACTCCAGAATATTTGGTTCTCCTGACCAGTTGCGCGTTTTTAAACTAGTCTCTAAATAATATATCTATTAGATCTAGCCCGTCCCTTGCTGTCCTCTCCCAGCGACGTCCTAAGCCGAGGCTCGTCGCCCGCAGGGGGTGCCCTTAGCGATTGGTCGCCTAGCTTTTAAGTTTTTTACACTCTGGCTGGAGGCTTTTATTTCTAATTAAGTCCCCATGGAAAAGTTCGGTTAAGCAGTAGATATCCCTGAAGGATAAACTGCGGGATGCCCTTTACAAAAAAGAAAAAAACAGAATATTTGGGAAAAGTTAGACAGATGATGAGTACTAGCTGTTACCTGTGTATTCACATAATAATTTCAGACATGGTACGTAAGGTTGCTTTCCATGCTCCAAACTTTCACATCCATCTTTATTTTTTTAATTTTTGACAATAGTGCCCTTTTTACACGCTTTATATTAGCTTCATTTGTATGTTTGTATGTATGTATGTTTGTAACCGACTCCTTTGGTCGCTATTTTGACCCACTTTAAACGGTCAGATTTCATTCAAATTTTGCACACCAGTCAAAGACCGATGACAATGACGACCGATGTGGCGCGGCAGGCGATGGTCCGCCTGCGACGCAGGAGGTTGCGGGTTTGATTCCCGCCCTGGGACAGATGTTTGTACGATCTACAAGCATTTGTTCCGGGTGTTCTGGGTATTTGCTATGTATAATAATAATATCTATCTATGTAATGTATTTTATTAAGTATATCAGTCATCTAGTACCATAACATAAGCTCTGCTTAGCTTGGGGCTAGATGAATACAATACATTACATAGATAGATATTTTTTATTATACATAGCAAATACCCAGAACACCCGAAACAAATATTTGTAGATCGTACAAACATCTCTCTCGCAACCTCCTGCGTCGCAGGCGGACCTTCGCCCGCCGCGCCACATCGGTCGTCAAAATTAATATTTTGATGTGTTGCTGGGTTCGATTCCCGTGTCGAACAATGTGTTATTGTGACTTTTTTTTAGGAATTTCTCAGTAGTAGCTCTGTGTCTGGATGTGTGTCTGGTTGATGTGCAATAGGCTCACCACTAATATATGGGATTTAAACATTACTGGAAATGTGGGTGCTGTGGTAAAGTACAACTCTGCCCGTCACTTTGGTGAATACAAGCGTGATATTATGTAATGTTTTATGTTTTGTTGTGTATAAAAAAGATAATGAGATCACTTCGCGATTTTGTACAAATCATTTCACGAAAACTTAGGTAAAGCGAAGCAATCCCTAGCATTAGAGACACAGCTCACTTCACTTACAATTACACGTGAAGATGTTTACAGGATACTTTTAGGGATTTACTGATTTCGTCAATTTGTACTTAACAACTCTTGCAACACATTCTCTTGCACTTCTGTTGCATAATAAATGACTACCACATGCATACAGCTTTGCCATTAGTCTTATAGAGTCGTTACTCCACTCTCGACTCCCCCTAACTCCTATATTTCAAAGGAAACTCTAATGGGACACATATCTTAAGAACTCAAGTATTTTACAGAACTTCGTTCGTTCTTTTTCGCGCTACCCTTAGTTTGAAACCTAATTAATGGATTTAAGAGAAATATAAAATGAAAATAAACAATAAGTCGATACTAAAAGGGAAGTTTGACTCAACATCGGAAACTTTGGTAGCGGCCATTTTGTGGTTTAAGTTACGAGAAATCTTTACGAATAATATAGGTATAATTTACGATAAAATCTTCGCGGAGCTTGTGGCTAAATCAAAACAGTCGCACGGGTTGATGAAGGTTAAGCTAAGCTTGACGAGGTCAGTCGGTGGATGGGTGACCATTCCAGTACCAGTACCAGCCTATTACTGTCCCACTGCAGGGCAAAGGCCTCTTCTCATATATTCTCTATATCACGAGCATTAATCACCTCGCTTGCTCAAGACGGGTAGGCGATTTCAGACTTAGTATTGAGACTCCTCCATGCCTCGGAAATCACGATAAAAAACAATTGGCCCCGACTGTCATTTATAGATCTTTGACAGTCGTTACGGGTAGTCAGTAGCCCGAAGGTCTTATCGTATTGTGTCGCCCAGTAACTGGGATGTAGAGCTCAGACAGGCAGTCCTTTTATGTAAAATACTAGTGTTCAGCTGCACTAACCCCAACACAGTTGAGAAAAGGCTAGCTTACCAGATGGTTTACGATAAAATCTTGTTAGTAAACAATAAAGAAGAATACAAAACAGGCAACTACCCTGCTCTAGCAAAGAGGCTGGATACCTTTTTGCTTGCGTCCACTAGAGTGGACGGAACTGCTACTGCTATGCATGAGGGCTTGACTTCGATTCCCGGGTCCAATGTGTTGGGCAAAGCTTTTGGGGTTTTACAATCTGCAACAGTCTGGATTTATGCCCAGTTAGTAGCTATAGGATCGCCTTTATTACTTTTATTGGGGCTGAAACATATCTGTGGAAATGTGGGTACTATTTGTACACGTCTGCATAACTCTTTGGGGAATATAGGCGTGATGTTATGATCATAATTATCGACCTATTTCGGGTGCACGGCCCAACGGAATTGAACTCAGCACCTTATGGTCAGCAGTAGAGCTTACGATCACTACACCAACGCGAGAGTCAGAGAAACACGTATGTCGTGATGTTCGTAAGTCATCAGTTTGACGACCGATGTGGCGCGGCGGGCGAAGGTCTCTGCGACGCAAGAGGTTGCGGGTTCGATTCCCGCCTTGGGACAAATGTTTGTACGATCTACAAATATTTGTTCCGGGTGTTCTGGGTATTTGCTATATATAATAAAAATATCTATCTATGTAATGTATTATATTAAGTATATCAGTCGTCTAGTACCCATAACACAAGCTCTGCTTAACTTGGGGCTAGATGATGCTGTGTGGATTGTCCAGCAATATTTATTTATTTATTTATTATTTATTTATCATCTCTTTCTTTTAACTTAAGCCAACCCCCGCCAAGTAGGTCAAGTTGGCTGAACAGGTTTAAGCGTAGATTTAGCCATCGCCAAGTCTAGGAAATGGACCTAAAGTGTTCACTGAAAGAATATTTCTGTTTGCAGTGACGGAATTTGGTTTCAAAGTTTCATGGCGACTTGGATTTGTTGGTAGAAGCATTTTAAGTACAGACGTAAGTTTCTTTTGCGACTTACTAACTAGAAAAGATTTGTATGTGGGTACGGTGAAGCAAGTAAGTATTATTTTGATGTTGTGTTACTTAACCACAACTTTATCATTTACTAGCTTCCGAACTCGGCTTTGCCCGCGTGGTTTGTTGATAAAAAGTAGCCTATCTCCTTCCCTGGGGTGCAATCTATATCTCTGCCAAATTTTATCGAAATCCGTTTAGTGATTTCGGCGTGAAAAGCTAACAAACAAACTTACTTTCGCATTTATGATATTACTAGCTGACCCAGCAAACGTTATTTTCCCATAAAAATGTTTGGGGTGGACCACCCTTATCATTTAGGGGGATGAAAAACAGATGTTGTCTGATTTGCAGACCTAACCGATATGCACACAAAATTTCACGAAAATCGGTAGAGCCGTTTTGGTGGAGTTTCATTACAAACACCGTGACATCAGAATTTTATATATAATATGTAGTTAAGATACAAAAAAAAACAATAAACTTAAAAAAAAGCAAAACAGACTAGCTGAGATCAACTGCTTCACGTGCTTTATAATAATAAGAGAAGACGATGTCGCTAGATTTAAAGTATTACAAATTAAGCAATAATAGATAGGAAGAATAAATAATGTTGCTAGCAGCTCATGCTCACATATACAACAAGTATAGCAACCGTACATTCCTAAATTATAACGAAACAAAATTATCACTGCCTCGTTGGTATAGTAACCGCAAGCGCTGTCGCTGAGCATGTGAACCTAAGTTCGATTCCCTGGTCGGACAAGCAGCCTGGATTCTGGATTTGTGCCCAATTGGTGGTAAAACAATCACCCTTCTTACATGAGACTTAAAAATAACTGACATTAGAAATGTAGATGTATCATAAGTACACATCTGCCTGTCCAGTTGAGAAAAACAGCCGAGATGTTATGTAAAACGATTACATTTGCGATACCTAAAGTTAAACTAGGAAACACCTATTAAAATAACGAAGTAGTAAACAGCAATCACCTTAAATCGGGCGCAACCAGTAAACGAATAGATATATTTTCATTTAAAAGGTTAAAACGAGCTAAGTTGGAGTAAGTACTTCGTTAACAGACTAATCTTAACGAAAACAAATATTCTCTTAGTTAGTAACGGGCCGAGTTTAGTACAGACCCTTTATTGTTTCATGCAAAAGCTGATTTTGAATGGACTTGTCCTGATTGGCTGTTTCTGTTAGGTACGTAAGCAGTTTTGGAGTTTGTTAGTAGTGGGGTGAAGGAATGTTATCAGTTACTGTCCCACTGTAGGGCAAAGACCTATTCTGATACAAGGAAATCATGTGCATTAACTGTAGCGATATCTATCTCGTCATATACTAAATCTGACGTATCCTACATCGCGATATTAAATCTATACGAAGCAATAACAACGACAGTAGCGGTCGGACAGTAGCCCACCAGACACAACACCCGTCTGGTCCGAGGATCCTCCTAATCAATGGTGGATGAAGAACTTTACACCCTGTTCCTTATACCCCCAGATAACCATTACACTCTAAATTCAAATTCAAAAATATCGGAATAAAAACCTGGTTTCAAATGTTTTGTATTTTATTAATGAGTGTGTCGCAGTTTTCTTTTTTTTCTTCTTTTTTTTAAAAAAACGTTGCCCCACACTAGGAATTTCTCCTGTATCGTGGGTGCGTTTACAAACATTTAAACTCACATACACAAACAGCCAGACCCGGAACAACTACCTGTAGGCCATACAAATATTTGTTCCGTGTGGGGATCGAACCCACAACACGCGGCGCAGCAGCCGATGGCTCAACCACCGCGCCAACCGTGTCGTCAAAGTTATTAGCGCTCAACCCATTAGCGAAATACGACTGAATTCTATGACAACATTTTTGGTTATATTTATAGGTAGAAGATATAAACATTAATTATTGATAAAACTAAACATTTATTAATCATAGTTGTAGCAGTATAAGTGGCTGCTTGGGGGGGTAAGTGTGTGATGGAGGGTGTAGGAGGGTGTAGGAGTGTGCCAATCCGCCTTGAGCAAGTGAGCACCACTTGCTCAAGGCGGATTGGCGATTTCACATTACATTCATAAAAAGTTACCTGTGATGTCCTTTATAAACTAAGACTTAAAAAACCCTAGTTCAGACCAACCAGACAACATTTAATACTTTTTAACAAATTATTAGTACTTTAATTTGAAATAAATGACAAGAAAATAATAGGTCTTTACCTATGAAATTGCCGTTTTGTATGAAAAAAATTAAATGAATTTTTTTCATGTATTTTTTATTTGTATTAATCGAAGTAATCACCCATGCAATCAATGCATCTTTGCCAACGCAGTGGCAGTTTATTGATGCCCTTCTTAAAGAAATCAGCTGGACGGGAGGCAACAAATTCTTCAAAGGCATTTTGTACTGCCTCTCGGGTATTGAATTTTTATCCCGCCAAAAAGTTATCCAAATTCTGGAAAAAGTAGTAGTCTGTAGGCGCAAGGTCTGGTGAGTAGGGCGGATGACGGAGAGCTTCCAACCCCAGTTCTTGCAACTTGGAGACCGTCTGCTGTGCAGTATGAGGTCGCGCGTTGTCGTGCAGGAGCAGCGGAGACGAGCGATTGACCAATGCTGGTTGGAGATGTGCCAGCTTCTCCATCATTGTGTTCAATTCTTCACAGTACACATCTGCAGTAATGCTCACCCCGTTTGGTAAGAAGCTGTGTTGAATCACACCGGCGCTAGACCACCAAACAGTGACCATCACTTTTCTTGGGGTAAGTTTTCGTTTAGGGCATTGTTTAGGTGCTGAACCAGGATCCAACCAACTTGCTGAGCGCTTGCGGTTATCAAACAGAATCCATTTTTCATCGCAGGTAACAATGCGGTTCAAAATTCCTTCATTTGTGTGTCTGTTGAGCAGTGCAAGGCACGTCTCGACGCGCTGGCGATCATTGAGTTCGTGGGGCACCCATTTGTCAAGCTTTTTTACCTTGCCAATTTGACGCAAATGGACCAATATTGTTTTGACGCTAACGTCGAAAGCTGCTGCTAATTCAGCCGTAGATTGTGTATCATCAGCTTCCACAATCGCCTTTAATTCGTCATTGTCGACCAAAGTCTTCGGACGACCGCGAGGTTCATTTTTCAGGTCGAAATTTCCAGAACGGAAGCGAGCAAACCAATAACAGGTAGTGCGTTGGTTTGTAGTGTTAGCTCCGTAAACGTCGTTGATGTTGCGTGCCGCTTGTGCCGCGTTGCTGCCACGACGGTACTCATATTCCATAATTACTCGAATTTTTAACGTATCCATGATGACGAAAAAGATTTAAATGCGATGAAAATGTAACACTAATCAATAAACAAATGACTACTTTTGGAAAAAAAAATCCATGTTTTTAAAATAAAATTAATTTGAAATTAGAATTCTTAGCCAAACAAAAAATATTTTGATTTGAAATGGCCAGTACTGCAGAACGGCAATTTCATAGGTAAAGACCTAATATTAAAAGTCGTCAGGTTGGTCTGAACTAGGTTTTTATTGAATCTTCGTCATTTATAAAGGATAGTATTATAAATTATATTTTGGTTAACTGCCAGCTCATGGCGTCCCTGAGTTCAGTTTGCTGGTCGTGTTATTGGGTTTTCTCATCAAAAATTTATCTTTTTTTTTGGAATGGGCATCTCGCTGTTTATCCTTCAGGGATCTACTGCTTAACCGAACTTTCCTGTGGGACTTAATTAGAAATTAAGACCTCGGAGCCAGGGCGTAAAAACCTAAAAGCTATGCGACCAATCGCTAAGGGCACCCCCTGCGGGGTACGAGCCTCGGCTTAGGACGTCGCTGGGAGAGGACAGCACGCAGCAGGGACGGGCTGGATCTAATATAATAATTTTTCAGTAGCAGCATGGAGTTTTATAGTTGGATATGTGACGCCGCCGTACCTTCAGAAGCAAGTAAAGCCGTTGGTCCTGCGCCACATCTTCCGGCCTTTCCATCCTTATCCATCCATCTTTCCCGGTCTCATTTTGAATTTTACGGGCTACCTAGAAGAAGTCGCCTTAAGTTCTAATCATCTTCATCTGGGGAGCTTCAAAGAAGATCACACGTGCATGAAATTACTTGTTTCAAAGGTATAAGTTCTTCTTTCCCTCGTGTGTTGGTAAAGAGTGGCCTAGCCTTAGTTGGATAAGTTTTAGGTGGACTATTCAGCTAGTTCTAATTGGAAGCTAAGTTGACGAAGTTAGAAGAAATGAGACTAAAACAGTCCCCAAAAGTAATCCACTTTCAAGAAAGTTTTAATTTTAAATCAAAATGGAGTGCCAATCTTGCGTCTGTTAGTGAATGAACGTGTTAAGGACAAACCTGCGGACTATGTTAAGTTATTTATTCCTCTGTTTTATTCATAAGACCAAACATTTTTTCTTAGAGCTTACTTTCGATAAATAAGGAACACTTGAGTGATATTTAACGCTTATAGAACCAGCGGTTAAGCCTGAGCGCTGTCAGTCAGTCAATATTGACTGACTGGATACAAAACTTACTAAATATTTTATATAATATCGTATCAAATTAGTATCATCTTCATCTTGCCCTTATCACAATTTATTTGCTTAGCATGTCTTTTGGCTTCCTTGCATCTCAATAGTCACGTTTTTTCGAACCATATGATCTCTCACAAAATCCATCCGTCATTTTTTTGGGCTTCCCCTACTCTTGTGGTTCTATATTCAAACTAACAACATTTCAAATTAATATCTTATCTCCAAATTACTTAATCAAAATAAAACGACATTTAATAAAATATCGAACAATATTTAATTTCCTTCAGATAAATATCAAAACACAATCCCTCAATATTTCCAAACCCCTATTATTTTTAATCGTTTTTCGTTATCCGATACTAACCGAAACGCGATATTAATCAGATTAATCGATGATAGATGGTATCGATTTAAATCGATTACGTGTTTTAAAGTTTGACACTTAATAAACTGTTCGCACCTTTAAGATTGGAAGATAGCTGACAGAGGATCTTGTTTTTTTTTTATTGTTTACACCTTCGTTTATACCTACAGGGTGGAAGGGACGCACAACCTGATATCATGACCTCCGACCATGATTATGGACCCCCCGGCGTTGATATTTGTTTATCTGGGTATTTGCTATGTATAATAAAAATATCGAATACGATCTACAACAATTATTTTTTTATTTATTTATAATAAAAAATAGCAATATATGTAATGTATTGTATTAAGTATATCAGTCATCTAGTACCTATAACACAAGCTCTGCTGAGCTTGGGGCTAGATGATGCTGTGTGGATTCTACAGCATATATATTTTTTTTTAATTTTACGTTTTTTTTTGTTTATCAATAGTGTAGGTAAACAGTAAAAAATATGTGTTTTAAATTAAATGAGATTTTAATTGAATAACAACTTTAATTAAAAACATCCTAGCTTATTTCCATCAACTGGGCACTAATCCAGATTCCGGGCTGCTATTGAGAAAAATCCTATTGTAATATCTCCATAAAACCTGGCCTACCACTAAGTCCAGGCCAGGGTTTATGCAGGGGTGGTTTCGGTAACTATATCGAACACACCCCTCACGTTCAGCAGTCGCGCTTGGGACTACTAGACCAACGATGCAGGTTTTAATTGAAGAATGTGAATTAATTTCATTTAAATCAAAAATCTCCCATCCAATATCCCACCCTGTATAAATAAAATAAAAACAAAACACATACGTTTTACAATGCGATATCGAAGATGGCCTCCGGTTTTTTTTTTGTGTAAAACAAAAAACAATTACACTTCTGCGCTTAAAAACTGGCCACTACTTTAAATTGTAACGTAACACCGTTACGTATAACTGGTTCTTAGCCCAAAAACTAAATATATATGGTCCTTATGGTCCTGTATATTGGTTATAAGAAAGAATTGAGGAAAACGTTAATACTTCGGCAGCAGATGGGCGCGATTGATACCTATGATAACTACAGTCTGTTCTGAACACTGACCTCTTTATTAATAAATGTGGGGTTAAGTTGCAATATTTTGTTGACGACCTACGTGGCGCAACGGGTGAAGGTCCGCCTGCGACGCAGGAGGTTACAGGTTCGATTCCCGCCTTCGGACTAATGTTTGTACGATCTACAAAGATTTGTTCCGTGTGTTCTGGGCATTTGCTATGTCTCATAAAAAATATCTATCTATGTTATGTATTGTATTAAGTATATCAGTCATCTAGTACCCATAACACAAGCTTTGCTAAGGTTGGGGCTAGATTATGCTGTGTGGATTGTTTAGCATTATTTATTTATTTTTATTTATTGACAACTGGCTGTGCCCGCGATTTTGTCAACGTGGAATTTAACAATACCTGCTTATTACTGTCCTACTCTGGAGTAGGACAGTAATAATAGTATACTATATGAGAAGATGACTTAGAGAAGGCACGAGCATTAATCACCAGGCTTGCTCAAGACGGGTTGGCGATTACAGACTTATGTTAATTATAATACATTTTTTTTTCTAAAATAAAAGTAATCTACGTTACTCCGTACCATAATATCAGCTATCTGCACGTGCAGTCCCTTCAAAATTGGTCCAGTTGTTTCGTAGATTACCCCATAGAAACAAACAGACGGTAGACAGATAGACGAAAATTGTTATCAATTTTTTTTTTGTTTTTCCTGCATTTAGTAAAAAGCTGTTATAAGACAATCCTATTAAATTTATTTGTTTAGATGTATGTAGATTATATTTATAATTATATGTATACGAGTATTATTAACATATATAGATAAAATGTTTGGTCAACATCTGCCTAAATTTTCCCAACTATGTTGGGGTCGGCTTCCAGTCTAACCGTATCCAGCTTAATACCAATATTTTACATGGAGTGAACAGGCTCGCCCTTATTACATAGGACTTCAACGTTACTAGCAAAATGTGGTTGTACTAAAGGTACACCTCTGCCTAACTCATCGGGGAATACACCATGCTCCATGTTATGTCAAAACAAATAATATGTAGCCTACGAATAAAATAAACTTCGAATAAATATACGCCCTCGTGAAATACCTCGGAAAGCCTCTGTAGAATTCCATCGCCTATTAAGGATTAAAATATTCACGTTCTTCTGCAGAAAATATCACAAACGGGATCAATGAATCTGACATTTTATTACACGTTGATATTTCATTAGTGTATTGGTATTTTGATAGGGTTGGGCCAATAAACATTAATTATTTTAAATTGTTTTGTTATGTAGAACAATGAAACAAAGTTATTAACCAATTAGTGATAATTTAAGGAATCGCCTTGACTGCATTGTTGATTTAGTGGTCGCAAGTGCTACTGTTGAGCATACTCCTAGGTTCGATTCCCAGGTAGGCTTGCTGAGATTGGTTCTTGGACGGGTAAACTTCCATATCGAAAACCCTTCGTACTTTGTAAAGCAAGTTAAGCCGTTGGACCATTTGTCATTTGAAGATCTTTGACAGTCGTTACGGATGAAAAAAATAAAAATTGGATGTCTTAACATTAAATAAAGAGTTATCTGTACGGTTCTCAAATGATCTGACGATGATAGACGACCGATGTGGCGCGGCGGGCGAAGCTCTGCCTGCGACGCAAGAGCTTGCGGGTGCGATTCCCGCCTTGGGACAAATGTTTGTACGATCTACAAAAATTAGTTCCGGGTGTTCTGGGTATTTGCTATGAATAATAAAAAATATCTGTGTGTGTAATGTATTATATTAAGTATATCAGTCATCTAGTAACCATAACACAAGCTCTGCTTAGCTTGGGGCTAGTGATGCAGCGCGGATTGTCCAGCATTATTTATTTATTTATGTTATGATAATGTCTATATTTTAACACGTTAAGTGGCAGACTACACACTATACAGAAAACTCGTTCGAACAATCGTTTTTCTATTGTGTATATACAATATACATAATATACAATATGTTAAAAGTGACTCTGAGTTTATTTTGGTGTGTCTCCTTTAGTTATAGTCAGGTAGGAAATATTGACCTCAACTAGTTCGGGTTAATTTATTTTATTTTATGAAGTGTAAAAGTGTTTTTAAGCCCATTTGTAGAAATAAATATCTTTTATCTGTCGTGACATCTTGAAGGACCGATTATAGTTCTCATTAAAGTTTATTGGGACATTAGTAGCCAGTATCGACCGAATGGATATTGTTATTTGTGTAACTTAACAGTACTAGATTAATATATTTTATTGTATACTAGTGACCCGGCCCGGCTTTACACCAACTATTTTTTATTGCGATTTTCATACAATAATACCATAAACCTAAAAATCCGACTTAAAAAAAAAACATCGTATAAACTTTGAACTGGTAATGACGACGGGGCAAAAACAAAGAAATTGTACTTAGGCCGTCATTCCTATAGTAATTTTTTTTTTGACAAATTAATAAAAAATGACTTTATAAAACGCATTAAAGTTAGGAAGTGAAAGTCGCTACGTCACAAGTATGTATCAAATTTACATACAAGTGACGTCACTAAACGTTTAACTCAGTGTTGATGTTTTTATTTAATGACGTTAAAAAAGAATAAAATACGTGTGCAATATTTTTTAATACTCTACAAGAAGGACAAAAAGTAAGAAATTGGCCATAATCGGTCAAGCCGTTCTCACGTAATGATCAGTCATTTATGCGGTAGTACGAGTATATGAAAAGAAAATAAAAATGAAGAATCACAGGGCATTGAATAATCATCATTGTCAACGGGAAAAGTGCTTAGAAGGCTGGCCAAAAAAGGCTAGCCCTCCGGCCACGTAAAGAGTCGACCAAATGCGATGCCCCAAAAAAAACGGTACTTAGTTGATTTTTATTTCTATTATATTATTTATTTTTATTTATTTATTTTTTATTTATTTTTTTATTTTTTGTTTAGAAAAAACGTTGCCCCACACTAGGAATTTCTCCTGTGTCGTGGGTGCGTTTACAAACATTTAAAGTCACATACACGAACAGCCAGACCCGGAACAACTACCTGTAGGCCATACAAATATTTGTTCCGTGCGGGAATCGAACCCACGACACGCGGCGCAGCAGTCGTTCGCTCAGCCACTGCGCCAACCGTGTCGTCAATTATATACGTATATATCACGTACGTATATATATTATATCGTATATACTCGTAGATGTACGTTTGACGACCGATGTGGCGCGGCGGGCGAAGGTCCGCCTGCGACGCAAGAGGTTGCGGGTTCGATTCCCGCCTTGGGACAAATGTTTGTACGATCTACAAATATTTGTTCCGGGTGTTCTGGGTATTTGCTATATATAATAAAAAATATCTATCTATGTAATGTATTGTATTAAGTATATCAGTCATCTAGTACCCATAACACAAGCTCTGCTTAGCTTGGGGCTAGGTGATGTTGTGTGGATTGTCCAGCAATATTTATTATTTATTTATATTTATGTAATAACAGGTTAATAACAGTATCAATCAAATGAGCATTTCTATTTTTCTTTTCGCTATATAGTCAGTAGGTACTAGATTATTATCCTTTATTGTATATTTCAGACCACCAGAGTTTGACTCGTTCATTGTCAATTTTGCCCTAGTTCGTAGAAAATTTTAATGTTATTGTAAATTGTTTAAATTGGGCTATTAGTGGGACGATTTAATTAATTTTGTAAAGTACCAAGTGAATAATATTGAGCATTCAAAATAAATTACAGTTATAATTTTATTAGAATCGTTAATTGGACTGTAAGCTTACTATTTGACATTCAAAAGTGCCTTTTTTAATGGTCCAATTGAAATACATTATTTGACTAAAAATTGACAAAAAATAAGAAAATGCTGACGAAAAATTGCCTTTTGGCTACCCTGGAAGTCTCTGAACAGACTCCAGCCGGACACGGTTGGTCGAAGCTCGAAAAACCTGCTTAGGCCAAAATTAAAAAACGATCCCGACCTGGTGTGCAAGCGTGGTGCTGTTCCACACACGATGACTACCTGATATTGTTCGGTTTAGTTTCGTGTGATACGTGCCTTGACATCTGCACGCTGCAAGATTTTGTATATATATTTATTTTTATGCTGGATAATCCACACTGCTAGGTTTTATATACTCTACTAATGGCGCCAAATTTATTGCTCAGTGCAGAAGAAGAAGAGCTTAATGCATGTCATGACAAAAGCCCCCCAAAAGATACACTACTACATCGATCTAAGTGAAAGGAGCTTGTGGCGAGAGAAGAGATAATAAAATATTATTATCGATGGTACGGTACGGCTCCGCTTGCCGAGGTCAGTCTGTGGCCAATGTAAGCAATTGATCCAGGCTGTTATTTGTAGATCTTTGACAGTCGTTACGGGTAGTCAGAAGCCTGAAAGTCTGACAACCAGTCTCACCAAGGGGTATCGTATTGCCCAGTAAGTGGGTTGCGGAGGTCAGATAGGCAGTCACTCTGCGTAAAATACTGCTGCATGCGGTTAGAATGGAAGCCGACTCCAACATAGTTGAGAAAAGGTTAGGCGGATGAATCGATCTTAGTGTTTTACCTTTCTTTCTCACTGCAAAAACGAACACTAGCCCTACATTCTTACATAAATCACGTGTTCTCACCTCTTCATAGAATAGTACGGCATTCGACCGCACTCACTTTTATCGTTCGATAGATTTTCCGAACGATTTCAGCAAACAAACGTCCAGCGATTTATCGAATAATGTGGGGGAAACCGTAAGAGTTATCGCTCATTTACTCGTATCGAAACGATATGGGGTTCAAGCTCGATTGCGTATTACGGAGGCGAAAATTTATTCATAATTCTTTTGTGGCTGAGGTTTTATAATTTATGCATTTCCAGCGGTATTGTGGGGGTTTTTTTATTTGGGTATGGTGACGCTAAAGAGTTGGACAACCATTCAATGCTTGACATAAGCGTAACGTCAAATGGAATGATTTTAAATTTAAAAATATTCTGTTGAATTGTAATATTCAATTGTTTTTAAGAACTTATACATATCTAATCGTAATAAGTAGTAGTATTGTGTATAAGAAATGAGTATGTAGGAGGATGTCTGAAAGTGGCGCCTGTGACCGAGAAGTGGTGTGGATATCGGTTGTCATTGTATGGGCATGTGATGCGAAGGAATGAGGATCATGTTGTGAGGAAAGTTCTGAGAAGGAATACAGAAGGTTAGAAGAGTAGAGTGATACCAAAGAAACGATGGATGGATTGTGCGAAAAATGATAACCCTAGGATGGGGGGTGACTTTTGAGGCGCCGGCAAATAGAGATGTAAGGAAGAGAAAGACATGCTGCGCCGTCCCCAAATAAATTGGGATAAGGGTAGGAAGGTGAATATGGGTAATTATATTTAATTGTGCTGAATAATATAATAATACCAGCCTGTTACTGTCCCACTGCATGGCAAAGGCTTTTTCTCATACAGATAAAGCACGAGCATTAATCACCACGCTTGCTCAAGACGGGTTGGCGATTTCAGACTTATATTAATTGTAAGTCCAAGTTTCCTCACGATGTTTTCCTTCACCGATGCCAGTGATGTCTAGGATAAACTTAGAAAGTACATATGAATTGAAAAAGCCACATTGGTACTTGCCCAGGTTTGAACCCAAAATCTTGCAATACTGAAATTTAAATCAAAGTGCAGATGTATTTTCGATTCAAAACTCGTAGCATTCGAGCTAGGTACACGGATCACGGGAACAAGCAACAGCCACTGGCTACACTTGACGTAAAGATGAAACTGTAAGGAGTTGACATTAGCTTTTGAGAAGTCACGTTACTCTTTAAGACACCTTAATCTTTTCCACATCGCACTGATGTCACTACTATACATTTTGACATACGTTTGACGCTCTTTTGTTTGTCTAAGCCTGCACGGAAATAAACAAATGAAAGGTGACAGTTAATATGAAGTAATAAAAACTGTGCCTTCTTCTTCTTCCACACTAGGTATTTCTCCTGAATCGTGTATTAATATTTAAAGTCACATACACGAACAGCCAGACCCGGAACAACTACCTGTAGGCCATACAAATATTTGTTCCGTGCGAAAATCGAACCCACGACACGCGGCGCAGCAGTCAATCGGTCATCCACTGCGCCAGCCGTGCTTTTAGTTTTATGAACATCATCTTCGAAGTAAAAACAGTGTTTTTAATTCAATTAAATTCAATAAGGCGTGGGTGTCTTGGCAGCAGCATAGAATCCTCGTTGTGGTACAACTGGTAATAACTTTAAGAGATACATAGAGTGATACAATAGACGGCCTCATCGCTAAAAGCGATCTCTTACAGAATGATTTTTTCGTGATATTTTATAGACGAAACATTTCACTATAATATGTTCCAATACCAACCGATAGATATATTCCTTTCTTTGAAAATAAAAGAACCTAAATACGTAGAACTCCGGATTTGAAGTCGACAAAAGAAAATAAAGGTGTTTTGTTGTGAATAATAATCATCATACAACATAACATCATGCCTGTGTTATCCAAAGGGTCAGGCACAGAGGTGTACCTAAGGAACACTTAAATTTCGCCAGTTATGTTGGTCCCATTTAAGTCGAGGCGAGCCTTCCGCCATCAACTGGGCTTAAATTTAACTCCGGACTGCTACTTTGACATTCTATATGGACAAACCCAATAACACTTTGCCCGAACCAGGAATCAAACCCAAGACCTTGCGACTACTAGACCAACAAGGCAATGAACATAATAATCATAATACCGTTAGTATACTCATCCCATTATCACTCATGAATCCATTGAAGAAAAAGAAAATGCAAAAAGCTCCTCCATTTCTGCTTACCCAGTTCATATTCAACCAACGTTCACGTTACTTTATATTCTGAACATAAGCTAAAGCGCATTAGGTACAAAACAAGAGATGTAAGATAAGTCACCATTTGAGGGTGGTCCAAATCATAACGGAGAGATATGAAGACATTGACAAACGTGGCGCCTCTGGAGATCAGCGGTACAAGGCAAGAGATGACACAAGATTTATTAATACACAAGAGGTAGCGTTTCAAAAAACCAACAGTCAAAATTGAGTATGTAAAATAATGTTGAATATTGGGCCGTAAAAGGGATGACTGAAAGGCAGTTACGTGCAGCTGAGATGAGAATGCTAAGGGGGATGTGTGGTGTTACACGAATGGATAGAATAAGAAATGAGTATGTAAGTCGTAGTATGTAAGAGTAGGAAGTCTGCAAGTGACGCTTGTGACCGAGAAGTTGTGTGGGTATCGGTTGTCATATGATGCGAAAGAATGGGGATCATGTAGTGAGGAAAGTTTTGAGTATGAATGTGGAAGACCAAGGAAATTATGAATGGATTGTGGGAAAGAAATAAGGTTAGTAAGGAGATGACTATTAATATGATGGCAAATAGAGATGTATGGAAGAAGATGACATGATGAGCTGACCCCAAGTAAATTGGAATAAAGGCAGGAGGATGATGATGAAGAGGAACCATTTTTAAGTACCCACGGGTTGACCAAAAACCCCCTGAGCCACAGTCATTCATACATCTACGAGTACCTATGTCAGTCGTTACGGATAATCAGAAGAACGAACGTACAGTAAGTCTTACCAAAGGATATTTTGTTACCTAGCAACTAGGATGTGGAGGTCAGATAGGTAGGCGCCCCATGTTACATACTAGTATCTAGCATAGTTAGATAGGAAGAGTCGAAACGAACTTAGTTGAGAAAAGGCTAAGCAGGTGATGTTGTTGGTTTCATCAGACAACAATGCGTTTCCGTATGGTATGTTTACTATTTCAGACTTTTCGTATTTTGTTACAATATTTTTTTTTTTTTTTTTTTTTTTTTTTTTTTTTTTAAAAAACGTTGCCCCACACTAGGAATTTCTCCTGTATCGTGGGTGCGTTTACAAACATTTAAACTCACATACACAAACAACCAGACCCGGAACAACTATCTGTAGGCCATACAAATATTTGTTCCGTGCGGGGATCGAACCCGCGACACGCAGCGCAACAGCCAATCGCTTAACTACTACGCCAACCGTGTCGTCAAACGGTAACTATGTGAAATATCTAAAATCGAATAAGATACGCATGCCTATCGCTGGTAAGATTATTACCCAAAGTGAAGGGTGGGCGTTTTGGGGGACTGTCTTTTGTAAACGTTTTGACGTTCAAAAAGTGCTGATACTAAGCCTAAGCCTAATTTGAATAAATGAATTTTGATTTTGATTTTACCTTTGTACTTTTCATTTGTTGTTTGTACATAAATGAATTTGCGCACATGCGAACAAGAATACGCTGAAAGGGAATACACAAGTTTTTCAATACTTTTTCATGATATTACTCTCATACTCGTACATTCTAAAGCAGCCAAGAAACAATTTGGTAAAACAAAAATGCAATTCTTATTTTACAATTCATTATTTTATGATGTGCTTTTTTTTGCGAAATGGAACGTAACCTCGAAACGCTTTGTTTTCTACAATGACGGATGTGACGTATATCTGCATCTATGAAGATGTAAGCTCAGGCCAGCCTTCATCAGAGTCCATCTTCCAACGTGGGTATGTGGGTAGTCGTATCACGGTAATTTAAATTAAACATCTTCGAAACTTAAACGGTTTAACTTCTATAGGAATAAAATAATTCTACAATTGAGTAAATGATAATCACTAACATTCTGATCAATAATAATCACTTTAAAACACACTATGTTTAAGGCGATCGATAGCGATTTATCGAAAACGTGGTGCGCTGGCAACCGCTCGCGAAGAATCCTAAGATGGCCGTCCCGCTACTGACGCTCGTGACAATGTTATTCTAATGTACGCCAACAACTACATATTATATATCTTTGTCAATAAACATCAATTTATTATCAAACCGTTTGAAATCTTTATGCTTACAAAAACAGGCTTCAGGATTAGTATAGCTGATAGATTATACTTCAAGCAAGTAACATCTAAGTTCCCTTACTTATAGCGTACTAATCCTAGACTAGGTCAATGATCTTACTGCATAATTATTGACAGATTGCTGACCTACAGCCATTGGCCATCTTATCTGTTACCTAACTACCAAACTGTTTCCCTTAATTGACTTATGGTGTTAAATACCCAATATAGTACTGACATTAATCCGTTGTGGATTATATACTGTTCTGGGCTGACATGGAGTGCTTATGGCATGTAATGAGACTGCCTCTTCTGTCTGGTAGTCGCAGGTTCTATTGCTAAACATGAAGGCTTGGGTTCGATTCCAGGGTCGAGTTTTTTTTGTTTTATGTGCATTTTCTTAGTAAAATCCTGGAGTCTGAATTTGTGCCTATTTAATAGGGGTGATCCTATAGCCTTACCTATAGGATCACCCCCTATTACATGGGGCTGAAATATAACTGTCGGGTTTTTAAAAGAGTACACCTCTGCCTAACCCTTCAGAATATACCGGCGTGATGTTATGGGATTGTTAAACCCGTAAGGCAAAAGGAAGGTCGAGTGCGGGCTTTTGACTATTCTAATTGCTATCAATACTGGTTGATTTTTGAAATATGGATGGCCAAATTGGAACCTATGTCTATGGAATAGCCAAAATTACTTAAATCTTAAGGGTGGTTATTATTATTATAAGAACAGCGGTTACCTACATTCGTTTTTTGAACAATCAATTTTGCTAGCTAGGAAATCCATGTTTATGAAATAGCCAAAAATACTCGTAAAAGTCTTGGGGATGGTTATGTAAGAACAGCGGTTGCATTCGTTATTGAACAATCAATTTTCTTTTCTAGGACCCTTGAATGTATCATAAGATGCACGTCCTTTGTGCCGAATAAACATTTTCCTTTCTTTGTTTTTCTTTCTTTCATCCCTCAGTAAAATAAAGACAGCGAGCCAGCACAACATTTAACCCAAAAACGCCGTAACCCAAAAACTAATACATAACCCCACAATTTCCACTGAAAATATGACTTGTTTGACATGTTCGGGTTGTCCCCAGTGGAACCCGTGAAGGTTCAAACCCTTTATGGTTTTAGAGATATTTGTCTCTGGGGTACAAAATGGACTTTCGTAAAAGCTATATATTATTATAGTTTTGGATGCTTTTGGGCCGAATTGATAGCTATCGGAGTGTGTCCTCTCATGTGATGTAAATAAAGTTTTTGTACAAAAAGACTAGGATGTAACTAATGACTAAAGTAATAAAAACGTATGACTAAAGTAATAAAATTAAATGTAAAAAAAAAATCGATACAATAGGGTAGTGTCCTTATAAATTCTGTTTGGTCCGAAAGTGGGATTACTCAAAAATACTAGACATGTGTTTTATCTTTTGCCACGTAAACCAAAAATGACGACGATATAGTGCGTTGAAATTGCGCGTGACGTCACGCCGTGCTACACTTTTAACGTAACAGTGACGTCACAAGCTCCTATTCCTGAACTTTGATGTGCTATATCATTGTCAGTTTTTATTGATTTGAGTAAACAAAAGATACGTGTCCAATATTTTTTGGTAATCTTGCTGACTGACTAAATAGACTTAATATATTTTTACCTAGGATACATCCCTATTCTACACGTCAATATTTTTAAAACTATATGGCGTTGGCATTTCCAGATTGACTGATCCCTGAGAAGAAATTTCATGCCGAAAGAATCTCATAATTATGACATGGTCTCTTCTATAGTCCAAATATTATGTTAAACAGCAATATTATGGCAGTCTAACGATCCAGGGCAAAGTCTGGAAAGGTCTACTGAAAAAACCATTAAAGCTGTCCCGACCGACGGTATGCATGATCAATCACCGTATAGCTCCACCCTATAGCGCGACTACTGAGCTTGCGGTCTTGGGTTCAATTTCCATGTTGGGCAATGCGTTTTTTAAGTTTTAATGTTCCAATAGGGATTTTCTCGTTGGCAGGCCCGAGTATGGAATTCTCGAGACGATAAAGAAATATACCCGTGAAACCATTTATATAAAAAAGGTTTAATGCATAGTCGCGTCGTGCCCATCCGCGGGGGCCTTAAGAAGAGTGACGTACCTTTTTTTTTGATAACGGGGGAAACCTTCAAAAGGCGCCTGGACTTTTGGAGAAAAGACCAGGGAGTGTGGGATTCTTACCTCACTGAAACGACCCCGGTGATCACCATCAGCACATAGAAGGGGCCCCGTTACCTCTTAAGAGACCACTCCGGGACCTCCTCTGTGCAACGCCTGTTAGGGCACATCCCTGAGGAGACGGTTAAGGCGTCTCCCTCAGTACCTATTCATTTGATAAAGAAGGTCAACGACCTATTATCTTTTACGACATTAACCGTTTCCCTGTCTAAAGAGACGTAGAGTAATAAACAACAAAAATAAAAATCTTTTAACTATCACGTTCTCGTAAAAGGAGGAACATTAAAACTAAATAGGTCTCCTAAATAAAAGCATAGATTCTAGAATGATCTTTTTTTATCGACGGCAATGAAACCTTATCAATTACTGGCAGTATACCTATAGTACACCCACGTTTCGCCAGTTATGGTCGAGTCCAACGTAATAAAGGGCGAGCCAAATACCACCTACTCAGCACTAGTCCTCCAGCAATAATCCAATACCTAGCACTTTGCACCAACCGGGGTTTGAACCCAGGATCTCATGTTCAGTAGCAGTGCTAATTAAAAAGGATTCAAAGTTTATCTATACTATCTAAACATCTTATCAAATAAATAAAATTGAAGTCACCGAAACCTTTGAAATAATAACTGTTCATGTGAGAAAAAATAATTTCAAAATTGAAAATAAACTATGAAAACATATTTTTTTAAATAAATGATGGCTAAGGTAACAAACATTAAAAAAAAAACAATAAAGTTGAGAACCTCTTCTTTTTTTATTGGTCGGTGAAAAAAGTTATAAAAGGAACATATTTTTACCCAAAACAACACAATTTATCATACAAAAAACTTGCCGTGCAGCCTCCAATATTGCTTCCCAATAATCCCTTAAACTATAATAAAAGATAATATTTTATTTCCCGATAGTAATTTATTACTCTGGTCTGATACAGCGAGTGAAAATTGCATTTTTTAACGATGCATTCGGTACTAAAAATATTATCATTGAATCGGTTTTCGTTTACGGGTTAAAATGCATGGAGAGGGGTTCAGTAAGGCTAAGCTACCGGTGTTGGTGGAAAATTAATGCGGTATATTGGCTTGATATTATAAAATTTTCTTCAAATTTAAATTCAAATTGTTTATTGGTAACACCATATTTTTACCTGTGTACGTTAAAAATAGGGTGCTACAGATCTTTGGAAATTTTATAACAATGATTTATTTTTTGAAAGTTTTATTTAATACTTTAAGCACACAAATGTACAGAGGCGGACTTAATGCCATTGGCATTTTCTACCAGTCAACCTTTGGGTGATGCAGAGACAAACAGTGGCAGGTGCAATTTGTTAACAGAAAAGAGATAAGAAATAAATGTATACTAGCTGTCCCGACAAACTTCGTAGCGCCTCAAAACCTAAGTTACACTGTCGTCTGCTAGAAATGTATGGAACTTATTATAGGAAAACATTTAATTTGCAATAAATAAAATATTGAAGTCAATAATCGAAATAAAAACTGTCCTATCTTTTAAGTTTGACCAAAAAACACACTGTGTGCAAAATTTTATTAAAATCGGTTCTGTAGTTTAGGAGTCCATAGCGGACAAACAACGTGACACGTGTTTTATATATATTACTCGCTGACCCAGCAAACGTTGTTTTGCCATATAAAATATTTGGGGGTGCACCACCCTTAAAATTTAGGGGGATGAAAAATAGATGTTGGCCGATTCTCAGACCTACCCGATTTTCACACAAAATTTCATACAAATCGGTCCTCCCGTTTCGGAGGAGTATGGGAACGAACATTGTGACACGAGAATTTTATATATAAGAAGATATGCAAGGGCCACAAAACGGTGCCTCATAGTGGTCTAGGCTGTCACCATCCATCGTGGGCGTAATATCGGCAGGAGTTTAAAAATAACGGCACACTTGTACTGAAGAACGTTCTTTTATTTGATTGGTACACAATTTCACACAAAATCACACACAATAAACAAGATTATTATTATTAGAAAATGTATTACGAGCCAATAGGTAAGAAGACGTGCACCTCGTGCGGCAGCTGTCAACAAAATGACGACCGCCATTACTCGTGACGACACTCACTACCCTATTCGGGGTTACCCGCTCTTATAAAATAACTTTTAGTATTTTTTTGATTTTAGAATCAACTAAAACAATATGAAAATAATTATTAATAATTAATTAAAATCGTAATTCGAAAATCAGCGCGCAGTCATATAGATGAAAAGGTCCGATATTCATAACCGAAGTTATTGGACGTACAAGGAAGGAAAAATCGAAGCATAACCTGATTCCATGAGATCATGGTTATTTACATGAATCGGGATTGAATTTTTAAGGTTTTTCTGACGTTTTTTTTAAATTATTAACTGTCAAAAAAGATGTTTTGACCCAACGACATTTAAAAAAAAAGAATGGAACTTTTAACTTATCAATTGAAAATCTCTTTGTGTTACGGGTTTGATTTTCTCATCTTTTCATCTCTACTGTTAAAAGTAGTAAAAACTGGAATTAACGAAAAAATTAAGAAAAAGCCGACACAAAATGATTTCTTTCGAACCCAATGAGATTATCAATAAGAGAAGTGAATTATTTACTTATCAATTAAAAATCTCGTCGTGGTACATAGAAGTTCTGATTTTCTCATGATTCTTTACACTTTCGAGGTCGACGTCCTTTACACCAAATAGTAAGAGCAAAAATATAACACAAAAGATACTCTAATGCCATAACATCAAGAATTTCACATGTTTTGCCGGTGTGGCTGTGTGTAGTGGGTCTGGTGCGTTGTGCAGTAAAATCATTCGGATAAGAACTGATTGAAACTCTGGTTTGATGTTTTACGATATTATGAATATATTATATTAAGCATTGGAATGGTACACAGTTATTGCAGACCGAGCACTTAGAGCGACTTGTCTAAACATATTATATTAAAAAGTAGTAAAGTCCCTGCCTATTACTGTCTCACTGCAGGGCAAAGGCCTCTTCTCACACAGAGCAGGCACCAGCATTAATCACCACGCTTCCTCAAGACGGGTTGGCGATTTCAGACTTATATTAATTATATAAGTCCAGATTTCCTCACGATGTTTTCCTTCACCCATGTCAGTAATATCCAAGATAGACTAAGAAAGTACATATGAATTGAAAATGTCACATTGGTACTTGCCCAGGTTTGAACCCACAACCTCGTGCACAAGAGGCGAGGCCTAAACCACTGTGCTATCATGACACATGATATTATTCTAGGCAACCAAATACACACAACACAGAACGAAATATGAGCACATGTTTTAGGACTGAATTAAAAAAACTCACCGAAATGAAACATAATATTTCAATTTTTCCGTTTACCGAACGTAAATTTCCCGGGAGTTAGAAAGTAAAATCACAACATATTCAGGGCTTTGTCTATCTAAGCGTTTTGTCGAATGCCACGCAAAACGATAAAGGGCAAGACATACTTAGCAGATGCGACGGCATTAATCATCTGCCTAGCCTTTTCCCAACTATGTTGAGGTCGGATTTCATTTTCACCGGATGCAGCTGAATACTAGCTTTATGACAGCCGGGACCAACGGCTTAACGTGCTGTCCAAGGCACGGAGGAGTCTCGATATGTTACGGACGGTCATCCATCCAACGAGTGTCCTCGGCAAGCGTAGCTTAACCTTCGATCAATCCGTGCGGCTGTTTTTATTAAGCCACGAGCGAACTAATTGTATGGCCTACTGATAGTTGTTCCGGGTCTGGGTGTTTGTGTATGTGAGTTTGAATGTTTGTAAACGCCCCCACGATACAGGAGAAATTCCTAGTGTGGGGCAAAGTAAAAAAAAATGGGGGGGGGGGGCTGCTATAGAGAGATTCTCAATCGAAAACCCAGGAGTCCACATTCAACGGTCACAATTACTGTGAGAACAACACCTGCAGGACCGTAACATTCTTGTAAAGATTTACATTCAATATCTTTATTAATTTACTACACGTTACACGTAGATTGGTTTAAAGATTAATTGTGATCACAAAAACTGTTCTGAAAATATTGATGCATTTTCATAATAAATATCCGAGATTGAATCTGAAATTGCGGAGGTAAAATTTATCACCCAGCATATTTTTTTGCCAAAAATCTTCACTGAATTAATGTTTGTGTCAATTAGTGCATGTCATAATAAATTAATATTATTATTCTTCGTTAATTGATGTGGTAGCTGGGGCAATGGAATTTACGGACATATATAGGAAATTTGAATATTCGCTTGAGAGGATATATCATCTTATCTGCGAAGCAGGAGGTTGCGGGTTCGATTCCCGCCCTTGGACAAATGTTTGTACGATCTACAAAGATTTGTTCCGGGTGTTCTGGGTATTTGCTATGTATAATAAAAAAATATCTATCTATGTAATGTGTATTAAGTATATCAGTCATCTAGTACCCATTACACAAGCTCTTATCTCTTATATCTCTCTTATCTTGGGGCTAGGTTATGCTGTGTGGATTGTACATCAATATTTTAATTAATTTTTAAAATAATTATAGACTGATTAGATTAAGAGAGATGCATTCAAAATGTAACGTCCACCGCGCACGTGGTTGCTCGCGCACTTCACCATGATCCAAAGTCAACTGTTCGATTTACAAGATGGCTGCCTCACCAGTGCTCGGTGTTCGTTCTTGACATTGACAGTCTTATCAGAAGTCAATTGACAGTCCAGAAAAGCTGAGACGCCCACATATTTATGCAGTTTCAATATTTAGATATCTTTCTTTAATGACATACTAGCCTACTGATTTTAGTAAGCAAAAAAACGTGTCCAATATTTTTTGGTTATCTTACTGACGGACTAAATAGACTTAATATATTTTTACCAAGGACACATCCCTATTGTCGCCTATATGTTTCATCAAAATCAGTTCATTAGTTCAAGCGTGAAAGAGAAATGAACATTTGGATTGTTCTTATTTCACGAGGATGTGAGAAGTTCCCAAATATTTTTTTAATTATTCTTCATCTTCATTTTCACCTTTCTCCTGTAGCATAACCTAAGTCTATCACTAACGTAAATCAGTCGAGTCGGCGTGGCCTCTCGCAGTGAATTTGTCACGGGCGTCGTTCGCCCGTGATTTTGCACCAATAGGGCTCATTACCGTTTCACTATCACAGTCTGTTTAGAAGATGGATTTACGATTTGTTGACAAAGAACAAATTTACGTTTGTAATTTGTAAATAGGGGGTGAGTTACGTTTGCTTTTGGGGTGTAAGTGCTGTTCTGTGGTGCAGGGACAAGCATCGGGATATAACTGAGGTGATTTTAGCGGAGATGGAAAGTCAAGAAAAAACAGGTTATTTGGAGATTTACTACAGAAATAGTCGACCATTAAGAAGGTAATCATTAAGAAGGGGCAAACTACACTTTTGCGGTTAAAGCCGTCAAAGTTCAATAAGTAATATATTAAATCGTCTAGAGGGTGATAATCACCTACTAGGCGATTTCCTTTTCCATAATCCCATACCAAATACATACATAAACACACGCCTTTATCTTATGGGGGTAAAACTAAAGAACGCCCCTGGCATGGTTTATACAATTAGAAATACACGCACGCTGATTGTGAGTACTACGCGCTTTACCTTTTTGAAGAACGTCACCAATAAGGTCAGTGTGTGTCCTTCTAGGGCGTCCCGTCCTGGTGTTTCCGCTTATCTATATCTTATAACCTTTTGTTAGTCGTCTTTCATTCATCCTCTCAACGTGATCAAACCATCTGAGCATACTCTTTTCAATTTTGTCACTACATCTTTTTTTAAACCACAACGATTTTTTATAACATCATTCGTCAATGTGTCATTCAACGTTATACATACTAATCATATCCCATACTCATCATCATCTGCGTAGCCTTTTCCCAACTATGTTGGGGTCGGCTTCCAGTCTAACCGGATGCAGCTGAATTCCATTGTTTTACATGGAGCGACTACCTATCTGACCTCTACAACCCAGTTACTGGGCAACACGATACCCGTTGGTAAGACTGGTTGTCAGATTTTCGGGATTCTGACTACCCATAACGACTGTCTAAGATCTACAAATGACAACCGGGACCAACGGCTTAGCGTGCTTTCCAAGGTACGGAGGAGTCTCGATATGTAACGAACGGTCACCCATCCACAGACTAACTCGGCAAGCGTAGCGTACCTTCGATCAACCTGTGCGACTGTTTTTATTTAGCCACGAGCTCCTCATATATACCTATATAATCATATCCAATACTATCCATACTAATATTATAATGCAAAAGTAGGTAATTCTGTCTGTCCGTTTATTACCTGTTCTCACCTTCGACCCAGATGTTTGGCGATAAATATCGGAGGCGGGCAGGGATGACTCCAATGAGATATTTAATGTGAATCAAATATCTTTGTGGTTTACAACAAAAGATTTATTGTGTGACTTGCAGTGTTCCAATTTTAACAATACCAATTGACTGGTGTTGTTATTTTTTCTAACAAAAATTTGAATTTAAATTTTAAATGAGCAAGCGTTTATTGATGCTCGTTACGGCTTAAACCGTCAGACGAGCTAGAGCAAGCCTGATGGGCAAAGGCTTCTGCTCATACCCAGAAGGCATGGGCAATAATCATCAACGTGGCATGGCATTTTTGCTGAACTGGACCCATCTAGCAGCTGAGCTAAATGGTTCCAGTTCAGCAAAAATGCCAGGCACTAGTGTTTGACTAGAGGCATGCTGGGGCACATAATATGTACTTACCAATTAGTATTTTCTTTATAAGTTCTGTTATCTTTTACGTTTTATTATTATTTTAAGTTTTCTATGTTTAGTACAGTGTCTCGTTGTGTGCCTGAGCCTGTGCTAAATAAATGTTTTATCTTTATTTCAAGCTTGATGATGCCTTCTGGGTATGAGCAGAAGCCGTTGCCCATCAGTGGGACAGTTACATGCTTGTATAATTTATATTATTAAGTCTTGAGCGAGCTTCCATAATACGGTCCGTAGGGACGTATTACACATTTATTTTCAACATCTCCGGTTTATCGGAACCCAATCGAGGATTAATGATTTATAAGATTCAAAGTACTGGAACCTTTTCAATGGATGTTATTGATACGATTGCAGAAGGATCCCTAATTGATTATGGTAATCGATTATTCGGTTCTTCTCCACATTACCTCCGTTTCCCTATTCGTTTTAGAACGAATGTTTTTATAGAAACATCCTTTGTTCTACGGTTTATTTTCTTGGGTTGTACTTGCGTCAGAAAATGAGTAAGTATTTACTGGTTGCGGTACCGTAGAAAAATGGCGTCGGCGGAATTAAGGAAAATATATCATCGTTTTACTACTTACTACTAGAACACCCACGTGTTCTATGTACAAGATAAGTAAGGGAGGTGTAGTTTTTATTCTAGGTAGGTTCCATTTTAGTCCATACGAAAGCACCACTTCTTATTATTTTTTTCAGATTTTTAAATTTAATTGCAGATAATTTAATTTAATTTGGCTTTAGAATCTAGTCCAAATGGAGCTTATTTTGTAGCGCTAATAGCCCGTAGGGTAGGTTAAGAATACGCTCGGTCGGTTTAAGAAAATGGTTCATTATTAACCTTTCAAGTCCATGAAACCTTTCCGTCAACTAACCAAAACCAAGGAAGTCAAGAAATGATCCGCCAAAAAATCACAAAGACCAAATTTTTAGATACCAGACCACCTGTAGCTCGTGCTCGTGGCCAACACCCAAATACGACCACGATTTACCCGGATTACGCCGGACAACGCCCGGTTACGGGACTTCGAGCCGTTCATCCGTTTAAGACTGACTTTTGGTTAGATTCACATTGTGCGTAAAGAAACTTTGTTTAATTTTTGAAGAGTTGTGATTGATTTAATCTGGCAGTTGAGGAGTTGTTTCGTTGGATTTGTGGAGATTAAACTGTCAGCTCTTTGTCAAAATGGTAATTAGGACGGGGATTGACAAAAGGTTAAGTGGTATCTGCCCTTAAATGATGTCAGATGTCACGATATGTCTGTGACGACCAATGTGGCGCGACGGGCGAAAGTCCGCCTGCGACGCAGGAGGTTGCGGGTTCGATTCCCGCCTTGGAACAAATGTTTGCACAATCTACAAAGATTTGTCCCGGGTGTTCTGGGTATTTGCTATATATAATAAAAATATCTATCTATGTAATGTATTGTATTAAGTATATCAGTCATCTAGTACCCATACTCGGCACTCACACAAGCTCTGCTTAGCTTGGGGCTAGATGATGCTGTGTTGATTGTCCAGCATTATTTATTTATTTATATCAAAGTGAGCTGTCGTGTGGGTTAATGTAAAACCTGATCCAATGAGAGACCAATACGACGATACAGGGGGAGGCCTTTTCCCAGCAGTGGAATAGAAATAATATAGAAAAATATTTATTTTCAAGCAGAAAATACGTACGACAAAAAGAAGCTTAGTAACAATTAAAAAAAGTGGCTGTGACATACGGACGGACCAACAGACAGACATGACGAATCCATAAGGGTTCCGTTTATTGCCATTTGGCTAGGGAACTCTAAAAGGCATGTGTCACGGCTGCCAAAAATTCAGCGGTAATGCCAGACAAGTGCTGTCTATCGCTGGCTTTGAAATGAACGTTTAGGAACAAGTGACGGATGTGTATGTAGGTTACACGTCCGTAAAACATGTTCGAACAGAACAGGCTTAGTAAAAAGATGAGAAGATTAACTGTTAGTCGTTAACCGAATGACCTTGAACCGTTTACGTCCGTGACATGGCATAATTTCAGGTCTAGTTCAAAACCTGCATCAGACACTTTTCTGGTATTTTCGCTGGACTGGACCGATTTTTGCAGCCGTACGGCATACGATTTTTTATTACTCCTGTTTAAAAAAAGAGTTGTTTATTTTTGTTTTATGTTCATTGTTGTATCATTGTGTGCCTGAGCCTGTACTAAATAAGGTTTATTCTTTCTTGCTATCAAAATCATCATAAACGAGTTGTAATATCTTCTTATGGCCCAGCTAGATCTGTATTCGCTAAAAGACAATATGCAAGGCAATCTTCTCTTTTTTAATGTATGCTTTTGTAATATGTGTATGAATAAAGAACTTTTTTTTTACAGGATCACGATCGTTTTACTTACATTTTTTCATTTTTATTTTTTCCTTTTTTGTTACTATTTTTTATTGTTTAGATTTTAGTTCCTTTATACGTATCCCAAATATATTATGTTTTTTTTTTCTTTCTTTTCTTTCTTACATTTCCGAGGGCGGTCCATGGATGGGCGACCTTTATTTAGATACTAAGACCCCTGAGTGCCTCAAGATGCACTAAAACCATTTGGCCTCAGGTCCGCAAGTCTAACAACCAGTCTTACAAAAGGGCATTGTGTCATCCAGTACTGGGTTGTGGAATTCGAAAAGGCAGTCACTCCAACTAAAATACGAATGTTCAGTTACATTCAGTTGTGATGGAACCGGTCCCAACATAGTTGGAGATGCTGAATTCAAGGCAAAGGCTTTTCCTCGATGAACACGCCAATTCTGACCACCAGCTACTGCACTGCACAAACTCTATTGAGACACTTCATCCAATAGGCGCCTTTGCTTACCATCTGAATAGAACCCATTGATGCGAAAACTGTATGCGTATCAGCTCTGACCGAAACACTATTGTTGATAACATTCTAAACAGTACGACGAGGATAGTCAGTACAGCTTGGTATTTCTATGTTATCTTGTGGTAGCAGCCTTCAGGCAGATAGATAAAGGGTTTACAGAACAATGGTCAGTGAATTTTGGCTTTATAAGCAGTATTGAATAACAAGCCTAACTCACTGCCAACGACTAGAGGTACGTACAGTTTTAAATTCTAGATTTAAGACTTAAGACTAAATACCCAATAAAAGTGCCCGACCCTGATCAAACCCGAGACCTCATGCTGAGCAGTAGCACTTGCCACTACTTTACCAACAAGGCAATATTAATATTATATTTATTAAGATCAGGTAGATTATTACAATATAATGTACACGTATTTTTCTTTATTTTACGTAATCAGAAATTACGTCAATACTAATAATCAATAAAATGTCAATAAAATAATAATTGAGATGAAATGCAGCATGGTGTCACGCGTATGTAGATTTTATACCTACACTAGCTGACACGGCGAACCTCAAAAGTTAAGTTACACTACCATCTGTTAGAAATGTATGGAACTTATTATAGGAAAACATTTTATTTCCAATAAAAAATATATTAATCGAAACAAAAACTATCCTATCTTTTAAGTTTGATCAAAACAAACACAGTAAGCCAAATTTTATTAAAATCGGTTCAGTAGTTTAGGAGTTCATAGCGGACAAACAACGTGACACGTAATTTATATATATTAAGATGTGAAATAGGGAGCCCCCACTCCGTAACTTTAATACATCTTATTTAAGTGTTTTTTTATTAAAATGATGAAGTAAAAATTACTGATCTCATGTAGAGACTAATCGTAGTTTCCAACTCTACACGCCCTAACTCTACAAGCTCTAACTCCACGTGCTCTACACCAAAATATGTGGCTCGATAATTTTCTTCAGTGTCAACATAATACATATTCCAACTATCCACAACATTTTATCCAAATCATAACCAACTACAATGTAACATTTTTCTTCGTACGAAATAAACTTAGGAAGTTATATGTGAAAACATATAACTCTTGCGGTTCGTCGTATTTTTTCATACGGCTTACATTTATCGACACTCGCGTCAGTATCTCAGTCGAGAGGCATAAAAAGGAACGTCACACCGCCGCATATAACATTTCAGATAAAAATAGTATTAGTGAATCGTCCCTAAGGGCAATATATTCTGTCAAAATCACTTAAATTACAACCTCAGGCACTATTTTATGCCTTATCAGAAGAGCTGAGGCCATTACAGAAACCTTTTCTTAAAAAAAACGTCAGTGTTTGGTGAAAACTTATTTTGTACTGTGTTCTTAACAGGCTAAGGTTTGGTTTTCTTTGTCGTTTTGGTAGCGTATGTCATAGAAGTGTCTTGGCCGTCTTTTCTGGGGTAGTTGGCGAAATTGATTTATAGGTATCGCGATGTTTCATAGTTTCAGTGCACAATTACTTTAGGTTCGATATTCGGTAGGTGGGTAACCAAGTTTTTGGAGGGTCGGATCACCTTACAAAAACGTTGATCACTTTTATCGAGTTTCATGGGAGATTTTTATTTTTGACGACCGATGTGGCGCGGCGGGCGAAGGTCCGCCTGCGACGCAGGAGTTTGCAGGTTCTGATTCCCGCCTTGGGACAAATGTTTGTACGATCGATGCTATGTATAAAAAATATCTATCTATATAATGTATTGTATTAAGTATATCAGTCATCTAGTACCCATAACACAAGCTCTGCTTAGCTTGGGGCTAGGTGATGCTGTGTCGATTGTCCAGCATTATTTATTTATTTAATCTAGTTTATTTAAATTTCTCCCTTATTTAAAAGTATTGGCTAAATAATAACAGCCACTTGGGTGGATGGAAGGATAAGCTGCGTTTGCCGATGTTCAGTCTGTGGATGGGTGACCATCAATTACCTATCGAGACACCTATTGCATTTTCATGCATAAATGGTCTGCCGTGTTGGTCTAGTGGTCCCAAGCACGACCGCTGAGCGTGAGGTCCTGGGTTCAATTCCCAGGACGAGCAAAGTGTTATTGAGTATTCCTTTATAATTTTCTCATTAGCAGCTACGGTTGATGGCAATAGGGTCGCCCCCTTTTACATGGGACTTAAGCATGACTGGCGAACCGTGGGTGTTACTATCAGTGCAACTCTGCTCAACCCTTCAACGAATTGAGGCGTGATTTTCTGTATGTAGATAAATAGATACGCTTATATACTTGAAGACAAAGAATATTGCTAAAGAAACACACCTCTAGAAAGGCGTATTTTCTAGGTCAAAAGAATTCATCTGAGGTAAAGACGATTGCATGCAATTAAGTCGTCATTGGGCAGATTGACCTGAAGACCCACAGAAAAGGCGACCCCAAATGAAATGGAATAAGGATTAGAAAAGAAAGAGAGAGAATATAAAGCGGCTCAAACGGAACCCACAAACGGCTTGATTAAGTAGTTTGTCAGGAAATCGGGGATACGTGTTTAATTATGTATTGGAATCTTTACCTGAATCCAGATGAGGTATTATTGAAATGGGAGATGCACTTAGGGGTTTTTGTAGAATGAAAATAAAGGAATGAAAGATAAGCTTTTATTTAGGAGCCACAGTCAAAGAAAAACCGAAAAAAGAATAAGTTTCTGATTTTAAAAAAGAAGCTGTGTGAGGCCAACACTGTTTGACGGAATGGTTGGCGCAGTGGCTGAGCGATTGGCTGCCGCGCTGCGTGTCGCGGGTTCAATCCCCGCACGAAACAAATATTTCTATAGCTTGCTAGTTGTTCCGAAGAATTTTCGGCTTTAGATCGGAGTTGAAATCATTTTGAAGATTAAAACCCCAGGCTGTAATAATTCACGTAAAATTTTAATTCTACCCCAAAACAAATGAATTTCTTCCCTGTTCCGAACTCGCGGCTGGCTTATCGAAGACTCTCCCCATGGAAAGTGATAAAAGAGGTTTTCTCGAGATCAATTATACGTTTGGGAGTGATGCGTCAGCCCAAACTTTTTGGTGATACAGAAAAATAAGTTTTACGATTCTCTTTTTTTCTGCTTCCAAAAATCCCTTTGGGACAGTTCAAGTTTGGATTGTATTTATTTAGGCTTATTGCAAAGCAGTATTATTTTAGCATAGAGGTCATCGTCATCATCATCTGTCTAGCCTTTTTCTTTTTTTTATGCTGCAGCCTGCTACCATACCAGTATTTTACACGGAGCCACTGCCTATCTGACCTCCACAACACAGTAACAGGGCAACACAATACCCCCTGATAAAACTGGTTTTCAGACTTTCAGACCCGTAACGGCGGTCAAAAATGTATAATAACATATTAGTATTAAGGTAACATTAGTTTATACATACTTATTAGGGTTGTGACTGAACCTCGCCTCTGCTTTGGTAAATGTGGAACTTCAGCAAGAATAAATAAATAAATAATACTGGACAATCAACACAGCATCATCTAGCCCCAAGCTATGCAGAACTTGTGTAATGGGTACTAGATGACTGATATATTTAATACCATACATTACTTAGATAGATTTTTTATTATTATACAGTAATACCCCGGACTTACGCGATAGGTGGGACCAAGAGATAGCCGTGTAAGTCGAATTCGCGTAAGTCGGGGTTCAACATTGCATATTAATATGTATTAAGTTTGTGTAATCGGGACCAAAGTCTGATGAAAATAATAATTTAGAAGAAATATGTTTAATGAAATGTTAGATAGTTAAAACAATTTACATTAGTAGGAATAATACAACGTAAATCAAAGTTATTTTTATGTCGAAGGCATTCTAACAATGTCGCAGGAGTTAAGTTTTTCTTCTTCTCCCGTAAAATTTTTATTTCCCGTTTTGTAGTGGACACGGGCTCTTCATTGGAATCTATATTTATAAAAAATTGTTACCCCTTTTCAATGATACTGAGGCCTTCTGTTAAGTTTGATATCGTCATTTGATTATCCGGTACAACTGGATCTAACGAATCAGTTGTTCAATACCTTGATCATGCTCACGCATTTCTATAAGCTCGTCAATTGTTAGCTCTTGATTGTGTGAATCCAGGAATTCTTAGACGTCATCAGCACCCACCACTAAATTTAATTTCCGATGCGCGAAATGATCAAAACGAAAAACCGCGTATCTCGAAATTCGCGTTAAACGGGGTAGCGTAAGTCCGGGTATTACTGTACTTAGCAAATACCCAGAGCACCCGGAACAAACCTCTGTAGATCGTACAAACATTTGACCCAAGGCAGGAATCGAACCCGCAACCTCCTGCGTCGCAGATGGACCTTCACCCGCTGCGCCACATAGGTCGTCAAATAAGAATAAGAAAGAAAGACTTTGTGCTCTAAGGAATTCCAGATGAAAAATCCCAATAACACTTTATCCCTAGCGGGAATCGAACCCAGCAGCTCATGTATAGCAGCAACGCTTGCAGCCACTACACACAATAGTATAGAGATACAAAGAGTTGATAGAATACCTATAGATGTATTGTAAGTACTCAAACATAGTTGGCGCAGTGGCTAAACGATTGGCTGCGATGCTGTTTGCCGCGGGTTCGATTCCCGCACGTAATCTATATTTGTAACGCCTACAGGTAGTTGTTCTGGGTCTGACTGTCTTTTTTTAAAGTCTACGTGCCTCCGGACCAATCTCATCCAGCAATCGAACCAGTAACCTATTTTTAAAACTTTTCTATGTTGCAGAATCAAAATGAAATATTTTCCAAACAAACACCAACAATTTATTTTCAAACATTCGCTGCCCAATTTAAATGTAAATGGTTTTTTTTTGTTTGCATAAAAATCGACAATGATTGGACATGGTGGATCAATTTATTATTTTCATTGTCTCACGGGTTGAGGGAAGGTTTTATATTTATAACTAGCTGCCCTGACAGACGTTGTACTGTCAGTGCGCGAACTATCAAACACGCGAAATCAAAATCAAAATTCATTTATTCAAATTAGGCTGAGAATCAGCACTTTTTGAACGTCAAAACGTTTACAAAAGACAGTCCCCAAAACGCCCACCCTTCGCCACTTCCTAGTATTTTTGCTGGGAAGAAGAAGTGGTGGAACAAACTCCCCAGCAACAGCGAAGTTAAAGTCTTTAAGTTTTCCGAGATTTTCCAAATTTGTCCGCCACTTTCTTAGGTTTTCTTCCTGTAAGAACATTCTCCTTGTAAAAACAAATAGGTACAACAAAAAAAGAATTAGCGAATTTGGTCCAGCCATTCACGCGTGATGCCGTGACCAACGGAAATAGGGATTCATTTTTATATATTACTTGCTGACCCGGCAAACGTTGTTTTGTCATTTTAAGCCAAAAAAATCCAAAAAATTAAAAAAAAAATATTTATGGATGGTCACCCTTATCATTTAGGGGGATGAAAAATACGAGTAGATGTTGGCCGATTCTCAGACCTATCCGATATGCACACAAAATTTCATACATATCGGTTAAGCCGTTTCGGAGGAGTTTGGTAACTAACATTGTGACACGAGATTTTTATATATAAAATGAATCATAATTAATAATGTAAAACCAATCGAGCCTATTGTGTAGTTTCTTCTCTTTTGCTTAATCTGCATTTTCCACTTCGTCTTTCTACCCGGCTACTATGAAGCTAAAAGGAAGGGTTATTTTGTTAAGTATTTGTATGTCTGTTTGTATTTACGTGTGCTCTATCGTAACGCCTAAACAAATTTTGATGAATGAGGCGTCGATATCGATTCGTTATTATAGTCAAGGTAAGATACGCTACATTTGTTTGTTTTACAATTATTCTGGTGTTAATTTTCGTCTGCTCTTGGAACCGTGCTGGTTGGGGTTCAGTTCCCACACGCAACAAATATTTGTATGGCCTGCAGTAGGCTTTGGTAGTTGTTGCGGGTCTGGTTGTTTGTGTATGTGAGTTTGAAGGTATGTAACCTACGATACAGGGGAAATTCCTGTTATACAAATATTTGTTCCGTGCGGGGATCGAACCCACAACACGCGGCGCAGCAGCCGATGGCCCAACCACTGCGCCAACCGTGTCGTAAAATCTTTAGTTGGATCTTTAGTTACTGAGATTACATACGAACTTTACATACAACAAATTTTATCCTGATTATAATATTTGTATAAAGAAATAAACAATAATCTGCAACAGACGTGTAATAAAAAATCGGCCGTTACCCATACATAAACAATTACAATCTTTATTCCCAGCACTAAACTTACTAGAAACACTATCCACAAACAACATTATTTTCAGAAGTGATTGTCACATTATTTATAAAAGCCTTTAGTTCAGCCAAATCGGGGGCTACTTGGAAAATCTTGGAGATAAAAGTAATTTACTGGCAAGATTAGAACCCGCTCGATTGTTTGGTACTGCGTCAATCTGATCAGGGGGACCGGAGCAATTCTTTTATAATGAAGAGATTGGCTACCTTGGGAAAGAATAGGGTAGTGTCCTTAAATAATCCTGTTTGGTCCAGTAGTTGGATTACTTAAAAATACTCGACACGTAGTTTTGCTTTGCTTTACAAAGACCTAGCAAGTTGAAGTGGTAGTGGGCTGGCCATATCTGGCGAAGAAATACTATTTATTATGAATTATGCAAACTAACTAAACACACATGCACCGAAGTTTTAACACAAGCGTAAGTAGGTAGGTACCTACCGTATCATGATTCATTCAGAACCGCATATAACAACCTATTTCACTCGTCTCAATAACTTTCCGTTACTCTATTCGCTTTATTTATTATCCCAAACACCTTTGTTTTCGTGAAATAAAAAGAAATTACTTATCCATTAAAAAGACACACATTATGTACCTACCTACAAGTAAGTAAAATTATTTTATCGTCTTACCTTTCAGAGTTTCCAGGTAATTTAAAAAAAACTTGTCTGTATGCGTTATTGACGAATTCATACAACCAAAAACAGCACAATATTTCCTACTCGTCATATTAACTGATTTTTAGAGAAAAAATCGCGCGAATACTGTTAAAAAACCACACACCGTCCGTTTGACACTGCGGTACAGCCGTGACTGTCTGCGCCCCGAGCGCACCCCGAGATCGAGGCGCGTAGGTATAGCTCGCGTTTCGTCCGTTTGTATGAAGTTGGAGTACTGTATAATAATATTACCGTGCTATGCGTGACTACCATGCCTTGAGATAAAGAGTGCGGTCCGGCTGTTACAATGTAGATAAGTCCGTCAGTAGGACAACTTTATTTTCATTAGGTTTGTGTTTTTTATTTATTACATTTTGTTTTTTTTATGTTAAGTTTGTTTTCTTTACTAAGTGAATAGACGCTTAGAAATGCGCGCAAAATCAAAAGTGCATTTATCTCCGTGCATTTTTACGTTTCTATTTCTGATTTACAATCAACCTGAACCAACAAGAAAATACTGAACAGTTTGTGAAACGATCTTATTTCTTTCTTTTCAAAAAACGTCGCCCCACACTAGGAATTTCTCCTGCGTCGTGGGTGCGTTTAGAAACATTTAAAGTCACATACACGAACAGGCAGACCCGGAACAATTACCTGTAGGCCATACTTATATTTGTTCCGTGCGGGAATCGAACCCACGACACGTGGCGCAGCAGTCGATCGCTCAGCCACTGCGCCAACCGTGTCGTCAAGACATCTGTCCCATTCACTCTTATTTCCCTAAAGGTAGAAACACCAGCTGTATTAAGCATTTCCTTGTCATCTTTTCTTTACGGCTTTTTAGTAGGTTTTGTCGTGAAATTCATACATACATTATTTTCAGTGGAACGCCGCAGGATCAACATTTTTGCTGACTGCGAAACACGTGAAATGAATGCAGATCAGGAACCGTGTTCAGATAAGGGGACTTCAGAATAAAAGTATTTAACGGTGTAGTATTATGATTTCCATAAAAAAAAACGGATAAGTGCGAAACTGACTGGTGCACAGAGGGTTTCGTACAAATGTTAGGTAATTAGATATTTTCATCAAAATAATTAACTTTGCAAAAAAAAATGTGGTAAAACCACATATTATTATTTATTTTTTTCGGTCCAGCAAGAACTAGTGTTCTGGCTGGGAGACTATCTGGTGTAATATTTTACGTGCACCTTTACTGCCAAGCAACGAGACACAGTAGAAAATGTATTGTTTGTTTGTAATTTGGGGTTCAACGTGTTAAAAGTTTAAAAGATTCCCAGCCTAATTTTAATAAATGAATTTAGATTTAGATTTTTACAAAGTGTCCCTATTAGGGTTCCATTTATCCATTTTCAAATGTGGTACCTCAAAACTTAAAACGAAATACGAGTAGCATCTATCAAAAATAGATAGATATGATTTCCCATGTAATGACACTCCAATCATACACACACCTACACCTTCACACATAATATGTTAACCATACAATACAGGGTGCTCCATTATGAACAACCGGAACCGGAATCGTAGTTTGATAACATTTCCGTTCGCCAAATTACAGGTCACGTGGTCTGAATGACAGTTGAGCTTCTAGCGCTCTCTGGTGGAGAGGTCGAGAACTATTGTCGTGTCAGCGTTAAGGAAATATGAATTTGATGGGGAAAACAGATGTTTGAAATATGTAGTAGTTGTACCAGCCTATTACTGTCCCACTGCAGGGCATAGGCCTCTTCTCATACAGAGAAGGCACGAGCATTAATCACCACGCTTGCTCAAGACGGGTTGGTGATTTCAGACTTATATTAATTATATACCACTCCCATACTCTCGATACTTACACATACTAATGATTACTCACTCACTCACACAGTACACTCAAACGCATTTACACACCGGTACACAAATGTATTACACAAATGCATCACTTTACCACCCTTGCGCTAAACACCCTGGCTGCTGCTATACCTACATGACTGATCGCCTCCAATAGCCTAACACTGGCTCCTAAGATACAGGACTACCTAGTTTAGGGGACAGGGTTACATAATCTGTGTAGATTTATGTAGATATACCATCTTATTTTGTACATCTGTTTTTATGTATCACGAATCTTGTGTGTATCGTAATAAAGACGCAAGGTAGTTGTTCCGGGTCTGGCTGTTTGTGTATGTGAGTTTAAATGTTTGTAAACGCACCCACGATACAGGAGAAATTCCTAGTGTGGGGCAACGTTTTTTTTTTTTTTTTTTTTTTAAAATAAAATAAAGATTATTATTATAGATTATTATTATACCTAAGTCCAGGTTTCCTCAAGATGTTTTCCTTCACCGATGTCAGTGATGTCCAAGATAAACTTAGAAAGTACATATGAATTGAAAAACTCACATTGGTACTTGCCCAGGTTTGAACCCACAACCTCCCGTAATGAAAATATGTATGGGCTTTTAAATCGCTAGTGTGGGTACATAGGCAGCTTCTAAAGATAACCCGAAATTAAAATGTTAGTGTTTCTGCTTCATTTATTTTATCCTAGAATTTATTAATTATGATAGTAAGATAACCAGCCCACTAATATTATATTTATATTTGTATGCTGATTATTGGCCGAACATACAGATCAGCCAAAATGTATAAATAACACCTTTTTGTACTTATGTTCACAAATAAAGTTTGATTTGATTTGATTAAAGTCTATCGGCCTAGAAATTCGCAAGCGAGAAATTGAATGAAACAATTGCTTGGCTAAGAATTTAATTTTGTTTTACTCTTGAATTACTGAAACTAAGTTAAAAGTTGGTTTAGTTTTGCTTTTAGCGTATTTAAGCTATTAATAATATTAGCATAGATGTCTATTTATAAATTACTTGCGATTGTTTGGCTTTTATTGAAAACTAGCACCTCGTCCGCGTGGATTTCCCTTTGATTTTTAACACCCCTCCAACCCATTGTTTCATTGTTTTGATAATAATAATAGGCTATAGCACTCAGGAATAATACATATAGCTTTGTAACCGAGAAAAAAAAATAGAATTGCATTTTACCTCTTTATAATATTAGTTAATTGTAGTATAGATGTACTTCGTGGTTTCACCCTCACAGGGTTGTAGCGAGATGTTGATAGCCTTATAACTTCCCTCAAGGCTATTCATTTTAATAGAAAAAAATATATAATCCATTTGAATCATTTCAATGAGTATCATGTTGTGAGGAATATAGGGTGACCAAAGAAATGATGCATGGATTTTGTGAAACATCCTAATTATGGATATAGGCCGACCGCTTAACTGAGACGTCGCCTGCGGTAGCTGCGGGGTGCGGGAGGTGTGTTGACGCCTGTCTGCGGGCCAATGACTAAGCTCTCATGTCACGTGACAACATTCCCCCCGCACCGCGCACCTACTGCAGGCAACGTCTCAGTTAAGCGGTCGGCTTATAGGAAGAAGTTGACTTTTGAGATGACGGCAAACAGAGATGTATGGGAGAAGACATGCTGTGCCGATTCAACGTAAATTGGGATAAAGGCAGAAGGGTGATGACAAGATTAATGCTCGTTCACACTTAACCCTTAGTTACTCGCATAGGGTTAGCATAGTTTCTCGTGTCGGAAAAAATAACTTGCATTGGTTGAAGCGCCCCGGCGCGGCGACGCATAGTACTAAACACCAGAGCGTAAAATCAACAAAAAACAAACATTCTTTAGGCTTATTTGTTTTTTTTTTTGTCTTTCATGGTCTTTAGCAATTAGTATAGATAGGTATGTCAGTATTACATACCTACATACATAAACTCACGTTTTTTTTCTCATGGGTATGCAGAAACTACGGAACGCCACCTTCTACGATCTACGATCCTTACATACTCCTTTTGCTTCGTTTACGTTCAAACATCTAGTCACATATGCACGCCGGTTACGATTACCACCGTATTGAGAGTAATAATTATATTATCACCTAAAATATATCCTAGTTAAGTAATTTAAGAATTCTGCTTCAAAAGACACTCCATCAAGTCATCTTTTAAAAGCTAATTTGATCTTAAATCAGCAGGCCATTATGAAACACATTGAAAAACACACAAAACAAAATCAAGCGGGATTAATTTTGGACAAAAACGGTAACTTTGAGTAAATTGACTGAAAAATGACAATAGATGTACCACAAGGTATGAAAATACAGAAGGACTACTTTTTATTTATTTTTAACTAGATTCCGCCCGCGGATTCGCTCGTGTGGTTTGTTGATAAAAAAAAGTATGTCCTTTCCCGGGGCGCAATCTATCTATCTGCCAAATGTTATCGGAATCCGTTTAGTGGTTTAGGCGTGAAAGACAGACAAACAGACACACACACTTTCCCATGTATACTATTAAGTATGGATATAGATACGAGTACTTCTCATGCAATCAGTCTTGCCGACTATGAGCGATGTGTTGAAAGACTTCTTCGTGTCGAAAGAATTCACGAGAAGATATTGCCCAACGGGAACATGCTTCATATTAGTGAAGGGTGGTCGTTTTGGGGGACTGTCTTATGTAAACGTTTTTGACGTTCAAAAAGTGCTGATTCTCAGCCTAATTTGAATAAATGAATTTTGATTTTGATTTTGATTAATTTATAATCCATTTAGTATTTGTTTTTAAGAGAACTATTTATATTTAATATTTTACATAAAGGCAGGACGATGATGATGACATGCATTAAATAGTGTGGTAACGTATGTAGTGTAGTAACTGCGTGGCATGGCACATAACCCGGGAGTTCTGCGTCACCTGGAACTTGGCGTGCCGGACCGGTATGTGCGCAGGCGGCGATGCCCGCTACTGCTAAACGTACCAGTGTCTAGAACTAATCTACAGGCGAAAGCACCCCTCATCCGAACCGTCCGTGTGGTGAACGAAGTCCATGAGAGACTGGATGAGTGAAGTCGCAAGAGTTCTATTAAATGTAGTTAGTTATACAGCGTGTTGGGTAGAACGAGGGACATACTGTAAAAGCGTGTAGTACTCATGAAAATGAACAACTTTGACAATGGAACATTACCTAAATTCGGGAAAAAATAATCAGCTACTCCATACATTTCTGTTGGCATAACTTAACTAAAAGTAAGAAATGTTTTTTTTTCGCGATTTCAGTGTTGATTTCATAGTAAAATTGGTTCGTTTTGATGACTATTGGCTTCCCTGAAAGTATGTCCCTTGTTCTGCCTAACATCCCGTATAAGTTAATTATAGTAAAGCGTTATATTAGTTTTTAGGTATGTGAATAACGTATGTTTAAAGTTTTAGGTATAACATTGTTTTTAGTTAATGTCTACACTGTCGCATAAGGCCTGTAAAGATATTTTTCTTTCTCTTTTTTTTCGTTTGCACTGAAAACCGCCAATAGCATGTCGTTATTTACAGTTCCCATCTCCGCTTAGCGTGATTCATGAAATTTTATTGGTGCTTAAGAGTTTACACATCTTTCGTTTCAACACGTCTCCAGTTTGGTGGAGTCCGGGCCGGCCAAATACTTCATCAAGCCATATCACGGAACGAAGCAGTATGGCTAAAACAAATGAGCGTGGCTTCGGACATACCAGGAGCGGTGACATGAAGAACGATCACCTCCAACACTGTCATTTGTTTCGCGTCCACGCAACAGTGAGCATTTAATACAGGGCACAGAGTCACCGTACCATGGCTGGAGATGGCCAAACGGGGTGGACGGAAACGCCATAGAAACAAAACTTTTATTTATTTATTTAATACTTTAAGTACACAAATGTACAGAGGCGGACTTAATGCCAGTCAACCTTTGGGTGATGCAGAGACCAATAGTGGCAGGTGCAATTTCTCAAAAGAAAAGGGAAAAGCAATATATACATACATATGTATATGTCTACATATATATATATATATATATATATAGATTATAAACTGTAAATATAATACCTAGATAGAATATATACACAAATAAATATACATACACGACTATACAAACAACATTTGTTTATGAGATTTAAACGTTTATTCAACATTATTAATAACTGACAAGATGTTGAAATTGTTCATTCAATTCCTTAAAAAAATAAGAGTCCTTGTAGTAACAAATACTACTCAATACTTTTATTGCTTCCACAAGTTTACTTAGATGGTAGGTCTTACAAAGTTATTATCATTGTGGACCCTGTCGGGCACTGCAATAGTAGGAGAGAGGAAGAGGGCTTTTATTTAACTATATATTAGAATAATCCTAAGTGTTTAAATGTATTATTTATAAAGCAATCTAATTATCTATTAAATTATGTATGTATCTAATTTAAAATTTATCATTAAAGTATTCATTGAGATTATAATAGCATTTAATTAGTAGAAATTGTTTTCATTTATTAATGAATATATTATTCTTTTGTATGTTTTTAATTTTATCGGGTAATCTTGATATATATAAATCTCCTGTCACGATGTTTGTCCGCGATGGACTCCTAAACTACTGAACCGATTGAAATAAAATGTTGCACACAGTGTGTGTTTTGGTCAAACTTAAAATAAAGGATAGTTTTTATTTCAATTATTGACTTCAATATTTTTTTTATGGCAAATTAAATGTTTTCCTATAATAAGTTCCGTACATTTCTAAACTCCGGGCTGCAGAAAGAAAACTAATGACACTTCGCCCAACTCAAGAATCAAACTCGACCTTATGCTTATCAGTAGTGCTTGCGACCACTAGACCAACAAGGCAATATTTTAATACATTGTCCAAAATGATCCTTCTGTATAATTTTTGCAAAGCCACTTTTGATTTTTTTGCAAGCGCTTTTTACAAAACAGGCCATTTATATATTGAAAGGAGCTGTGAAAAATTTGTCTTTTCATTGAAACCTTTCAGTGTTTTTTTTTGTTACATTATTATAAAATGCCTACGTCAAGCCTATTTAGGCTTCTATTTCGTTAAATTAATCAAATTTGCCGTATCTTTTCGTTGAATTGATGAAACCTAATTTTATTCTAATGAAGTCTTTTATTTACAAGGGTAAGGCAGAGGCGTACAAGTACACCCACATTTCGCCTTTTATAGTTGAGCACTATGTATTAGGGAGCGAGAGTATTGCCATCAACTGAGCACAAATCCAGACATGGCGAACTTTAGGTGTACTTTAGCTACACTTGTGCCTAAATCTCTGGGGAATAATGCCGTGATTACATATCATTTTATCATTACCTGGATGACTGAGCTTTGCTCGAATAAAACGACGTTTTCTAAAAATTAAACCTAGCTAAATCGATTTATCGCCCCCGAAACCCCCTGTATTCCGAGATTCATATTATATATAAATATATGTACGTATATACAAGAATTGCTCGTTTAAAGGTATTAGTACCTGGATGACCGAGCTTTGCTCGAATGAAACGAAGTTTTCTAAAAATGAAACCTAGCTAGATCAATTTATCAAATCAAATCAAATCGAAATTCATTTCAAAATTCATTTAATTCAAATTAGGCTGAGAATCAGCACTTTTTGAACGTCAAAGACGTTTACATAAGACAGTCCCCCAAAACGCCCACCCTTCACTATCGCCCTCGAAACCGTTTCCGAGATTCAAAATATGTACATAAATACAAGAATTGCTCGTATAAAGATGTAAGATAGATTTACTAATAAATATCCGCTACAACATTGAAATTAACTTCCAACTTTCTATAACCATCGAGATATCATCAACGGATCAAGTAAAAATAAAATACCAGTAGCGCATCCTGTTGGTTAAGCGTCAATGAGTACGAGACACACTAATTATAATTACTTATCAGAATCGTCGATTGATAACCATCTAAACTGAGAAGCGATGCGTGTGAACAAATTTGACAATTATCAGTATGTGTATGAAAGAAATTAATGTTTAATGATCGGCTCTTGGAGAATTTTACAAATAACAAAAATGGTATTTGTTAATTTCTTGATCAAGGACCCCCTCTGGAGCCTGCCTCTTCATCAACGGATAGAGTGAGAGGGACAATCCTTTTTTTCTCTCTTTGCTCCGTTGCCTCCTTCGAGACCTCTCTTCACGTTAATCTCGATAACTAACATAACTACGATCTTATAATTGTATGACATTTTTGCTGAACCCTTTTAGCGCAGCTGTAGGGCACCATACTTACTAATATTTTTACGGTTATTTTTTGATAAATTCTGTTTCATTTGAAAGATTGAAATAAATAATGAAACATAATTTATTTAGCAAAGACTTAAGCATCTGTGTACACAATACTAAATATAGAAAACAAAGAAAGAAGTAATAATAATGATAACTCAAGTAATAAGGAACAAAACAAAAAAAAAACTTTTATTTTTACTTTTTGTTCTTTTTATGTTTTCTATTTTTTAGTAATGTGCCGTTGTGTGGATGAGAGCTGAATAAATATTCCTTCTTTCTTTTATGCTAGTCTGTAAAAATCTTCTCGTGAAAATGTAGCTGCAGTAAAGCCGAAGTGGACCGTCATCCCATACTAATTGCTAGGGATTGACAGGTCACTTCAAGCTCACTTCACCTAACTTTTCACTGGGTGATTTTCACGGAAAAGGCGGGTTGGAGTTTTAACATTGACTGCTAAAATTTTAATTTAATTAAATCCACAACGTAACACGGCTGCCAGCAGGATGTTGTAGGTGTGAAAAGTAAGGCATAGGCACATTCACTTTATTTTGACAATCCACACAGTTTCATCTAAACCCCAAGCTAAGCAGAGCTTGTGTTATGGGTACTAGATGACTGATATACTTAATACAATACTTTACATAGATAGATATTTGTATTAGGTATGCATAGCAAGTATCCAGAACAAGTATTATTTATTATTATATTCTCTGAACATTTGTTTTTAAACACCTCACACTAGGAATGTCTCTTGTATTCTGGGTGCGTTTACAAACATTTAAAGTCACATACTCGGAACAACTACAATGTAATAACAATCCTGGTTTAAGTTTATCACTTAATTGTATCCTGTCATCTGGGCAAGACTTCTCTTAACAACATCTACTGTTTCCTATTACTCATGATTCCTCTTCAATTTGAACCCCCGCTGAGGGTTGAAAGCTTGAATTCGGTTTTGCATATTTTATCTTACTTTTCTCGGTTCCTCTTGCCATCACTGGTGTACCATTCTGTAACGACATTTTAAAATATCTACCCTTAAATACTGCTACTTGGCAACCTTGTGGATCGAGTGATAGCAAGCGCAATAGCTGAGCATGAGGTCCTGGGTTTGATTCCGGGTCGAGCTAGGTGTTGTTGAGTTTCTCCATTTGGAATTACTCTGTAGCAGACTGTGGTCTGGATTTCTGCCAGGCTGGTGGCAATAATCTCGTCACCAATTAAATGGAGCTGATAAGCGAAAGGCTGCCAAGCCCTTTCCCCTTCCTTAGGGAAAAATAGACGAGATGTGAAGTTATATTCTACATTTAAATAAAGTTTCTCTGTCACACAGATGCAAACATAATGTTGAACGTAATAGTATGACAACTGTCCACATAAGCTTGACATCAACTTGATGTGATCGTCGTTATAATCACGGATGAGTAGTTAACAGAGCTGCTGTGGTTAAGATGACATAAAAGATAATGTTAGTTAATTAGTTTCTTTGTGCTTACTGGAGACATAAAAAATATTGATTGGAAGTAACTTTAAAAGCTACCTACTTGCCTTGAAGAATTTTTAATTTAAAGAGGTATACACAACAAGCAATGTTTTTTTATTTCATATTGATACTCCATCGCTACAAAAACAGTGAAACAAGTGTCCTTAAAAAATCTGATTGGGCCGAAAGTTGGATTACTCAAAAATACTGGACACGTATTTTTTCTTTTGTCACGTAAACCAATAATGACGACGGTATAGTGCGTTGAAATTGCTTGTGACGTCACGCCGTGCTACACTTTTCGTTAAAAGTGTAGCACGGCGTGACGTCACAAGCTCCTTCTCCTGAACTTTGATGTGCTATATCATTGTCACTTTTTATTGAATTAAGTAAGCAAAAAATACGTGTCCAATATTTTTTGGTAATCTTCCTGACGGACTAAATAGACTTAATATATTTTTATCTAGGACATATCCCTAATGCCGAGAAACTGTTTCCCTATCCCACCCATTTGTGCTACTTGCAGAAAATCTCCCACCTAGACACGAGTTGCCATGGCTGACCTGGAAGTCTTTAAATAGACTCTGGACACAGATTGGTCGAAGCAAGGAAAATCTATTCAGGTGGGGATTTATAGATGACTCTGCCATGGAGTGTAAATGTGGTGTAGCCCCCAAAAGACTTGACATTTCTTTACTTATCATGCCCTGCCTCTCCTGTTGCTTGCATTTCACAGGAACTGATGAACACCACTGAAAGCGCCAAGCTCGTCATCGAATTTTGTGCTGACTCCATTTAAAATGTCATCGCAACGCTGTGAAGACGACGTAAATGTCAGTGTCAGCTGTCACTTGTATATCTTTGACAGTCGTTACGGGTAGTCAGAAGCCGGGAAGTCTGACTAAAGAGCATCGTGCTAACCATTAACTGAATAAGTTGAGATAGGAAGTCGGCTCTTGTAAAATTCTGAAATTCAGTCTCCGGTATCTGAACACGTTCATAGAATGGTGTGTATAGTACGAATGCTTCACATAAGCGTAACGCCACCACAATAAACAATTGAAATGATTTTTTTAATAAAAAAACAACTATCGTACTGCATTTTGGTTAAAATTTATGAGACAAGCATAATTCTCTGATCTGGGTATTACCTATGTATAATAAAAATATCTATCTATGTAATGTATTGTATTAAGTATATCAGTCATCTAGTACCCATAACACAAGCTCTGCTTAGCTTGGGGCTAGATGATGCTGTGTGGATTGTCCAGCATTATTTATTTATAATTCGCATCACCCATAAAAAGTGATAAAAGTCTTAAAAATTAAAAATAATTATACTATAATTGCGAAACATAACTTTGTTTGTTACCTTTTCATGACTAACAGATCGGATCGTAATTAAATTTGACAAAGAAGTTGATTATATCCTAAGAAAGGACTTAGAATTGTTTAGATAGACCGCATCAGCATCTGCATGCGCGGTAATCGACATCTACGCCACGGTAATATTATAATACAGTAGTGTAACTCGGCCGCATGATAGAAATAAATGCCTACAGCCGCGCGGTACGTAAACATGCGTTAGGGCTGCCCGTCTCCAGCATTATGCAAACTAACAAAACACACATGCACCGAAGTTTTAACACAAGCGTAAGTAGGTAGGTAACTACCGTATCATGATTCATTCAGAACCGCATATAACTACCTATTTCACTCGTCTCAATAACTTTCCGGTACTCTATTCGCTTTATTTATTAATCCAAACACCTTTGTTTTCGTGAGATAAAAGTAAATACTTATCCATTAACAAGACACACATTATGTACCTACCTACTAGTAAGTAACATTATTTTATAGTCTTACCTTTCAGAGTTTCCAGGTAATTAAAAAAAAAAAACTTATGTCTGGATGCGTTTTTGACGAATTCATACAACCAAAAACAGCACAATATTTCCTACTCGTCATATTAACTGATTTTCATAGAAAAAATCGCGCGGTTATTGTTAAAAAAACAACGCACCGTCTGTTCGACACTGCGGTACAGCCGTGACTGTCTGCGCCCCGAGCGCAACCCAAGATCGAGGCGCGTAGGTATAGCTCGCGTTTCGTCCGTTTGTATGAAGTTGGAATACTGTATTATAATATTACCGTGACTACGTGGATGAAGTCGTGGGCAAAAGCTACTATTATTTATAACAGAAACAAATAGTTTCAATTTTACAAGTACTCGTGTATTCGAATTGACATAACGTTACCGTTAAACATCAGACACACGGGTCATACACGCTCGTTGTGAGTGCTATAAAATTATACATCTGACCTTTTTGAAGGACATTGTACAGTGTGTGTGACCTTATAAGGCGGCCGCTTCCGGCGCGCGGCGTTTTCACTAACATCCTTTTTAGAAATTCCTTTTGAAAGTGAGCTGTATTAACATAGTATGTAACTTAAAAGGACACGTGTAGGTTTAGTTTGAAATTAACTGTTATAAAAGATCGTCTACCTTCCATGATCTTTTATTAGTAATGCATTTCACAAACAAACTTATTATTTACTTATTAGACGGCATGGTTGGCGTAGTGGATGGGCGATTGACTGCTGAGCTGCGTGTCGTGAGTTCGATTCCCGCATGGAACAAATATTTGTAGGGCCTACAGGTAGTTGTTTCGAGTCTGGCTGTTTGTGTATGTGAGTTTAAATGCTTGTTAACACTCCCACGATACAGGAGAAATTCCTAGTGTGGGGCAATGTTTAAAAATAAAAAAACTGCTTGGACGGTAAAAAAATATCAAAGAAGGAATTGCACCTTTCTTCTTTATCTTTTCTTTGAAAGAAAAATAAAGATAACAATGTTTCTTTCCTTAATCATTTCAACCCTCCTCTTTACCAGGTTGGAATTGATACAAGCTTGAGGCGAGACAGATATTAGTTAGATCAAAACAAAGCCTATTTTAGCCCTGCTGTACCCATAAATCGTTAGAAATCATCCCTTGTTTATTTCTATGCAAATTCATCCTTTGTTATCTGTTTCCAACAAAGATTCAGTTTCACACAGGAAAAAATCAACCTTACTTATAAAACTATAGGGTTTAACTTTCTGTGACAGGTGAAGCTTATCCTATATACACGATATGGCAGCGTAGTATTGCGTTTCTTTTATTTGTTTAAGCAAAAATGGTTCTTATTTGTTGTATTATTCAGGGGTTATTTTCGGTTGAGATAAAATACCCGGGCTTAATTTTCACCTGTAAAAATATTGAGGAACGGTAGGTTTATAGTCTGATTTTCTGCTCACTGAAATAAAAGAGGTAATAACTTCAGTTTTAAATGTTGAGGTAAATTATACTGATCACAGATAAGCTAGTTTTCTTTATTATCCATTGAAATTAAATAAAGTTGTATCTTTTTCAAACGATGTGGTTGGCGTAGTGGCTGATAGTCTGCGGCGCTGTGTGTTGTGAGTTCGATTCCGACACGGAACAAATATTTGTACGGCTGTTCGTGTATGTGAGTTTTTTTTTTGTAAATGCACCCACGATACAGGAGAAATTCCTAGTGTGGGGCAATGCTTAAAAAAAAACAAAATAACATCACAGCTGTATTTCCCAAAAAAAGCGTAAAATAAGATACCATTTGGTAAAAGTTGTTGTCAGACTTTCAGACCTCTGACTACCCGTAAAGACTGTCACAGATCTATGAATGATAGTCAGGAACAACGGTTAAACGTGCTTTCTGAAACACGGAAGGGTCTCGGTACGTCATTTCTGGTCAGCCATCAATGGACCGACCTCAGCTAGTTTAACTTAACCTTGAAAATCAACTCGAGCAGATAGCACACGGAGGGGTCTCGGTACGTAATGGTTGGCCACCCATCCGCGGACCGACCTCACTAAGAGCTGCTTAACCCTGAAGATTGACTCGAGTAGCCAGCAGAGTAAAATGTGTGTATTTTTTAACGTAATATTACGTAATGGGAAAAATGTCTAAGGAATTAAATCTTCCTGGAAGGGGCCTGTATAGCCCCTCAATTGCCAAATAAGTTTTAAGAAGGTTTCTTTTGAAACAGGGAGTTTATCTAAAACACGAGGTTTCTTAGAAATTCGATCCATTCGCTTGAAAACCGACAAAATAATAAAATCATGCTTACAAAGTACTTTTACTGGTTTCATAGAATTTACTATTTCTAAGGATTTTGAAATTAATGTTTCTTGGATGGCGGATCGGGAGATATAAACCTGCATCTTGATTGTGTAACACACTAAAAGTCAGTTCAGCATATGCAAAAAGTAATTCTAGGGTGAAGTTTTTCCGTATTCTTCGTTAAAGTTGCTTACATAGGTACCTATATGTTTTACCAAGATTAACAAAAAAAATAAAAAAATACAAATTAGTTTTTTTTATGTATATAAAAATAGTGTAGCGGGAGGGGACGCCCTAGAAGGACATACACTGACCTTATTGGTTATGTGCTTTAAAAAGGTCAGGTGGTGCGTAGCACTCGCAACCGGCGCGGCGTGCGTGTATGACCAGATGTATGAACGTAAACGAAGCAAAAGGAGTATGTAAGGATCGTAGCAGGTGGCGTTCTGTTGTTTCTGCTTCCCCCATAGGAAACAGGCGTGACTTTATGTTTGTTTGAATGTGTGAAAATAGTATTCCGCCCGCAGCGTGGTGGTAAGACTCAAGCTAACGGTGATAAGGGATGTAGAGGAACCTCCTCACAATACGACTCCATAATCAGCACCATAATTGTTGAGTCAATTTTCCACAGGCTGGTAACTCTTAAGCGAGATCTTTATGATGTTTTCTTTTTCAGCCGTCCAGAGGTTCTCATCACACAGACAGATCGATTATCACTATATCAAGTTTATTAACAGGAATATGTGATAATATATAATCAATGATGATAGATTTGTCCCAGTAGAGTAACAACTTGTCGCTCACCGGCGCCAAATTCAGACTTCCTCTCACATACTCATTTCTTATTCTATCCATTCGCGTAACACCACTTATCTCCCTCAGAATTCTCATCTCGGCTGCATGCAACTGCCTTTCATTTATCCCTTTGTGGCCTTACATTCTGATCCATACTAGACAGGGCATTATTTATCTACTAATACAATAAATGCCTTAAAAGAAAAAAAAGTCAAAAGCTATCATATGACTATCACCAATCTATAATTACGTCATCCAATCAATCAACTGTCATCCTTATTCCAACCTCGGTCATCAAAACTTTTTACATAATTTAGGGGTAGGTAACTAACATCATTATTCTTAATTGTCAAAATCAAATCCGGGTAAAAAATTAAACGTCAATCACCGGTTGGGGCAAGGGCATTAATTAAAAGACGGTCTCTTTCGGACGGACGGGATCTTTTTGATGTTGAAGGAAAAACTCTTGGACATTCCGGAGTCAACTACGAGGAAATGTTATTGTAATCTGTATCACGTCTAGTTAGTGAAATGGTTTTATTTTTTCGGCTTCGATGTGGAAAAAATGGCACGTGTATTCAAGTTTTCCTTGTTATGGCGAATTTATAGAGAGGAGCTCGTGGCTCACAATCTCGTAATTACAGCTGCATGGGTCGATCGAAGCTTAAGCTAAACTTGAATTGGTCAGTCAGTGGATCGTTGACCGTTCATATATATCGAGACTCCTTCGTGCCTCAGAAAGCACGCTGAGCCGGTGGTCCCGGCTGTTATAAAATTTGCAGATCTCCGACTTTCGTTACGGGTATTCAGAAGCTCGAATGACTGACAAACAGTCTTATCTACGGGTATTCGTGTTGTCCAGTAACTGGGCTGTGGAGGTCAGATAGGCAGTTGCACTATATAAAATACTGCTATTCAGCTGCATCTGGTTAGGCTGGGAGCCGACCCCAACATAGTTAGGAAAAGGCCGATGAGATTGTGGCTTTTTCATTTACGCTCCACCGGTTAACTGTGTAAAAATCTCCCCGTGAAATCTTGGGTGAAATGAAGATAAAGCGAGCTGTAAGTGTCTCCCGGCTTCTCAATCCGTGATCTGAACCTGGTGCTTCTGGTTCACCCTCTCAAGATTACAGATTGCAAACTCGGCCATTGATTGGTTACAAACAAAGATCTCTTAACATGTTGTGAAATTGGCAGTTATAAACAGCATTATAATAATAGATCCAAAATGATAATATCATTGGCATACAAAAGGTCAAAATCTGAAATTCTCTCCGGAACTTGTGTAATATCGTGGTTTTACTAACTATAATACCTCAACAACATAAGCTTTAATTTAATTTTCTTTCTTAAACACCGGGCGCAAATCGATACCCTATTTATATTCGATATAGGTATTCCACGAATATCAATTTTAATTACAAATCCCTGGAAATCAAGAAACAGTTTTTTACGACATATTAAACACGTAAAATACATCCGCCATTGCTTTTCAGACTTCAAATTAAGCATTTTGTATATTTTTATACTGACGCCGAGCAAAAAAGTTAAAAGGCCCGTGATGAGACCATCTAATTAAGAGGAATTTGTTGCGCTGACAGACTTTTAACCCTTCAGTGGTCCGGCGAGGAGAATTAATTCATTCGGTCTGTATGACCGGTGAGGGTTGACATCGCTGTGAAAGGTACAAAAGGCACACTTGACGCGTGATAAGGATTACATGTGTTAGGTTTTGGGCAGTTGATCTGCTATTCAAGAAGGAATTTATTACGTTTGTTGTGTGGTCTGAAAGATTGAGGAAATTAAAAAGAACTGGACTTTTTTTTCGGAAATACCTCCAATAATAAAAATAAAAAATATATTTATTACTCCTCACAAGATTAGAAAAAACATAATAATAAGTTACAATGTACATTTTGGTCACAACAAGTTCTAGATTATGTGAGGAGCTGGTGTCTGAAAATGAAGACACTTATTCAATAATCAATATCAAAATTATTTTGTAGAGCAACGAAGAAGAAAATTAATGAAGAAGGCAGGTTGCGACGGTCCAAAAAAAAGGAGTAGGAGGACAAGAAGATGATGTTAATAAATAAATAATGCTGGACTATCGACACAGCATCATCTAGCCCCAAGCTAAGCAGATCTTGTGTTATGGGTACTAGATGACTGATATACTTAATACAATACATTACATAGATAGATATTTTTTTATTATACTTAGCAAATACCCAGAACACCCGGGACAAATCTTTGTAGATCGTACAAACATTAGTCCCAAGGCGGGAATCGAACCCGCAACCTCCTGCGTCCCAGGCGGACCTTCGCCCGCCGCGCCACTTCGGTCGATTTTATTTTTTTCAGGGTGATCTTTCAGGATGTTTTCCTGTAATAGTTAAAACTACACCTGTAACCAAAAACCAACTGGGGCTTGCGGGAATTCTGAAGAGCATGATTCTGAAAAGACCGTACCGGCAGCACGTGTGTGGGCCATGAGATTAGTAGCTTAAGATTCTTTGACTGAAAAAATGATAACGTAATTTCAAAATGTTGGTATGAGGAACTTCTGTTTTAGTCTATCTTTTAAAGGACAAGCCTCTGCAATGTCAGAGTGGCTACAAATTTAAAGGTTTTTTTTTTATATTTTACAGGGTTAGAAGCTTTTAAATGTGTTTTTAACGTAATTTTCTCATTAGTTTGTGAGACCGTTGGGATGAGTGTTACTCTCTACCTACTGAGTATAAATAGGTAGTCGAGGGTTATCATTCTGTCCTCTTTTGATACTTTTAGTAGATGATACACGGGTGGCCATTTTAGGGTTAAGTATACAAAAGCAAAAATTGGTACCTTTAAAATTTCGTTCTCTTTTTTTATAAAAACGATGCCCTATACTAGGAATTTCTCCTGTATCGTGGGTGCAAACATTCAAGCTCACGTACTCAAACAGCCGGACCCGGAACAAGTACCTGTAGGCCATATAAATAGTTGTTCCATGCGGGATTCGAGCCCACGACACGTGGGGCAGCAGTAAATCGGTCAGCCGTCAAGCCGGTCTGTGTGTCGTCTGTAACCATCTGCTCGTTTGTCAGTCTGCTCGTCTGTCCGTCTGCCCGTCTGCCCCTCTGATAGTATGTCCGTCCAGATGCTACATCAGTCATGTGTTTAGGGTTCTATAGGCAAATGGCAAAATCGAAACCATCTTAATCCCGTCTCATCTAACTGACCTTCCGATTTTGTCACTGCCATTTTACTTGGAGACAAATGCTGCAATCATCATCGTCCTGCTCTTTTTTCCTTTTTTTCCGAGGTGGAAAATCCTCATGGATGTCCTCCTGTCCATCCCAGGGATGGGAAAAGGGGTTTGTCAGACTCATACTGACTAAAAACCACCCTGGGGCTCCATCTTATACCTACACCGGGGGTAGTGGGAACGTACGATCCTTCCGCAATATCATCCTCCTACCCTGATCCCAACCACGACCTTCCTTCCAAATTTCATCGATATGTTGCCAGTCCCCGAGTAAAATGGCCGTGATCAAATCGGACGGACAGAAAGATAGGACGGGATTAAAATGCCATTTAGCTTTAGAACCGTAATAACATGACACAACAGCAACCAAGAACAACTTCAAATATCTCCGCTGTCCTGCATAGATACTTTTTCCATTTGGCGTACGTAATCCAAACAACACACAACAACAACAACAACAACCAACGACAACTTTTAATACTCCAACCTGCATACATACTTATTCATTTCACCGCCCGTACCTCCGTATCTAGCCGTTTCCATTGAATGTGGTCGGAATGAACGCGAAATAAAATTACGTGAATTGATTGAACCATACCACTTTGTGATACGGAAAAAGGATAACATTAGCCTTCTCCTTGCTTTTGATAAAAGATACATTTATTTTCATTTGGCGTTGACTTGTGTTCAAAAGAAATGTACGTTTATTGTTCCGAATAATGTCTTGATTTTGTATTTTGGTGACGTCAAAGGGTTGGTTTAAAATGTTGGCTTTTTTTGTTATTTGAATATCGTAAATTTATCTCAATTTCTTTTTTAAGCCCGCTTTGTACCTTTTCATGTTGTATAGTGTTTGTGTTTGTGTTAGTGAGGTGAATTATGGTTTATTTATGGTTTATCTGTTCGATATCAAAAAGAATACGACCTTTTGGATATTGTAACAACGTCTTACAAGTATCGACGTGGGTTTTGCGGATACTACCGCTGTTGGGCAGACCACGCGTGGATTATAATAGTAGTAGTCTTGTTTGACTCCTTGTGGTCACTTCTAGTGGTCACAAATGTAACTGCTGAGAGTGTGGTCCTGCAGCCTTATTACAGCTCTTGCAATGGCAATGCCTTTTATTTCGACAATTCTGCAGTATTTATTGCGTTATTTATGTTGTAGATCAGATGAATTCTTCCAACATGGGTTACTAATATCTTTCAAAACCCTTTGGATTTTGATAACAAGTATATCACGCAGTGGGGATACTGATTTCAATAGGTACTAAGTCCTTTTAGTAATTCTCGGAAGCTGCCCGGAGTTTGAATTTCCCATTAGCTCAATTCAGATTACGTGGAACTGATAAGCTCTAAGCGTTCTCTACCTTTATCTTTGAGGAATACAAGCAAAGTGCTTCGCAGTTTTAGAGTTTGTAAATACACTGCATTAAACCCTGGAGAGAGGCAGCTCACGCCTGGTGACCGAGACCGTTACGCGGACACTGCTGGCTAAACAAAGATGTCTACACATTAGACTTAACGAATAGTCCTCCTTGCAGGGCATGCATGGAGTATGAAGTAATATGTACATCACCAAAATACGAACCAAGACTCTGGAATCACGAAAGTCCCTAGCGGAGGCCCTGAGCAGTGGAAAGCTTAACCTGTTTCTGAAGGGAAGTGGGGTGTGTGGGCTCTGAGTAATCAGGTTGGGAAACCTAGTCTCATTCTCATTTAGTTATTCTATTTCACGACGTGCTAAAGTGTTTTTTTTTTAAACCTTTTTAAAGGGATAAATTTCATTTCATTGTTTCATCATTCCATTTCATCATTTCATTTCATCATTCCATTTCATCATTTCATTTCATCATTCCATTTCATCATTTCAATTCATCATTTTATTTCATTATGTCATTTGATCAAAACTGAAAATGCAACTCCTTGAACAGAATGGCTTGTTTAAGTAAAAGATTAGCTTACTAAGCGGGAGTGACGAGCTGCTAACTTACCTGCACACACTAAGTTAAAGTTAGTCTCACAACAAGTTTAAGCTGTCGTAATTTTGTGGTAGTAGCTTTAACTTAGACCGGTTGCCAGATATTTGCTGAGTTTGACGATTGTCTTAGATGTTTACTTAGAATAAGCTTAGAATGTATTCCGAATTCTCTATTTATTCTTTAAATTTTGGAAAATTCACTGTTATTCACTATTTTTGTCTAATGGTCGGAAGCGCTACTGATCAGCATGAGGTTTTGGGTTTGATTCCCGAGTCGGGCAAAGTGTTATTGGGTTTTTCCACCTGGAAACCCTGAGTCTTGATTTGAGTCCGATGATGGCAATACGCTCGCCTGTTACTTGGGACTTAAACATAACTGGTGAAATGTGAGCGATTATTAGTAGGTACGCCTCTGCCTAATCTTTCTGGGATTACAGGCATGATGTTATTTGTCCCACTGTTATTTGAAATTTTTTACACACTGGTTTAATTAAACGCATAATGCAGTCAGTCTAGCATGTGTAAATAATAAATAAATAATGCTGGAAAATCCACACAGCATCATCTAGCCCCAACCTAAGCAGAGCTTGTGTTATGGGTACTAGATGACTGATATACTTAATACAATACATTTCACAGATATATATTTTTTATTATACATATAAGATATCCAGAACACCTGGAACAAATCTTTGTCGTACAAACATTTGTCCCAAGGCGGGAATCGAACCCGCAACCTCTTGCGTCGCAGGCGGACCTGCGCCCGCTGCGCCACATCAGTCGTCAAACCGTAAACAGCCTGGAAACTGGGTATGTGTCCGGTTGGCGGCAATAGGCTCGCCCCTATTACATACGACTTACATACAAGTGGTGCTTGCTGGGAGAAATGCTTTACTGGGAGTAAAAGATAAGGATTTACTGCCGTTTCGCATGCCACTGGTCCAACGTAAATTAATAAGTATTCTTAAGGGTTAATTTCGCATAACAAAAGACACCCACTTCTCTATTTAGTTAAGACTTTTTACTTAGCCCTATTAACAATATTAATGTTGTTGCAAATAATATAAATCAGCCTTTTAACCATTCATCTCATTGTGCTAAAAACCCCACTCCTCTCTTTGTAATTAAGTAACAAAAGCTAAGTAATTATGCAAGGAACGAAACAATCTACTAGGCAAATGTATGGAGTTAGATTTGATGGAAGAGGCTGCAGTGAAGCACCTTCAAAGATAAACAGAAGAACTATCAAGATAGTCATTGTGACGTCAGTTAGAACAAAGCTCTGTTTTGTTCCAATAAGAAGAATTAGATGGAAATCCATGCCCTTGTTTTGCATGTAGATGCTCTTCTTCTAGAAGCAATTTTTATTTCTTCGGAGCAGTAGAAAGAGACAGTAATCGTTCAACCTCTCTCTCTTCTCTCCTCTCTTGACTTACTCACATAGTTAAATGGGAGAACATTTAACTATGTATATTAATAACTAAAACAAAATTTCTCCAAATCTAGTCCAATAGGCTTTGTCAATACACTCACTGAAAATCCCTAAAACCAAGATCTATCGCTTCTAGCTCTTTAGTTCTCTTCACCGCTATTTTGCTAGTGACATCGGCGGGCGTGGGTTAATTCCATTAAAAGATTAACAAACCGCAGGAGCGCTGAGATCGCCCGCTCAGGCCATGCAAATGAGGGGGTTGGGGGGGAGGTAGACGCATTAGCCAGGCCGCACACCGGAGACACATGCCACACGCATGCAACATCCACGTGGTCACAATGATCTGTACATTTTTTTTCGCGCTGTTGCTATTTCAAAAGTGACTCTTATCCCTCCGTGTCTCGGAAAATTTATTGAGATGAGGAGCACGTGGCTATATAATTACAGCTACATGGGTCGATCGAAGGTTAAGCTAAGCTTGACGAGGCCAGCCTATCGATAGGTGGCCGTTCATTACATATCGAGAGTCCATCGTGCTTTGGGAAGCACCTTAAACTGCTGGACCCGGCTGTCGTGTATCTTTGCCAATCGTTTCGGGAAGACAGAAGCCTTGAAATCTGGCAACGATTCTAACCAAGGGGTATCGTAACCCAAGTAGGACTGGAGAGGTCAGGTAGGCAGAGATAAATGGGCAAGAAACTCCATACTTACTCCTTTATAATCATCATATGCCTAGCCTTTTCCCAACTATGTTGAGGTCAACTACCAGTCTTACTGGATACAGCTGAATACCAGTATTTTACATGGAGTGACTGCCTATCTAACATCCTCAAGTAGTTACCACGCTACACGATATCTTTTGTTAAGATTGGTTTACTTTCGGGCCTTTGAATACCCATAACGACTGTCAAAGATCAAAACTTACTCTTTTAAAATATAAAATCAAAAATGGCGAATAGCGTTGAACACATTTTAATGTGCGGTGTGCGGCCTGGCTTACAGTGTGTTACCACCACACGATCAACCGTAGCATTGTGTTTGGTGAAACAGAGCCTTGAAAGCCTCCTTATGTGGGTAGAATAGGTCTCAATTATTATATCAAACCTGACACGATAGTCCAATCTTGTTAGGCAAGATCGGGGTAAAGGGTATACAATGGTAATGGAAACTGTCATTCGACTGTTGCTGAGCAATATTTGAACGATCCCAGTAATCATCACAGGGTTTTTCTCTGTACAGATAAGAGAGAAGTAAAATACAAAACTTTAATTTCTTGATTTAGATGATTAGAAGAAGTTGGTGATAGACTTTGAAACAGTTTTTTGTGCACTACAAATGACACCCAATAAAAATACGTGGAGCATCATCCTTCTTCCCTTATCTCAGTTTGTTTATAGCCGGTGTACCACATTGTATTGACTTTCGTGGTCTCTTGAGAGTCATACTCGTAGCTCTAAGAAGACGTCATACGACAAAATGTGGACTCACATTGTAACTTGTTATTTTTTTACTGTTGAAAAGAAAATGATGTTAAATCAGGACTCAAATCACACTCAAAGTTTAGATTTTCTCACCATATTTTTGTCGCCAGACAGTGTAGGAGCGATGTTACTTTTATCATAAGTAAAGCCTATTGTAACACACCATTTAGCTCTAAAAAGTTTGTACAATCAAGATTCTATACAATTCTAAGCTTTTACACTGCACTGCGTTCGGTTTCTATAAAATAATGCCAAAAACTGCATATCTCGTGATTGTGAAGGGTCTTAGCATTTTAAAAACCTCGAACCCCACCCCACTTTCGCGAGATATACAGTCTCTTAACGGACAATTATTATTTAAAAACCTTTACGAAAACCTCAAACTGAGTGGTCGGGTATACTCTCTCTGCCCGTAAAAGCTGTTTTAATTCATTGATTAAATTCAGTCCGCGATACTTTGATGCAACATTTCAGTGAGATACTGAAAACCGCAATACTTTCAGCGCTTTGTCCAGCGCCGTGTGAGTGCACATTAAAGCGCTTAAAGCGACGTTTGGTTATGTTCGCGGCTAAAGGGACCTGATATTGAAGATAGATAATAGTTTTTTGTGGTAGAGCTTGATGGAGATTCTGAAAATGCTTGAAAATAAAGCATGGAACGAAATCCAGCTCTTAATTTATAAGCCTTAATACAAACTATTTGAAAAAATATGTATAAAATATTTCTTTTAATGAAAATGGATACGCTTTTGAAGTTATTTTTCTATATTTGTCACGTAAATCGTTAATTGACTGGCAAGACATTACAATCAAATATTGTTTTTGTTTTGTGACGTCAGAAGATACTGCTATCTTGTCACGAATCTGCTTACAAATCCGCCATTTTTCGAGGTTTTAAAATATTTATTTTTATTGTGACATATTTTAAGGGGGTGTGGACTCCTTGTGAGTCAATGCTGCACTGATTCTTGTTCATAAGTTAAATCGCGTGGACAATTGTAATCATTCCGTCGTCGCGACGACCCCGTCAATGCCCTGCCCCCGACCCTTTGCTAGAGCCAGTCCACAAAGCTGAAACGGTAAATGTTTAAAAATGCTCCTAAATAATATATCTATTTGATCCATTCCGTCCTTTGCTGTCCTCTCTCAGCGACGTCCTAAGCCGAGGCTCGTACCCCGCAGGGGGTGCCCTTAGTGATTGGTCGCTTAGTTTTTAAGTTTTTACGCCCTGGCTGGAGGCCTTAATTTCTAATTAAGCCCCCCACAGGAAATTTCAGCTAAGCAGTAGATATTCCTAAAGGATAAACTGCGAGATGCCCTATTAAAAAAGAACAAAACAATTGTAATATAGCGATGTAGGTTACAACAGTTTTAGTTTGTTTGTGTCGGGATATATGTCACCATACATCGAAATTCCAAGTTTAGAGAAATCTTAAAAACCTGTGATATATTGTATTTAAAAAAAAATGTCTTTATTAAACGCCCCTTTGTCAGTCACGACGTCCGTAGTTCAAGTCCTTGTTCAAAGCTTAGTGTGTAATATTAATACAAGGGTAATATTCAGTCAAAGAAGTTAATTTAAGTTTACAAGCAGCTTACCTGCAACTACTTTGAATATAATTAATGCTGTTAGTATGCTAGGTAGTCAACACTTTACGTCATTATCTTAAATATGACTATCGAACGTAAAAAGTTATTAGGATACACAATATAAACGCAAATTGTTAGTGTAGTGAAAACATGCATATTTTTACCCCAAAAAGCTTGTTTGAATGTATAGAGGCCAGCACAAGCTACCCCAATGTGTAAGATTTTCCCAATAGAACATAAACCTTATTTCTATTACGATAAAGTTGAAATAATATCAAACAAATCTGACACATTGGGGTAGCTTGTGCTGGGCTCTGTACATGCACACCTTTTCAATTTCCCTTTTATTCTTAGTTTAATTCAAATCTTATATATATATAAATCTCGTGTCACAATGTTTGTCCTCAATGGACTCCTAAACCACTTAACCGATTATAATAAAATTCGCACACCATGTGCAGTTCGATCCAACTTGAGAGATAGGATAGTTTTTATTTCGATTTTTGACCTTAATATTTTTTTAATTGCAAATTAAACGTTTTCCTCTAATAAGTTCCATATATTTCTAACAGATGGCAGTGTAACTCAACTTTTGAGGTGGGACGAAGTTCGCTGGGACAGCTAGTGTTATATAAAATTCTCGTGTCACGGTGTTTGTAATTAAACTACTCCGAAACGGGTTGACCGATTTTCGTGAAATTTTGCGTGCATATTGGTAAGGTCAAAGAATCGGACAGCATCTATTTTTCATCCCCCTTAATGTTAAGGGTAGGCACAACATTTTTTTTTTTTTTGTCTTATTATGGCAAAACATTGCACAAACTATACCATGAGGATGAATAAATGGCAACATACAAAATGTATTTATGAGTCAGATGTAAGTGGAGACGACGGGAGGGAAGTCTTAGAATGATGGTGATGACGGTGATGGTGTTCAGAAAGGTCAGGTACATACTTTTGACGACCGATGTGGCGCGGCGGGCGAAGGTCCGCCTGCGACGCAAGAGGTTGCGGGTTCGATTCCCGCCTTGGGACAAATGTTTGTACGATCTACAAATATTTGTTCCGGGTGTTCTGGGTATTTCTTATGTATAATAAAATATATCTATATATGTAATGTATTGTATTAAGTATATCAGTCATCTAGTACGCATAACACAAGCTCTGCTTAGCTTGGGGCTAGATGATGCTGTGTGGATTGTCCAGCAATATTTATTTCATTTATTATTTTATTTATTTATACAACTCACAACCAGCATGACCAGACTGCGTGTATGACCAGACGTATGAATGTAAACGAAGCAAAAGGATTATGTATGGATTTTAACATGTGGCGTTCTGTAGTTTCTGGCTACCCCCATGGAAAAATGGCATGAGTTTATATATGTATGTATACTATGATGTATTTTACAAGTTCAAGGACCTCTGTAAACGACCCCTAGTCACTAGATAATCCACAACATCAGGTTTAACGAACCAACAAAATAAATTATCAGTACTAAAACAAAAGCTGTTTTGACGAAAAATCATGTAACTAACTTGGCTCAAAGAAAAACATACTATATTTTATAATATTTCCATTCATATAACTAAGATTTTTCTCGTGTTAACATGAAAACCAAAAATATTTCAGTACATTTTCTTTGTAATATTCGCGCAATATTTTGTATATGTCGTGAAATATCATATTAACACAAGGAATTTCCATAAAAATGATATCTTGTAGCCACAATATGTTAACGTAATATTCGGTTCGTGGGGATAATAAAAAAACGGTCACGTAATTATGTACAATGGCGGTTTGGTGCTCGGGTTCTGTATAAACATATTATTTTTGTCTACGATTAACATGACACAATTTTAATACTTTTATGACATTTTCTATGAGAAAGAAAGAAAGAAAACTCATTTATTTGGGACATGCACAGATACTAAAAAAACACCAAAGAAAAAAGGAACTAAAATGTAAACAATAAAAAATAACATAAAAAATGTAACCAGGACCTGTGTGAGGCCAGAAAGGCTCCTATCTCAGCATACGCTACGATATTTTAACACGGAGTAAAAAAACCGCAGTGCTGTTACTAATCACTGTAAAAATGACTTAACTTGCGCTACTATACGGTACGGTATTACTTTTAATTAGCTGCATTGACTTGACAGGATCGAATGTCACCTAAGCCACTAAAACATGAAAAATACTAGTGTGCCGAAAATAAAATAACTTACAAAGTAGATTCTTGGATAGTTTATTACAATACTTGACTGACTGACGACCAACCGTGACTTGACAACAATGTTTGTAAACGCACCCACGACACAGGAAAAAATCCTAGTATGGGGCACCGTTTTTTTTTAGGAAGAAGACGAATACCAGGCTGTCTAACATCGTTTTGAAAAGGTTAGGCAGATAATGAAAAAAAAAACTTAATTAATCATCAACTGTCATTCCTAAAAAAACCATCTCTATGGCATCCTGACGACCTATGTGGCGCGGCGGGCGAAGGTCCGCCTGCGACGCAGGAGGTTGCGGGTTCGATTCCCGCCTTGGAACAAATGTTTGTTCCGGGTGTTCTGGGTATTTTCTATGTATAATAAAAAGTATCTATTTATGTAATATATTGTATTAAGTGTATCAGTCATCTAGTACCCATAACACAAGCTCTGCTTAGCTTGGGGCTAGATGATGCTGTGTGGATTGTCCAGCAATATTTATTTATTTATTATTTATCCTACCTGACATTATTCATAAAACTCACGGGACCCTAAAAAACCAACACAATATTAATACATCCTACCGAATGGATGTTCGAATCAATAGATAAGCGATCGCCAACCATTTGTCGTTGCTAATAATACCCCGCTCTTCTGCCAGACGTTGATAAACGATGTGCCGAAGGTTGGCTGCCTGTCAACAAGTTCGTCTTGCAATATTTTTTAACTGAGATCGTGAAGACTTGATGTTTTATCGTTCATGGTTTTTTTTCGGGTATAAGGATAACTTTCTGATCGATTCAAGATAAATTTTTGCTTTTAAAGTAATTGGTCTTAGTTGGTATTATGGTGCGCAGTAAATGGTCTCTTTTAGGATTTAAGAGATCATTAAGTGTAAGAAAGAAATAAAAAATGGGTCTCCAGAGGAAATGTTTGTTATTAAATAAAAACTAAAAAAACCACTTTTTATAGAAAATCCATCTAAAAAATAGAAAATAAAATTTAATAAATTCGGATTAAGAAACGTGTAAATAAGAAACAAATGTATATTAATGGAAAAAAGTGTGGGGTGCTTAGTTTTTATTTAAACTATAATTTATTTTTCATGTTTAAGTGTTGGATTTTCTGTAAAAGCGTGTTTTTTTTTTGTTTTTTTTAACTATTATTTATTTTTCATTTTTAAGTTGAATTTTCTGTAAAACTGTTTTTAGTTTTTTAAACTATATTTTTTTATATCGAATTATTGCATTGTTATCGGTCTTTGACAGGTATGCAAAATTTGAATGAAATCTGACCGTTTAAAATGGGTCAAAATAGCGTCCTAGGAGTCGGTTACAAACAAACAAACATACAAGTGAAGCTAATATAAAGCGTATAAAAAAGCATATTGTAATGACAGCAGTAAGTAAATCATTTGCGTAAATTTGATGTTGTTTTCAGATGTATTGCTGAAGAGTTTTTTGCGCCACTTTTCTTTGGTTTCGGGGGTCTCTTTGTGCCATGTTTGACGTTTAAAAAGTGCTGATTCTCAGCTTAATTTGAATAAATTAATTTTGATTCTGATATTGACTTTGCTCAAAAGTCGAACCGACTTTGTGGTCGGCTTCCAGTTTAACCGTATTCAGCTGAATACCAGTATTTTACATGGAGCGAATGTCTATTTGACTTCCACAACCCAGTCACTGGGCAACACGATAGCCCTTGGTGTGACTGGTTGTCAGATTTGATGTGGTAAATAAAAAAAAAAAAGTACTGATATAAAGTACTTTTATTTGCATAAAAGTACTTTACATCAAATTCCTAAAGTATTCTAAACAAAATTTATATATTTAATATTTTCTCGACAAGATTTTCAGCGACCTCTAACAGCTACTGTAAATCTTTCCACCTTATGATTCACTATAGGGGAACAAAAAAACAATACGTATTAGTTTCCCCAAGAATCCCTATCAGAACTCAAGGGAGTATTAATTTCCTTCGATTGATGTTCCAAGGTTAATAAGAAAACGTTCGCCTCAGTTTCCGAGAAATCTGAAACGTGAATTCAAGATATACCAACATTTACTTAGAAAAGGACTTTTAAAGGTTTCTTACTGTTCAGGTATTTATTTTGCTCTGTTTTGATCTTAATGTTGATGTACAAAACAAAATGTATTAGATGTAGTACTGAGAATTGAACGGGTATTTATTTTGTTTGTCAGAATTTATTTAGTTGTGTTTGGACCTCAATGTTGATGTTAAGAACAAAATGTATTAGATGTATTACTGAGAATTTGAGTGGGACTTAAATCTGGTAGATTTTCCTATGGAAATGATTAACTTTTTGCCACAAACATTCATCATTTTATGACATAGTAACTTAGGTATAAACTATGTATTGCCACATAGTGGCATCGTCCGCCCGTTACACTCCCTCGCTAATAAGGAAAGTTCGTAGACCTTGAGACACACTAACAGGGCCTGATGATCACTCTCCGCCAGGAGAGCAATAGGGCCACCAGCACTGATCGCAAACACAGACCGCCGTCATTCCATCCTCGACGAACCCGTCAATGTCCTTCCTCCGACCTTTTGCTCGAGCCAGCCCGCGTCTAGCCAGTAACTGTTTAAATAAGTCCTCCATTTAGTTTTTCGTGGCAATGCTGCCAGCCTTCTGGGCACTTTGCCCGTTGACAACGATGCGGATGAATTTTTTGATGCCCTATGATTATTTATTTTATTTTATTTCTTCATATATTAACAATTTTAATGAAATAAATTTAGTCCTCTAAATAATAATTATATCTATTAGATCCAACCTGTCCCGATGCTGTCCTCTCCCAACGATTAGTCACTTAGCTTTTAAGTTTTTTACGCCCGGTCTGGAGACCTTAATTTCTACTTAAGTCCGCACAGGAAAGTTCGGTAGACATCCCTGAAGGATACACTGCGAGATGCACATTCAAAAAAACGAAAAAAAAATGCTACTTGCTACGATCCTTATCTACTCCTTTTGCTTGTTTGCGTTCATACATCTGGTCATACACGCACGCCAGTTGAGAGTAGGCCACGCACCTAAAGTTTCTGAAGAACGTCACCAATAAGGACAGTACCTTTTTTGGGCGTCCCCTCCTGGCGATTTCAGTTAAATCTGATTATAATTTTAAGATAATGCAAGATCCATACGATTATTACAAAGACATGAAAAAAAACCTTTTGTGCTGTAAATAAAATACCTACTAAGTAGATTCTAGTACAGTTTAGTATAGTACCTTGCTGGTTATTTTATTTATGGACCACTATAGTGATTTTTTCTGTTTTTTTATGTGACATAATTATGTTCTGTCAACTGTTGAGCATCTGAAGGATCTAAAACTAGTTAAGAGCGACTATAAAACCAAAATAGGAAATTATAATTTTGATTTAAAATTGAAAAAAAGGCAAGACCAATGTACTTATTTAATTTAAATTCCTTTTCCAAGTACCCGATGGTAGGCTATAAAATGAAAGTATGAAATAATCAAGTAATTTCGAAGTTGCCTCTTATTTAAATGTATATTATAATGTATCGCGGCGGGCGAAGGTCCGCCTGCGACGCAGGAGGTTGCGGGGTCGGTTCCTGCCTTGGGACAAATGTTTGTACGATCTGCAGAGATTTGTTCCGGGTGTTCTGGGTATTGGCTATGTAAGGTTATGTAATGGTATAAGTTCGAGGAAGTTTGTCATCTTCTGACACATGACGCGGGAATAACAGAACAATTTTTACCTCGTAAATCGGGTGTGTGTAAGGGTGTGTGGGTGAAAAAGATGTCTGTCTTTGTACGCACTCTTAATATTAGATTCACTGACACATCTACTACATGTATTATTCTTCTCCATATTTCCTTTAAGGAAAATCAGATCATTATTAAGAGAACGTTTCATAGTCGTTTTATTTTCCCTATTGTGTGGTATCATGAAGTGTGTATGAAGTGTATGTTCATACGGATAAAACGATTGAGTTTTGGTTGAGGTTTGACGACCTATGTGGCGCATCGGGCGAAGATCCCGCCTGCGACGCAGGAGGTTGCGGGCTCGATTCCCGCCTTGGGACAAATGTTTGTACGATCTACAAAGATTTGTTCCGGGTGTTCTGGGTATTAGCTATGTATAATAAAAAAAAAATCTATCTATGTAATGTATTGTATTAAGTATATCAGTCATCTAGTACCCATAACACAAGCTCTGCTTAGCTTGGGGCTAGATGATGCTGTGTGGATTGTCCAGCATTATTTATTATTATTTATACATTTATTATTGAGTGTACATTCATTACTTTTACATTTACGTATTTTCTGAATTATTAGGCAGATGTGTAGTTAGTAGACCCAAATTTCCCCAGTCCCTTGTAAGAGGGGGCGAGCCTATGTCCAGCAATGTCATGAATCCAGGCTGCTACTGAGAAATTCAAGATGGAAGAAACCAATAACACTTTGCCCAACACGGGAATCATTTGTAAGAATAACTAAATTAGGACACCTACGAACTAATATATATAATAGATTAATGTAACCCTTTGTACGTATTTATATTTATATAAACTCTTGAGTGGAGACCGCGACTCGGCAAACGTAGTGTAGGACGCCCTCTGACCAGGTGGGACGATGATCTGCGAAAGACTGCAGGCAGATGCTGGATGCGGCAAGCTGAAGACAGGGCGAGCCTATGTCCAGCAATGTCATGAATCCAGGCTGCTACTGAGAAATTCAAGATGGAAGAAACCAATAACACTTTGCCCAACACGGGAATCATTTGTAAGAATAACTAAATTAGGACACCTACGAACTAATATATATAATAGATTAATGTAACCCTTTGTACGTATTTATATTTATATAAACTCTTGAGTGGAGACCGCGACTCGGCAAACGTAGTGTAGGACGCCCTCTGACCAGGTGGGACGATGATCTGCGAAAGACTGCAGGCAGATGCTGGATGCGGCAAGCTGAAGACAGGGCGCTATGGCGCTCATTAGGAGAGGGCTATGTCCAGCTGTGGACTAGTATAGCCTGATTATGATGATAATGATGATTGTACGTGATATACGTACAATCATCACGTACATATTTCACTTACAAAGTAAGTGATTCTAGCCATGACCGTGAATTCGTAAAACTAACAATACAAACTTACATTGTATACCACCACTATATCAGACCGAAACTAATTATTTAACATACTCTCCCTTCACAAACCCTCCCTATAAATATGTTTGTTCGTTGATATATGGCTGGAGGGTGCAGCGCCAATTGATACTATATGTAGGTAGGTTTATATATACCATTATATTACATCACTCCTGTATTTCCATGGAAGGTAAGGCAGAAGTGTACTTACGTATGTTTATCATTCCTACATTTCACCCATTAACTTGAATGTAAAACGCTGATCCGAACATACATACCTACATTTGTGATATTAATTTCAACAATCTTTTATTTCAATTGACATTTTAATTGGCTTTTTCTATTTTCTTTTGTATGTACTAACTTTTAGATACTATTTAGAAGATCCTTAATGTTTATGCCTTATGTTTGACAAATAAATGATTTTGAATCTGATTTTTGATACACGCGTTCCCGAGAAAAGGGATCTTGACACAGATGGATGTCTATCCATCTGTGTCAAGATCACTACGTTGTCCGTATGTCTGTTTGTATATATGTCTATATATACAAACAGACATACGGACAACGTAGTGATTCTATAAGCATTCCGTTTTTTCCTTTTGAGGTATGAAACCCTAAAAATATCTTCATCAAAAACTTCCGCTTCTAGATTTCACAGTTCAACTCAAGACAGATACCCTTGCAACTATTTTAATACCGCAATTTAAATTCAATAGCCGTCCTTCCACCATCTACGTATAATAAATATCAACAACTACAGAGATGCGTGCAGCCACATAAACACCCCCCATGTAGTTACAGTCGCGGAATGTAAAGGTGAAGCAATTTTACATCAATATTAACTTGCACCGTGTATGACACTTAGATATACCAGCCTGTTACTGTCCCACAGCAGGGCAAAGGTCTCTTCTTATACAGATAAGGGACGAGCCTTTATCACCACGCTTGGCAATTTCAGACTTATATTTATCACTTTATCACTTTTTTTTCGTGCAGCCTGTGGGTGAATAGTTGATAGTTTTTCGGCCATCATGCGCAAGAGATGTGCATCTCTGCTACGCCGTGTTCGCGGCAGCCCCAACACCATTCTCGGAACGTTAGCTGATAGTTGGGACTCTCCGATCTTGGGGCGGTGGATACGGCTGCATGCAGTCAAGTAGACATTCTCAGTGTCGGCGTGCCTCACGCTTACAATAATAATGTTACTAACACTAGTTTATAAGCTTACACTGTTACTAACAAATATGGATTGTTTTCTGAAATAAATGTTTATTATTATTATTTATTAAACTTCCAGGTATTCTTACGATATTTTACCGCAACGATGTGACGAAGGTCTAATGATATATTACTAAAGGTACAGTAGTAAAGTGCGAGAAGTAAAGTTCTCACCACTAGGCCATCATATAGGACTGTTGACTGACCTTCTTTCAAATACCTACATTAGGAACAAAAGTGACAGTTAGGCAAGAAGACAAGGTGTCCTCTATCTGGAAAAGAATGTACAAATATAGTCGTAAATATAATTTACTAGCTGACCCGACAGACGTTGTCTTGTCAATGGCGCGAACTGTCAAACGCGCGATGTTAAAATAGTCATTAAGTTTTCTGAAATGTTCCAATTATCCGCGCATTTTTTTAAGTTTTTCTTTCCTTAAGAACCTTCTCCTTACAATAACAAACATTACAAAAAAGGAATTAGCGAAATTGTTCCAGACATTCACGCGTGATGCCGTGACCAAGGGAACAAGGATTCTTTTTGAAATATATAGATGACGCTCTCTAGTAATAGTTTGACTTTGTACAGTCACGAGCAATAACATAGAAACGCCCTCCAACTTCAAAGTCATGTAGCAACATTAAATCGCAAAAGTAAGTATGCTAACTGTGTCCAATAACTATGTAAACGGTAAATTGTGTCAAAATGATCTACACATTTTTATGAAATATTCGTTAACAACAGATTACCAAAAAAATATTTCAACTTTTAGTAACATAATTATGTACCTAAGGAAATTTCGAAAACATGGCTACAGTACAGTTTCGAAATTATGTAAACAATTACAAAGCAGCAGTTTTAAGCAGCTTGAGCTTACAAATGAGTCACAATTTGGGTTCAAAAGGAACCCAAATTGTGATTTTACCTTATTGACAAAATTGTGCATAAATTGTATTTTTTAATCTTAATATAATTTATTTATAGAATTTTACATTAATTTGCGTTATTCCATATTATGTTACAGAAAGGTAGCTAGTTGTCACAAACCACTTTTAACTGCACGCCATAAACAACAGCGACTACAATTTGCTCGAGAATATCTAAACTACGATTTTAGCAGTGCCATTTTTTCTGATGAAAAAGTGTTTGTTTCTTCTGCTGATGGACGTTTGTCTTTATGGCGCCCTAATAACACTCGTTATTAGGAACGAAATATACTGCCATCTAGAAGAAGTGGCCGGATAAGCTTCGGCGTTTGGGGCTGGATGGCAGCCAGTGGACCCGGTGAATTGGCCGAGATTAGTGGTCGAATGAATAGCGAGCAATATACCAGTATTTTAGACGAAGTTTTACTGCCTAGTCTGGAGGTATACTTTCCCAAACTGACGCCTATTGATTTTGTGCAGGACAATTCAGGGGTCCATAATTCTCGATTTACTCAGGCCTGGTTCAATCGCAACCGAAATTTCGTGAATTTGTTGCCGTGGCCGCCTAAAAGCCCTGACCTCAATCCTATTGAGAATTTGTGGGGTCTGATGGTCCAAGACTGGGACAGCAACCAAGTTAGAACCAGAGAAACCTTGGTCAGACACGTCCACGAGATATGGAATAGTTTTAGAGGCAATAATGTATGTCACAATATGGTTTCGTCAATGCGGGAAAGGTTGCAAGATGTTATAAACGCTGAAGGTGGCTACACAAGATTTTAATTAATTTAGTTACTGATGCCTCGTATTTAAAATTAACAATAGTTATGTGAAGCGATAGTGAATTATACTTGTGATTTAAAATCAATTACTACATATTGAAATAACGTTTGGTTTAAAGATAAACAACGCATAACTACGCTATTATATTGAATAGGCTTTATTAATAATGATTACGTTTGGTAACGAATTACAACACTGATTCTGTAAGCTCTTGTTTTATTGAAGTTGTAACCAATCACTATTTATTTATAAAACTATAATGTAATCTAATGTAAACTAACGATAAAGTAATAACTAATAAACTAAACTATATGTACTATAACTATGTATGTATATACCCTCGCATTGTATTTGTCGCTCAGCGAGCTATTTTCGGGGTTTTTCTTAGGGATAGGATCCGAAATAAAATAATAAAGCAAAGAAATATAAGTAGTGGACTGATACAGGCTGATAATGATTGCATTCATCATCACTGAATTCGTCCGATTCTGAAACCATTGTATTATACAAAGGTAAATGAATAAACTTAACAAAAACAGGAAAAAGTAGGTATACACTTTCAATGTCATTTTAATGTATCCATGACTATTTCAATAACACGTTTACATTTGTATACATGTTATAGAAATTGTCATGGATACTTAAAAATTACATTGGAAGTGTAAACTTTTTACTGATTTTGCTTCGTTTACATTACTGTGAAACCAATGTATACCCAGTTTTGACACAGTTTGATGGTTAGTTAATTTAGAAAAAAATGTCGTACACAATTTTTTTAAATGGTAGAAGTTAAGATATTTTAGAAAATGTGACAATGTTTATATGTTATTGCTCGTGACTGTACAGCATCGTATCTCTCACACATACCGATGACAGTTTCTGTCTAAACTTTGTCAGGCCATTGTAACTCCTGGAAACTGTATTTACATAAAGCGTTTGGTCGACTCTTCACGTGACCAGAGGGCTGGCCTTATTTTTGGCCAAAGAATCAACATTGCCGTTCAACGTGGCAATGCTGCCAGCCTTCTGGGTACTTTTCCCGTTGACAGCGATGCGGATGAATTTTTCGATGCCCTGTGATTATTTGTTTTATTTTATTTCTTCATATATTATTATTAATAGTCATAAACACATAACTTACCACCTGTATTCCCCAAAGAGTTACGCAGTGGAGTACCTATAGTACTCGTACATCTGCATTTCGTCAGATTTGTTTTAAGAAACAGTATTTATAAATCGTTAAACTGTTTTTTTCGGTGAGTGTACGTTCGCACTATAGATATGCGTACAATCACGACAACACCCTTGTACCCTAGCGGTATGTGCAATGCAATTTTGTTGATTGTCCAGTGTTAGCCGGGTGACCAGTTTGATAAACTCTCTCTCAGGAATCATTTTGTCTCCCCAAATTTTGTATTAGAGTGAATATAATTTGTGGGAGCTTGGGGATACTGGGCGTCATTTTGTTTCCCCTAATTTTTTAGGCACCTAAATAAGTGTATCATTTAGAATTAATTTGATTATTATTTTGCCACCAATTTATGGCACCATTACAGACAAGTCCAGTTTGCTTTTCCAAATTCTGATACTTGTTTTCCTTTTAATAAAGTACAGTTAGAATAAAAAGTAACTAGGAGCTCGTGGCTAAATAAAAACAGCCGCACGGGTTGATCATAGGTTAAGCTACTCTTGCCGTAGTGAGTTTCTGGATGGGTGATCGTTCGTAAGATATCGAGACTCCTCCGTGCCTCGGAAAGCACGCTAAGCCGTTGGTCCCTACTGTCATTTTGTAGATCTTTTGAAGACGTTACAGGTATTCAGAAGCCCGAAAGTCTGATAACTTGTCTTACCAAGGAGTATCGTCTTGTCCAGTAACTGGATTGTGGAGGTCAGATAGGCAGTCGCTCCATGTAAAATGCTGGTATTGTGCTGCATCTGGTTAGACTGGAAGCCGACCCCGACATAGTTGTAAAAAGGCTAGGCAGATGACGATGAATATTGAAGTAGGTAAAAGATAACTCACCTGATATATTTTTATCTTCATAAAGAGAGTGAGTTTATTTTTATCTGAAACGGCAAAGCATAAAGTTACCAAAATATCAACAACTCAATTTGAGAAATTTCCAAAGTAAGTAGGTACCGTTTAGTTAAATGTAATACTTGAAATTTTGTTACGAAATTGGGTCTCGTTATTTTGTTTGTCGATACGAAACCTTTCAAAATTCGTTATCCTTGTTACCTTTAGCTGTGTATAAAGTTTATGTCTAAAATCATGGATCATAACATAACATTACGCCTGTATTTCCAGATAGTAAGGCAGAGTTGTACTTACAGTACACTTACATTTCTATTTTATTTTCTTATTTTATTTTATTTGGGAAAATAAACGGTTACACATTACAATATGGTTAAGAACTTATAAGTAAAATAAATAAATAATGCTGGACAATCCACACAGCGTCATCTAGCCCCAAGCTAAGCAGAGCTTGTGTTATGGGTACTAGATGACTGATATACTTAATACAATACATTACATAGATATTTCTTTTATACATAGCAAATACCCAGAACACCCGGAACAAATATTTGTAGATCGTACAAACATTTATCCCAAGGCGGGAATCGAACCCGCAACCTCCTGCGTCGCAGGTGGACCTTCGCCCGCCGCGCCACATAGGTCGTCAAAATGGTAGTATAAATGTGTAACCAACAACATTTTCCACATAATATAAAAAAGATAAACTAAAATGAACATCGTGCGATATAAAGTACATGGACTATAGATTAAGTTATGTTTAAGAGAGTGAGCCTATTGATTTCAACCGGGCACAAATCCTGACTACAAGCTACTATTTTATTTTAATTGGCGGTATTAAATTATAATTAAGAGTTCGTTGTGTGCCGAGTTCGAAAGTTGTATAAATATTCTCCGAAGGGTTAGGCAGAGATGAAGCTATACTAGTTAAGGACACCCACATTTCGCCAGTTATTGTTTAAGTCCTATTACATGGGACTACGGGCTGTTACTGGAAAATTACAGATGTAAAAATCCAATTACGCTTTACCCAAACCGTGAATCAAACCCAGGACCACATGCCAAGCTATAGCACTTTCCACTACAAAACCAAAGAGGTAATGAAAACCTCTTTTTTTAAATACAATATTAAACGTAAAGTCGAGTATTAAAAAAAATATATTATTAGTAAAATATTGAAGTCGTAATATGTATGTTTATTTGTGTATATATTCTTTGTAGGTATTATATGTACAGTTTATAATCTATATATATATCTTTTTTTCTGTTCCCTTTTCTTTTAAGAAATTGCACCTATCATTGTTTGTCTCTGCATCACCTAAAGGTTGAATGGTAGAAAATGCCTATGACATTCAGTCCGCCTCTGTACTTTTGTGTGCTTAAACAACAAAGTATTAAACAAATAAAGAAAAAAAGAAACAAAGAAAGAAAGAAACAAAGAAAGAATGAAAGAAAAAAAATAATTAAATAAAAAAAGCCTACTTGCGTCAAAGTTCTTTTGCTGCCACTACTTCAAATCAGAGGGTGACCCCTGTAGCCGCAAAACGATATATCTTATACATATTGCATTACGCGATTCTTGAACAGATACACTACGCAATCTTATTTATGTTTCCTGTATTGAGCAGGTAAATAAGTAACGGTACAACAATTAATTCAACAGAAGGGGATTTTTACGTAAAAGTAATGTTTTTTGTCGAAATCATTCATTGCTATTAATTATTTAGGATACAAATACAAATACAAAATCTTTATTTCTGTATCAAAAAAGTTTTACATAAGTTGGTGATTGGAGCCTCCTTTTAAGCAAGTAATGCCTGTATTAGGACACTCCGCTCTTCTACATCAATATAAAATAAATAAAAAACTTAGATTTAACAGCATGCTTGAGTATTTGTGAGAGTTTGAATGTGTGTTAGTGTGAAGTGAGTACATGTGTGTGTGTATGTGTGTTAGTGTGAGGGTGTATGCATGTGTGTGAATGCGTGTATATGTATGTGTGTTTCATTAAGTGTGTTTTGATAATGCCTCAGTGTCTGCATAATTTAGTGACTTTATCCAACTGGTTAGAACTTTTTTACACTCGTGTAATTGTTTACTGTGTATATATATCTTCTTATTAATTCTATTATAAAGTTGACAGGCTAGTGTACTGTACTGAATGGCGGCAAATGTACCTTTAATACACACATCCACATTTTGCAAGTTATATTTAAGTCCCATGTAATATGAGGCGAGCCTATTGCCATCAACTGGAAACAAATCCAGACTCCGGGCTGTTACTAATATATTCAAAATGGAAAAACCCGATAAAATTAAGTCCGATCTGGGAATCAAGTTCAGACACGCTGCACGTCCATTCATCTGTCTGACAGTAAGTAGGCCGTACCTCGTGAACCGTAATAGGTAGACATAAATGTCATTTTTATAGAGTTTGTATATTACTATTCCCGTTATTACCTAAATAAATGATAAAAATTAATAATAAAATACAAGAAACTTGGCCTTTTGGACATGGTACGGGATCCTTCGTCTTCGAGTTTGCACTTGCGGTCTTTTTATAACAAATTAATCATAACATTTAACAACAAAAGGTCACAAGTATAATAATCATAATCAAATTTGAGTGCCTATCCAATATAATTCCTCCCCATCTCAGCTATAAATAATAGTTTCTAAGCGAATGGATCCTCCATTCATTTTGTTACAATGGATCCTGATTCATTATTTTATGCGTTCATAAAACCCCGGTTATGATCTATCGGCTGTTACAATAAGTGGTTAAGTGGTAGGGAACTTTGTATGTCATAAAATATTAAGAAAATTATGGGTGAAATAATTTTGTTGATTAACATTGTAATATTGTTTATGGTGCTTTTGTAAACACGCTCTTATATAAGGTGTACAGACGCTTTATATCACGCCTCTATACCCCGAAGGGTAAGACAGAGGTGTACCTATAGTACATCTACATTTGGCCAGTTATGTGTCATATGGTGTGAAATTTCTTAAAGAGGATCTAACTTGAAATCGGTTCAAATAAGTCCGACTGCATATTTATGTTTGCATAACTAGGTAAAATGTAGGGATGGGCTATTTTTTTTAGCGTTTTCGGGATTAGTCCCATAGTGTTTTTATGTTAAACTTATTTGTATTCAACTATTTTATATGCTGCTCCGTTTGTAGTCATCTTGTCAACGCCAGCTGTCGCTGTTAACCAGCGCGGTGGCTCTGTCTAGCACATGAGTTGCAGAATTATGCTAAGTGATGTTAGTTAAGTAGTTTTGCGCGGATTTGACGCATATTTCCCAAATTGTTAATTTTTTTATAATCGCTTATACTATTTTTTATGTAGACGGTTGGCGCGGTGGACTTGGCGAATTTGGTTAGCGGATTGACTGCTGCGCTACGTGTCATGGGTTCGATTCTCGAATACAGGTAGTTGTTCCGGGTCTGGCTGTTTGCGTATCTGAGTTTGAATGTCTGTAAACGCACACACGATACAGGTGACATTTAGAAAAAGGATAAGTGTCTTAACAGACTGAGTTGTTGGTTTAGTGGAGCACGAGGTTCTGGGTTTGATTCCCGTGTCAAACAAAGTGTTTATGGGTTCTTCCGTTTGGAATTTCTCAGTACTAGCCCGGAGTACGGACTTGTCCTCGGTTCATGGCAAAAAGCCCGCCCCCTATTACATGAATCTTATGTGAGTGTACTATATTACATATGGGTGTACTATAGTTACGCCTCTACCTAACTCTTCGGGGATTTCAGGAATCATGTTATGTAGTATGTGTCTACTTAAGCTGGATGACACTGACATCTCACTTTACCCTTCAATCCACCCAAGATTTCATGGGGAGATTCTTACAGAATCGACTGGCTGCTTTTACTAGCTTCACATTCAGTACATGGACCAAAAACAGACCTATACATAGTTCCTCTGTTCGCTACTGTTTAGTTTCGATTCTCTTCTGTTTCGTTTTCAACGTTGCGCAAAGGTTTTAGAGCAATTGATTGCCCGGCGACATCCACTGAATAAAGAACAGAGACTATCTCCACATGCTCCGTAAAGGATTTTAGTTGGTTGTTTTGGACGACACCGTTGGCGCAGTGGTTGAGCCATCGCCTGCTGCGCCGCGTGTTGTGGGTTTCATCCCCGTACGGAACAAATATTTGTATGACCTACAGGTAGTTGTTCCGGGTCTGGTTGTTTGTGTATGTGAGTTTAAATGTTTGTAAACGCACCCACGATACAGGAGAAATTCCTAGTGTGGGGCAACGTTTTTCTAGAAAAGAAAGAAATAAAGTTAATATGGCCGTTTTTAGGGTTCCGTACTGAAATGATAGAAAAGGAAACCTTATGATAAAACTTTGTCTGACTGTCTTCGCGCAGAGTTGTGGAGTTGCGGATATCGGGCCCTCAAACAATACAATACATACAATAGGACTTTGTCTGTCTTTTACCATTGCTGCTTAACTCTGGAAGTACAGACAGTACATCAAGCTACCCCAAACTGTAAAATTTTCCCAATTGAACATAAACCTATTCTTTTGCGATAAAGTTGAAAAACTATCAAAGAAATTTGACACATTGGGGTAGCTTGATGTGCTGGCCTCTGTACTTCTGTACTGTTGACTTGAGATTTGGAACGGTCAGAATAATTGGAAATAATTTTTATTTTGAATGCAACAGCAATAGGTATAAGTGAGTTTTTGATATTTTACAGTGGAATTACAAGGCATTTTTTTTTTTAAATCTAAATTAATTTATGCAAAATAGGCTGAGTATCAACACTTTTAGAACGTCAAAATTTACGTCAGACAGTACGTCCGTCCTTCGCCACTTCCTAGTGTTTTTGCTGGAAACAAGAAATAGTAGAAGATACTCCCCAGTAAAATCGTGATAAAACTATTTTGTGGCGGAGAGCTATACTCCAAATATCAGGCATTTTGTGCGGAGGTTGATTAGGTAGGACTTTCTGCCTGGTCGTCCTTTGTTTTAATAATATTATTTTTATATCAATGTTACTAACACTAGAACATAAGCTGTGTGTAATACTAACAAAATATGGATCTTTGTTGTCTGAATTAAATGAAACGATTTTACTGGGGAGTTTCTTCTACTTGGGGAGAAATTAATTTAGTAATCCTTCCTATATTATTTAGTTGTTTCCTTATTTAGTAATAAGGCAGGGTTCAGTTAATTTCTGGCTCTTTTTTTAATAACAAGAGCTCTGACACTGAAACAGTTATTTTTTTTTGGACAGTTATGTTTGTGAAAATTAGTTGGACGCCTGTATGAACAAACTTAGTTAAGCGGTCGTAAACAATGGAAATTTGACAGTTGATATTAAAAATTGATTTTGTTGCAAAGGTACGGACGGAACCCTCGGTGAGTAAGTATGACTTGCTTTTTGCTGGGCTTCAGTAGGTACTGTGAAAAACATAAGCTGCTCCAGATAGGTAGGTACATTCGTTGTTCGGTTAACGTACAAAAATGTAGAAAACAGCAATTTCTTTTTAGAAAATTCAGGATTGATTTCAAAGTAAATGTTGTACCCCTAAAGATGTTTTAAGTTATTTCAGTTACGCATTGTTTATTAAAAAAGGGTACTGGGTTACTGCCCACTCCCTTGGGAAGAAACGTGAGTTTTATCTATAAAAAAACATTTTCCTTCTAATATTTTGAGCAAAACATTTCCCCGAGCTATTATGAACATACTGTCAAGAAGGTTTTATCTGAACGCCAATTATTTAAGGATCGACGTTCCGTGAAGAAATAGTTACAATATGGCGACCGGATTAGGAACACGTCCTTATTATATATATGTACTAGCTGACCCAGCAAACGTTGTTTTGCAATATAGAGGTTGGTGATAGAAGGGTGAACATTTGAAGTTGTATCAATTTTAGTATGCCGTATAATAAAAAAAACTAAAAATTTTGTCGAAAAAAAATGTTCTGGAACACCCTTAACATTTAGGGGGATGAAAAAGATGTGGTCTGATTCGCAGACCTAACCGATATGCACAGAAAATTTCACGAAAATCGGTCGATCCATTACGGAGGAGTTTAATTGCAATTTGACACGAGAATTTTATAAAAAAGAATTTAGTTTTGGAGGGGCTCGTGGCTAAATAATAACAGCCACAAGGGTCGATCTTCAAGGTTAAGCAACGCTATCTGAGGTCGTGGATACCATTCATCACATGCCGATACCACCCTATGCCTTGAAAGCCGTTGATCCCGGCTGTACAACTAAAACTCTAAAGAGTCCTGCAATTAAAAGGTTACTATGTAATGGCTGAAAATAAATTGTCACAAAATGGCGGTCGAATTACGATCACGTCCTAGCTGATAAAATATTAGTTGTAGACTTTGTTCGTACCGTATGTCAGTTAGTGTTTGGGACATAAGTTTTCGACGTTATGTTTCAAGTTGCTGTACTTGGCCCTATTATTATTTATGACATAGCTTTTAGGTACCGTTGGGAAGTAAGTAGAGGGAATAAATATTATTTGTCTGAAAATTGGGAGGCGTATTGGGTCTCCTATGACCTAGATCCTCGGCTAAATTATAAGTAAATGTTTTTTTACTGAGACATGTTTTAAATATGGTATATTGGGCAAAACGGATATGGGCAGACCGGATATGCAAAAAACGGATATGGGATTAACAGATATGGGCAAAACGGATATGGGTAAACCGGATATGGGCATAACGGATAGGTATGACAACTTCAAAGATGAGTACTGTGCTTAAGCTTTTAAGTTCGAATTAAAATCTCTATTTTCTGTTATTTTAAGTTTATTATGCATTGCTTACTGTATTTCTGTAAACAGCCTAATTCCCTAATATCGATTTAAAATATATAACTGAGTTCGAATGCTAAAAATAGCGCACATCACATTTGTGGAACATCTGAGGAAGGACGCATGCCTAAATAAAAGAAGATCTGATAAAAACGAGGAAAAGAAAATTATTCTGGCGGAAACCACATACGCGGGTAATTTTAGCGTAGATTGGATGTGTGAAATTTTATTATATGAAATGTTATTCTTTAGATGATTGTAAGATATTAACAGAAGTGGAAGTCTAAATCAAAAGTCAAAGATTTAAAAAATTGCAAATTAAATATTTTTAATGGTCGAATATAGGTAACGGAAAGCACGTTAAGCCGTTGGTAACGGTTGTCATTTGTAGATCTTTGACAGTCGTTACGGGTAGCCAGAAACCCGAATGTCTGACAACCAGTCTTACCAAGGGCATCGTGTAGCCCAGTAACTGGGTTATGGAGGTCAGATAGGCAGTCGCTCTATGTAAAACGCTGGTATTCATCTGCATCCGGTTAAACTGGAAGTCAACGCCAACATAGTTGGGAAAGGACTACGCAGATGATGATGATGATGAATATAGGTAACGGAAGGTACAGATATCAATATTAATATATGAGCGCTATGTCTTGCCGCCAACGTATCTAATTATAATTTATATTAAATAATAATTGGTAAAAATACTATGTTTTTAGTATTTTTACCAATTATTATTTAATATAAATTATAATTAGATACGTTGGCGTCAAAAATAATAAGTCATTCGTTCTACTTTATTAAAATAAAAGTAAACTGGACCAACTAACAAAACATTAAAATTACATTAGATTAAATAAAACAATTAAATTACTCATGACGGATTAATGAGAAAATTATGTAAAAAAGGAAAAAAATGTCTTCTCCTTCCATACAATCTCTATTTGCCATCATCTCAAAAGTCACCTCCTTTCTAGTTTCCTCGTGTTAAACACAATCCAACCATCTTTCTTTGGTCTCCCCCAACTCTTGTAGATTCAAATGCTCCCAGTACATCAAATAAACTCCCAACACTATTTAGGTATCCAAAACTAAACTCACTTACTTGCATACATAACTGCCCCCACATTTGCAGTACTAAAATTTCAGTTCGGTTACATATTCGCGGAAAACATGAACTCTCTTAAAATTAATTATTCGGAATGAGTTTTAGCCGTCGCGTCACTACGGATGTAATTAGCTTGGCCGGACAGAGGAACTCTTTCCGGCTTTTTTAGAGACCTTTCAGTGGTACGAAATGGTTCCGTGATTCTTTTGAAACAGTTAGCTGAACGTGTTGTCGACGTTCATTTAGTTAAAGAATATACTTATGTTTTTCGTTTTATTTTGGGTAATGCATGAGTAAGAAAGGAGCCTTTTGGCTAATAGGCCAGTCAGATTGAACATTAAAACCGCAAACTAACGAATAGTTCTGATGTTTTAATATGTTGTTAGAACCACTACCACTAGCGGATACCCAAGTTTGCAGCTTCAAAAGACCTCAAAGTGAGCATAGCCACACGGGTCGATCGAAGATTAATCTAAGCTTGATGAGATCAGTCCGTGAATGGTTAATCATCCATAACATATGTATCTAGACCCCTCCGTGTCTGTCGGAAAGTACGTTAAGCGGTTGGTTGTAGCTGTTATTCTTAGACAGGCGTTACGGGTAGTAAGACGCCCGAAAGACTGAAAACCGGCTTTACTTAGTTAAAGGTATCGTGTTACCCAGTTACTGAGCTTTGGTGTTCAGTCAGTTACTTCATGTCGAACACTGGTATTTTAGATGCATCTGTTTAAATTGAGAACCGACCCAAACATAGTTTTGAAAAGGCTAAGCAGATGATGACATGACTATATTGTGTATTTTGGCTACTGTGACATGGCTAGAGTCACAAATGTATCACAGTTCGGGCGATAAAACCGTAGTATGCCACCGTAATCATTTCTTGTCACAAATGTCTTGTATGCGCTTGCTCGCTTCGCAGGTTTCCAAGAGCAACTAGTGAGTTTGAAGCCTTAGGGTTTTTTTTCAATATTTTATTAATTTTACTGTAAATAAATTAATGATAAAAATATGCAAAAGTTCAACCAAACTGCAAAATCAGTATTCCCACGTCGGGAAGGCGATTGTGTTTTTTTTCAATAAGGAAATATCGGGAGGAGCATGGCGTCAAAATGTGAGTGTTATCAATGGCCAAAAGCCCCCAATTACTTAGCATTTAAACATCAGAAGCGAATGTGGGCGACGATATTAATACACCTCCTTTTCAATATATACGTTATGTTACGAAATAAGTGGGTAGACATTGCGTTTGTTTGCGTCCTTTTTGTTATAAAAATAGACAAGTCGAGACTACAGAGCAATACGTCCTACGTGCTTCCTACGAACTCCTACCTTTACACACATTTGTAATTGTGTCATCAACATATTTTTCCTCAACTAAATATGTACATAGGTATAAATAAATAAATACATAAATAATGCTGGACAATCTACACAGCATCATCTAGCCCAAAGCTAAGCAGAGCTTGTGTTATGGGTACTAGATGACTGACATACTTAATACAATACATTACATAGATAGTTATTTTTTATTATACATGTCAAATACCCAGAACAAATGTTTGTAGATCGTACAAACATTTTTCCCAGGGCGGGAATCGAACCCGCAACGTCCTGCGTCGCAGGCGGAACTTCGCCCGCCGCGTCACATAGTCAAAGGTATGACTTGTGGTTTGATATGTAATCGGCAAAATGTACCTTATAACTTATTATATACTATTTCTGTAGATAACGGAGTTGGAGTCGACTGCCGGTGTAGCTGGATGCTGCTGAATATCAGCACCTTACATGGAGCAACTGCCTATCTGACTTCCACAACCCAGTTAGTAAGACTGGTTTTCTGACTACCCGTAACGAATGTCAAAGATCTACAAATGACAGCCGGAACCAATGCCTTGACGTGCTATCCAAGCCTCGTAGGGATTTTGATATCTAATGGACGGTCACCCATCTACAAACTGACCTCAGCAATTGCTTAAGTTTAAAGATCAACTCGTTTGGCTGTTATTACTCAGTCATGAGCCTCTCTACCAGACAGACATCATAACAAGCAAAACAGATACAACGGTTGCTAAAAAATAAAATCACATTCATTCATTTTTAATTTCTGCGAGGCTTTTTCAGTCCCCAACGGCTGTTAGCTTCAGCTGGACCTAGGGACAAATTGAATAGAATGTTTAATCCTACAGGGCGAGATTAACTGAGCAATTTGCTTCGTCTGTTTTAGAGTGTGAAGTATGTTGTCATGCTATGGGCATGTCATGATGATGTGATGCGGAGGAATGGAGAGCATGTTGGGAGGAAAGTAATGTGTTCTTATTGGGTTGGAGGGACAAGAGTGAAGGAAGATGAGAGATGGATTGTGTGAAAGATGATATGCTTCAATCCTTACACTGCCTTTTTAAGTGACTTCGAAAAAGGTAGTCTGCCAAGTCGACCGCATATTCATACATATGTCTATTTATATTTTTTTATGTATGTTCGCGGATAACTTCGTCTTTTATGAACCGATTTTGATGACTCTTTTTGTTCGGTAGGTAATTATTTAGAGGTGATCTCATATAAATGTTATTTAAAATCAGTTCAGGAATTTGGTTTTTAAATCAAAATAGCTGGAAATGTTAAACGAAATTCTACATTTTTTTAACTTAGATAAATATTACAAACAAGTCGATTGATTTTTTGTAAGAAGCTTTTCTTTTCTTTTCTCTTTTTTCATAATTTACTGCAATACTTAACAGTACGTTGGTACACACTCCTAAAACGAAGCATTAAAAATCTCACAAGACAATCGCTTACCCGAAATCCTTAACTAAATCTGTTAATTTCGCGACGCAGCCCTTCCTCACAAAATGTCTAAGACAAAGAGACAATTATTCCCCTGATAAGACGGAGACAAAAAATATTTGAGGAGGATTTTAGCTGATGCAGACGATGGATTATGAAATGGGACCAACCTTGTTAAAAGTGGAGTGACAGTTCTTGTCCCTTTCTTAATAAAAAGGAACTGCTAGAGACAGTGGAAGATAATTTAAATTCTGTCACTTAAGTTCAGTGCTGGATATATGGACCCTGAAAAATAGGAATTAACATTAGTTATCGAAATTATACTAAACTATACTAATACTTAAAAAATCCAAAATGTTCGCGCTTCACCACGTCGTAGTATTTTGCTGGGAAGAAGACATGGCGCAACAAACTCCCCAGAAACACATCTGTCTGAAAAGTAAGAAGAACTTGAATCTAGTTCATTATCTGCCTAGCCTTTACCAACTATTTGGGGTCGGCTTCTAGTCTAACCGCATGCAGCTGAATACTGCCTGTCTGACCGCCACAACCCAGTTACTGGGCAACACGATACCCCTTGGTAAGACTGGTGTCAGACTTACGAGCTTCTGACTACCCGTAATGACTGTCAAAGATCTACATATGACAGCCGGAACCAACGGTTTAACGTGTTTACCGAGGCACGGAAGAGTCTTGATATTATGTTACGAACTGTCACCCGTCCACATACTGACCTCGGCAAGCGTATACAAGTTTTAAGCCTGAATTTGGTCATCGAGTTGATTTAGCATTTCCAGTGGTTTTGCAACTGACAATATTTAGCTCATTAGTGATTGAGAGTTCATAGTTGAGATACTGTATGTTGGTTGGTTCACAAAATTATTAATGAGGACTCAATACTTTTGGTACCAATTTATTTCTGATCAATACCTTTAAGGTAGTTGACTCAGTTGACATTTCTGATTAAGATTCGGTTCATGTTCAAGGAGCGTTGCATCCGGGCTCTGTTTTGTTTTATTTTTAAGTCAAAATAGGGTTCCTTTGGGAGTTTGGTAAACTTGGCTGAGTAAAATACAACAATATCAACCAAGGAGCTGCTAGAATCTTTTAAAGTCTTCAAAGAAGAGTTTATCAAGAGTGGTAATAAATGAAGTTATAGACAAGATTATAAAATTTTGACATCGTAATATAATTACATGTGGAGCTTGTGGCTAGATAAAACTGTTTTTTTATTTAGCCACAAGCCGTACGGGTTGATGGAAGGTTAAGCATCGCTTTCCGAGGTCATTTAGTGGATGGGGGACCGTTCATAACGTATCGAAACTCCTCCGCACCTCGGAAAGCACGCTAAGCCGTTAGCCCCGGCTGTCATTTGTAGATCTTTGACAACTTCTTCTCTAGATCTTTTACAAAAGACGGCGCCAACAGTAGCTATGGGAATTCTCGAGAATGCGCGAGCATTTCCTGGAAGACGCGCTACCTTTTTTTTGGCTCTTATTTAGTTTGTATGTTATACAATTGACATAAAGTTAAGTATGCTATGTACAATTTCGTTGCAAAAAGTCGCTTCCATTCATTCTTACTTTCAAAATGTCCTTCCATCTAAATCGTTTAGACAAAATTACCAGACAAAATAAAGCTGTTAAGTTTAAATTATCTAATTATCACCTAAAGCTAAAACAATTAATGTTTAGTGGTCACAAAATATAATAATATTATATTCGAGTACGTGACTGTTATTGCCAGGTTAATTAATCATTTAATTCCATTGGATATTTTTGTAACAGGAGTGTTATTTACGTAAAATTAAGTGACAGTAATTAAATGCAGTACACAGTTTCATAGAAAATGTCATTTTTCGTGTCAAAATGTAAACGAAATACTTTTAGATTTAGGATTAAATAGAGTTTCTAGGGAAGAGAAGAGTTATTAAATAGAGTTAACTCTATTTAATAACTTATACTTATTTATTCTTCTTTATTATTTTCTATTAATAGAAAGACCACAAATAACTCTCACAATATAGTCCGATTTCGATAATCCTGTTTAGTGATTATTTGGTTTTGCGTTTCAAGTCGTTTGAATTTTCTGGCGAAAAAGTTTTTTAACCTGTGTCATGAGCTATTTGGCAAAGGTTTCCCTTATAGCCTTCGACTCTTCCTCGTAACAAAAATAGATTTAATTAAAATCGTTTGCTACAGAACCCAACAATAAAGACCTTTGTGCCATCCTTGGGGTCTTGAGTCTTACAAACTTACAATGGATAATTATTGTCAACTGCGTGCTAAGCAGAGCGTACAGTATCTACACAAAAATGCAGATAAAAAAGAAAAAAGGTTCGTTTGATGGACGCAGCGATAATTCTCAGTTATATTTTAACTTTCTTAGTTTGCACGTTGGTAATTAATGTGTGTAGTATATGCAAGAAGTTTGGAATCTTATTATTTGTGTCAGAGGATAAACCAAAGAAACTATGGATGTTTTGTGTAAGAGATGGTATGGCTAGAAGGGATGTGATTATTGATATGACGTCAAAATGAGAGTACGGTAGAGTAGAGAGTAGTGTTCGGCCTACAGGTAGTTGTTCCGGGTCTGGCTGTTCGTGTATGTAACTTAAAAAGTTTATAAACGCACCCATGACACAAGAGAAATTCCTAGTCTCCACACTAGGAATTTCATGTGTACAACGTTTTTTAGATAAATAAATACACCAAAATTGGCCGTCTTATTTTGATTATACATAAAATTGTAAATACCAATAGTTACCATTTAAATTGTATGCGTAACTGTAAGATACTATTGACTCTACAAAAAACTGCCAAGTCTAGCTGAGTCAATTGTTAAAGCTAATTTATTACATACTCGGTTCTAGTATGGTTTCGCATAAAACAATTAGTATAATCAAAACGTCAAAATACCAAATTAAATTATAAGTATTTTTTATCTAAACCTATTCGGTATATTACATGACTAAGCGTGCCGTGAGAAAGGGACAACCTTATGCAATTCCCTAAGTCTGAAAGAGACGGTAACACTTCATTGGAAGCTCACGATTGCAGCGCATAAGCGTTAAGTGTAACTAATTCGCGGCTGTTTATTTTTGACGGCGATTAAGTGTGCATTGACCTTTACGTTAAGTTTAAAAAACAATGGTTTGACAGTTTATTTGTGGTGCTATACGTCAAACGGCAGTTACAAATTCATTAATCATTTGAGAGCTAAAGTGACACAGTATGTTACAAGCCATATGACCAATAAGACGTCTCATTTGCAAAAATAAAGTCCACCGATGATAAATGATAGTTATTTCTGTAAATTAGTTTTTACAAACACTTTTACACGTCAACGAGTTTTTTTTTGTCATTTCTTAACCTAGGTCGGTGATTTCCTGTCTGATTTCTATGAGAAGAAACACCGAAAGAAACTCAGACGTCACAGTCTCTTTTGAAGTCCAGACATTATGTAATATCTTGGTCAGATCATATGAGGACCATGCAGATTAGTTATCATCAAAATTCAGTTATTTAAATTAGGCTGAGAATCAGCACTTTTTGAACGTCAAAACGTTTACAAAAGACAGTCCCCCAAAACGCCCACCCTTCACAACTTCCTTGTGTTTTAGCTGGGAAGAAGAAGTGCAAACTCCCCTGCAACACGTCTGTCTGATAGGTTTGAAGACCTTGAATCTATACAAAATAATATATGTCAAAAAATATACATATGCCCATTTAGTTTTTCGAAAAATCGAGAAGCGTTTGGTCGACTCTTCACTCTTTTTTTTGGCCAAAGAATCAGCATTGCCACTTAACGTGGCAATGCTGCCAGCCTTCTGGGCACTTATCCCGTTGACAGTGATGCGGATGAATTTTTCGATGCCCTGTGATTATTTATTTTATTTTATTTCTTCATATATTAATAGTTGTGTCATTTTAATCATCTTTATAAGGCATTAATTAGTTTTATTTAGCACGCACCAATATGAAGCAGAGCCTGCTAAACTGAATAAATAAAAGTCTGTCTGCGATTGTCTTTTGAAGAAAGACCCACACAGGTACAAGTGGATTTGTCCAGTCTGTGGAAGCATTTGTGAGTCGTAGAGCTGACAGTGAATGAATTAATGATGTCAATAAATTTAATATTTTTGTTAAGTAGTTGCTTCAATGGTCTGTTGGTCACTAGCGCTATGTTGCTGAGCATGAGGTTTTGGGTTCGATTCCCGGATCGGGCGAAGTGTTATTGTTTTTTTTTTAATCTGAAATTTATCAGTGGCAGCCCGGAACCTTAATTAGTGCCAGGTTGATGGCATTAAACTCGCTACCTATTAATATGGGACACAGGACCAAAAAATAACTGGCAAAATGTTGATGTACTATAGGTACACACCAGCCTAACCTTTCGAGGAATACGACCGTGTTTCGTTTTATTTAAGGCTTGTTAAATATGACGGAGTACCTATATTAATTAATATCGATATTTAACTTGCTGACGTGCAAATATACGGCTATAAATATATCATTATTGATAGCACATTAAACACAAGAGTCCCTTTACAAACTCATCCATTTGGAATTCGGTTTCAGTCATCGATTCATTAATGCGTGACTCAAAATTAATGAATTAAGGTGTGTTTTCATAGCTGAATGCAGGCGACGGTAAAGCTACCGCTCTTCCAATCCGTAGCAGACGTACCGGGCGTCGGAGGAGGGCTGACAATGCCCTCTTCCAGCCCCCCTAAATAGGTCCAGGAGCGGCGGACTCGGGGACGTCCCTCGCCCTCCACACATCAGGACCTGAGGCGGTGGCGCGTAGTGTTCCACGCGCGCCCCTTTTTGACGTCTTGGGGGGAGTCAGACACCTCACTCCCCCCGCAGATCTGAAGTGGCGCGCGAACGTGCCGGGGATCGTGGAAGTCGCACTAGTTCCCACGATCCCCGGTTCATGTGTAGGATGGGAACACCGGGGTGTTTTTTAGTCAGTAAGAGTCTGACAGACCCCTCCGCCTGCCCCAAGGCGGAGGACATCCATAAGGATTTTCCACCTGGGCAAAAAGAAAAAAAGGCTGCGGTAAAGCTGCAATGTCACCGGACGCGGCAAACGGCGACGGCAAACGGCATTACTGAATACCAGTTTTGTTTTTCTTTTTTTTTTATTAATACTTTCCCCCACAGCAGGAATTTCTCCTGTGTCGTGGGTGCGTTTACAAACATTTAAACTCACATACACAAACAGCCAGACCCGGAACAACTACCTGTAGGCCATACAAATATTTCTTCCGTTCGGGAATCGAACCCTCGACACGCGGCGCGGCCGATGGCTCAACCACTGCGCCAAACGTATCGTCAAGAACAATTTTACATGGAACGACTACCTATCTACTTTGCAGTATTCATTTGTATGAGACTGACCCCGACATGCGACTGCAACTATCGCTACTATGACGGGTAGCAGTAGGAAAAGACATTGATAAACCTACTTATACGACTGCAGTGACATCAGCCACGGAATCACACCTTAAATAACGCAGATAAAATAAACACTTTTCAATAATATCCGATAAAATTTTATGTAAAGTGGGTATTCAAAATATAAAGTCGGATAAGTTATACCTACTTGTTCTCAAAAGCGATTTAAAATTGTCATTTATAATTTTAAAACATTACTGAATGGTACATTTTCCTTCGTTATTGCTTATCAGTTACACACTATTTGGTAAAATGTAGAAGCTTTTATATGATTCATTATTTAAAGTAACCGTCCAGTGGTGGAGTTACGCGATGCTAAAAATATAAAACAAATAAAAATCAAATCTGTGTTCTCTTAAGGTTTAGGTAGAGGGATGACTATTAAACACCCACACCACTTAACTGGTTAAGTTTAAGTCCTATGTAATAGGGGGCGAGCCTTTTGCCATCAACCGGGCACGACTTGGGCCTAAACTGAGTAATTCCAGATGAAAAAACTCAATAACACAATGTCTGAACCGAGAATCAGGTTGAATAACAAGCTATAAAATAGCTGTTCCTCTAACGTTATCACGTCAACATAGCAGCTATCAAGTTAAGTCATTTCCCCAACAATCCTGGCAATAAAAATCCGTTAAAGTTAATTAAAACTAACGTTATCCTGTCTTTGCGGTAGTTGTGCCAACACAGTACCGGTGCCAAGCCTCACCCGCTATGTCTAGCACTCAATTAATTACTGCTTAATCTCCTTTATACGGTAGAACTGTTTTTCCTTGTTTAAAATCCAGTTTTTATTTGTTTTTTTTTTGTTTATAGGTACGTCATTTTTGAACTGTGCAAATTAAAATTAAATTAAATTATTTTATTACTAGCACCTTGCCCGCGTAATAATACTAATAACTTATAGCAATTAGGAATAAAGGAAAGCTTTTATAGCAAACATTTATTTAATTAAAATGATACAATTATTAATATATGAAGAAATAAAATAAAATAAATAATGACAGGGCATCGAAAAATTCATCCGCATCGTTATCAACAGGAAAAGTGCCCAGACGGCTGGCAGCATTGCCACGTTTAATGGCAATGCTGATTCTTTGGCCAAAAAAAAGTCCAGTCCTCTGGTCACGTGAGGAGTCGAAGAGCTTTTATAGTGTTTATTTTTAGGTGCCAATTCTAAAAATAATAATTCGTTCCGGATATTAACCCCTACATACAAACTTAAAAACAAATTTTACTTGTTTAAAATATTATTAACGAATTAATAAATAAAGCATATTAAGAATAGAGTGTAGAACTTTCTTGTTACCTAGTTGTGCATGTTGTGTTCTTTCGTAAGTGAAGAAGAATATTTTTTGGTTTCCTTTTTTAAAAGTCATGCTTGTGGATTCTACATATTGAGGAACTGTACACACTGTTCCTCGTACCCCCAAAAACTGCGTACTCAAAAGCTTTATAACAAATTAATTATGTCTATTGTTATATTAATATTTTAAAGTATAAAAACAACTCAATAGGTACTTCCAACAGATATTTTTAATATTTTTCGCTTCGCTCCGACCAGTGTAACATCGCCTTTTGACCACACTGCATTCCAGAAACAATTAGTCATCTAAAAGTATGTTAAATATTTATTTTTAAACTGTATCGTAAGTAAGGGGCATACAACAAATATTTTGAAACAAGGTGACTTACAGTTATGCTTAAAGTAACTTAAAATTTTGAGATTGGAAACATTCTTTTGTTAGTTACTCATACAGCCTAAAATAAACATATCGATGACGTAAGCTTCATAAGTGAGAACAGAAGGCTATAAGGTCATTTACCCACCCGCAGTGATATTTTATAAAGTTCACTTCGAACCTCACTCAGGTGAACGCACACAATTTGCAAGGAATAACTCATTCATTTTGAAAGAAAATCTTTGCTGTTCCACATTCGAACAAAAATAATATTTATAGACTCATACAAAAACTCATTGCTCATCTACATATTATATATATTATAAATTAAAAAAAAATGTAGAAAAAGGTTTTTAACTATCAACTTCAGTTTAATATCAACCCTAATACCCGAGCATACAGTTTATTTGCGTTTTCGATGTACATATAATATCTATGTTTAAGATTGACTGGTTAAAAGAAAATGTTGAATCAAAACTTAAACCTAAAAAATACTTGAATAATTTCTTATTCTATTTTTGAATGAGTCGAATTTTGGAATGTCATAAAATGTTTATTAGGTTACCAATTCACAATTTATTTTTAACTGTTTTTGCCATACATTTTTTATTTGAGGTTTCTTCACAATTGTTCAAGCAAACTTTAGATTTCTTATCAACTGGTTTGGGCCAGGGTTGGACCTTATTAAATTTGGAATAAAGCCTCACAATCACAACACATTGTGGTTTAACGTTTTTGGTCAGTCAATGCCCAACACGATAAGACTACCACTAATAAAAAGATATTTCGATATATTTTTTTTAGTACAACAAACCATACGAACACTATTTATATATAATTTTTTGTCGTACCTATTAATACTAAGACAAAATCCTCAATAATGTAGGGTGTCCGGCCTTTCTACCCAAATGTCCGGCCAAACTGGCTGGTCTGTCCGGCTATTAGGTTTGGCGACCTGGCAACCCTAATCGAAGTGGTTCATCGAAACCATTTGAATTTCGAAGTGATGTTTACAGAATAACACTATTGGTCAAAGGAGATTTCTTGTTTGGATATTCAGTTAAGTCAAAGGCTAGTATGGAGAAAGCTGTCACAACGTTCCTATGGAGCCATTGTTAGGTCTCTATAGCACCTTAGAGGTAGGTTAGACCTTGAATAAAAATTGAACAATAATACAATATTGTCTCGCTGCTCTAGTGGTTGCAAACGCTATTACTGAACATAAAGCCTTGGAGTTGATTCCCGGGTCGAGCAAAATGTTATAGGGTTTTTACATTTGAGTTTTCCAGTGTCTGCAATTATACCCACTAGATGGCAATAGGCTCACCTTATTTAACGTGGAGCTTAAACATAACTGGCGATATGTGGTTGTACTATTAAGTACACCTCTGCTTAAACCTTGGGGGTATAAAGGCGTGATGTTACTCCCATGTGTCGGAAAGCACGTTAAGCCGTTGATCCTGCTGCCATCTGTAAATCTTCGACAGTCATTACAGATAGTCAGAAGCCCGAAGGTCAGACAACCAGTCTTATCAAACGGTATCGTGCTACCCAGCAAATGGGTTGTGGAGGTCAGATAGGCATGACTTACTGATATTTAGTATAAGAACACCCTTTGCCTTACAATACGAGAAATACAGCCGTGACGTAACTAACTGACGCTTTTTACTGTCATCATCATCCTCCTGCCCTTATCCCAATTTATTTGGGGTCGGCGCAGCATGTTTTCTTCTTTCATACATCTCTACTTGCCGTCATCTCAATAGTCACCTCTTTTCTAGCCAAATCATCTGTCACACGATCCAGCCATCTTTTCTTTGGTCTCCCTCTACTCTTGTAACCAATTCATACTCAAAATGACGCCTTTTACAGTCTTATCTAAAAAGGCGTAAGATAATGATCGGCTTCCAAAGACAAATAAAGCAGCGTCGTCTAACAAAACGACTGCTCGACTATTCAAAACTTTGAAGGACTTAGCCAACAAAAAGAGAATGCTTCCAATAGAAATGTCGCCTCTATTGAAAGCACTATAACCCATAACAAATTGTCAACTAACACACAAACTTTAGGAAAACACTTACCGTAAGGGGTGGTTCATACAAATACGGTTTTTATTGTTGTGAAAATAATGGATATTGTCCTTTAGATAAAGGTGAATACTGACAGGTGAGGTTGTCACATTGGAATGTCCAATTTAACTGGTTCAAAAACTATTATATGCACAAAAAGAAAAAAAAAGGAATCAAATATTCATACGCATCGCTGTCAATGGGAAAATTGCCGAAAAGGTTGGCAACATTGCGACACTGAATGTCAATGTTATTTCTTTGGCCAAAAAAAGGCCAAAAAGAGTGTTGAGTAACTTAGCGATGTCCCGTAAAAATATATTTGACGACACGTCTGGCGCGGTGGTTGAGCCATCGGCTGCTGCGCCGCGTGTTGTGGGTTCGATCCCCACACGGAACAAATATTTGTATGACCTACAGGTAGTTGTTCCGGGTCTGGCTGTTTGTGTATGTGAGTTTAAATGTTTGTTAACGTACCTACGATACAGGAGGAATTCTTAGTTTGAGGCAATGTTTTTTTTAAAACAAAACACAAACAATATCCAATGGTTGATGAACGTAATAAGTGTCGAAACCAAAAAATATATATATATTAGTAGTAGTTTCAGTAAAGCTAAAATGACAATGAGTACTGTCTTAGTGTGTACAAGGCACAAGTGACCCAAAATCGAGGTAAGTGCAAAGTTTTCGCACAAGTGTACACTAGTAAATAATATTAAAGAGTTTTCTATATCGGCTCTTCATTGTATTGTTAGTTTTTAGGGTTCTCTAACAAAACGGTAAAATAGACCAAAAAAAAAGAATAAAGTGATGTGTTTTTATGATGCATATGGGCTACATATATAAATATTCACATTGGTGATAAAGTTGTTTAATAAAGAAAAAAAATGAGTGTGCTTTAGACCACACAACTGAAGCGAAACTTCTTTAGCTCCATCGGTATGTTTTATTTATATCTATATATGTTTATATATGTACATATGTATAATATATACATGTATGTACGTATACATATATTAATTTTCTACAAATATTTAAAAATACAGTCGGTTTGCATTGATAAATCAATTTTTTTTATAGATTTTTTATTTTTCTTTATTATTTTCATTATCGGATACATCAGTTCTCTATCTTCACTAACTTACATCTCCCTTTCATTCGCCTCGCCCGATCACACTTTTCGTAACGCTCTTGTCACGCAATCACCAGCTTACACCCCAAGTCGAGCGTGCCTAAATAAGTTTAATTTCAAAAAAGGTATCTAACATTTTACACACAACACATCCACTTTATTTTTTATCTAAACCTAACTCACTTATCACGACAAAACTCAAACACTCACCTACCGTTCCAAAGAAGCCACACGAAACGAGATAAATATAGACGTACCGCGATCCCGTTAATCACACGTAATCACCATATTATCACCGTAATGTCTTTGTATCACCGCTCAATGTTTACGACATGTATTGAATGTTAATTCATCACCATCAGGTCGGTTTTATTATCGGATTATATGCGTTGAATTAAAACAGTGTGCAGTGATAATGTTAGGGAGTGTGCACACTTATGGTACCTACCTAAGAAAGTTTTATTACACAACTAGCTGACTCGGTAAGCGTTGTTTTGCCATATAAATTATTTTTAGGGAATTTGTAGGCTAGAAAAAAAATTTGAATGGACCTCCCCATTCATTTAGGGGTATGAAAAATTGATGTTGGCACATTCTCAGACCTACCCGATATGCACACAAAATTTCATACAAGTCGGTACAGCCGAATTGGTAACAAACTGTGCGTCTATTTCATAATTAACTTCATCCACGTGGGATTTGATAAATTTTATTTTATTTTTTTGCGCGGTACTCTAACTCTTTTTCTAAAACAAAAGTAGCCTTAGTTACTCCTTATAACATTTCTTATCTAACAGTTAAAATCCCGTCTAAATCGGTCCAGCCTGTCGAATAGGTTATGTTTCGATGCATTCGTCGATTGTGAGATTTGGCATAGTAACATTTTCGAAGCATTTGTGAAGAGACCAGAAATTTTAAACGCTAGAAATTTCAACCATTGGCGGCATCTCGTACCTATTGAACTAACTTCAACCCCACTTTGCTTCACTAGTCAAAATACATAAATTAAGAAAGCTCCCAAGTGGCCTCTTTAGGCTGTCCCAAAGCGAAAAAAACTGTCCACAAAGTTGTATTATCTCTTCTTCGGAGATAGTTGAAAGTTTTATGACTTTTTAAATCAGATAACGTAGCTTACTGATAGCTTATTCAACTGTATTGTCTCGGATAATTTAGAATTGTGAAAAGTTTAAGTCGTTCTGTGACGTAAATTTAAAGACTGTTCGTATTGAGTTTCAATTTTTATCCAGTCTTCTAGAAGACTGTCAGATGACAAGCTGACAGCTAACTTGACTTTTCTTAATTTTTTTGTAACAAGCAGTTTTAAGGGCATGATAATAACTATGTGTTAGTTAAAGATTAAATTAGCATCCCATCTTAAGGTTTCATATTTCTAATTAATAATAAAAGACGTCCATTACTGTCACACAGCAGGGCAAAAGCCTCTTCTCATACAGAGAAGGCACGAGCATAATCACCGTGCTTGCTAATGCTGCCTTTTGAGATTTCAGACATGTACTATTATAAGTCCAGGTTTCACGATATTTTCTTCACCGATTTCAGAGATGTCCAAGATTGACTTAAACAGTACAGAGGCCAACACATCAAGCTAAGCCAATGTGTCAAATTACTTTATTTTTTATTTTATTTAACTTTAATGGCCAACCAACAATTGTTAATACTGATAAAACTTAAACTACAATATACTACAATCTTGGGTTAGTATAACAATTTCTTACAGGTTAGCACCGCATGCCCCATATTGTAACAGTAAAAATGTGCCACAAGTACTAGACTATAGAATTAACTTAACTTTGATAGTTTTTCAACTTTATCGCAAAAGAAATAAGGTCGAATTTGAAAAATATGACAGTTTGGGGTAGCTTGATGTGCTGGCGTCTGTACACAATGAATTCAAACAGTCATATAAGTAATTCCCCAAGTTTGAACGCAAAACCTTATGCATGAGACGAGACATAAAAATCTACAATACATTCGTAATAAATATTAACACGTTGAACGCCAAATGACCGACAAACAATACATTTTCTATTGTGTCTCGTTTTTTAGCAGTTAAGGTGTTACTGTATTGAAGATTTCAATTAATTTGCTGGGCCCTAGGGTCTAATTTTATAAGAAATGGATATATTTTTTTTGCACGTAGTTTTAGTTACTTCTTATCACATCAGCTAAAAACCCGTCAAAATAGCTCCAGCCATTTCGGAGATTACCTCTAACAAACATACAGGGAGACATAAACTAAATAATTTTATTTATTTGCATAGATAAACTTACTTATTACTAACTTTCTCCTATGAGGGTAGGCAGACATTACAGTACCACGCCTGTTACGATCCTTACCTGCAACTTTTGCTTTATTTACTTACGTGGGGAAAAGGTAAAAGTTTATGTGTGTACGTATGTAAAAAAAAAATACAGACCAAAAACAGCACCAGTGTAAATGCTTCTTAACAAAACCGTGACTAAATATCCTATGTGTTGTTTCCATAATTATATACACTACGTAATGTTGTGTAGTGAAGTGCATCTGATTATGTTTAATTAAATTTATCTTTTGAAGTGACCGTAATTCAATTAGGGACGTACTTATCGATTGTAAAACGATTATTCGAATGTTTATACGAGTGGTCGAATAAATAGAATAATACTCGTAAAATTCCTTCTTGGAATTGAAATCGGTTGGTACTTGGAATTCTCCGGTAGTTTATTTAATTGTTTAATTAAGTGTTGGTTTTGCTTATTTCTTCTTAAATTACTTTTCTGAGTTTTTGACATAAAGCGCGGGACAGACGCTATGTTCAATACTCCATAGTATAGCTGTGTGAATGTGCTGTTCATATAAAATTGAAGCTAAGCGATATTTTTGTTTTTTAGTATATCTATTTAAGTTACAAGAGTAGAGGGAGACCAAATAAAAGATGGAAGGATTATGTGAAAGTTGATATTTATTAATTGTAATAAATTTAAACGGAGTTACACCAATAACAATAATTAACATAGAAACAGAAAGTTATACATCCAGTTACAATATTCAATGGTTGAAATAAAGTTAACTTCAAATTTAAACTAACATGGAATACGGAACGGATATAGCTAGAAAGGAGGTGACTTTGAGATTAGCAAATAGAGATGTATGGAAGAAGAAGACATGCTGCGCTAACCCCAATTCAATTGGAAAAAGGGCAGGAGGATCATGATGATAATAGATATATTTAATTTACCTGTACTTAAAAACGTTTTTTTTCATGTTTAAAGTATCTTGACAGACGGACGGACTGACAATAAAGTAATCCTATTTAGGGTTCCGTGTTTTCCTATTGAGGACCCTAAAACTTAAAATGATACAAGAAGGGCATTTCCTAAAAATAGATAATTTAACTCCCATGTAATGTAATTTCAATTATACACAATATATTAACCAGACAATATAGGATGCTTCTTTATAAATAATCGGAATCGTAGTTTGTTTACATTTCGGATGCCAAATTTCAGATCCCGTGGTGAAGTGATTCCAAAAGGGTTCCGTATTTTCCGTACAAGATACGGAACCCTTTAAAGTGTCTACTGTTGTACCTAAATCGAAAACTTGAAGTTTAGTGTTTACAAGTCATTAGGTCTTCTAACAAGAGATCTAATACCCCATAAAAAAAGTTCAAGCCACATACGGAACCAAAGTTTATGAGTGTAAATGTTTTTATTATGCTGTTACCAATTTATTACGATAATATTTTTATGATTACTCCATTGTTAGCCCGGTTATAATCCGACTTTTATGCCCGTAATGAAATATTACTTGTTCGGAAATGAACTATTAAAAAAAAAATTATTGATTCTTTTTACATTCTGGAATCAAATTAATATACACTCACATAAAGTTGATATTTGTGTGAATGCCAGTTGCCATGGTAGGGACAGTGATGCGTAGGAATTAAGATCATATTGTAAGGAGGGTTGTGAGTTTGAATTCGGAGGGTTAAAAAAGAAGAGGAAGACCAAAGAAACGATGGATGGATTGTGTCCCAGATGATATGGCTAAAAAGGAGGGTGCCAATGGAGGTGTATGGAAGAAGAAGACATGCTGTGCCGACCAAATAAATTAGGATAAGGGCAGGAGGATGATGACGATAAAGTTGTTATTTCTTGAAGTGTACATACTCGTACATACATGAACTCATGCCCTTTTTCTATGGGAGTAGGCAGAAACACACAGAACGCCACCCATTACGATCCTTACATACTCCTGTCTCTTTGCTCACGTCCATACACATTACATTAACATTCTACAACATGACGACCTATGTGGCGAGGAGGGCGATGGTCCGCCTGTGACGCAGGAGGTTGCGGGTTCGATTCCCGCCTTGGGACAAATGTTTGTACTGAAGATTTCCTCCGGGTGTTCTGGGTATTTGCTATGTAAAATAAAAATTTATATCTATATAATGTATTGTATTAAGTATATCAGTCATCTAGTACCCATAACACAAGCTCTGCTTAGCTTGGGGCTAGATGGTGCTGTGTGGATTTTCCAGCATTTTTTTATTTTTTATTCTTTAAATGTAATAATTTCAATTTTGATGCATGATATTTTTAAGTTTATAAGGAGCCGTGTGTAAAGTTCCTCATCCTAAATAGAAAGGGAGCATCTTCCAAACAGACAGGTGTTGTCTCTACTGGGCTACTGCCCCGGCGGTTGTTCTCAGAATTCTGTACATACGTTAAGCGCGCGGATAACTTTGATATCACGATCTAGGTTACGTCAGTTTAGGTTCGTATGTGGCGGTCTAGATGTTACATTACAAGCATTTTAATACGGAAAAGTTGGAAGGACATTGTGCATTTTTCTAACTCTTCTGCTGTTCTGTTCTGATTAATTTCGTTGCGGGATCTAGGACAGTTAAATCATTTCTCCTGGACTCGTCGGGCTTCATTGTCTCCACGCTTTTCTGTTGGTCGCCACTGTTGATTTTGGTTTTCAAGAGTTGCAGTGGTTTGGGAATAGTGTGGCGGGCTTGTCCCAAAACTAAACGAAGAAAATAAACGATGCTTGTTACTGGAATGTTAATTGATGTGTATGACACAGTTAAACATATCGTATTGCTTAAAATGTAAGAAAGAAAGAAAAAACATTTATTCAGCCTGTGCTGAATGAATGTTTTTTCTTTCTTTCTTTCTAGCCTGTGCTCAGCTAAACATAGAAAACATAAAAGAGTTAAGAATGCTGAACTCAAATCCTAAGATAATCAATGGCATGACAAACAGACGGTTGAACAGTGATCCATTAGTGAGCAAATCCAGTCTCACGGTTCCATTGACAAGACACTAATTTAGTTACTACTAACAATTATCATCCCGGTAACATTCCCCGAAGGTTTGGGCAGAGCTCCATGTAGAGTAATACCCACATATCTTCAGTTAGGTTAGAGTCCCATGTGGTAGGGGGTGATTTTTGTCATCAACCGGGACAACGTCCAGTCTCGGGGATATTATGGGGAAAATTTCAAATGAAATAAATAGTAACTTGCACATTTATTTTGAGGGTACAAAATATATATTAGTAACTTCCGCCCGCGGCTTTGCCCACGTGGTTTGCTGATAAAAAGTAGCCTAAAACTTAGTCCTGCATCAGGATGCTATCTATCTCTCTGCCAAATTTTATCGAAATCCGTTCAGTGGTTTTGCCGTGAAAGACGGACAAACAGACACACACACTTTCCCATTTATAATATTAGTCGTAGTATGGATGATAGGTGCTAATTAAGCCCTTCCATTTGATTCCCAACACAGCATCATTAAAAATGTATTTATTTTAAGATCATGCCTTTATGTCCTCTAGGGTGCACCATATTCAATTTAATGTGACGTCACATAGCCTATAACCAGCGGATGTTAAAGACACTTCCAAAAATATCTCATTTATCAAATTATGATAAGCAGTTCAGAAGTTATGAGAGAACAGACGAACATACATACATGTGGGAAAAAATTACTGTATTATAATATTGTTAAAATGGAAAGCAGCGGATGAAAGAGAAAGAGGTATGTGGGAGGAGGAAAAAGGAAGATGGCGATTTGCATGTCACGGTGTAACGATGGTAATTATTTGGTGCGTGGAAAATAATGAGAAATAAAGTTTTATTAAGCAAGTACTCATTGTTTATTTGACCATACAACCCCATATATATACATACCGGTCAAAATCATTACCTCGCCGTAGTTGGGTAAAACTCAATAACACAGTATTAGACAAAAGAATTGAAACTAGATCCTCACGCTTAACGCTCAGCACTGGACCAATGAGACAGTCTCTAATTCTCTTTTCTAATAACTCAGATTAAATCTCTGGACATAAATCGTTTTGTCTCAAACATGGACCAGAAGGCATATTAGATAAAAACTAATCAATAACGCCAGTTCCCATGGCAACCAGAATTCAAGTAATACACAAGTATTATAATAAAACTTGATAAGTTACCTACTGTGACGTCATATAAGAAAAATAAATAGAGGTATTTTTTTTCGGACGAAATAAAATGTACGATATTTTTTTTTTTAATAATCTGACTCATATTATGAAACCCTCACTGTTGGTAGGTTTAAGTAACGAGATTATAGAAATGTCAATGTTATTACAATTGTTGGGATTCAGGTCGATTCTGATCTGTGTAGAAGGTTACTGAAGAATGAGGTTGTATTAAAAGCTAACATAAATCGTTAAACCATGAAGGTTTCGTTCAGTTTCGACGACCTATGTGGCACAGCGGGCGAAGGTCTGCCTGCGACGGAGGAGGTTGCGGGTTCGATTCCCGCCTTTAGACAAAATATGTTTGTACGATCTACAAAGATTTTTTACAGGTGTTCTGGGTATTTGCTATGTTTAATAAAAAATATCTATGCATGTAATGTATTTTATTAAGTATATCAGTCATCTAGTACCCATAACACAAGCTCTGCTTAGCTTGGGGCTAGCTGATGCTGTGTGGGATGTCCAGCATTATTTTTTTATTTTATTTTAGTTTTTCCTATAGTGGTATGTTTTGGCGTTATACGTTATTAAAACCACCACCAGGAAATTCATACTCACAATAGCTACGAAGTATTTGAGAAGTTCACCGTTACTGTTTTGTAATAAAGGGCATTTAAATAAAGCATGAAATTTTACATCATTTTAGTAAAAAGACAAATAAAAGACACAAAAAATAAAAAATAAAATTGAAAAAAAGTATCACGCACAGTAGTGTTTTTTTTTTTGCTAAATGTGTTTGTAGTATAATAGGTACACCAGGCATTTTGTTTTAACATTTCACTCCAGGCTGCTACTGAGAACTTCTTGGTGGAAAAACCTTAACACTGCCTGACCAGGAAATCGAGACTATAAAGAAATATGAATACATCCTGTATATCACCGAGACGGATTAATTAAGTGTCTGACGTCTGTACACACCTGTCGCCCCCGACCAATGGGACACCACTTCATAGACACCACATAAATATTGGGTAAACCTTATCTGATACATCCAATAATGTCGGAAAGGTACTTTGTCAAATTATTTTCGGTTAAAACCGGTTTTATACAAATCGGTGTCCAGTCAAGAGTCGTGATGGCCCAGTTCTTAGTAGGCACAACCCGGAGACAATGACCTGGTACATGTACTAGGTCGTATTCACTAATTAGATTTCTTTAAATCATTTTCGGGTCCGATTCTCGCCTTGGGACAAATGTTTGTATGATCTACAAAGATTTGTTCCGGGTGTTCTGGGTATTTGCTAGGTATAGTAAAAAAAAAAAACCAACTAATGTATTGTATTAAGTATATCAGTCATCTAGTACCCATAACACAAGCTCTGCTTAGCTTGGGGCTAGATGATGCTGTGTGGATTGTCCAGCATTATTTATTTATTGAAACGTCGTTAGTAATTTATCTTAGGCGTTACTGATATCGGTGAAGGAAAACATCCTAAGGATTCCCGTATTTTTAAGAACATTCCAGATTTAGTTTCTATCTGTCAAAAATACATCTAATTTCACTACACTACATTTTGATAAATTATTGACACTGATTGTCGCTGAGATGAGATTTGGCTTTCTGCCTTTCAGCCTAATTTGAATAAATGATTTCAAGTCTAATAATTATGTCTAAAACATATTTTTAATGTTTATTAAATAATTCAAAATATACCTACCTAATGATTTTACAAGAAAACAGTGACTTAAAAGATCTTCATGCTCTAACTCATCAGAAATTCATTTTTAAATAAAAGCGACTGCGCGGCATGGTTAAATAAGGCGGTGTACAAAGAAAACGGAAGATTTTCCTCTGAAACAATAATGCACAAAGCTAAAGGGAGTGCACGAGTGAGAGTAAGATTAGGTGAGTTATTGGATGCGGCAATACAACAAAACATCACACCAATATACCCAAAGGGTTTAAGCAGAAGTGGTTACAATGTAATGCAACATTTAGCTAGTTATATTTTTAGTCCCATGTTTTTTATTTACGAGTAGGTGTGTGACTTGCCTTACCTCTTAGGTATACAAAAAAAACCATTACATAACCGTTATTAATGTGTTCTATTCTAGTTCAAAAATATGTTTGAAAACAAACGACTTTTGATTTTGGTGTAAAAATACGCCGGTGTAAAAATACTCACAATGTAATGCGCACAAAACATTACGATTTTGGGGATATAATGTTACAACATATGATACTTATGTTAGTATTAAAAGTCTAATAAGTTGGAACTTTGACCATCAAAATCAAAAGGTTCTCAGTATGGTCCAGTTCCAAATAAATGAACAGAATGGCGGGAAGAACAAACGACGCTTAAGTCTGAATTAAGCATCTTTTACATCCGTTGTATTGTTGAATAAATAAATTTAAAGGTGTCTTTATAATGCACTTAGCATATCATTATTAAGGTAACTTTGTAAACGCTCTCTGCAAATGTCACATATGGACACAATATTATTGTAATGGATAAAAGTTTATTTTTCTGTTGTAAAGAGATCTTATGTATTTTACTGAAATATCGCTTAATCTCAATGTATATGACCATATAGTTTAAGAAAAGATGAAATAATAATATACCTTTATTAGAAACTTTTATTTAGTTTCCCCTGTCCCGGTGTCTGTACGTAATCAAATCTTGTATTCTACGGAATTGAAATTTTACACGTCGTTTCAGTTCCAGTGACAGTATATTTTTATGGTAAGCATGGCCAGATTCCACACCTAGTACGTCCTTAGCGATCAACAGCACAGACATTGAATTATGATAGCTTGATTTTGATTGACCACAAACAAACAGATACAAAGAAACAGAAATCTGCTTGCCTTGTCGCTTTTAGCGATAAGGCCGCGCATTGTAACACCCTATATTGCTAAGCTCATTATTTGTAAGTTATATAGTAAACAATAAAGAGTATTCTATTCTATTCTTGTAATCTATTATACACATTGAGTTTTGTTTTTCCTCAAGTTGTCATAGCAGATCCATTCTTATTCCATACTCCCAGAATGTCGCAGACATTTGCAAAACACGGCAGTCCCTGTAAAGTGAACAAGTCCTTTGAGTCAGGATCACCTTAGACGTTCTGTGTGAAACGAACAGGAATACTAAACTATGAACATGAATTCTGTAAAACTATTCTACAACTAATCTGCCTCGTTGGTCTAGTAGTAAAGAAATAGAAATAAACACAGAAATAAATCAATAAATAAACAAGTAGTATCACCAGCCTATTACTGTCCCACTGCAGGGCAAAGGCCTCTTCTCATACAGAGAAGGCTGGAGCATGAATCACCACGCTTGCTCAAGACGGGTTGGCGATTTCAGACGTATTCTAATTATATAAGTCCAGGTTTCCTCACGATGTTTTCCTACACCGATGTCAGTGATGTCCAAGATAAACTTAGAAAGTACATATGAATTGAAAAACTCACATTGGTTCTTGCCCAGGTTTGAATCCACAACCTCGTGCACAAGGAGCGAGACTTAAACCACTGGGCCATCATGACATATATCATCTATCATCTATCATATCAATCATCAGGCCATAATAAACAACCAAATAAATAAATAACAAAAATATGTTTATTAATCTCCACAAATTACATTCTTATACATATTAAGTTAGCAGGTATATCGACAACATTTTGCAATTTGTGGGAGAATTGGAGTCTAAACTGAGTCTAGGCCTGTCTCTTAGAACAGTAGCAAGTGCTACTGATGAGTATGAGGTTCTGGGTCTCTTGGGTCAGATGCCCGGATCGAAAAAAGTGTTATTGGGTTTTTCCATTAGGAATTTCTCAGTAGTAACCCAGGATTTGGATTTATGCCCGGTTAGCTCCAATTTTTAAACCATTTCTTGGTGCATGTGCTCTCCAAAAGATTTCCACAACTATTGGTCCTGCGCTACCGCCATCCATCGACTCACTGGATGCCGCTGAATACCAGTATTTTACATGGAGCGACTGCCTATCTGACCTCCACAACCCAGTTACTAGGCTACACGATACCCCTTGGTAAGACTGGTTGTCAGACTTTCGGGTTTCTGACTCGGAAAGCATGTAAGCCGTTGGGCTAAATATATATGCATGTATAACAGACTACGTACTTAAAAATATCGACATGATATGATTGAAATCATTTCTCGGAAAAACCCTACCTACCACGCTCCCATTCGCGGCACAAAATGCCAGTTGAACGACTATCATATTTCTTTCTGAACTCACAACGTAAACACTATTGCTTCTTTAGCTAAAAGAGCGGGATCATGTTCTCATATTTTATTCTAGGAAAAACGGGAAGCGCAAATATTACTAATGAAGTTCGCTTGTTACAGAGAAATAGATTTAAATTGAAAAAGTATTTTGTTATCTCCGCGAAGTAGCTTTGTACAATTGGCTGTGACCGACCGACTTATATCTATATCTTTATAGTATAAAAACTAAACACATTTATTTTTCTTCCACGTATAAATACAAAGAAAAACTTAATACCAACCAGTCGTATCATGGAGTATCGTGTTGCCCAGTATCTGGGTTATGCATGTCAGGTAGGCGCTGCATCCCGATGGATGGAAATCGCTGTGCCCGACAGGGTCCATGATTGTTTCTATTAATATTTCTAATTTTTATTTTACCACCTCTAAGTGTACATCATGGATTGCAATAAATGATTTGATTTGATTTGAAATCGACAGTAACATAGTTGGGAAAAGGCTAGGCAGATGATGTTCTTAAGACTGTATACTTAAGTAAAAGCAACTACATAATAATATGCTCATATTAAACACCTCCGCTTAACTGGAAGTGTAATATGAAACAAGATAATCTTCAGCTCCGTTATTAACTCGTAGTCTATATAATATATGTTAACAATTCTCCATGCATGTAGTTACAGCAAGGTCTTTCGTGAATGTATGGCTTAAGATCATGAGATGAGCAATTTTATATATATTTTTAGGATTCTGTACCAAAATGATAAAAAAGTAACGATTTAGGCAGTATATCACACCTGTGTACCTCGAAGGGTTACGACACGATGGCTGCTGCACTGCGTGTCGCGGGTTTGATCCCCGCACGGATCAAATTTTTGTATGGCCTACAGGTAGTTGTTCCGGGTCTGGCTGTTTGTGTATGTGAGTTTAAATATTTGTAAACGCACCCACGATAGAGGAGAAATTCCTAATTAGGCAGAGGGCATTTACACCCACATTTCGGTAGTTATGTTTTTAAGTCCCACGTAATAGGGGCGAACCTATTGCCGAGCACAAGTCCATACTCCGGGCTGCTACTGAGAATTACCAAATGGAAATAATGCCGGCCACTAACATGGGTCATTGTCATTTCTTAGGATAACTTTTAATATGAGACGTACCGAAATTGTTGGTCTGTTTGTAGTTTTTGAAAACAAAATACTCATTTTGTTGGAAATAATGCCGGCCACTAACATGGGTCATTGTCATTTCTTAGGATAACTCTTAATATGAGACGTACCGAAATTGTTGGTCTGTTTGTAGTTTTTGAAAACAATATACTCATTTTGTTGGTAACGTTTTTTGTTCGTTACACACTTTACTCAGTCCATACTTCGTCCCAATTTTGACAGCACGGTTGGCGCAGCGGCTGAGCTGTACGATTCCTGCACGGAGCAATTATTCGTATGACCTATGTACATATATTTGTTCCGGATCTGGCTGAATGTGTACGTAAAGCGTCTACGATACAGGAGAAATTCCTAACATGGGGCGACGATTAAAAAAAAGATATTTTAGGACCAACACCCATCTAAACTATCTTCATCTCGATTTTAAATAAGTACCTACACGAATCAACATTCGCTACATTCCATAACTTGTACCGCTACAACCGTAGTAACAGAACTATTGCAAGTCAAGCTGTTAACTGCCCACATGGGTTTCTCAGCGCTAGAAATTTGAATTTTATCACACAGACATGTGAAAAGTGTACTAGACAGGGTTACAGTACGCTGTTGAGCTTATTATTTTTGAGCTGTTTCTGTTTGTTCCAGAAGGAATGTGGTCGCTGTAATTCTGAGGGTAGTGCCAATTATGAGGCCCTAAATTCTATGGTTATGAAGTCATGAGGGTTGATGTTTTATTCGTTGTATAAGAACCGCACGGTTGGCGCAGTGGCTGAGAGATTGGCTGCTGCGCTGTTTGGCGTGGGTTGGATTCCCGCACGGAACAAATATTTGTATGGCGTACAGGTTCCGGGGTGGATGTTTGTGTATGTGAATTTAAATGTTTGTAAACACACCCACGACACAAGAGAAATTCCAAGAGTGGGGCAACGTTTTACTAAAAAAAAATAGTTGTATTTTCCCATTAAAAGGTAACGGCCTCTCTACCTCTTTTACCGCTTATCTCTGTTTTTGGCTATTCAAGACCAGTCTGTATCGAAAGAGTTCAGCTCATCCCCCGATCTCCACCTGGGCAAGCCACTATTACTCTTGTACTTGCCAAGTAAAAGGACCTTTTGTAAGGACCTAAGCGCTGGACATGAGATCTTGGGTGTTATTCCCAGGTCGGGCTAAGTGCCGTTTGGAATTTCCATCTGAAATTGCTCAGTAGCAGCCCGGAGTCTACATTTGGGCGTGGTTGCTGGCAATAGGCTTACTCCACATGGGACTTATAAATAACTGGCGGAATGTAGGTTCACCTTTGCCCAACCATCTGGAGAATAAAGGAGTGGTATATAGTTATGTTTTATATTGCTATATTATGCAAAAACACCACGAGATGATAACCTTATTCATATTACCATTATTCACAACACAATCACCATTGATCTTCCGACCCTTAAACGTATCTTCAGACCACGCCCTGAAAGTAATCCTTTTAATCAAGTATGTTTACCCACACGGGAAAACGGGTTTTTATAGCCAAGACTACAGAAGCTTATAAATAAATTAAAACTTCACGAGAAAACTCGCCTGAACTGCCATTTCTTTTAACTTAAGACTCGAAAAGTACGTATACATTTTTAACTAGAACTAAAAATATTATGTCACAGGATTTACACGGTAATACAGAATTTCTACCGTCTGTCTGGGACATGGAGTAGTTAGTTAATGGAGTAGTAATATGTGGTTACAGTTTATTACGAACTAGCTGTGCCCCGCGGTTTCATCCGCTCCTTGAAGTAGTAACGTGTTATTAAAGAGTATACCCCTACACGTCTAGACTATTATTTTCTTTCCTATATTGCTTTCTATCTACCAAATAAATGCAAAAATGTAATTTAACATTTGGCGAGTAGTTTCAGAAAAAACACGGTAACCAAATATGCGTATAGATTGACACACGTGTCTGATTGGCTAAAATAACGGTGATTTTATAGTGTTTTGCAGAGATAAAACCGCTGGCGCTCTTGCAATCTTACCATGAATATTACATACATTATTAATTATATATAAACACTTAACTTGCATCCTCAATCACGAAGTTCCATTTTTTTATAACATTGCCCCACACTAGGTATTTCTCCTGTATCGTGTGTGCTTAACAAACATTTAAACTCACATACACAAACAGACAGGCCCAGAACAACTACCTGTAGGCCACACAAATATTTATTTCGTGTGGGAATCGAACCCACGACAGGCAGTACAGTAGTCAATCGCTCAGCCACTGCGCCAATCGTGCCGTCGTGCAATATATTGGTTGTACGCAGGAAAATCATCTCATATTTCATATTCATATTTATTTATTTGCATACCATAATGTGTATAATAGGTGTTACATAAGGCTTAAAGCTAAAGTACAGTTATGGACCCTGTTAGGGCACAGCAATATCGGAACATCTTAAATTTTAACAAATTGAACATAACATTACATTACAATTAATTGTGATTTGAAATGAAATGATCTATATGCTATGCTAACACTTAATGTTACTGAGATCAATTTCCTATTTTAATTTATATATATTCATTTAAATTTCTCTTTAACAACTATCTATAGTTAAATTCTGGTCAGTAATTAACGTAAATTATTAATGTATATTGCAAATAAAAATAAAAAATCAAATAAAATCAATTAGTCATTATTAGACAAAAAATAAAAATAATCATATCAAAACAATAAAATAATCAATTAGTTATCATTAGTAATTATTAATATTTAGGTATTTTATTGTTATCATAGTTTGTCATTTAAGTATTCATTTATATTATAGTAATTTTTGCTCAATAGAAATAATTTTAATTTATTAATAAAAATATTATATTTACTTATATCTCTAATTTCTTCTCTAATCGGTACCTCCACAAAGTCGTTGGTCTAGTAGTCCCAAGCGCTTACTGCTGAGCATAACGCTGTAAGCTTATTTGGTTGGTTCGATTTCTGGGTCTGGTGGGTGCTATTAGGTTTTTCATCTGGAATTTTTCAGAAGCAACCCAAAATCTGACCGTTTGAATTGATGGCAATAGTCTCGCCCTCTATTACATGGGACTTAAAACATGACTGGATAAATGTGTGTGTGAATGCAGGTAGACTCCTGCCATCCTTCGGGGATTACAGGGGCAGTGTTATGTTATGTCATACATACACGCTTCAATGCTAGTTTAGCTTCTACGTATATCTAATTGTCTTTTAACATGAAACCTCAATTTACTACGTCCTCTGTGGCGCAAACCGTATTTGCATCTACATCTCCAGGGACTTGCCACAGTCTACGTCTTACAATTTTTGAATTAAAAGAAAATGTAATGCAAAACTGTCACAGACACTCTTGATCCTAGCATATTTTTTATTTTAGACTAGTTTTTGAATAAGCAATTTCTGTGAGGGTTAAAATGATGAAAGTAACAAGAGATTTGAATCTTGTAGTAGTATTTTTCAGCGAAAAGTTAGACAGAAAAACATGAACAAATTAATTAACCATATTATTTTGTGTGTAGCTGACTTTCTTAACTTTATTTAACTGATTAGAAATCGTTAACAGAACTTCTATATGTTTTCATATAACCTCTTTTTGCATTTAACTATGTTGCATACCCAACCTAAGTTAGATTGTTAATCTACAGATCACCATCTACCAACCCACATCTGTATCATGAACCTACACTCAGTGCAAACATAGAACTATACTCATGGTCATCAGCCTAGCCTTTTCCCGACTATGTTGGGGTCAGTTTCCCGTATAACCGTATGCAGCTGAGAACCAGTATTTTACGTGGAACGACTGCCTATCTGACCTCCACAACTATGTTACTGAGCAATACGATACCCCTATAACCGACTATAACGACTGTCAAAGATCTACAAATGACAGCCGGGACCAACTAGCAACTATAATATTCTATTTTAAAGGAAAACGTTCGTAGCATAGTATTTTTAGCTACCTATAAAGGGTGGAAGCATCATCGATCGCACAATCCAATAACATGAGATCAGAACATTATTCTACGCCCTACAGTCAACATTTTTCGTCGTTTTTTCCTAATTTTTTATTACTTGC